>OZ025239.1:76344070-76591570 GCA_964019155.1 Osedax fenrisi
ACTAATAATAATACATTTTAAAAGAATACATTATAATGATAACATATTTGAATACATTTGAAAGTAACAAAAGATGATATGGTCCGTAAGTCATCGGGAATACTGTTCCAATACTTCGGAGCAGCAACAGTGAAAACATCATCTTCATACATACACGAGACAAATGGAACAGAGAGTTTCATCAGCTTATATTTGCCACTTGAACGCGTAGTTTCTCGAATTCTGACTCTATTTGGTAGGTATTCCGGAACTCCCATATATATCGCCTTGTAAGTAATTCAAAGAAGACGAAACTTGAATAAATCTCGGAACTTCAACCACAGAGAGTCACCATTATGGAATGGATAATTATGGTTATATCAGTTCGCTTAAGCTTAAATAATATGCGAACATCTCTACGTTGTATTGAATCGAATTTGTTCATCAATTTTTGCGGAATGTTAATGAAAAACGAATTACAATATCTAAGTCGACTAAATACTAATGAATGTAATAATGATGTAGTTAAATTAAATGTTAGCTTAGAATGAGCCTTGCCTATAATATACAGGAAATAATTAGCAGTACGAACAATGTTTGATATATGTACTGAATAATCTAGTGCAATATTAATAGTAAAACCTAGAGTAGTGATGGTGTTAGAGATAAGAAGTTAGATAAGGAATGGATGAGTGAGAGTAATTTAATAAAGAGAATTACAGGAAAACCAAGAGATTAAATCATTAAATACAGTTAGAAATTAAAAGTTGAATTATGTCAATATCAGAACCAGGTGGAAAAAAATTATAAATTTGTAAGTCATTAGTAAAGAGGTGATAACGAATATATTGGTATTTAAAAAAATCAAATTAATGGGAAGAATATATCAAATAAAAAAAAATCGGACCCAGTAGGTTTGTTACCATACTGATCCTTGAGGAACGCCATGAGTATGATCAAATGGAGCCGATAAAATTACTTGATATTTACCGAAGATATTCTATTAGATACAAACGACATTAACTAGTTGTGAACTTGTCCATGAATACCTATTTCCCGTATACGGTAATAAAGAATACTATGATTAAATGTATCAAATTCACTATAAAGATCAAGAAGAACCAAATAACAATAAGCCTTATTATCCATAGATAGTATAATATCATTAAACACGATATTTATGTCAGTTTCTGTACTACGATTGGGAATGTATGTACTCTGAAGGCAATCCACAATATAGTTCGATATGATATAATCAATAATCTGACGCGAAATTATGCGTTCCATATGAACTATATAGTCATATAAATTGATGATAATTGCGAAACAAGGCGATGGTAGGATTGTTTGGAAGTATCAAGAGTGCGTTTCTTTAATATCGGAGTGATATAGTCATACTTCATCGATTGTGGAATAGTGGATGAAGATAATGATAAACGAATTATACCAGTAATTATATAAATTAGATAGGGAGATAATTTACGAATTAAATTAAGAGGAATAGGGTCAAGTGGGGAATTGGATTTCAAACAAGACATGATATAAACAAATGGGAAAAAACCTGACAATAGAAAAAGCGGGTAAATTAAAATAAGACCAGTGAGTATCAGAGAACAAGGGTGGATTTTCAAAATAATTAGAATCTACTATAGGAAGATCTTCTAATATCTTTAAAACTATATTTTGAAAAAAAGTCAGCAAATAAAGAACAAAGATTACCATCAGAACAATCTGGTAGTTTTTTATTCCGAGTTTTACCATTTAGAGAAAAGCTAATTTAAAAGATTCTTTGGAAGAAATTCCATACTTATTAAGTTTATCAGTATAGAATGTAGATTTTGCTGCTGATAACTTTTTCCTGTACAAATATATTATATTTGTTAAAGATTCAAGATGGGTAAAACGTTTGCTTCGTTAGAATTTCAACTGGTAATGGCGAAGTCTTCTCCTTAAAAGAACAAAGCAATTTTTAAATCAATAGGAATGATATATTTATATATCACCATATTTCTTGGTACTAATAATTAAAGGTGAATGTATATTAAGAGAATTTCGTAATTCGTCATTAAATTATCATAATATATGTAATTCGGTAGAGATATATTATGAAAAGATATATGAATATGCATAATTAATGAACAATTGTAGATTAATGTTTGAAATGTTTCCATAGTGTACTATTGAATTAGTTTTATCTTTAGCTGATTTTAATTTAATTTCATATCCCACTCAAAGTTCTCTAATATCTGATCACTTTGCCATTTTATTTAATTTGAACTTGCCGGTGACACAAATTAATCAAACTTCTAGATCGTTTCGGAAAATCTCCTCTATTGATAGACCAATGTTTGTTAACTCTGTATTCCATCAATTTAACAACAGTATATCTTCTGATTTGTTTACACTTTTTGATTCTTTTAATTTGGCATTATCTCATTCTCTTGATATTTTTGACCCTCGATTACTCTTATCAACCGAACTTATTTTAAATTTCCCTGGTTTAATATTGAGCTTGTTAACCCTTGGCAACTACTTCGTAGACTACAACGTAAATATGCATCCTATAAACTTGAATCTGATTTTATTGCCTATAAAGTTTTTGATCGATTTACAAGAAAAACTTCTCTCTACCAAATCGTCACACTTCACTGATATACAAATTATTTTTCACCTTAGTATGTAAAACCCAGACCAACCTGATTCAGTTCTTTGTTCCTTGTTTGCCAATTTCTTCCAACAAAAAATTTCTAGTATTATCAATGTACTTCCAAACATCAAATAGGCACGACTCAATCTCAATTTAACATCCAATCTGAATCATTGGTCATGTTTCACGCTTCCCAAATATGACGTTGTACTATCTCTGATGACATCATTCAAAACTAATTCCCCAATTGTTCCAATTCCACTCAATCTACTTCGGTCATTATTACCATATTTTATTGGACTTATCACTGAAATCATTCATAGATCTCTTATATCATCTATTGTTCCACACTCCAAGAAATATTCATATATTATTCCGATTTAAAAAAAAACTACTCTTGACTAATCTAATGTATCAAGTTATCATCCAATATCCCTGTTATCATCAATATCTAAAACCTTAGAACGAGTTGTGTCTACTCAACGTATTAATTACATTACGTAAAATGCTATTGTTGATAAATATCAAAGTGTGTATCTTCCTCATCGTAGTACCGAAACTGCCCTTAATGTATTAATTAATGGTATACTCATATCTCTTGATAATAAAGCCCCCCAAGCAACCAGAAACTAGTTGCCGAAACATTATAGGTCAAATAATATGTTCTAGTAGGTGGTAGAATTATAGGTAGTTTGTGAGCAGATAAATGGTTTCCTTTTACATATAAAAAATCAATATTGGAACGTATATTTTTACCCATGATTAAACACCTAGTGGATGTATATTTTTACCCATAAATAAACACCTAGTGGAACGTATATTTTTACCCATACACAGTAAAAAAGATGGTAAAACAATTCATTCATTTATTACAGAAACAATACACAAAATACGGATATGATATAACACGTGAATACTATATATAATAATAAACTGGGAATGCAAGGGTATATTTGTAATGATAATAATAAAAGTATGTATACATATATGATCATATATGATTATAATATACATATATAGTATGCGAATATATAGGTGTCTGTTCATTAAATATCACAGTGTATAATGCCATATATATATATATATATATATATATATATATATACGAAATTCACGAAGACGATACCGGATCCTAGAGATGATCTTTAATATATTCATGGATATATTCACCATATACAAGCAGGAAGATCATCTTGTTTATTCTGTTTATTCTGTTTATTATAAATTGTATATTAATATAAATCAATTATGATCACAAAATCATATGTATATGTGTATACTGTAACTAGTTGTGTATAATGAATACTAGACTAGCTGGACCATACAAGTGCAAAACAAATGCAAGGTATCGCGTGGTAAAGTTATCCCTTAGCCAATCAGGGAGGGCAGTGTTCCCTAGTCACACACGCAGTGCGTGCGTCAACCTGATTCCTGAAGCAGTAAACATGTTACATAATGGGACGTCAGATATCTAGTTCGTTAGCTAGATATGTAACGTAATTTACATAATTACACACATGTACATGCACGTCTATGTATAGTTATATAAGTGTATATATATATATATATATATATAAATACGTATATATATATTTATTTATATAAGAAGTTATAGATATATAGGTGTACAATATTAAGATATATATATATATATATATATATATATATATATATATATGTATGGAGATACATTATATACTAACTTATGTATCTTGACTATTCAATTTCTCGGAATATAAGCTGGCTTACAAGTGTAGATACATGGCATTCACGAAGACGATACCGGATGCGATCCTGGATAACATACGGAAGACGTCTAGAGCGATAACGGAGATGATATTTAATATATTCATGAAGATATTCATCTAAATAATTATTAATTAGTAAATTAGAATCTAATAATTATTAAAATAATATATAATTAATAATTAATAATATACAATTAAATATTATTAATTAATAATAATTATTGATAAATAATTATTAGTTAATAAATTAGAATTGAATAATTAATAATTATTAAAATAATATATAATTAAAATAATATATAATTAATAATATACAATTAATTAATAATAATTAATAATAATTATTGATAAATAATTATTAATTATTAAATTAGAATTGAATAATTAATAATTATTAAAATAATATATAATTAATATTTAATTCATTATTATTAATTAATAATAATTATTGATAAATAATTATTAACATAATACATAATTATTAATTATTAATATTAAATATATTAACATATTAAAAAACTAAAAAAAAAATAAAATAAAAAATCGATATCAAATATATATGTATGTATGGATTATTTTTGTTATTATTATTTTGATTTTGATTTTTGTTAATGTCAAATTTTGTCTGTCTACTTAATGTATTTTATTTATTTATTATTATCTTTTATGTAAATACGAAATATATAGCTAACTATTATAATTAAACAATCACTGTTCCTGTCACATGTATGATTAAATCGCTGGCAACAACCCGAAAAGACCAAGGTCTTATTTTGAAGCCTTTTGGAAACAAAGAAAGAAACGAAAAAGAATAATACATGAAAAAAAAAAGAACGACATTAATTAATCCAATAAAATATATCTATCTATCTATCTATATATAATTAATTGTTATTAATTGATAATAAGTATTGATCAATAAATAATTATTAATTAGTAAATTAGAATTGAATAATTAATAATTATTAAAATAATATATAATTAATAATTAATTATTTTACGGCAGTATAATCAATGCAATTATGATACTATATAGAGATACTAAATCAATGGTACGGTCACCTGAGGTGACACAGAATATTTTGATATAAATGCAGGTGTTCTACAGGGGGATACTCTGGCACCTTTATTATTTATTATTACACTCGATTACGTATTAAGAACATCTATTGATAAAAATAAAGATATAGGCCTAACACTATAGAAACAACGAAGTAGAAGATATCCAACAATCAAGATAACAGATGCAGATTATGCTGACGACCTTGTAATATTTGCAGATTCTAGCAGAAATGCTGAAAACCTACTGAATGTCTTAGAAGAAAGTTGGAAAACAGTAGGTCTCAAAGTAAATATTAAAAAGACGCAACACATGAACATAAACTCAAATAAAATGGTAAAATCTATAGATGGGGAAGTCTTGAAAAATGTCGATAATTTCATTTATCTTGGAAGCGAAATAGAATCAACCGATAAAGAAATAAAAATAAGAATAGCTAAATCCTGGGTAGATCTAGACAAGTTAAGTTACATATGAAAATCACCACTCTGCACAACTTTAAAGAGGAACTTCTTCAGAGCCGTGGTAGAATATGTTTTATTACACGGCTCTGAAGCTTAGACTCTATCTAAAAAACATGAGAAAAAGCTCGATGGAACTTACACAAGAATGTTGAGAGCCATATTAAATATATCATGGAAAGAGCATCCAACAAAGATTCGCCTTTACGGAAATATTCCACCACTAACAAGTATAATACGTATACGAAGAACACGTTTCGCAGGACATTTTTATCGAATTGAGGAAGAAATCGTAAAAGATGTTTTGTTGTAGACACCAAACCATGGTACAACAAAGATTGAACGACCCAGAAAAACCTATGTAAAACAGATGTGTGATGATACGGGACTAACGACTGAAGAACTGAAAACAGCTATGAAAGACAGGATGACGTGGAAGAAAATTGTTGAAAGTGATCGGGAAACTATCCCGATCCGGTAAGGTAAGGTCGGAACTAATGTATATATACATATATATTATATATATATATATATATATATTTATATATATATGTATGATATATATGTATATATATATATATATATATATATATATATATATATATATATATATATATAATCATATTATTAATTGTTGTGTTTTATCTATAGATATTATAATTATAACTTATATACATATTCCCATATAATAATGTTTATATTATATATGTATATATATATTATAATATTTATTTGTATATAATATACTTAATTTAATATTTTGATACTATATATATAATATATTATATATTATAATCAATAAGTGATATTAAATGTTCCAAATAAAATGTATTTATTGTAAAATTTTAGGTTTTAAAGATGGTTATTAATTGTTGTTGTACAGTTGTAAACCAGTTGTAATTTTGGTCTATCCGGAGTGTAGCCCATCGATATAAAGAAACTCTTTATATCGATGGTGTCGCCTCCTCGGAATGACGCCTCCTACTTTATTTAGCGGGCGTCGTGAATGCGCGCTAAGATAGGTGAATATTCTATATTTAACTATGACTCACGAAACATGAATCATGATCATAAGATAATTTACTATGCACACAGTTATCTAGGTCAGCAAGGGATTATAATTATACAATGCTTGCTTGATTACTATGCATTTATATTCACATATAAAAACATATGTACAGTGTATGACGTACAGTGTACGTCATACATTCATAGATATGCGTGTAACCATATGTTCATGCAAAGTATATTTGTATGTACCTACTATGTGTGTGTGTATGTGTATGTACCTACTATGTGTGTGTATGTGTATGTATGAGTGTGATCAAAGATTTTGCTAATCCTTTGGAAAATCTTTGGTGTGAATGTGTGTATATATACATATATATATATATATATATATATATATATATATATATATATATATATGTATATATATATATATATATATATATATATATATATATATATATATCTTTATACAATTTTACTAGATAAATAACTATTATTATTAGATTTATTATTAGATTAATAATAATCTATATATATATAATATATATGCGTATTTCAATTTCATACACTACATTTATAATATTTGTATCTTGTACTTATGTTATTTTATATACTATAGTGTATACAATTGTATGATTGCACTGTGAAATGCATTGCAGTTTGCATTTCATATATCTAGTATGTTATTTTATACATAATATGTAATACATACTATATATACATTATATATTCAAAACATATATTTAGTTGTAATTAATATATTAATACATATTTACATATGTTTGACATAATTTGACAATTTGATACTATATATAAAATACATTATAATATGGTATAATATAAATATGATTATTTCATAAATTTCTAAAAAAAATTCCTTATATTAAAAAATTATGTTTTAATATATTTTCTTAAATATTTTCAAAAAATTGAGTAAAACTTGGAATTTTTTCGGATATTATTAATCAAGTTGTAATTACTAATTATATATACGACTTGATATGCCCATTTATAATATACATGTATTACTACTAGTATATGTATATTATAACTGGCTATATTAATATAGTAGTAATTACTACTGCAGTAAACACATTTATGTTGAATGTATTTAAATTACTACTGGTATATGTATGCAAGGTTATACATTGTTATAAAATTACAACTGAGTAACAAAATATTAATAATAATCTTTAAAATCTAAATTTGTACTATAAATACATTATTATTTTGAATATTTAATATCAATTATTGATTATAATATATAATATATTATATATAGAGTATACAAATATTAAATTAAGTATATTATATACAAATAAATATTATACTATGTATACATATATAATATAAACATTATTATATGGGAATAATATATACATTATAAAATATAATGTATTATATATATATAGTATCAAAGTATAACATTAAGTATATTATATACAAATAAATATTATAAAATTACAACTGGATTACAACTGCGTTTTAGTGCATTACAAAATATGACTATATATAATTCTGGATAAAGGACATAGAGCTAGAGAGATTTTCTCTAGTTCTATGATAAAGGATAACACCTATCAAGTATATAAGTATATATGTTGATATTTAACAATACTATTATTATATTACCTTATTAAATCAACTTGTAGTATATGATAATCAATCTAAATATTGATAAATTGTTAATATAGGAAGTATTATCCAACAAAGTAAATAAACAATACCGTTAATTTCAATTTTCGCGCCAAACACAATTACATGCTCAGTGGGTGATGCAATTGCAATTACATTAATGTGTCTTGTCGCAACGCTTCATTTCATACATTATCACGATATGTATGATATAATACATTGGTTGTATGCTATGTACATTTAAACACCTAATTATATCTTATATACATATTTCAATATAATAATTTATATTTCCAAATTAATGAACTAATTAGTTCATTAGTGAATTAGTACTTTAATATGGGATGTGAAATAAATCAGATAATATATATATATACATATATATATGTGTGTATGTATGTGTATGTGTGTATGTGTGTGCGTGCGTATGTATATATTATACAATTATATTGATATAGAATTCTATTAATAATAATTATTATTGATAAGAGATATATTTTATAAAATATAATATTGCACAATATATATCGCTGTTGTAATATCCAATGTGTTTATTTGACTTATACAATTGTATATATTAATATACAAATTTGAATATATATTAAATACATAAATTAATGATATCCAAAGTGTTTATTTGACCTATAAAATATACAAAATTGGAACATATATTGCATAAATAAAATAATTATATCCAAAGTGTTTATTTAACCTATAATATATACAATATTGGAACGTTGTTATATATTTTACGTTGACGCGCAACGCGTTTGGTTGCTTGGGCAGACACACTAAATACCACTATAAAAACCATATATTATTGAATCAATCAGACAAATTACATTACGTTATTTATAATTAATTGTATAAATAATTTATTCTAATTTAATTAGTTAATAATTTATTTATTTTTTATTTTTTTAATTAATAATACAATTTAAGTATCTAAATAATACATATTTTAGATTTAGCTTTATAAATGGTATGTATATTATAACGCACGCCGTTTTTATGAAAATCAGAATAGTTCATATACTTCACGCTGATTGGTTATAGGGTGTCCGTATTAAGACATCTAGAGAGTCCTTAATAGGGAATTATATGACTTCTAGATAAAAAAAATACTCAAGACAACATATCACACCTTATATGAAATCCATTCACTGGCTACCCATCCCTTACCGCATACAATACAAATTACTCCTACTGACCCACCATGCCACCCATAATAATAAACCTGACTATCTTACTGAACTACTTACGAACTACAAGTCATCCCGACCACAACGAACAATACATAAATACAAACTAAATATACCAATAACTTTATCACTAAATAAAAAACAGGAATCTTCTTTTTCTATAATATCACCTAAACTATGGAACTCCCTACCTTACTCAATTAGATCTATAGTTTCTGACCACACCTTTAAAGTCAAATTGAAAACACATCTATTTAATATAGCTTATAATAATTAATATACGATACACCGCCGAAAACTCATTACTGATGTTGATCGCAGTGTCTAAACAAATTGGTTACAAGGTTACAAGGTTAGATATATGTGTATAACTTAATGAATATTTTGATAAAAAATATAGAAATTATATATATAATTTTTAGAATGCTTTATTTTTTAATAATATAAGTGCTATATTTTATAGTAATTCATTTGTATATTCTTGAGAAGGTTTTAAGTTGAATTTTTTTTTCATAAATTTAAAAACGTAATAAAAAAATCAGTGTATTTGATATATCAGCAATATTGTGAATAATTAAAAAATAAAAAATACTTTTTTATAGTATTTATATAATTATGAATATTATATTCATTAACATTTTATTGTAGAATTTATGGTTTCTGAGATATCGTATTCGGACACTATCCGTATTCGGTTACTTTCCTCTACATTATATCATATCAAAATATATTTGTCGAAATGTATTGTAAAATTAGATTGCAGTATCATACTTGATTTTCAAACTAGTTTATCTCATTAGATTATCGAACATAAGTGTGACTTTAGATTTTTATACTTGATTCGATTGTACTAGATTGTCAAACTTGTTTATAGGATTATATTTTTGATATTGACTGCGAACTAGATTGTAATACTTGATTTGATTTGTCGTACTTGATTACAAATTTAGATTGTCTTAGTATACCTGATTGTCATACTAGATTAGATTTTCTTACTTTCCTATCGAATTAAATGATCGTACTTGATTTTCGAATTTGTTTATCGTATTAGATTTCCATACTTGAATGCAAACTAGATTTTCATACTCGATTCGATTTGTCGATTGTCGAAATGGATTGTAATATTATATTGTCGTATCATACATGATTTTCAAACTAATTTATCTGATTAGATTGTCGAACATGAGTGTGACTCTACATTTTTATTTATAATAATATAAATTGTAATCAATTGTATTTTAAAATGAAATAAGATATTTTATTAATTACAATATTATAATATCGTTCATTCAATTTTAATTTAAAATATGTAGTTAAAAACTAATTTGTGAAGACATTTAACTAATATATTATGGTAAAACGAAATTACATTGCTTAGTATATAAACAAGTTATACATATACGCGATTGTTTAATTACCCTCTTCTATAATAATAATTGGTGCATCCATTTGATAACATATATTTTAATTTTATTAAATTTATTTTAATTTTTTCAAATTAAAATAAAAAAATTGTTAAAAAGAGTAAAATATTTAAAATTCCAAAGATAATAAACTCGATCGAGCCGTTCACTAACCCGGTCCGGAACGAAAAACTTGGTTCGTTTTAGATCACTAGTATGTAGGTGTTTAAATAAAAATGCAATAATCAATCAATATATTAATATCCTTTATATATTCTAAATTTAAATATATATATATATATGAATGAATGAATGAATTCAGTTTATAGACAAAGTCTAAGGAGGATCAATGAAAGCGATTAGCTTTATTGATTCGAAACCTCCTAACAGTATGTGCAATGTCAAATCATCATTTCCATTCAAATAAAATAATAAAATAGAAATAATGACAAACATAATAATAAAATCATATTAATATAAAAAAAACAATGAAATGATTAAATAAAAGGTTAATCACATACGAAAATAATAAAATTTAAAATTAGAAACAAAGATAAAATATAAAATTACAATAATAAAGGAGATATAAATAAAGTTGATACAGATTATAAAAATAAAAGTTGTGATTCGTGAATAGGCATTCAAAGTTAAATTGTAAAGAAAGAGAAAATTAAATAATTTGTACTATCAATATGACATATAATTTAATACTGTTTAAATAAAAACTAAATTTAAAACTGTTAAAGAAATAATTGATTATTATATAATAAGCATAACAATGTAATAGGTTAATATCGCGATAGTGTAATATGAAAAAAAAGAAAAATGAAGATAAAATAATATACAATAAATTAAATAATTTTTTTAGATTTTGTTTTAATACTGTAATGTAAACATGTTTCTAATTTTAATACTGTTTTTTTTTTAAGATTATAATACTTTTATAATTTTTATATTTTTTAATACTGTTTAATTTGTAATAGTTTATTTTGAATACTGTTTATAATTTAAATTTTGTAATACTGTTTATAATAAAAATGTGTAAATTTTGTAATACTGTTTATAATAAATATGTGTAATTGTTTTAGAATTATTAAAAAAAAGATGTTTGCCAAAATTATAATAATTAATATTTATAAAAAAATTAACAATACTGTTTAATAAAAAATGATTTTAATACTTTCTTCAGTTTTAAAGTATGAGTAATTGTATTAGTTTTTAAAATATTATTAAACATTATTAAATTATAAAGTTTAGGTCCTTTGAAAAATATTGTATTTTGGAATCTATTGATAATTTATTGATAATTTATTTAAGCAAATACATAGCCGAAAATATAATCGAAAGTATAAAGTATAAATATTTGCTAACGATAACATACGTTATAGAAATAAATAAAGAATAATACGAAATTAAAAAATTAAGGAAATTAAAACGTTTTACAGTTACCGTAAAAATAAACGAAAAATAATCGAAAGTAGAAATAAATCATATAGTAATTATAAACGAAAAATGATCAAAATAGAAATAAAATATAGCGTAAAAATAATCGAAAATAGAAATAAAATACATTATTTTGTAAGTGGCATCGAAATATTCAATTTCTACTTTAACTTTATAGAATTCTTCATCTTGTATCCTGTTTTAGTAATAAATTATTAGTTATAAGATATATTATTAGTTATAAAATATATCTATTGGTTTTCATAAGTGGTAAAATAAATTTGGTTTTATTTCTATTAAATTTAAAATAATCAGTTATATCGTTAACATATTTATTATTTAAAAGATTATATATAATTAAAATATTTCTAAAAGTTATAAGATCATCAAGTTTTAAAATGTTACTATTATAAAATAAAATTGATGTATGCGATAATCTTATTAATGGTAATTTTGAATTGTCAATAATCTTTTTATTAATTATTCTTATTATTTTTTTTTGTGATAAATTTAATATATTTAAATTAGAATTATAAATATTACCCCATATTTCAATACCATATGTTAAATTAGATAAAAACAAAGAGTTGTATAATAAAATCAAATTTTTAATATTTAAATATGATAACCTTTTAATTAAGTATATTATTTTTGAAAGTTTCATATTTAAATTATCAATATGTATATTAAATGATAATTTTGTATCTAAATACAAACCCAAAAATTTATAGTTATCTACAATATCAATTTTTATATTGTCAATTGTTATATCATTAGTCAGTTTAGTATTAAAATATGGAAGTATTTTAGTTTTTTGTATATTAAGTTTTAAATTATTTATATCGAACCAATATTTTAATTTATCCATATATATTTGAAGTAATTTTGTTAGTTCAACATCACTATTAGCGTAAACTGTTAGTGATGTATCGTCAGCATATAAATTTAAATTAATATTATTCACATTTTTAAAAACATTTGGTAGGTCATTTATAAAAATTATAAAAAATAAGGGCCCCAGAACAGAACCTTGAGGAACCCCGTACTTAACATATTTAGTATTCGATAATGAATTATTTATTTTTGTGGTAAATGTTCTGTTATTTAAATAACTTTTTATTAAATTATATATATTTCCTCTTATTCCATATATTTCAAGTTTTTTTAATAATAATACATGATCAACAACAGCGAAAGCTTTTTTCAGATCAAGAAAAATTGTTGCAATTTTTTTATGTTCACTATTTTTTTGTAGAATATAATGCTGAATGTTTAAAAGCGATATCGTTGTATTAGATTTTGGAATAAAACCATATTGATTCTTATTTATTATTTTATGTTTAATTATGAAATTGGATAATCTATTATATATAATTTTTTCAAATATTTTACTAATTTGTGGTAAAAGTGCAATTGGGCGGTAATTAATAATATTTGTATTATCATTATTTTTAAATAGTGGTTTTATAATTGATTTTTTCATATCGGTTGGAAATAGTCCAGTTACAATACTATTATTAAATATATGATTTATAGGATATAAAATACAATTAATAATCTGTTTTATCAATGACATATCATAGTTATTTACATCCATGGATACTTTAGATTTCATGCTATTAGTAACGTTAATTATTTCACTATTGGTAATAGGTATGAAATAAAAACTATATGGATTATATATTAGTAATTTTAAATCATTGTTAATACTATTATGTATTGTATTCACAATATTTTCACCAATATTAGAAAAATAGTTATTAAAATATTCGCATTGATCTTTTTCATTATGTATTTCAATACCATTGTAAATAAATATATTTGGAAAGTTATTATATTTTTTATTAATTAGTTTATTAATTATTTTCCAATTATCACTTTGATTATTTTTAGAAAATAATTCATTATAATATTTATTTTTTTGAAATTTTAAATGTTTGATTAATTTATTTTTTATTTTTTTATATCTCATTAGCGCAATTTGACATTTATGTTTTTTATAAAATGAAAACAGTTTATTCTTTTTTTTAATGGCATTTTTAAGTTTATTTGTAATCCAAGGATTAATATAATCGTTTTTTATATTTGTATGTATTAAAGGACAATGTTTATCCATTAGAAAATTTAACTTTTTAATAAAACATGAGTAATAATGTAAAGGGTCATTACTTACAATTTCATTTTGCCAATTTATAATATTCAATTCTTTTTTCAAATCATTGATATTTTTGTTATTTCTAATGTATGGTTTAGTATTAGTATTATGTACATTTGTATGTTTAAAATTAAAAATAAAAAATAAAATAGAGTGATCTGTTATATCAGATTCTATAATACCGCTAGTTAATATATTTTTACTATTAGTTATGATATTATCTATTAATGTATTTGTATTTATTGTTGTACGGGTATATATATTAATAATGGACGAGAGACCTAATTGAGTTAGTATATAATTAAAATTTTGTGTAGTATTTGAATTTTTTGAAAAGTCTATATTAAAATCTCCGCATAGAAATATATCTTTATTAATATAATTTGAAAATAAATTAAAAATTAAATCATTGAATACAGTAGTATCACTATCAGGCGAGCGGTATATAGCAGATAAAATATTGTGTTTTTTTGATTTTTCATCTATTATTTGAATAGAACAATATCAATTGAATCTGTAATTGAAATAGATAGATTATCAATTATTGATGTTTTATACATTTTTTTTCACTAAAATAGCTACACCACCACCTCTTTTTTTATTTTTAAATGATCTATTCATTTGGTATATATTATAATTTTTAAAATAAATAATAGGATCATCATATTTAGTAAGCCACGTTTCAGTAAAAATTAGTATATCTGGTTCATATGTAAATAAACCTAGAAAAGTTAAAAAGTTATCTATATTTTTGTTAAAACTACGTATATTTAAAATAATTATCGATAAGTTATTTAAAAAGTCATAATTTAATTTATTATATTCATAAAGTGTATATATTTTAGGTTCCATTTTGTGATTCAATTATTGTATGTGAAATTAATTTAAAGTTATTATTAATAAATCTAACTTTAAATATAGTATTATTATTTGTTTTATCTTTAGCTTCAGTTAGTAGTTTTTTTTGTGTTATTAATTGTTCAGTAGTAAATTCATGTGAAATTCCAATTCTGCTATATTTTGTATTTTTTAATTTATATGCCATATTTAATATATGCATATTATCTAGCTCTGTGTTTAAAGTAATTTTAATAGGCCTAATTGTATTATTTATTATTTCATTGGTTTCACTATCTATATTTATTTTACCAATTCTATGTATATTTTGTATGGATATATTTTCAACATCACTAATTTCACTAATAATACTATTAATTGAATCTTTATCATATTTAAATTTATCTATTTTTTTATTAAATTTTTTTTCTTCTATATTATATATTATGAGAGTTTTTTTACGATTACTATCTTCATATATATTTTCAATATTTTTGGTTACAGTATCATTTATAGTACATTTAATTTCATCAAGAATTTTAGTTACCATACTAGAATATAATATTGTATTGCTATCATTATGTTTATTATTATTTTTAATTTGTGTTTGTAACTCTAATATAGTATCTTTTAGATCTATAATAATTGTATTATGTTGTTCAATAATAGCTTTAATATTAGTATCAAACATATCTTTAATATAATTTTTAATAGAGTCAGATAATTCAGAATTTGACATTCTACCATTAGCCATAATTATTATGTAAATTAAATAAATATATAAATAAATATAATTATATATCCATATATATACATACACCTATATAAAATATAAGATATTATATATATATATATATATATAATAATAATAATAATAATAATATTTATTAGAAGAAAGTTGTATATATGTATATATATATCATGTGAATTATTAAATTCATTATATTATTGTTTCCTCTAAAAGGCTTCAGATGAAGATAATTATCTTTTCTATGCTGTCGCCTGCATCACCATCACCGGAACGTTTTTTTTTGTTGAATTACTTTACTTTTTTTCATTTCGTTTTCTTCTTATGTTTTATAAGATATTTTATTATCATTTAAAAACATAAACATCAAAATAATAATAATAATAATAATAATAATAATAATAATAATAATAATAATAATAATAATAATAATAATAATAATAATAATAATAATAATAATAATAATAATAATAATAATAATAATAATAATAATAATAATAATAATAATAATAATAATAATAATAATAATAATTTTTTTATATAATTTATTTTTTTTAATTTTTTTTTAATTTTTAATTTTTTTTTGTATCTCAATGAGTTGATTTTTTATTTTTTTTTTATATGAATTTTTGTTTTTTATAATTTGGATATCTCCATTTAGATTATTCCATAACTTAGGTCCCATGGTTAGGATACTATTTATTAGTTGACTTTTTTTTGTATAAGGTATTTTGTAGATAGGTGATTTCCTTAATTTATTTTTATTTTTATTTTCGTGTTTTTTATGTATGTTATAAATATTTTGTGGTAGATTATTATTGTGATGGTCATGCATGTATATTAGCGTGTTATATTTTATTAAACTATTGAGTTTTAATATATTATTCCTTTCAAATAGATAATTTGTATGTTCTCTGAAATATTTGGTTTTGTTTATTATTCTTATGATTTTTTTTTGTGTGAGAATTAAATTTGTAAGATTACTTTTATAAATATTACCCCATATTATATTTCCATACATTATGTGTGGCAGGAATAGGCTGTTATATATGATAATCATTGGTTTTGTCTTAATGTATTTTGATAATCTGCTTATTGAGTAAAGTATTTTCGATAATTTATTATTAAGATTAAATATATGATTTTTAAAGTTTATATCTTTGTCAATTATTATTCCTAGATATTTATATTCTATTTCATTTTGTATTGATATGTTATTTATTTTTAGATGTATGTTACTGTATATTCCTGAGTTAAAATTGACTATTTTAGTTTTATTGATATTTATTTTAAGTTTATTAAATGTATACCATTTTTCTATTTTTGTAATCATATTATCTATGGTATATTTTAATATATACAAATGATAGTTAATGTATATTAAATAGTAAATGATTTATAGAGAAATATATAATTGTAATACATACGATTTTATAACAAATTTTAAATTAAATAACTTATCTGAATGTTGATTTGGTTGAATGCACAATATGGTAAAAACACGACCGTTCACTATGAATGCCTAAACACGAATCTAAATATATATATATATATTGATATTAATTATTTTAAATATTTAGTAACTATATTATTATAAAACTATAAATGAATGTAATGTAGTCAGATAATAACTACAATACTAATTATAATCTATCTATATAATTATAATGTATATTTATGTATTTGTAATATTAATTTACTTGGGAAATACATATAGTATGTATGGCTAAGTTAGATATAGTATTAATATGATCATTGCATAACTAATGTGATATTAGATTAATTATTATAAAACTGCATATATTATGATGGGGTGGTTTATAATACTAATATTATACCATATACGGTATAATTATATATAATTAATATCAACATGATTATATGGATATGTATTTGTTTATTTACAATATATATATATATATATATATAATTATATTATATCTGGTAGATTTAACGCATACATTATAATAAGAAAAACAAAATATATTCTACTTTCAATAATAATAAATGACTATAAGTTGTATTATATTGACTATACAACTTGTTATTGATCATATCATTAATATACTGCTGCGGTACTATGTATGGTATCTGTAATTTTGTAGACCCAGTTTATTCTTTAGTTTTCTTTAGTATATGATATATTGATGTATACATATTATATTCATGTTTTACAATGTAAATATCTTATATATATATATACGTGACTACATACCAATATTCATATATATATCTTATATATACATGTATACAATTTTATTTATAACATTAAAATATATTTATATGTATTAAATCTTGTCTAATTTTAAAATAACCACGAATACTACATATTTAATTATTTAATATCTGGGTAATACAAACGTTTAAGGGTCGGGAAAACCTTCGCATTTTTTGTTGTTGTTAAAAATGTTATATTAATATTTAAAAAAACAGATTTATCTTTAAAATGGTATATAAAGTTTAAAATAAAAGTATTTAAAAGTATTTAAAATCGAGTTTTTAAAAATAGTCCTGTAAGAAATATTTAATCAAATTTGAGAAATATTTGTGTTCAATTCAGTTATGATACGTTTTATTTTTATTATTTATAATATTAATATTTTTCTATAGAACTACATCCAGTTTTCCTACAGGGAGTGGCGAATTACAATACAATTATATATAATAATAAAATGTATAAATATCATAAATTTATTGTTATTTATTCAAAATAATATTGGTAAAAACTTTAGAAGGCTATATATATCTCAAAACTTTTTTATTTAGATTTTTTTTTTCAAACTACTACTACTTTTGTCCACTTGCTTCAATCATTATACAAATTTCTGAGTATATATATATATATGATATTACTGATAATAAGCTATCCTATTAGAATGTCATAATTTTATTTTTAAATATACTAATTATAAATATTGTAAAAAAAGTTGATGAAAAAAATCAAAACAAAAATACAAAAATAAAATATTGGTAGTAACCGATAACTTGTAGATGGTTATATATTTAGATATAAGATAGGTTATATATATGATATTTGGCTAAGTATGGGTAACAACATTATGTGATTATATGCATTTGTGTAAAAGTAGTAGTATTTTTAGTGACCCTAATTTTCCCTATCTTTTACATGTAAACTTGGCAAGGTTACCCCGGCCCTTAATAGGTTGTTATTATATATATATATATATATATATATATATATATATATATATATATATATATATATATATATATATATATATATATATATATATATATTATATATATTATATATATAAACTATAGTTTATAGAATAAAATTGGAAATTTCTGATGTATACATAAACTATAGTTTTAAAATAAAAATCAATTTAAATATCATTTAAACAAGATTAGATTTCTTGTATATTTCCCTTTCCCACTTTTCATAATTTCTATATATTACATAATGTATATGTATTATATAATGTATATGTACATAATAAGTATTATATAATAAATATATATTACATAATGTTTTATATTCAAACATAATAAGACATACAATATCGTATGGATGATATAATATAATATGATTTAAAATATACTTAATATTAAAAATATTTAAAAAAAATGAACACAAGTTTATTTATATTATTTATTTATATTTATTTATTTATATATAGTTTATTGACTTCATAAGTACATGGTGATAATAGACGTCGTTAGATAATAAAAAAACAAATACAAAAATAAATAGAAAACGAATAACAAAATAGAACGAATTACAATGATTTAAAATGGACATACAGTTTACGTTTAAACAATGAAATTTATGTTATACAACGAATATCATATGACAGTGAATTCCAGTTTATCGGAGCAATAACCGAGAAAGCTGATTCAGAGTATACCATAATGTAGATCGTTGCACCAACTTCATGATGTGTCACTTCCGACTGGATCTGTTCGAACTCTGAATAGTAATGGATTGTGCTAAATATTCAGGAAATCACGGTGTATAGCCTTATGTGTAATATACAATAAACTTAAGCCAGCCTAATGATCTCATTAAATCAGATATAGAAACTATTGAGGCAAAGTTTAGTTTATATAATACACGTATATCACAATGTTGAATACGCTCAAGTTTATACATAAGGTTGACAGGTAAATTACATAATAATGAATAGCAATATATAAGTCTACTACATACTAGCGAGTGAATTAAACATTTAGTCATGGTGAAGGTAAGCTTATAACGAGATTTTCTATTATGATATAGAAAATAATTGGCAGAACGAATCATGTTATTAATATGTGGAGAATAGTCTAGGTGAGAGGTTATAGTGAAACCAATGGTAATTATAGATTCAGAAGTTGGATATGAATGATGAATATATGAATGTTATACTATACATGCAAATATCTCCCGTATACCGATATATTTTAATACTGATATGCCATAATAGCTAGACCACTGTGTGTGTTTGCGTGTACATGCGCTCGTGTATATTTTTATTTTTTATTAATTTCGTTTTTTTATTATAAGGTATAATATACATTTTATATTTTAATTAATAACATTATATATATATATATAGTTGATGTTATTTATAGAATTATTTTACATTTTTAGCCGCGTGTACACCGAACGTTTTCACGATTTTTTAACATTACTTTTAGTTAAACGTTAAACGAGATTTCACCATATTCTCGCGATTAATAGGAATACGTGTCATACGTGTTATATCGTGAGCGTATTCCATTGGTCGATACTTCAGCATCAACATTATATGTAATAGATACGCGTGTTATGATAATCAAAACAGAATAACTAGAGTGTTGACTCTAGTTAGGTTTGCACGTAACTTAAAGTTAGTAACAAACTTGTAACAGGATTTAAATAGCTCGTTTGAAATTTGATTAAAAGTATAATATATTACTATAGTAAATAATATATTGTATCATATATATATATATATATATATATATATATATATATATATATATTATTAAAAACACATACAGTAAGTTTATAATATTGATGATGATATATAACAATGGTTTAGAATAGGAATACAATATATATATATATATATATATATAATATATACAATATATAATATATACAATATATACAATAGTGTATACACTCACAAAATGTATCTCTTAGTTCAATAAAGAAAACGTTATTTGTTGTAATGACTATTACACGCTTTAACAAACTTACGTAACAAACTATTACCTAACAGTTACGCCATTTCTCGACCGAGTCAAATGATAACAGTTACATTGCTAGCAATATTGCTGGTTACAGCGGCTATATCTCATGCAAGTTAGTAAGCAATCGACTATATAATATTATATTATATTTCTTGTTTAAATATATATATAGTTAACTTTCTATTTATTAACGTAAAATGAATCACATAAATATGTAATAATAACTATTTAATTTAGAATTATTATTAAATATAAATATATGTAATATTAATATTAATGATATTAATAAATAATATAAATAATAATATAACTCTCCAATTATGTAAAAAAATAAATTGTTGTATAGAGTTTATTCAATGATAAATATATTAATATTATAAATTATATCATAAATTATTATTTTAATACAATCTTAATAATATATTCTAATATATAAATTGTTCTCAAAATTACATATTATTAGTATGTTAAGGCTTAATGCATTTATTTATATATATACAAAATAAAATTATAAAATTATAAAATATATAATATTTGTATTAATGTAATACTTTATAATGTATACTCGCTAATGAATATACTAATAATATATTAATTAATTTTTTGAAAACTAAATTACGAATTAATTAATATATGTTATTGTATGTATGTATATATAATTCAGAATTTGGTATAAGAACCCGGATAGATATTAAAGCAAAGCTTATGATTATCCGTTGAAAATAAAATTATGAAAATAGTAATAAAAAAAAATAACTATAGAGATTGTATTTAAATTATAATGGTAAAATATAAGTATTATAAAACTTAAAAACAAAAATTAAAAACATAATTTTTATAAATAAATTTAAAATGTGTAACAAAAACTAGTGATGAGTAAAATAATAAATTGTTCAAGTCTGAAACAACATAAGATTAGCATGACCAAATAAACAATACACTACAATCATAGCTGCACTTGCCACAATAATAACATATTTTCAATATTAATACCCATGAAACTAAAAAAAGCCGAGTTATATCCATTAAGTCAAACCCTCTCATCGATCGAATACAAGTCTGAATAATGTTCATATCATTAATCCAAATTTAAAATAGATAAATTGTATTGAAGCATGATATGTAATTTAAATAACCATATTTAGTATATGATATATCTATGTAATTAATGTATAATGTCATTAATATATACATTTTACTGTACACGTAATTTCATATTCAAATTTCATCATTATTAAATTACATATAAAATAGTAATTGGTAAAATTATAATAGGTAAATAAAATCCTATAGAAGAGTATATATATAAAAATATAATATAAATATAAAAATAGTCAATAAAATAAGAAATAGTGATAAATAATACAATATAAAATAATTATTAAAACTTTAAAAACATTTTTCTGGCGACTTTTTTAAAAGTGATAATACTTTTTTAATATTTATCATAATATAATAATAATTCCATAATTTTGGGCAAATAATTGAAATACAAAACGACTTTCTATCAGTTCTAATTTTTGTCCTGATAAATATATGTTTTCTGCAAGAAATAGACAATTTTTGTATATTATTAGTAAAAGTATTTTTACTTTCTTTAAACATAACAATTAAAGATTTTAATTTAACAATATCTGTAAATTTCATTTTGTATTTTTTATAGAGTAATGAACATATTTGCAAATTAGTCTAATTACTCGATTTTTGAATTTTTATATGAGCTTAATATTATGTTCGAAATATTAAACCATGTGAGCAATAATCAAGATGAAATTTGAAAATTGCGTAATAAATTAAAATTAAACTTTTTTCGTTTAATTTATATTTTATTTTATTTAATATGGCAATAGATTTTGATAATTTTCTTAATATATGGGAAATATGTATTTTCCAATTTAATTTATCATCGATAAATAAACTTAAAATGTGATGTTACTATTAAATTCTATATGAATATTATTAATAGTAATATTTAATCTAATAGATGAAAGTGAATTTCTAATATTAAATAGAATTGCTGTATATTTTTGTATATTTATTGCTTACTTGCTTAATTTCGAGGATGAACTTGTCAGTCTACTCGAGCATCAGTATGACACAGCTTTCTCCAGACATCCCTATCCAGCATGCTGGTTCTTATTTCTTCCTTCTCATGAAGACCACAATCTTTCTTCAACATATCAACATAGCTTATTCTTCTGCGGCCACGACTTGCTTTACCTTGAGATGGTTCCCACATAATCAGGGGGTGAACTGAGAGTTCAGGATGGCGTACACAGTGTCCAGCCATTTTCATCCTTATGGCCTTAATTTTGGAGGAGACCAACGGAAGCTTCCCATATACTTCTTTATTAGTTACGTGTTCCTGCTATTTTATATGCAAAGCTTTCTTGAGCATTCGTGTGTATGTGCCGTCTAGTGAGTTATGTTGTTTGACATTCAAAGTCCATGATTCTGATCCATATAGTAATACACTTTCGACAGTCGCAATAAATAGTCGTCTTTTAAGTGGTAGGTTTGTCTTATAGTTCCATAGAGTCTGCATGCTATGTAGCGTGTTCCAAGCTAAAGCCTTTCTTACATTAATATATTTTTCCGACGAGTTTATCCACGATCCAAGGTATTTGAAATCTTTTTCTACATCTAATATTTGTCCATCTGCTGTTTTTAATATTATCGGATCTAATGTATCGAAGGCCATTACCTTTGTCTTATTATAGTTGATAAGCAGTCCGACTTTACTACATTCGGACTCTACTCTTTATAGTAACTCTGAGGCTTGACGTACAGAATCAGATATTAAGGCTATATCATCAGCAAAATCTAGGTCAGTTAGAACAATTGGGTGCACTCTTCGACTTCTACGTGGGACAATAGTGAATCCTAGTTCCTCTTCACGACCTTTGATAGCTTTCCTTAGTGCATAGTCGAGTATTATGACAAATAAGTAAGGTGATAGGGTATCTCCTTGTAAGACTCCTTTAACTATATCAAATTCTTCCGTTACACCATCTGATGAGTATACTTTAGCTCTAGTACTAGCATAGCTCACTTCTATTGCATTTACTATCTTATCAGGTATACCATATGATCTAAGTATTTTTATCATCTTACCTCTATGTACTGAGTAAAATGCCTTCTTGAAGTCGATAAATGTAAAGACAACTAGTACATTTTTACTCTTAACATCTTCTAGTATTCTTCTTAAGGCTAGAATCTGCCCAACTGTTGTTCTTTCCTGTCTGAATCTATTTTGATTGTTTCTTAGTAGAGGGTATAGTATTGGGCGTATTCGATTTAAGAGCATGCGGTTATAGGTTTTGGCCATTATAGACGTGAGAGAAATTCCCCGATAATTATCAGTTATAGTGAGATTTCCAGATTTAGGTATAGGGATTATATTGGAGATATTCCGAGTGGGCTGTTCACAGTTTTCAAACGACTTGTTTATTATATCAAGCATAATGTCATTGATTTGGACATATTTTAGTACTTCGGGCAATATACCATCTTCTCCAGCACTTTTTCCACATTTAATTGACATTGTTGCCTTGCTATATTCCTCTGGTGTAAATACATCGTCATTTATGGGTAATTTTTCAAAGACAGGAAGTATTTCTTCATTTTCGTCTGTAGCCTCAGTTGAGTTTCCGAGAAGATTTCTGAAATGGATATACCATTGGTTAACTCTATCCTCATCACTGTTACCATTTAGCTGTGATGTTTGGCTACTCGTCCTGCCCGATATTTCATTGATTAAGCTCCAACTTTCTAAGTATCTCATACTTCTATCAGCTTGCTCAATTTTTAAAACTTTCTTTTCTAGGTCTTCATCATTTATTTCTTTATATATTTGATACATCTCAAATTTCTTTTGTTTATATAGATTACTATGACCTTTTTTCCCAGTATTTATCTTATATGCAGTACTTATAGTATTTCTGGCCCTAATGATTCGAGGGTCATTCGAGTTCAGTTTCCTTCTAGGTTTTGTGATTTGCCTCATACATCCTACTGCGGTTTCATTAATTGCTTCCACCAACCTTTCGTACTTTTTAGACAATGATTCTTCATCCAAACTTTGAATGTTGTATTTCTCCTTTACTTCATTTGCATACTTTTCTTGTAGTTTTACTTGATCCCTCAAATCGCTCCAAACATACTTTGGTTTTATCTTCATTTTCTGCTTTGTTGCTCGGAGGCTTAGGATTACCTTGGCTACCACAATTCTATGATCTGATCCCAAAGATATGAAGGTGTTGTAAGCTTCGCAGTTTCTTATACTTTTTCTCCATTTCTTTCTAACTATGATATAGTCAATTTGATGTTTTGTCTTATGTGGTGAAATCCAAGTCCATAACTTCCCTTTTTTCTTTTGAAATTGTGAGGTAGCTGCTAATAGTTGGTATTCTTCCATAATTTCTTTAAGCCTATTTCCATTATTATTAGTTGTTGTGTTGTAGGTGTATTGTACATTTTCCAGTCCCATCATGGCATTCATATCACTTAGTATAATAAGGCAGTTGTGTGATGGTACCGATTCAATAGTTGTTCTAAGTTGCTCATAGAAAATATTCTTTACTATTTCGTCTTCGTATTCACACGGTGCATATGTTATAATAGTGGTTAGTATAGGATTACCTTGAAAGTTAGCTATTAACATTCTGTTCGTAACTCTTTTAATGTTTATTAGGCTTTTATTTGCTTCTTTGCTAATTATAATACCTACTCCATCATTTGCAGCTTGTACTTGGTTTCTCCATGCTAATACTGTGTACAGATAGTATCCAGGGTCATCATTATATTGGTTAATTTCGTGTTCTCTATCTTCTGTATGTACTCTCCTATGTTCTTGTATACCGCATATTGCTATATTATGTTTACGCATATTCGATGTCATCTTTTCTGTTTTTTGTAATATCTTATCCACCCCTTTGACAAAGAGAGTTTGAATATTAAATGTTGCTATTTTGAGATTTTTTCTACAATGTAGTAATTTCGCCTCAGCATCTCGGCACGATTCAATCTCACCCCTCCCCGTAGGGTTTAAAGATGCGACGTCATAAAATCCTGTTGGATGTGCTTTGTGTACTTTAGCTGGTCTCCTGCGGACTCCAGCGGCCGGAAGTATAGGATTTGTTATTTTTGTTGTGTTATTCATACTTTTGCTATTCGTTGCTAATGGGTACGTGTGTACCCTAGACGAGGGTCGCAAGTCCTCTCGTAAGGTTTATTGTAAGTTTTCCTTCTTGATCATCCGATAACGTTTCTGATCTCTTCACGTATCCCTGATTGGGAGGCTAACATGTACTATGCCTTGCCCAAGGGCAACCTGTATTTTTGTCCGGCACTGCTTATTGGATATTCGCAGATAACCACTATATCTAGTGGCCGTCCCCCTATCCGCAACCTGGGGAGCCGATGGATGGGAGTTTATCATCTCCACACCATAAATGTATAAACCGTATATTTATAAACAATTTATTTATACAATAACCATTCATATAATTGATCTAGATATTCCTGCATAATATGTTCAAGATCTATAGTATTGTCACTTTTAAAAATAAGATTTGTATTGTCAGAAAAACAATATTATCTTAACCTTATTAGAAATATTTGTCATGTCATTAATATATATTAAAAATAATTAATATATATTAAAAATATTAGCGGTCCCAATACCTATCCTTGTGTAACACCACAATTAATATCGAGCAATGTAGAATTTGCATCATGAATATTTACATATTGTTTACATATATATATATATATATATATATATATATATATATATATATATATACATATATATATATAATAAATAATTGTAATATTATGTTTTCTCACTAATGATATTAGTTTAATTGCAAATTTCTTATTTACTTCTTTCGGAATAGATGAACTATTGAGAATGTGTTAATTAATGAAATGTTATTATTATAATATAATTTATCATCAAATAAGTAACATAGAATTTTTGATGGAATTTTGTGAGATATAATCATGTTATTTGAATGTCACATAGTGAAAATAAAAAGTAGATGTATTAATGTTTATCACTATTTTCTTATGCCATTTTGTACTAATTTGTTATAGATGATCTATAGTAAAATAATAACTGAAGTATAATTATTAAATATGATTTTATTTTATTATTTAACATAATTATTTTAAGATTTATTTAAATTAATCATAAAATAAATTATAATTTAATTTTATATTTCTATTTTCAGATCCTTGTGACCAAAATCCTTGCAATGGAGACACTTACACACATGCATCAGAAGTAGTTACATGTTCTTGTAGCATTGGCAATACTGGATATCGTTGTCAAGGTAATTAGTATTATATAGGGGAAAGTAACCGAATACGGACACTCTCGGTATCTCAGAAACCATAAATCCTACAAAAAAATTATTAATGAATAACATATTCATAATCATATAAATAGTCTAAAAATATTTTTTTATTTTTTAATTATTCTAAATATTGATGATATGTTAAATAAACTAAATTTTTGAAAAAACTGTCAACTTAAAACATTCTCTAGAATATACAAATGTCTCGATATAAAATATAACACTATATTATTAAAAAATAAAACATTCTAAAAATGATATATTTAATTTATATATTTGTTATCAAAAATTCATTAAGTTATAAGCATATATATAGGTCATATAAGTCCCTAATACGGACACTCTATATGTCTTAATACGGACACCCTATAACCAATCATCGCGCAGCGTATGAACTATTCTTATTTTAATAAAAATCGCGTGCGTTATAATATTAATATCATCAATAAGGCTAAATCTAAAATTTCTATTAATTAGATACTTATATTATATCATTAATTAAAAAAATAATAAAAATAAATAAATTATTAACTAATTAAATTAGAATATATTATTCATAAAATTAATTATAAATAATGTAATTGTAATTTGTCTGATTGATTCATCAATAATATATAGTTTATCTAGTTATATATAGGGTGTCCGTATTATAACACAGGGTGTCCGTATTCGGACATGGGTACCGAATACGGACACCCCCGTTATATATATGGAATTAAAAGATTAAATAAAATTTTAAAATCACAATAATATCTATAATCATAAAATATTAATATATTGTAATTTTTGAATATAAATAATGAGTCATAAAATGTTAAGACCATTTATTGTTAAAGTGTATTAGATTACTTTCCTCTATATCTATTATATATAATTGTAAAAATGAGGGAATTTCAGAGCGTGCTATAATAAAATATATGTTGGATAAGTTCAGATAATAAGTAGAAAGCGAAGAGTGTGTATGATTGTAACGAAGAGAATGTATGATGCTGTATCTACGAAATATAGGGGCGCAGGAATAGGGGGTCGTGGGTGTCCGGACCCCCAATTTATAAATAGGGGGATCTGGATATCTTTGGACCCACCCCCCTGGGGCACATATGAAATTGCAGGTAATTAAAGTTTTATATAACGAATATAATTATGATAAATTAATAATTAATTATATTACAAAACATTTCATGAAACGAATAAGAATCGATATTTATTCGTCATAGCAAAGCAAACCTCGAAGTTACAGAAAGATGAGTATGTATATACGAAATAGCAAATATTAAAGCAGAAACTATAGAAAATATACATTGGATAACATTATACATTAATAATATTGTGTTTGATGCGAGAGAATTTACAAGGTCATATGATAAAGCAAGTAATATGTCAGGGTGATACAATGGTATACATGCTTACATATTTCAGGAACAACCAATGACATATTACACTCATTGCACAGCTCATTTAGTAAACATAGTTGCTCAATATGTTAGCGAACAATAGTCTATTATATTTATATTAACTATATAATGAAATAGTTAATTGTACTATAATTCTATAACATTTAGAAATACTTAAACATCTTGTAAATTTAAGTCATTATGTATAACCCACTAGAAAATAAGAAAGGTGGCTATAAAAGATACACTCGAATATTACAAAGAAATTCGTTCGTCTTTAGATGAAATTATACATATACATTATATTATCTCTGATATATCTATATATATCGGATAAATCATGAATGAACTTGAAACCGGAAATATATAACTAGGAAAATATAGAGAAATTATATACCAATGTGAAAATATTGTTTACATTAATCGTTGAGACCAACAAGTTCAGTTGACAATGAAAGAAATGTTAGTAACCTGGATATTATAAATAACTAGCTGATAAATGTAATGGGAGAAAACTGACTAGTTATATGATCTTTATTATTCACAGTAACACTATGAATTAAACATTGTTGAATTGATGTCATCATTTGTAAATATAACAGAATGTAGAGAGAAGATGTTATCGTGTATTTCATCTCATTAAATCTACCATTTATTAAAATAGTGAATGAAGCTTATAAACTTTATGTGATTTCAAATTCAAAAGAGGATTACGTTAAACGTCATGAAGCAAAAAGGAAATTACTGGAAACATACGACTAAATAGAAAATGAAAAAATTGAAAAACAGTAAAAGAAATATAAAATGCAAATCAAATGGCAAAACATGCAAATGATGGAATCTAATAAACGATATGACAGAGAGGAAATCAGCCAAGAAAGTAATAACTAAAGGAGATAACAGCGAAGAAAGAATTAATAAATGGTTCAATAATTTTAGAAATCTTCTCGGTGGAGAAAATATCTATGAAATTGATACATTTGAACCTGAAACTATATTTTAAGAAACATTAGACATTGATACTGATTTTTTTTACAAAATAAGAGTACCTAGCTGTAAAGAATAATTTTATAGATGGAAAATCTGTTCGACCGGATGGTATTGTACCCGAAGCAATTAAATACTTCGATGATATTATACTTGAAAATGCAAATAGAGTACTAATTTACGGCAAAAAACCAACCCAATGGTCCTCTTATAATATAATGCCTATTCCCAAAACTGGTAATTTAAATGAAGTCGATAATTATAGAGGCATCGCTCTATCTACTGTCGCACTTAAAGTTACAAACAAAATGATACTTAATAGAATTCAGCCATTCATCAACCCTCTTCTTCGAAATAATCAAAACGGATTTAGTCCTGGGAGATCGACAACAACTCATATTCTTGCTCTACGAAGATTGATAGAAGGGATAAAATCTCACAATATGAAGGCAATAATTATTGCTGATTATAATCACTGTTGTTGACTTTAGGAAAGAATTTGATAGCATTAACAGAAGTCGTATCTTGCAAGCAGAATTGCAAGGAACTAATATATAGAGTTGTAAAAATGAGGAATTTCAGAACGTGCCATTATAAAATATATTTTGGATAAGTTCAGATAATAAGTAGAAAGCGAAGAATGTGTATGATGCTGTATCTACGAAATATATCAGATATGTGCTTAGGGACAAATAATATAAAGATGTATGAATGGGGAGAGTAAAGTTATCTTACATCTTCGGTAGGAGTGTAGTCATATGACTATCGTATATATGATAGGATATGATTGGTGAGAGGTGGTATCAGAATAGTACATGCAATTTAAATATAAGGTATTATTTATAGAGGATCGGATAATATGATTTAGTGGAATGTTTTATTTAGGAAGTAAATCGTAAGAGGACTTTTTATATTAATTAATTTAATCGCCATATTTCGAGTAAATGACTTCTATATTTGTTATATTCTGAATGGCTACAATTTGGAGGATTTGGTTATAGATATGATGCGTAGTAATAATAATATATTATTTAGTATTACAAAAGAAACATAAATTTCTGGAAGAATTTCTGGTAGGTATGAACATGTTATTTAAGAAAGTTTACCTATGGAAAATAAAAAGTATATGATATTATGTTTATATATATATGTATTCTTGTGGTGTTTAGAAGTAGTTTATCAGAGATAACTTATAATAAAATAATAATTGTAGTATACTTATTAAATAACATTGTATTATTTAACATATTTATTTTAAGATTTATTTAAACTAATCATAAAATAAAGTATTATTTTATTTTATATTTTAACACCATTATTATTATTTAATATTAAAGTTGTAAACAAATTATATTGTTATTTGTTATTTTTATTTGGTGGAGTCCTTTCATCCCATCCAGGAACTTATATGAAGTTTTCACGTTATATGGCTTTAATGTCCCTTCGAAGCCACTCTCATGTTAAGGCATCTATGGTTTTAACGAGAGCCGATCATTTATTTATACACAATTATATAAGATCACTTCTAAATAATATTTTAAGACCCATTTTATAAAATTAATTAATGGTCCGGACGAGGGTCGAACCCGTGTCCTACTGCTTGTGTGTCTGACGCCTTAGCCACTGAGCCACACAGGCAGTTATATACACATTTTATTACAGACAGATGCCATCCATCCACCCTATACGGAAATACCTCCACTGAATGCATTCCTACTTGCTCGAGACCCGATGTAGATGCTAGTTGTAAGACCAATACTGATGAAACTTGTCCTTGTAATGAAAATGAAATCGTACTGAATGGAGAATGTGCCCCTCGTTCATCTTGCCAATGGACTGATTCAGATGGAATAATTTCAAATGTTAATATTTAATTATATAAATATATATATATATATACAATATGTATTAAATTTATATTTATGAGATTATATTTTTATTATCAGTTTTTAGGTTTACATCCGTGTTTTTGTAGAAGCTAAAATTTATCAAGACAATTACCCTTAATTTTAAAGTAAGTCCAAATAAAATATAATAAAATAGTATTTTACTTCCTGTTTACATAGATACACTAATACAATAAATATAATAGAAAATAATATAAATTATTTGAACTTGCCTACAAAATTATGAAATCATTATTTAATCATTTATAAATACATAACTAAAATAAATAAGAAGTACCTTAACAGAAATAACTAAACAAAAATATATATAAATAGTTTAAATGAAATAAAACAGAATGAAAAAGAACAAAAGTATATTCAGTAAGATGGTAAAAAGAACTTTATATACAATTTTTTATTTATATATTTTTTTTATTATTTTTTTCATATGTTTATTTCATTAAATAAGTTTTTGTAATTAAAAATAAAGAACAATTTATAAAGTAAGAATAATTTTTTTTTTAAACTAAAAAGTTAATTTTTATTATTAATTGTTATATAAATGTCAATAAAAAGAATAAAAACAATGAAATATATTTAAATATAAAATAAAAAGATTCAATAAAATAAGTTTATGTTATTAAAAAATAAAGTCAAATAATATTATTAGTCAGAGGAAAATAAAAAATACCAAATGGTTTTTATTTATTTTGTTATTTTAACATACACGTGTAAATCCAGAAATAGCCTTTATGCTAATAGCCTAAATAGCCTATATGCTATAGACTAAATAGCCTAGTTTATGTTCTAACGATGCAGATTGCTGTAGTTTTGAATATCCAAGTCACGTAGTTAACGTAAATGCAAATGCATATAGCCTATATGATATAGGCATTGATAAATTATATAGCTGGTTAAATATTAATAAATTATCCTTAAATATTGATAAAATTAACATTTTATTATTTAATATCAGAAATACAAATGAAAATGTTAAATTTAAATTAAAAATTGATGATACAGATATTAAAATAGTTAACAAATTTAAATTTATAGGAATAATTATTGATAATAAATTAGACTGGAATAACCAAATAGTTTGTTTATGTTCAAAATTATCAAGAGTTATTGCTATTTTAAACAAAGTTAAATTCAAATTAAATAATAAATCATTAGTCTTACTGTATAATGCATTTTTTTATTTACATTTAAATTACTGCTCCCATATTTTGAGAAATACTTTTATTACAAAACTAAATAAAATTAATATTTTACAAAAAAGAGCACTAAAAACTATATATAATGGTTATAAAATGTTCCAAAAATTGTTTACACAACATAATTCTTTAAAGTTTACTGATAGTGTTAAATTAAATACTGCAAAATTTATGTTTAGAGCAAGACATTATTCTCAGCCACCAAACTTACAGAATCTATTCAAGGTTAAGGCTTATGATAAACTTCTCTTTCATAGAATTATAATTAGAACTCAACGAAAACTTTTTTGTTTATCTAGTTAGGGCCACAGTTGTAGAACAATTTAACAAAATATTTAAGATTAAAAATAGTATACATGCATTTAGTACTAATTATAAAAAGGTTTTGATACATTTTTATGATGACAATTAACTTTTATTAATACCTAACTTGATAAAATAGATAACTAATGATATTTATAATTTTTTTAATTATTTTTAATTTCATTTATATTAATTGACTAATGATATTAATTGACCAATGATACTTTTTATATTGTTTTATTTTTGTTATTTACATTTATTTTACATTTTATTTAATTTATTTTTTGACATACTATAAAATTCCAAAAAAATTGTCATGTTCTTTTGATATAATATAAAAGACACTCTTGATTTATTATAAAAAATATTAATATACAAAATTAATTACTTTTTAATTTAATTTTGTTGACATATTACATAACATATTTTACTCACTTATTTTACATAATTTACTCTTTTTAAATTCATGACTTAATATAAAATTAATAAAAACACATGCTTTACATTCTTTTGACAACATATAAAATTATGAAAATTTGAAATTTTGATTTATTATAAAATAATTGAAAATAAATGTTTATACTAATTAAATTTAATTTAGAGTATTAATTATAAACATATTTGTTATTACGTATTGGATTATTATTGTGTAGTAATTGTATTTATATTTTTATGTTAAACTATATATTTATTTACCAGGAAGTGAACCAGTAAGTTAAACTATATATTTATATACGTTTTATTGAATTATCAATTTGTTTTGTTTTAAGTATTTTATTTTATTTTAATTTTATATATCTTACCTTAAATTTTATTTATTACATTATGAATGACATTATGAGGAGTTTTTTAATAATTTATTCTATCGATTTTAATAGTATTCATAATAAAATATTACTATTATAAAAAGTAATCTATTAGAATAACACATTTAATAATGTTAACTCTATTTCATATTGTGTTTTTTTTTATGACAGATTGACTGATTTTGTTGTGTTAATGAGGGTATTGTATGTATCTGGGAAAGGGATATATTTGTAGTGAGAGGCAATTAATGCTAGTGTTCTTATTATTGGAACAAATATGACCCCTGCGGCATTGGAGCTGACGCAGCCATATCCTTTAAGTTGAAACACCATCTATCCTCATTATTTACAATTATTGTTGGCTATACTGGATATGAATTTAATAATTTAATATCTCTGATTTTTTTAAATGTATTATTCTAAAAGAAAACTAAATAATTTAATTTGTATTGATAACACTGGTCTGCATCAAAAATAGGATGACATTCTGTCAATTGATTGTAGACTTATTTTTGTCACTGATCTCAAATGTGAAAACAGTTTTTCTCAATCACGTCTAGTTTTTTTTTTTCGACTTTAAAATATTTTCCAAAAAGTGAGATTTCTAGACAAAAAATATGTTTATAATTTTTAAAACCTTAATTATTAGTATAATATTTTATTAAATCATATAATATACCTGAATATATTTTATATATATATTCAAGTATATAGTATACCTTTAAAGTTTTTAAATCATGCTATTTAATGTATTTAAGAGTACTCCATTTATAACTATATTATATTATTAACCATATATTATACTTATTTATATATTCTATATTATTATTTTATAAATATAAATGAATATATTTATTTATGAATAAAATAAAAAATTAAGTTTCGGGTAAAAAATATTTAAGTTTATTTAATAAATACTATACAAAATAATACAAATCAATTTAAGAAAGAACGTTTTAATTTTCTTCTTCTATGGTTAATATCACGTCATCACTCTTCAAACACCAACAATAGTCTGCTAACATATTAAAATTCCAATAAATCCTTGATATCGTTCTTCCATTGTAGCTAAATCCTGATGGAAGCGTTCTCCTTGCTCCTCACTGTAATCTCAACAATTGTTAGGAAAGTAATCCAAATGCGAATTTAGAAAATGCATTTTAATGGACATTCGATCTCCAATTTTATGGTATGATCGCATGAGATATACTACCCTAACTTCAAAATCATGACTTCTTCGATTTCCAAGGATATTTGTAATATAGTATTTATTATTAAATAAACTTAATTATTTTTTACCCGAAACTTAATTTTTTATTTTATTCATAATTAAATATATTCATTTATATTTATAAAATAATAATATAGAATATATAAATAAGTATAATATATGGTTAATAATATAAAATAGTTATAAATTGAGTACTTTTAAATACATTAAATAGCATGATTTAAAAACTTAAAAAAATTGAGAAAAAAGGCAAAAAAAAATATTTTAAATTGAACAAAAAAAAAAACTAAACCCGATATGTAAAAACTAAAAACATATCTGAAAGAAGCGTTAAAAATCTATCCAAAAAAATATATTACATATGTATTCTATAATTGTTGTCGTCAAATATTGACCTATGATTTTTTTTTGAAAATAATCCAATATTTTTGGGGAACATAGTTTAAAAATCATTTATTTATACAACTTATAAACATATTTTATAATGTTTTAAAGGTATACTATATACTTGAATATATATATAAAATATATTCAGGCATATGTATATGATTTAATAAAATATTATACTAATAATTAAGATTTTAAAAATTATAAAAATATTTTTTATCTAGAAATCTCACTTTTTGGAAAATATTTGAAAGTCGAATAAAAAAAAACTAGACGTGATTGAGAAAAACGGTTTTCACATTTGAGATCAGTGTCAAAAATAAGTCTAGAATCAATTGACAGAATGTCAACCTATTGAAAAAAGTTAAAAAATGCAAGCCAGTGTAATTTTGTTCTCTTGTATATAACTTTTACTAAATTTAAATCTTACAATTTTATTTTATTATATTTATTTTAATTTTACTATACTTTTTTCCTCATAAATTATCTTTAGGAAAGTGAAACAGGTAAACGACTAGATAAGCATTGCGCTTCTTCGTTTACCATGGTCATGCTAAATTCTGATATTATTATTATTATTATTATTATTATATATATATATATATATATTAAATTTATAATTAACAAATATTATTGATAAATGTTTAAGTAGATATACTATTACTATTATTCAGTATTATGATATTAACAACTATTTTTAATTGATTATATAGGTAAATATATATATATATATATATATATATGTATATATATATATATATATATATATATATATATTTCCAAATATAATTTATTTAGCCAGGTGATGATGAGTATCTATCCCAAGATTGTATTAGATTTCATACATGTACAATATGCACAACTCCGGAATGTGATCGTGATAGAGCCAGACTGAAAACACGTGAATCACATTGTTATAATGAATGCTTGGTGAATGCTGATACTAAAAAGGCACACTGTTATAGTAATGTATCGCCTTATTGATAGATAGATAAATAACATATATTTATAATGCTATTAGTATGTATGCTGATAGAATATTATAACTAATAATAATGGATAACATTATTAATATCATTGATTTTATAAATATTTAATTTGTAGATCCGTGTGATGAAGATATATGTAATGGAAGTCATTGTGAATTTTATTATGGTCTATTAAATTGTTATTGTAATATGGGATATGCTGGAGAATATTGTCATGGTATGTATATATATATAATATAGCAGTGTATTTATTAATATTATTAGTTTATTAATATAAATTTATTAATTTATTGAAAATAATTGAGTATAGTTAAATGCTCTCCATCTACACTTTACGGAACTTCTCCCACTGATTGTATTCCAACATGCCAATGACCTGTGGTCAGTTCTGTGCATTGTGATTATTATCATCATGAATCTTGTCCTTGTGATTACAATGAAGTCGTTTGGAATGGAGTATGTGTTCCTTTTTCATCTTGCCAATGTACTGATTCATATGGATTCACTTCAATGGTTAATATTAAATTGTAAATATATATATATATATATATATATATATATATATATATTTATATATTTTAAAATAGATCGAATCACCTGAATACATTTCTCGAGATTGTACTACTTTATTAACATGCGTTGCCTGTACTACTGGAGAATGTGACCCACCTAGAGCTGTTCTTACTACAAGACCAGCCCCAATATATCATAACTGTTATGTAAATCCAACAACATTCAATCCAACGTTTTTTCCTGGTTAGTTTTAATATAAATAAAATATATGAAAATAATTTGAAGGAAATATAGAATACAGACATAAAGTCTGGCTGTGTTGTGTGTTAGAGAAAGAGTGGTAAGAATATGTATACATATCCTATAGGATATAGAAGAATTTTGGTGAACTAATAGGTTAGATTGTAAAAACGAAGGAATTTCAGAAAGTTAAACCATTATTTAAACATTTTTTGCTAACGTTCATAGAGATGAATAGAAAGAATGTTGACAGTTGTGAGAACGTATATCTTTGAAGTAGGTGATCGAAGATATGGTTATATGAAACTAATATATAGATTTATGATTGGGGTAGAGGAAATCGAGTTTAAATATTAGGTAAAAAGGTAGTCATATATGCTATAATTAATGATAAGTGATAGCAGGAGGGTCCATATAATTTAGATATAAGATATTATAGATATCGGATAATATAATTTAGCAATATATGCATCGGAAAGAAGTCTACTCACGAGATAACTAGAATTGTGATTAATATCGAAGCTATATATCTATAAATTGACTTCCTTATTTATTTATTTTTTTGAATAGATTAAAGTTGAAGAATTGGTTAATTGATGAAATGTTATAAGTTTAATAATATTTATCATCACAGAAGTAACATATATATTTGGATGGATTTTTGGGAGATATAATCATGTTTTTGATTGTAACATATGGAAAATAAGACTTATATGTACTTATGTTTAACATTATATTATTATGGCAATTCGCACTAGAGATAAGCCAGAATATAATTATAATTATAGTAAACATTATAAATAAATAATGACTTTATTTTATTTTTTAACATACTTATTTTAATTTAATTTAAGAGTTATTTAAATTAATCATAAAATAAATTAATATTTTATTTTATAATTTAACACAATTATTGTGATATATGTTTAAATTAATTATTAAATATAATTTATTACAGAAGAATGCTCTCCATCTTCCCTTTACGAAAATACTATCTCTGTATGTATTCCAACTTGCTCGAGACCAGATGTAGATGCTTTTGTAAGGCTTATACTAATGAACCTTGTTCTTGTAATGAAGGTGCAGTTGTTTTGAATAGAATATGTGTCCCTCGTTCATCTTGCCTATGTACTGATGAAGATGGAATCACTTCAAATGTTAATATTAAATTATATATAGTCGATATTTAATGGATTATTAATTATTAGTTAATATGTAATATAATTAAAACTTTTAATTAAAAATAGGTAGGATCACCTGAATATCTTTCTCAAGATTGTAATAATTATTTAAAATGCGTTGCCTGTTATTCTGGTGAATGCGACCCAACTAGAGCTCATATTACTACAAGGCCAGCCCCATTGTGTTACACATGTGTAGTAAATGCATCAACATCTATCGCAACTTGTGATACTGGTTATTATTAATACAAATATATAAAATATATTAAAATAATAACTTAATATTCATTAATAAACGTTTTTCTCTTTTCAGATATTTGTGACCCAAATCCTTGCAATGGAGACACTTGCACACATAAATTTGGAGTAGTTACATGTTCTTGTAGTATTGGGAATACTGGAGATCGTTGTGAAGGTAATTATATTATAAATTATTCTTTTAATTTAATATAATTTGAGGAATATGTCGATTAATAATGATTTATTGTTACTAAAAGTAGGACTTATGGGAACAATTTAGTAATATAATTAAAATTAAAAGTATAATATAGGTAGTATAATATAATCCTATTAACGGAAAATAATTTCTGACAAATTTAATTATCTATAATTTGAAGTAATGATACATTTAATGAACACATAAAGAATAGTCTAGTTTCTATAGGATGCATCCTTCATGAAGGAATAGTGGGAAAGAATATGTAATATATAAGCAGAATTGCAAGGAACTAATAGATAAAGCTGTAAAAAGGAGGGAATTTCAGAGGGTTATACCACAATTTAAATATATTTTTCTAACGTTCATAGAAATAAATAGAAATCATGTTGACAGTTGTGAGAACAAATTATAATGTAGCTTTGAAGTAGGTGATCAGAGATGTGGTATATGAAAATAAATTTAATATATATTTATACTTATATTTTAAATGTATACTTTAAATTATATAAAATATTTGTATTACAATAATTAAGTATATTATGAACAAATTTTATATAAATTTGTATATTTATCAAATATACTATTTTATTTAAATGTTATAAACTTATTTTCTTTCTTAGTATCATGTCACCCTAATCCATGTAAACATGGAGAATGTAAGAATACATCTGGCAAGATAACATGTATTTGTGATGAAGGCTACTATGGTGAACGTTGTAGTATAGGTCAGTAATATAATTATAATATATTGTTTATAGTAATTTCACTATAATATATAATAGAAGTATAACAATTAAACAAATAGTATTTATATGTAGGTATAATATATATATATATATATATATATATATATATATAATGTATATATAATGTATATATATAATGTATATATAATGTATATATATAATGTATATATATAATGTATATATAATGTCTATAAAATGTATATAAAATGTATATATATAATGTATATAAAATGTATATATAATGTATATATAATGTATATATAATGTATATATAATGTATATATATATATATATAATGTATATATAATGTATATATATATAATGTATATATAATGTCTATATAATGTATATATAATGTATATATATATATATATATATATATATATATATAATGTATATAAAATGTATATATAATGTATATATAATGTATATATATATATAATGTATATATAATGTATATATAATGTATATATAATGTATATATATAATGTATATATAATGTATATAAAATGTATATATATAATGTATATATAATGTATATATAATGTATATATAATGTATATATACAGTCAAGAATAGATGCGATCTTCCTACTGATTGTTTGATACACGAGTATTGTCATAGTTTACCAAGCTTTAACTACGAATGTGTTCCAATCGAGAATGGCCAGTGGTCACATTGGTCTAAATACAGTCATTGCGACGTACACTGTGGATCTCAGAATAATGAAGGTGAACAAACCAGATACCGAACGTGTTCAAACCCGGCTTCAAGTATGGGTGGTAAACCAGTGAAGGCATTTCTGAAGAAACTATACCGTGTGTTTGTGAAGAATTTATTCCTGATGGTAATATATATATATATATTTATATATGTAAATTACTAGATTTATTTATACACATTATTCATGCATTATATCTGTTATCTAATATTGCTTTTTTCTTCTATCAGTTGACTGTCATCGATGTAATATAAGTAGTGGTGTTGGATACCTGGAAGATTCGTGTGATTGTCAATGGTTCTACCAATGTGAAATTACTATCGGTGGTCGATATATCGCTCATCATATTCAATGCGCTCAATGCAATATTTGGAACGGTGAAAAACTATCTTGTGTACGTGATTATTCTAAAGAATGTATTGCATCATCAACTCAAGCAAGGAGTTAGTGTGTAACCTTTACATTATTTGTATAACATATATTCATATATTATAATTAACATTATAGTATTATAAATTTATAAATTAAAATAAAATTAATACATAATTGCGTTCAGCCACTACGGAATTCGTCTGTCTGTATACTGCCATTAAAGGAGATAAAAGAAAATATTTGCAAAATAGCAAAGTTGAGAAGTGTCCCCATGGTGCCTTATTTAATGAAGAGGACTGTGCATGTAGTGATCGTGTTACACGTGAACCAGGTTTCATTTAATTATCATATATACTATTATATTTGTATATATCATATTTAATGTGTGTTTTTATTTTAAACCTATTTATCTTATAAATATATGTTTTTTCTTTAACAAAAATGTTACCTTATTAGGTAAAACATTTGTATTAATATTATTATTTATAAATTAAAATATCATATATATATTTATGTAATCATGAAATATATATAAATATAATTTTAATTTATAGTTATTAAAATACATAATAATACATATAATTGACCGACCTCTATATATATTATTTTATATTTCAGTTGTAGGTCCTAAAATAATGACTTGTCTCGTATTTGATAAAGGATGGAATGGATTCGTCGGAAGTAACTGGGGATACTTTAAAGATTTTAATGTAGAACGTGTAATAGATACACCATCCAGGGGTCATTCGGCTAAATTTAATGGTACCTCGAGATTAGAATTTCATTCATTAGCAAATAGATACAATGTTTTCGACAGCTTCTCTGTATCACTTTGGTATAAACGGCATGAAAGTGAAGTAGTTAGTATTGTTTGAAAGATATATAATAATATCTAGTTATAATAATGTTATCTATATATGTATGATGTATTGTTTAAATTCTCTTATTTGTTTTCTATCTAGAGTACATTTAATATTTATATTTTCTGTAATGTCAGTTCTATATTATCTATTATAGTCTTTCCAAGGTTTAATGGACAATGGAAACTGTGAAAGTAAGCCCAGTTTCTTATTAAACTCTAGTCCAAATGGTGTCGAATCTTTAGTTCATACGAATATCACAGTTTCGGCTATGAGAAATGATGTAAGTATATTTAAGTCAATAATAATATTACCTTAAAGTAAGATTAATATTCATACTTATATTATGTTCTATAGGCTCATATGTATGATTGGAATCATGTAGTACTGACTTATGATGGAATTAAGGCAACATCTTATCTGAACGGAGTACAGACTGATGTAGGAATATTGTCTGGAGCGCTGGGAAATACTCATTGCTCATTAATGTTTGGATATTCAGCCAGAACCGGTAATCACTTCATTGGATTAATGGATGACGTCAGTATATTACTAGATATATAACTATAACTATGTGATATATATGTATAGCTAACTGTAAAGTTAGTGTGGCTCAGTTGTATACATGTGTGGCTCAGTTAGCTAAGGCGTCAGACACATAAGCAGTAGGACGTGGGTTCAAGCCCTGTCCGGACCATTACATTTAATGGTATATTTTAATTTAATAATGTAATGGTCCTATTTAAATAGGTCTTAAAATATTATGTATAAGTGATCTTATATAATTGTGTATAAATAAATAATCGGCTCTCGTTAAAACCATGAAACCATTAACAAGAGAGCAGCTTCAAATGGACATTAGAGCTGTTATCTTGTTAAGATGTTGTTATGTTAATGAATAAGCATGTTTAGGTATTGCTCATGTTTATTATAGGGCACGGGCCATGCGTGTTGCGATGGTGAAGCCAGACGTAAAAGTAAAGCTCGAGTGCATTACATCGCGTGGCGAAGTAATATTGTCAGCCAATCGGGAACACGGGTTCATGGGTGCACGCAGTACGCGACACACGTAATGCGTGCTTCGAACTATATATCGCTAGACAGTAAACATATTATATAATAGTTGTCCGATATATAGTTCGATATTATATGGGATGTTCCATCATACATTATGGAATGGTCCATTATAAACATAACATATATAGATAAATAAGGGTCGTCATATCAAATGATAACAAGAGCTATATGGTTATAAGTGAAATTCATCTAAGTTCCTTGATTGGATGAAAGGAATCAACCAAATAAAATAACAAATAACAATATATATATATATATATAAACGTGAAGTTTATAAGATAAATCGAACATGTACGTATAGTTTTAATTAATAGTATGCTGATTAATATTTACAGATCTGTATATATGAAGATGGCCTAAGTCCGGAATATGTTGCTGATATATATAATGGCGAAGGTGTTTAAATAGTGTATACATGAATTACTGATACGTAAAATATCTTTTATTATACACTTTTTAATTAATCATTAAAAATAAAGTATTTCAAAACTAACATACTATTATATTATATAATATACTATTAAGTATTCTATGTATTAAGCATATATACTTAATTAACCAGATACATAATACACTTATGTAATATATTTCTATTGAATAATCACTATTGAATAATCTTTTTTATTTCATTAACATCACATAATGTATCATCCACCAGCTGATCGACGTAGGTCATGCGGGGTCGACCTCTTTTTCTTTTACCATAAGTAGATTGCCAGATTATAACATCCGATGACAGTTACAATTTGGATCTCCAACAGTGACCAGAAAAACGCAATATTTGCTGTCTTATAAGATCGGCGTGCAAATATCCGTTATATTTCCGTATATCTCTTTATTGTTAGGATGATCTTTCCACGATCTGTTTAGGATGGCATGCAGTATTCGAGTATAATTTCGATTGAGTCTTTTTTCAAGCGCTTTTGTTAGAGTCCAGCTAACAGAACCATATATTAACAGAGACTCAACAGTTGCTCTAAAAAAGTTTATTTTCATATTATCAGGTAGTCTAGATTTCCATATAGAGTTCATCACACTTAAGGCTGCCCATCTTTTAGCTAATCTGATATTGATATATTTTTCTGTTGACTGGATGTAGCTCCCAAGATACTTAAAATCAGAAACTTCCTTAATATTATTACCGTTTAGGATGTTTATAACTTCATTTATTCATTTTTATACTGATAAATTTCGTCTTTCCAGTATTTATAGATAGCCCAATTTCTTTTGCAGCCTTTTCAATTTTATGTAAACGTATTATTGCTTCATTAGTTTTATCGGTTACTATAGCTAGACTATCCGCATAGTCCACATCTGTAATTTGTATTGCTGGATATATTTTGCTCCTTCTCTCAATGAGGGTAAACCCAAGATCATTATTTCAGTCTAATGCTTTCTTCAAAACATAGTCAAGACAAATTATGAAAAGACAAGGACCAATTGTATCACCTTGCAAAACACCACCCGAGATGTTTATAAAGTCACTATCACCATCGTCAGTTCTCACAATAGATTTAGTATTTGTGTATGCTATCATGATAGCACTTATTATCTCATATGGTATACCTACGCATTGAGTAATCGATCTTTCCTCGATGTATGGAATCGAAAGCTTTGGAGACATCGATGAAAAGGATAGTAGCTGTCAGATTGTTTGCATTTGCGCCTTCGATAATTCTTCTAACCGTAAGTATTTGCACCGAAGTAGATCTATTAGTTCTAAAACCGTTCTGATTTGATCGTAATATAATATCTACCCAGGCCTTATTCTATTTAGTAACATTAGATTGTATATATCTTTGCAGCTAAGCATGTTAAAGTAATTCCACGATAGTTGTTTGTAGAGCTCAGATCTCCCTTCTTTGGTAAAGGTATTATACAACCTTTATTCCATATATCGATTGGATCTTGTTAAAATACTTCATATATATATATATATATATATTGTTAGTTTTATTAATTACTATGTTTCTATTACTATATACATATTTAATTTGTATACATTATTACATAAGCAATATAATACAATAGAAACCCGAGTAGACTCGTTTAGGTATTTGTCAAATAAACCATATGGTTTGAAGTAGTATATTTAACATTAGTATCTTTAACATTTTACAGTTATTATAATTCAAGAAATATTCAATAGATATTACCCCGGGATATTACTATATTAAAAAATATACACGCGAAATAAAGTAGATATAGAAACTATTGAGGCATTCATGGTTTAATATTAATTCAATATTACTATTAATTTATAAACCCTGGTATAGTTTATATAATACACGTAATAATTTTTTATTTATAGAACAATAGTTTTGTTTAATATTTAATAAATGATGGATATATATTTCAAAAAATATTTTAAACATATTTCAAAAAAATTCCATTTATTTATGAGGGGCATTTAATTATTTATTAATTAGTAAATACAATATAATATAAATAATTGTATATTATGGAGGGCTTTTTAATTTGTATAAAGATATAATTTAAATTATTTATCATTACAGATAATTATCAATAGAGGTATATATTATAGTTCATTCATACTAACATTACATAACTCATCTTGTAGTACTGAATACAGGGAAATCTTCTCATATTTTAAAGATACTTTAACCACCATTATCGATTATGTTGAATCAGACTGTAATAAAGATAATAGTTGTAATATTTAAGACTTTTAATTATTTATAAAAATATAATTTTTTATTTGGAAATATTTAATTATAATTAATACATAATTGTATATATGGGGGCTTTACATTTGTAGATATAATTATTAATTGATGAGGGATTTATTAAGAAAGGCATGTTATTTAGAAAAATATTTTTTTTTGGAAATTATTAATTGTTAGGTTTTTTAATTTATGTAAAAAATATTTTTTTTTAATATTTAATAAATTAGTAGATATACTTCAAAAAATATTTTTAATTATTTTTAATAAATGTATACATTTTTTATAGTAATTTTTCAACTTATTTTTATTGGTCAATATTATTATAGATCTTTAATTTAGTTATTAAAATACATTATTATTGCATATTATATAATCATATATTATTTATATAACGATTAAAGAGATTCTTCTGTAGCTAATAAGTCATATTTCTAATTGAATTATAGAGTTTTATTTTAGAAATAATGTTATATTAAATAAGATACATATAAGATACATATACACATATATATATATATATATATATATATATATATATAAACATACCAGATTTGGTAGACATTTCTAGCATAATATTAATCATTTGGTAGACATGATTATTTAGAGGACAATTTCCTATCCACCAAATAGTTTAGGGCAATAATGTATCACTTTTGGTATAAATTTTACTTATAATATAATTATATAATTATTATATAAGAACTAAATTTGTATATTATTTATTAATAATTTAAAAATCAATAGAATAAGTAAGTTTAAATAATGATTGAATTTTCACTTTTTTTTCTATATATATTGGATCCATAAAAATAACTGTTTAGCAGACACACCATTTTCAATGAAATACGTAGTATTGTTGGATATACTCCTGAAAATGTGTATTGATGTGTTTTTATTATTCATTAGTTACATGTAAAATAGCATCTTTTTAAAATTTATCCACTCTTAATATTAAAGTTTTTGTAATAATTATTTAACAATCTTATTATAAATATATTTGAATTTATTTTAAATAATGATTAACAAATAAAATAAAAATGATTAATTGGGATATTTATTAAAATTGATCACTAATTTACTACATATATATAGAATTAATAATTTATACTGTTCATTTATATATATATTGTGAAATTTAAAGAAAAAATATTCAATATGTAATGAGATAATATGAGTAATGACTCATTAGTACTAATTAGAACTAATGAGTAATATTATTATATACAAAATAATTATTCTGAGTTTTTTTAAAATTAATTCTCAAACTATATATAGTTACTAATTTATATATTATAGTATTATATATTATAAATGATATTAAAAATATAATTAACATATAAAATTTATTTTAATTATATGTTTGCACATCCTGCAGCATATGAATTGTCTTGATGTTTCCTCTTATTCTTCACCTTTGTAGCATCCAATAATCGTAATCTGTCTTGTTGTACTGCATATTCTGCAACCGATTATAACGAATATCCTAGCAATCCATCAAATGCAGATGAATAGGCCTGCATTCCAAAGTTAAATGTTGATACTGCCATTGTTACAGCAAATGCCAAAGTATGGTCTGAGAAAAAATTGTTCTAAAATATTAAAATATAATTAATAAAATATAATAAAAATTAATACAATTTTATACCTTTGAACATCGAGACTAAATCACATTATGAAAGCTTTCTTTTACATTTAGAGTTCTATTACTTAGGCACGCAGATAAAAAAGTGTCGAAACTCATTCACTCGTAAACTTTTACATTTTTTTACATATGGGGCTATATTTTCACTTGTTCAATAAAAAAATCTTTATGCATTTATTTTAATCTTGTATAATTATTTTTATATATTATTAATTTATATACACAGATTTAATATATATATATAATATATGAACCTTCATATTTTGCTTTCTTGTAAACACAATAATCTCCACATAATTTCAAAGTCAATAACGTAGCCGGAGGTAGTAATCAATAACTGCAGCAAATAAATTAATTAAAATCAATTGAATTCATATAATATTTTCACTAAAGAATTTGAGCAAAAGTTATTTAAAAAATAAATATAAAAAAATAATCCATTGAATTTGAAATTAATTATATTTATTATAATTTACTGATATTAAAAATAAAATACATGAAATCAGATTACGTAATAGAAATTGTAGACTTTAAATAGATATATAAAGTAAGTAGTAGAAATTGTAAATAAATAAAATAAAATATGGAGTATATATATAGATATTAGGTGGTTAGTATTACATGGTTAGTGATTGATATATATTGAATATATCAGATTTATAGGTTAATTAAAGCAATGTAGATAGGTGGGTGTATACGGTAAGGGAAGATTAGTTATAAAATAATGGGTATATAAAACCCTGTAAAAGCAAGAGTTATCATGGATACAATTGAAGAAGTATGATGTATGTAGCGAGGAGTGGACTGGGAAAGCCGAAGAATGATTGGATTAAATTAATATATTAATATTAACAAATAGGATACAGTTATACCATATAATATGTGGTCCAGTTAGAATTATGTGACTCAGACTGATCAGAAATTTGTGAAAAATCAAGGAGAAGATGTGGAATTAGAGTAATGAATGGGGAAAGGATATAAGAGTTAGTGAATAGAAAACAAAAAGGGGAAGAGAATATCACACGATATGGATATTAAATCATAAAATAATAATCCCTATCCATATACCAGCTTGCATAATAATTAATTGAAATCTATTTAAAATATATTTGATTTTTAAAGAAAATCAAGATGATAAAAAACTATAAATAATATACTGGTTGCTTGGGATAAGTTATAATTTATATACAGATCACATGGAATATGTCATATGGCGATTTGAATATAATATGTATATAAATTTGAATTTTGTAATAGATATTAAATAAATTGAACATTTTTTGATCAAATCAACATTTTATAAATATGAATCATTAATTTGATATTTTGAAATCGATAATATATAAATGTTACTAACGTTATCATATAGTCGATTTCTAGAATAGAATCCTTTTAAATATTTCATATCCAAATATATATATATATATATATATATATATATATATATATATATATATATATATATATATATTCATGAATATTGGAATAGTTGTATCTTCTTTTTTAATTTAGCTTTAATAAAATATTCTTATTAATATAAATGTTGATAGAAAATATTAATTAAAAACCCATATATGGATTAAATTCTGTCATAGTAAGTAGTATTTTTGTTATCATTCTCCTTTCCTGACCATTAATTTTATATATCCAAATTTATTATTTGATAAATCCAGCTTTAATAATAAATTTCCTAAATCGATTCTATAAAGATTATATATTATTATAATAAAAAATAATGAATATATATTAAATAAAATTAATAAAAATAGAATAATACATTTGATTAGATATATAATTGAAAATGCTATTTTAATAAAAAATAATGAATATATATATTTAACAATATATTTAAAACAAATATATAAATAAACTTTTATTTTATATAAATACTAATAATTAATTACTAACATGTTTAAATAAAGGATCTTTTTTAATAATGTCTTGGCCATCATGCATTTTAGTTATAATATTATTGAATTCTGGATCTTCATGATCTTTAGTGATTTGATATTAACTGGCATAGCTTTAGAGCAATTTCTCTTTAATTTGATTATAAAAGTTCTTAAAATAAATTTACTACATTCTGTATTAATGTAATTGATTAAATAGGTAATTTATATAATTTAAAATACAAACCATTGCATAAGTTTGCTATCCTACATGTTCAATTAGTATGCCTTGAAATTTACCGTCAGCAATCAAATTTGTATTATATTCCAACATCGCCTTTGTTTTTACTACAAAAAAGACTTTTCTTAAATGTAATAGTTTATTTATCACCTGCAATTAATTATATATTTTTATCTTATATATTATATTCCATATTATTATACTAACGTATTTAATATTTGTATGTGTATACATATGTGTATACATGTGTGTACATAAAAATATGTATTGGCTACTACTGATTACAAAATAAATAAAGTAATATTAAATTATTTTCAATAATTTAATAAATTTATAATAATACAAAAAATACACCAATACCAACAGGCTATAGCCTGGTATAGCCTGCAGGCTACCAGCGTATATGCAGGCTACCATGGTATACCATATAAATAATTATTAATTAAAATATTATTATTTTCAATTACAAATGTTAATAAATAAATATTATTGACATGTCTAAAATATAATATAATTTAAAAGATATTAACAAAGATTTTGCGAATCAAAGATATAACACTAGCTACCTACGCAATATGATTAGTATTCATACATCCCGCTTCTAGCAGCAGTATAGAAATCGATTTAGATTTGCCGCAATTTGCATACTACAATGTTTTCATTACTCTATTAAATTACATGCAATATAAATTAGCTTTTACTTGCCACATAGATATTCATAGGATTTAAAACCAACATATACTATTTCTATATATTAGTAATAAACACTTAATAAAAAATATAATTTAAAGCAGTAATTATTAGAATTATTTTTCATTTTAAAAGTGCATAGTTTGATAAAAATTTACATTATAAACAACAAATAGTTCCAAAAAAGACCTATATAGGTGGTGCTGTTGGGTTTTGTATACAAAATTGAATTACACGATTTATCATGAATGTTATATCTTTCATTAGAAAAATCTTTGATATTAATATGAACAAATATATTATCTAAAATTTGAATATTGGATGTTAAATAATTATATACAATTAGTTTATTAATTATATATTATTATTTGGTAACCAGTGTTCTTGTGCGAAGTGATTTCATGGGGAATGACATTATACGGATTGGTGATTTCATGTGTAGTTTAAATTCTACTATTTATAAATAATTATTTAAATATATTATCATTTCACACGAGATCATTCGCCACAAAAGTACTTCACACGATATTATTGGTATTCTATTATTTAACTAATTATTTTTAATTATATTACACATATCATTGATTATATAATTAAATAAAAACCATTCGATAACTCCTGTTCTGTTTTGCACTTGATTCTAAAAGATTATTATCATAAAGTTAATTATATATGATATTATAGATTAAATATATATATTATATATATTACGATATTTATAAGTTTTAATTTTAGCGTGATACTACTATAAACAGTGAAATTAACAGATATAATTAAGAAGAAATTTACAAATGATAAAGAATACAACCATACAAATGTAATTGCAGAATTATAAACTACTAAATACCAATACAGTATTAATATAAACTGCGAGATAATAATACCGTACAAATGTAAAATAATTATACAATAGGCATTATCAGTGCATTATTATTTAAATAGTACATATATATGTATTATATAATAGTGTTTAACATAATATTTATTATGTAGTGATGTAAACAATTTGATTATTTAGATTAGAATATTAAAAAAGTATTCATGTGATTAAAGTAGTAGTATTACTATTTTTGTGTACGGCCTATAGCAGTTATTTCATAATTCGAATTTTCGGTTTTTCTATAAGCAATAAATATAGTATATTAAGTAATTATAGTATTATTTAATACTTTAAAATATTAATAATTTTAATAATTTATTACTATAATATTAATAAATATATGAATTATAATATCTTATATATAGAATATACACAAGTATGTTAAAAATGTATTGGTTTTCGCCGAGGATTACAAATAAACTACCCTGTTTGGTTAGAACGGACAAACGGCAATTATATTTAAAACTATATTTATTAAATTACTTTTATTTCTATATTAACTAATGCTGATTGTATATTTGTCATAATGTATAACTATTATATTGTTAACAATATTTAATATGATATGGTATTATAATAATCATTTAATATATATTGATTAGAGTTGTCGGTTTTTTGGGTTTTTTCGAAAAAACTGAAAAAACCGGTTATTTCGGTTTTTTCAATAGTTTAATAGTTTATTAATAGTTCTAATTTATTAAATATAAAATTCTTTAAATTTATTTAGTATTTATTAAAAACAAATAAAAAATATTATTATAATTTATACATAATAACGTAACTTACAAACATATTAATTTATTAACAATAAATTAAGCATATACTTATGATATCAACTATTAAAATGTTTGAATAAATATACAAGTTTTCCAGCCTTCTCATTTCCAGGTCTGTTTCTTAACTTTGACTGAACTAGACCAAAAGATGAACAAATTATTTCTATCCCAGCACTAGAACCTTTAGCTCTCATTAAGGATTCAATTATTTTAAATATGTCATCATCTACATCAACATATGGTATGGCGTGATTATTTGAGCATCATCTATAATATTTGTTATAACATCATCAATTAGATCTTTCCAGATTCTTACAACATCTGCAATTTTTGTTGAATCGTTCTGTAGCATGTCTAAGCTTACCTTGGCCATGACGAAATGTTTAATTCACTTGCTAGTATTCAGCAGACCTATATATTGCTGTTCATTATTATGTAATTTACCTGTTAACCTTATGTATAAACTTGAGCGTATTCAACGTCGTGCTATACGTGTATTATATAAACTAAAATTTGCTTCAATAGTTTCTATATCTGATTTAATGAGATCATTATGCTGGCTTAAGTTTAGATATATTTGTATACATGTATGCCTATAGGCTATTGTGTATTACACATAAGGCTATACACCGTGGATTTCCTGAATATTTAGCACAATCCATTACTATTCAGAGTTCGAACAGATCCAGTCGGAAGTGCTACTTCATGAAATTGGTGCAACAATCTACATCGTTGGCATTCTCTGAATCAGCTTTCTCGGTTATTGCTCAGAAAATCTGGAATTCACTACCTTATGACATTCGTTGTGTTACATCAATGTCATTGTTTAAACGTAAACTGTATGTCGATTTTAAGTTATTGTAATTCGTTCTATTTTATTATTCGTTTTCTATTTATTTTTGTTTTTGTTTTTTTATTATCTAACGACGCCTATAACCACACAGTGTTTTTGTAGTCAATGAACTATATATAAAAAATAAATAAATAAGAGAAATAATGCATATTATTATTAGTTAGATAGGATAAATCAGAATATAATAGCTTTTACAATAATTCACGGGTTTCACAGGATGTGTTGTATTCTATAGAATAGAAAAAGTATACTGTAGATCAAGTTTTACTAATATAAAAGTTTATAATCATACTAATTCTACTAACGGTGCAATATATATAGGTGATTATTGCAATACAAAGCGTTATTATATAGTCTATTTTATGTAGTATGTTTTCTATATCATATAGAAAACATAATATATTTATATATATATATATATATATATGATGATGATGATATTGAGTTTATTAGCACTAAAATAGGGTCATGTAGACCCCTTCGCTCGTGCGGGAAGAAAATAATAATAAAATAATAGTAATACGATAATAATTTGATAATAATATACATTCAATATACAACGGAAAAACAATAATAAACAATATAAAGGACTATTATATACTACAGTCTGCATTGATATGGTGTAGTTGTATATACTACAGACTGCATTGATATAGTATAGTGTTATATAATAATAAGATAATAATAATACAATAACGATTTAATAATGATATAAATTTAATATAACACGGATACAAATAATAAGTTGGATGATTTAATGATTATGGGTAGAGAGAAAAGAAGAAGTAAGATTTATAAATCTTTTGTGGGATCTAATAGAACGAATGGTAGGAGGGAGGGAATTCCATAGAGTTGGACCGGAATTTTTAAAAGCTCTAGAATTTAGGGAAGTTTTACTAGAGTTCTGGGAGATAAGTAGAGGAGCATTTTGGTAACGAAGAGAAGATAATATAGTACGTTTTTTAATTAGATCAGAGATATAGCTAGGGGTAAAAGAATATATTGATTTATGGATTATAGATAGTATACGTAATTTACACCTGAGGGAGAATGGTAGCCACATACGAGATGATTGATGAGATGTTGTAGTAGAGTGATCCAGTCGAGTTAAACAGTAAGTAGTACGTATTGAGGAACGGATAATCCGATTAAGTGGAGCAGTAGCTTTAGCAGGAAGTAAATTCAGTAGGGAAGAACAGTAGTCAATACGTGAAAGTACAAGAGCATTAATTAGAGTTTTAGTAAGGTTTCTGGAAAGTGATGTCCGTATTTTTTTAATTCTGAAGAGATGAAAGTTGGATGATTTTGTAATGGATGATATGTGATTCTTAAATGATAATTTGTCATCAAATACTAATCCTAGGTTTTTGGAGGAATGAGAAGGAGAAATAATCATGTTATTTAGAGTAAAGTTTGGAAAGGAAGTTTCAGAAGTAGATATGTTAAGTACAGTAGTCTTAGAGATATATATATATACTTGTTATATCTAATATATAGATATTATTAACAATGTCATATTAATAGGTAAATAAAAGTATATCGGAAATATAGTGAATGATGGTGTGAATTCGTTTTACCACACGAACGTATCACGTGACACACACCTTTCATAATTAATATAACATAAACATTGCGATAAAATGTGATACAAAATATTTACTATTATATATAAATACATATAAATACATATACATATAAATACATTAACTCCTTATTTTTCATAATTTATTTTATATATATATATATATATATCTACATATTGAAGTTTACATGGCAACTATATAAGGTTAAATAAGGTGACGCCTAACCTCATACTTGATCTCACACTTGATCACATTAACAAAAAAGTGTGTAAATTAGTGTTACGGTATATCTATAAACAATAATACAATTATTTTCTGGTGATAATCTGTTAACACTAAATATCATATGATCGCATTTATCACACGTATCACTCGCTTCTAGTCGAGCTCAAACGCTATCGTATTTCATATTGTGGGCGTAATAAACTCTAGGATCGGTGCACATGTCGGTCCACCAAACTTTGCGTACGTCGGTAGTCTGCTGCAGATGGCGATGCGCGTGAAGGTACTCGCAGACGGTGCACTCGTCTATGATGTGTCCTGGTCTCTCACCCCAGCACTGGTGGCTATGCTTCCAAGCCTTGTAGCCGGCCAACAGGACAGGCTTCGACGCCACTCGATGTAAATGTGCGGCTAGATGTTCTGTGTGTGCGTGTGTGCGGTTGTATGCGTGTGTGTGTGCGGTTGTATGTGTATGTGTGTGTGTGTGAATGTGTAGATGTGTGGTTATATATGTGCGGTTGTGTGTATGTATGTGCGGATGATCGTATACATGCGGCAATCGTATATTATTGGTATGGGTAAAGCAGACGATATGTATACAATGTGGACCATAGTTCATACATGATGGTATCAACAACTAGGTAGAGTGTACGACGTACACTGTACGTGTTTGCAGGAGAGGCGGAGCGATCACTTTATCATTACAATATCTAACTTAGGTATTTAACTGACCCACATATATATATATATATATATATTATTATTAGAACTTTAAAATAGAACTTTAAATATATGTAACATACATTTTTATTATTTTAATCAGATTTCAAATCTATATATTAATATTACGTATTATCACTACAATATCGAATATATAGGCTATCACCTCATAACTTTGACCACCTGAGGGAGGAGTTCATCATCTTAATAAATAAGTATTTACTTTATACTAGATATATAACATAAATCTATTCTGATATTATTATACCTAAATATTTCAAAAAGAATATTATTTTAATTAATTAGAAAATTAAAATATATTTTGTAATTTTGTAATATAAGTAAATTTTAATAAATAATTGTTCTTGATTTTACAAAATGTTTTGAAGAAATATTATTCCTAGAATATACGCTTTGATTATTAATATAAACAATAATATCTATATTCTGTGTATTTGATTATATAGAGAAAATTATAATTATATATACTAATCAAGCTTCGGAGAAGTCCAAGATCGTAGCTTATAATCTTACATTAAAATACAATTTAATTTTATATTTAATTTCTCACTTTTGAAAAATCATTTATGATTTATTTAAGTGTTTAAATAAACTTTCAATTCAATTTAAACTAGTTGTTTATTGCAATAATCGTGATATCTTATATAATATGAATTAATGAATACATTATTTAATGAAATAATTGGTTAATAAATACATTAGTTAATGAATATATTAGTTAATGAAATTAAATATATTACATTAATGAAACCTGGGGATTTATAATCTTTGACATTAATGAAAGAATTCGGCGGAAGTATTTGTTCATAATTAGCACCTCCGTAAACTATTGAATAACAATGAATTATGTCATATCATATATAATAGATTATAACCTAGGTGTTTAATTAATTAATATCTATTAATTACAAAGCTACACTGATAATGGTGTTATTAATTATCATTATATATTATAAACTTTACTCTAATTAACATGATTATTTCTCCTTCCAATTCCTCCAAAAACCTTGGATTAGTATTTTATGACAAATTATCATTTAAGAATCACATATAATCCATTACAAAATCTTCCAACTTTCATATGTTCACAATTAAAAAACGGACATCACTTTCAAGAAACCTTATGAAAACTCTAATAAATGCTCTTGTACTTTCCCGACTTGACTACTGTTCTTCCCTACTGAGTTTACTTCCTGCTAAATCTACTGCTCCACTATATCGGAATATCCGTTCCTCAATACGTACAACTTAATGCATAACACGACTGGATCACTCTACTACAACATCACATCAATCATCTTTTATGTGGCTACCCTTCTCCCTCAGGTGTAAATTACGTATACTATCTATACTCTATAAATCAATATATTCTTTCACCACTAGCTATATCTCTGATCTAATTAAAAAACGTACAGTATTACTATTTCTCTTCGTTACCAAAATGCTCCTCTACTTATCTCCCAGAACTCTAGTAAAACTTCCCTAAATTCTAGAGCTTTTAAAAATGCCAACCCTATGGAATTCCCTCCCTCCTTCTATTCGTTCAATTAGATCCCACACAATATTTACAAATCTTACTTATTATTTTCTCTCTACCTCTAATAATTAAATCTAATCATTAAATAATCCAACTTATTATTTTTGTCTCGTGTTATATTCAACGTATTATTATTATTAAATTGTTATTTTATTATTATTATTATTATCTTATTATTATTTTCTCCTGCACGAGCGAAGGGGTCTATATGACCCTATTTTAGTGCCTAATAAAACGTATATCATCATCATCATATATATATATTTATATTATTAATATTCGCACATTAAATTACAAACTAAAACTGTGTTCTCTAAATAATAACAGAGTAGTAATAGATTGGACTTTTAATGTTGATTATTCAACCATTGAATATAATAAATGGAAATCCTCATTAGATAATAATCAAAAAACATATAATACTAATAAGAATGGTAATTGACTAGATACTTTAATTAAAGTATTTTATTCAAACTCTAGAAGTTTATGCAATAAACTACCTACATTAGGCTATTGGCTATTATTAATAGTCGTGAATATGATATGCTCATTTTTACTGAAACATGGCTTAATTAGGATATTACTAATGGTATGATATCAGATAATAACTATTACAATTTATTTAGATTAGATAGATTAACGAATACACAGGTGGTGGTGGTATTTTAATTTATATAAAAAATTATTATCAGGCCCATGCATTATGCCATACTATTTCTCATAATTTTAAATTATTAAACATTGTTTTCTTTAATTACCTACTTATTGTTGTATATCGACCGCCATCTATGTCATTCAATGATACTATATAAGTGTGTGATATTATCTCGAGTGTTTCAGATTCCACTAAAACTAGTATTATATATGGTGACTTTAATCTACCTGGAATTGATTGGATCAATGGTCTGGGAATCTCATCTGTTGACAAATATTTCTATTCGTTCACTCAAAAAATAGATTAATGCAGTTAGTGAATTTTAATACGCGTAATTCGAATATTCTGGACTTAATTCTATTGTATCATCTATCATATCTACTAATCCGATAGAATATGATTCTCATTGTAGTGGTCATATTTCCATATTATCTTGTTTAATTTATCCTCGTGGTATTAATAGACCAATATATAGTTCTCCTATATTATCAATTCCAAATTACCTTAAATCAGATTATTATATTATTAAAAATGATCTTTTATCAATTAATTGGAATAATCTGCTAAATGTATCTAACTATATTATAATATCATATAATGGTATAGTTTATCCTATATGATTAAATAATTAGCATTATATATAATGTTTATCATATTTAGTAACGAGAAGTGTATTTTAACAATTCTTATAATATAATTTGTAGTGTAAATAATTATTTATTTTAAAATTAAATTAAAAATGTATTTTAAATAATTTATTTATTATAAATATATACCTACTGATTACTTTCTTAGTATTAATATTAATAATCAATGTATTGAATAATAGTATGACTACTTGTGATTACAATAAACTTTTGAATTCAGAATTAATAATAAATTATAATTTCAACGCAAATTATAAATGGAATTAAAAAGTTAATAATAATATTATAATATATCATTTAGGCTATATTTTCTTTAGCGAAAATTAGATAAACTAAATATAGATCAATAGATTGAATTCACATAGTAATGCGTTTCTATAGTCTAGACTACTATCGGCAGCTACTGATCAAACTAGTTTAGCAATAGCTATAGGTATCATTTCGCTCATGCATGCGCAGGTCTAATATGTTCATTGCAATTAATAAGGTAATACACATACATATACACACACTCCTCCGTATGTATATAATTGAAGTCGTTTAATTTATAATTAATATCTAATCGTACGCACATAATAATAAATTTATAAATGTTAATTTAAATTTGTTAACGACTTAATTATATAAATCTGCATAGGGTGGGACTCGAACACGAGACCTCTCGCACGAGAGACTACAGTCTATATATAGCTATTAGTCAAGCGCTATACACCCGTAACTAATACCATAAACATATAATGATATACTTGATCACATAATGGATACACGTGGCTTACCTATGGGGATTACGTTCATGTTGATTCTATCGAATACCTTCTCTGTTATGTAGTCTTCACATATGCTGCGGGTGGTCAGCTTGTATTAGTTATAGCTACGTTTACTATTTGTTTATTTAAAGTTATTAAAGTAACACATACATATATATATATATACATATATATATATATATATATATATATATATATATATATATATATATATATATATGTGTGTATGTGTATGTGTAATTTTAAATATATGAACGATAATTATAATCTATGATTTTTAATTCACCTAAACACTTACTAAATCTTAAGTTATTATTATTAATATTAAATCATAAGTTAGGAGGTTATGGTATATATCTTAGTATTATAATATTTAAATTAAATATGATTAATTATAATTAATAACTGTTATAACATATAACTCGTATACGCATTGAATATTGTTAATATTAATGTATGTTAATATTGTTAAAGATACTTCACACACATGCATATGTTAACAATATACACCTTAATGGATAGGTTAGTAGTCATAACACCTATATTAGTAACAACAACATATTTTGAGAAATACTATATAGTATTAATATAGTATTAATATATATTAATACATTTTAAAAATTAGAAAATTTGACAATTTCGTATTAGAATAATATATGCAATCTTATTTATTATTAATATGAATGTATTGTAAGATATATATATATATATATATATATATATATATATATATATATATATGTATATATATATTGATATATTCGTATTCTATTATTTGTAACATAAGTTATAATATGATTTCATCTGGGATTCTGACGCAATATGTTATTACGAACGTTAAGATAACCCTACTTATTTTGGTTAATCATTATTTTTATTTAAAATAATCCTTCGCGTATTAATGTATATATTTATAAATGTTTAATTATATTGATAACGAATCAGACATATCAGACCTATTACCTATATACTATATAGTATACACGTGTACTATATAATATTTGTAATCACATATATGTACATATATGTACATACATATATATGTATATGTATCTATATATTAGATTAGTATTATGTTGCGCTAACCTATTCTCGAACGCTAAATAGAACAAATAGTTATGATCTAGAAGGAATTCGCATTGTTCGTGCCTGAGTTCAGCCATGCCGTGTATTGGCCCGTGACCACATTTCTTCTCGCCGCATTTACCAAATATATCTATCTGTTCAGGTGCGAACGTTTAACTTTACATATATGTAAAGTTTATTAAGCCCCTTTTAAGCCTATAGGCTTGTAATGTAGAAAGCGCAGTTGTTAATACATATTAACAACATTTACTAATAGATATAGAAAAAATAACTCTATTTTTAAATATATTAAAATAAATTCACTTACAATTCTAGTAAATATATTATTTTAAATTATGTCATCTAGGTTGTTTATTATATTCAAATAGAACTACATTACAGCACGTTTATAATACATTATTCAATTATTATATATCGATAATATATAATATATAAACATATTACTTCTCAATTATAAAGGTACAATGTCAAGTAATTAATGTAATAGCATTATAATGCTAGCAGCTATAGCTAATATTTTATAATATAATAGTTATTTGATACAAATGAATAGTATATAATTATTATAAAGTTATTTAGGATATGTTAAATGATATGTTTTGACTAGCGAATTTCATGTATATCATTTATTATGTACTAAATAATATTTATAATTTATTTTTTCTACGTATAAAATACGTAGTTTATGTATTAATTCCTCATTTTATTATATAACACATTGTATAATAGTTATATAACTTGTTCTCAAATAATTATTTGCACTAAATAGGTTATCTATAAATTATATTAATTAGACTATAATAGACTATAATAGATATATTTAAATATGATAAGGGTAATACATGATATATACTTCAGTGATTTAAAGCATATATGGCGCAGTATACTGTATATATACTGCGTATCAAATATATTTGTTTAACGTGATTTCTAGAGATATTACGGGAGGTCACGTGATAACCTTGATATATTTACTGAGTTGAGTGACGTATTGCTCCCTGAGTCCGGGAGATACACACTTGCTCACGAACCAAGCGACCTTGACCTTTTTGTCACGTGACGACATCGTCTATAGACGTGTGTAGATTACGGTCAGATATCTGCCGGTATATGTGGATGTACGTGAATATACGTTAATATTCGATAATAAATGAGGACAATATAGTTTATAACATAACTCAATCGAGAACTGGGCTTATTTCTGCGATAAATGCTGTAATAAAACAATTGAAGAACAGCTGTTCTAGGACTTGTAACATTCACAAGCTATAATGATCTTATTTTAACGCATAATTCTGGGAAACATAAAGCATCGAGAATAAGTACTAGGAACATCCCCAAAGGACATCACATTATCAAAGCTGTCATAGTTAAAACAAATTTTAAGTCGGGTATATGTACCTACCCCTAGCGACAGGAATTTTAATATATCGGAAGCGATCATGGTTTTGTAGTGATGTAATATTAAATCAAATATGAAAGAAAATATCACCCGAAGGAAATATAATCTAGCATTATTATTATTCTATGAGAAAAGTTGACATTGAAGATACATTGTTCAAAACAATTAATCATTATATAACAATGTAACAATAGTACAGAAAACAATAGTGTGTACTGGCTTACAGCGCATGCGTATACGATATTGATATAGTGTTATATAATGTTAATAATTGTATAGTCACCATGTTTTAGTAAACGCACTAACCTTAACATAACAAACATATTATCTAATTATGGGAACACCCCAAAAGTAATCTCAATGTTATATACCTATAAAACTATATAAAGTAGGGCAACGATAGATGGTTCGAGGTTAGTGCATTTTCTATAACTACCTTATAACCTATAGGAATCGTCAAGGTTCTCGAATATCACTAACTGTATTCAACATATTTCTAGAGTAACTCGTTACTTATACATTAGAACACCCTACTATAGTATGGTTACTATAGTAGCGTATAATAGTAGCATTGTCTCATCGGTCAGACTACCGGACTAATGGACTAGTAGGAAACGAAGAAGAATTAGTACTGAACTTAGTACTCGACCAGCTTAGACGAGGCTAAGACGAGGCTAAGACGAGGCTAAGACGAGAGTTACAGTCCACGATACGAACATCCACCCACAATTCGGGCTTAGTGTAGAGTGTCGCTATAGCATATATGATAGTAGAATGTGGGTCCCACATTCGAGGGTTGGGGTGGGAGGGTTACATACGGGTTACAACGGGATACAACGGGTTACAACGGGTTACATCCGCTACCTCGGTTACGTTATGATCGATCCAGCGGTCATCCCTGATTAGATTGCTGAGATAGGCGGCGCGGTCAGACAGTGAAGACGACGCCGTAGCCCGTAGTAAGGCCTCTCTGGAACCCGTGTACAGGCCTCTCTCGTTGCGGTCTCGCTGGGCTAGTGTTGGGTTCCTCCTCCTCTTGCTTCTGATACGTCTGGGTAGGCAGTAGCCGTACGGCTATATGGGATTAGCGGTTCGTAATGCGTGTTGTATATTTCTGCGTATTAGAGATATATATATATATATATATATATATATATATATGCGTATGCGATAGATTAAAGTGTTTAAAATATTATATATATAGTTAATTAATAGAATGTAATCAGATGTAAAGTATACTGTAATAAGTAAATGGTTTTCTGCAGTAAAATAAATGGTATTTAAGGTGTGCTTATAATAGAACCCTTTTGATGGTTTTCTGCAGTGAAATTTTTAGAATACCATATTAAGGGTTTTCTATTATCGGATTTAAGAATACCATTTAGATGGTTTTCCACAGTAGAAATTAAGAATACCATTTAGATGGTTTTCTGCAGTAGAAATTAATAATACCATTTAGAGGGTTTTCCACAGTAGAAATTAAGAATACCATTTATATGGTTTTCTGCAGTAGAAATTAAGAATACTATTTAGAGGGTTTTCCACAGTAGAAATTAATAATACCATTTATATGGTTTTCTGCAGTAGAAATTAAGAATACCATTTAGAGGGTTTTCCTCAGTAGAAATTAAGAATACCATCTAGAGGATTTTACACAGTAAAAATTAAGAATATCTCAATATTCAACTTACATCAATAACTTAAGTTGTTGATATAAGTTGAACATAATTTTATATGTAAAATAAATATTAGTATATTAGGGTAGTATTGTAGCAAAATATTAACTTATATATTATATAATTTCATTTAAGTTAGATTTAAAACTTAAATTCAATAATAAAATCATTTTAATATTGAATAAAATATTTAATCAATATGCAATTGCGTTATATTCAATATTGGGCAATTAGTTCAACATGATTTCCATTTATATTATCAATATAAGTATGATTACAATTGTAGTTCATAAGTCACCTGCATTATATTATGATAATGTAGCAAAATACATAGGATTACATACATTATTTTAGTTTTTAAAATAATATTTTATTTATTAAAAACAGTATATTTACTTAAATATTAATTTAAAATAATAATTATTAATTGATTTGCATACACACAAAATAAATCAATATTTCAAAATAATTAAAAGGTATAATATTTTATTTTTTCTATAATAAAACAATTATATAAACTTAAGTATAATAAAACTTAATAATAATACTTAAGTCGTGTAAAATGCCATATGTTTTGAAGATGGTTTTCCACAGTAGAAATAAGAATACCTTTTAGAGGGTTTTCCACAGTAGATATGAAGAATACCATATGGTTTTAAGAGGTTTTTACACAATAGAAATTAAGAATACCATTTTGAGGGTTTTCCACAGTAGAAATTAATAATACCATTTATATGGTTTTCTGCATTAGATATTAAGAATATCATTTAGAGGGTTTTCCACAGTAGAAATTAAGAATACCATTTAAAGGGTTTTCCACAGTAGAAATTAAGAATACCATTTAGATGGTTTTCTGCAGTAGAAATTAAGAATACCATTTATATGGTTTTCTGCAGTAGTAATTTAGAATACCATGTTTAGGGTTTTCCACAGTATATATGTAGAATACCATTTAGATGGTTTTCCACAGTAAAATTAAGAATACCATTTATATGGTTTTCCACCGTAGAAATTTAGAATACCATTTAGAGGGTTTTATACAGTCGGTTTCACAGAATACCATTTAGAGGGTTTTAAATAAATATTTTTTTTAAATACCATTTCGATGGTTTTCTGCAGTAAATATCAGTCTAGAAAACCATCATTTTTAACAGTGTACTGTATTATGGGTACTAAGTATGACGTCATCGTTACGTAATCGGAGTGTTACGTAATATGTATTGCGTAATAACACTAACCTTTAGCTCGTGACCTGTGCGAGCGTTTACACGTTAACATAATGACGTAATGATAAGTGCTAATGCGTAGAACTTAAGCATATTATATATGTTGACTTATTTTGTTCAATTGTGATATCTAATATCTAATCTACGAATTATGTGTTTTATATGTAAATATTTGTTTAATTTGAATAAAATATAAGAAAATTATCTTTATAATATTTGCATTTGTTTAAATTATGTAGGAAATGTGTTTTATATTTTAATTTTGATTTAAATATATAAAATAAAACTTTTAGAATATAAATATTCATCTATAAATCTTATACATAATGTAAACCACCAATAATAAGTTGATAACTAATCGAGTAATGTTAAGTAAACGTAAGGGAATAATAAAATAAGTCAGTTGAAATAATAATGAAATATTTTAATAGAAGTTAATTATAAAAAAAATATTGATTAATATATAAATAATTAAACTTATCTATATATATATTCGTGTAAACATACTTTAATTAGGTGGTGCGCGGCGGGTTCGTACGCCGAGGCCGCAGGCCGAGCCGTCACCACCTCGACGTTAACGGATAGGAAAATAATTTTTTTAAATTGAGGTGTGATTTTTTTTCAAAATTTTTCAAAATCTCTTGCCCATAAAAGTCTTTTTCCGTCAAAAATCTCAACAAAGTGTATTCTTAAATTCAAATAATGCTCGATTTGAAATTTTTTTTTGCCAATGTATATATATGAGGTTAGATACCCGAAATATATTTATGAATACATAGTATGCGCACACTCATTTTCATCTACGGGCAATATTTCGGGTAGTATTTTGGGTTTTTATCGTTAAAATTTAATATTTTATATTTTATATAAATTCAAATAATTAAAATTCGCCGTAAGGAAAACGTAAGGAAAACGTCGGGAGATAAAGTGGGGCAGCGGGGGTAACATGAATGATTTACTTTTTTGAATATGTATTCACGCGATACCAATAATCGTTAAATAGTGTCATTTTTTGATCGATTTACGTGATCGAAAAATTTAAATTCGACGCAAATTTGTAATAACAAACATTATCGTGGTGAATTTTATCGTAAATAATTTCGTAAAAATGAGTTTCTTTAATTTCGAATACATTACGTAGATTTACGAAATGGTACTTCCGGTTTGAATATCTAAATAAAAACAAGTGCATCGGAATTTATTTACCCGTATTATTGAGGTGAAATTCAAGAACGAGTAAAATCGAGTTAATATTTTTTACGTTACGAGTTTATATTAATTATTTCCTATCTACGCCAATTAAACATAAATTATTAAACATAGGTGATGTAAAAAATCAAAATCTACAATAATTATTCGATTTCAATAATTTTAACTTTATTAAATAGTTAATTAAAATAGAATATACTTTGATAAATTGTGACTTCTTATGTTTAATATTCTTCGAGCTACGGCCGAAAAAGTGAAAAATACATGATTTTAGAATAGTCTATTTGACCGACTTCCGGTAAATTTTTCGTATAAATTATGAATTCATCAGATTAGGAGTACGAAAATACATGTAATAAAATCAGATAAATCATGAAAATATGAATAATAGGGTTTCCACCTCTGTTTTAATATTTCGCCAAATGTCATCATATGGTCAAAGAAAAAAATATAGATTTATAAAAAAATATTTTTTCTAAAATCTATTCTATAATTATATATGCATTACATACCGAGTGAGTCTATATAAATATATATATATATTGATATTTTTAGTCATATTTATTGTCACTTTTGTGTTTAGGTTGGGTTAAGTTTTAATATTGGTAGATTTTTTTTAGCTGCATTACTTCCCGTGTGAGCCTATAAATCATATTCATTTATATTGTTATTTTCAAAGTTGTGGTTAGGTTGGGTTAATTTTTAATTTGTGTAGGTTTTTTTAGCTGCATTACTTCCCGAGTGAGCCTATAAAAGCATATTAATTTATATTGTTATTTTCACAGTTGTGGTTAGGTTGGGTTAAGTTTTAATTTGTGTAGGTTTTTTTAGATGCATTACTTCCCGAGTTAGCCTATAAAAGTATATTTTCTCTGTTGTGGTTAGGTTGGGTTAAGTTTTAATTTGTGTAGGTTTTTTTTAGCTGCATTACTTCCCGAGTGAGCCTATAAAAGCATATTTATTTATATTTTTATTTTCACAGTTGTGGTTAGGTTGGGTTAATTTTAAATATTGGTAGGTTTTTTTAGCTGCATTACTTCCCGATTAAGCCTATACAAGGGTATTTTCACAGTTGTTGTTAGGTTGGGTTAAGTTTTAATTTGTGTAGGTTTTTTTAGCTGCTTAATTCCCGAATGAGCCTATAAAAGCATATTTATATATATTGTTATTTTAACAGTTGTGGTTAGGTTGGGTTAAGTTTTAATTGTTGAAGGTTTTTTTTAGCTGCATTACTTCCAGAGTGAGCCTATAAAAGCATATTAATTTATATTGTTATTTTCACAGTTGTGGTTAGGTTGGGTTAAGTTTTAATTTGTGTAGGTTTTTTTTAACTGCACTACTTCCCGAATGATCCTATACAAGGATATTGATATATTTGTATGTGTAGTCATTGATATTGTGAGTGTTAGTTATTTTCACTGTTGTGGTTAGGTTCGGTTAGGTTTTAATTTTTGTAGGTTTTTTTAGCTGCATTACTTCCCGAATGAGCCTATAAAAGCATATTTATATATATTGTTATTTTAACAGTTGTGGTTAGGTTGGGTTAAGTTATAATTTGTATAGGTTTTTTTTAGCTGCATTACTTCCCGATTGAGCCTATACACGGATATTTTCATAATTTTGGATAGGTTGGGTTAATTTTTAATTTGTGTAGGTTTTTTTTAGCTGCATTATTTCCCGAGTGAACCTATAAAAGTATATTTTCACAGTTGTGGTTAGGTTGGGTAAAATACTTTTACTCATTAGTAATAGTAGACCAAAGTAGTTAAAGTTTTGTTTTAATAGATACATTATGAAATTATCATTGTTTTTTTTCATTAAAATAAAAAAAAAGATAAATAACGGCCCACTGACTGCTAGAAAACATTATATAAAAATCTAAAAAAGTCCCAATAGTCTCAACTAACCCATTACACCCACACCTAAAATAGTATCATTCACGGGCAACGCCGGCCACCCATCCTAGTATATATATATATATATATATATATATATATATATATATTTATATTTATATACGTTATTCTGTTTATCCTCCAATAAATATCAATTATGTTATTAGTATTCAAACTAAAAATATTAAAAATCTAGGGTACTTGATGATATACTTAATTTTGATTCCTATTCTTACGTAAATGTAAATCAAATAATTATCAATTATATAAAATACGATCAATTCGCAAATTTATTTCCTTCCTCATTACTCACATTATTGATGCATCGTTAGTTTTACCTCTCCCTAATTATTGCAGTTATCATATAGACTATATAATGGTTATCTATACTTTATAGACGTGATGGCATTATACATGACTAATCTTACACATGCTTAAACGCTTAGATTGCCGACATCGTGTAGAGTTTCGGTCGACGTATTAAGATATCTTCAGGATGTTGTTTTAATCTAAACAACTATGAGATCAGATGTTTTCAGAGTTGTGGAATGGACTTCTTTTCCCAAATAGCGGATGTTTGTCTCTCTCACATTTCTATATTGTAATCATCTAATCTTCGTATATTCATTTATAACGATTCTACTAAATTTTTTTATTTGTGTAAACTCTTTTTACTACATAATGTAGAACACTTTTATAATTATTTCACTTTTGTATATTTGTGTTTAAATAAACTACCAATTAAAGATACAATACATACTATCGATTTACATTCGCAATTTTATTATATTTTATAGATTACTATTGTATGTACACTGTACAGTGTACAGTGTACATTATTATTATTTATATTTATAATGTATAATATATATTATATATATATAATATAAACATATAATATACTATCTATTATGAATACATCAATTGGATACTGATGAACCTGGTACATGTCCGACTTAGCAGAGATACCCCACGTGACATTGAACTGGTCAGCGTACTTGGCCACGTCGTATACCTGTCTGATGGGGGACTCCCAAGCGAAGTGCACCCATTTCTGATGCGCTAGGTGGTACGAGGGCATTTCGGAGTCGTCTGTGTGGTCATGGGTCGGGCCGACTTCACTCGAATATCATGATAATTGTAGTACAAATATTCACTTATTTAATAAAGTACACCCCAACACATATATATATATATTTATAAAGCTACAAGCTGGATTTCAAACAATATATATATATATATAAATGTGTGTGTGCGACGCACATTGTACGTGCATGCATGTATAATACGTGCAGCCTTACCTTAATGATAGAGTGACGTACGTGCATGCATGTATAATACGTGCAGCCTTACCTTAATGATAGAGTGACGTACGTGTTATGCTGGGTGTGCCCTGCTACCGCTTAACGAGGCTTAACACACGTACCACATTGTACGTTAGATGTACGCCATCTAACGTGACATCAAACTCCACATTATTCGCGCTAATTTACGAATACTAGCGGATAATCGCTATTTTTGTAGGTCAAACATATTAGATATTTGATAATATTCGTAAATACGGTTGTTTAGAGCGAATATTAGCTTGAGGTTTGGTCTCATCAGTGATGTATTAACCACTTATAGGCTCTACCGTTGTATATTAATACATATACATCTATATATATATATATATATATATATATATATATATGTAGGTGTAAAGGTATAGGTAAATGATTACAGTTAAATGTCAACTTTTATTCTCTTATTGCAATGTCATGACATTAATAAATACGGGGAATAACTATAGTTATTGAATATATATATATATATATATATATATATATATATATATATATATATATATATATATATATATATATATATATATATATATATACATATATAATAACATAAATAATAACATATATAATAACTGTAGTTTGTTGAAATATATACTTATAAATATATCTATAGGCATATCCTTAGGTATATCTATGCAGGTCGGAAATTGCGTATCATAATTCTGTTCGCTCTCTATCGCGTGTAGTTGATACATATTACGTAATATAAGGGTAGAATTGCGCAATAGAATGATTACGTAAGCATAGTGTGAAGTTCACACTGTGAACGTAACTAACGTCGGATGTAGAACGTGTGAAACAAGATGACGTCACTGATGTTGTACAGGTTCCGGTCTTCCGTGTAAACGCATCGTCTGATACGCAGTAGTGTTACGCACGTGAGTGTGTGTGTGTGTGGGTACGTGGTTACCATGGTTACGAGGGGTTAAGATACACGTAAACTTAATCAACTTCAGCGTAGGCATACAAATATATATTTTAAGACGTGAATTTAATGAAGATAGTTAGGTTGATAGTTATACCATTGGTTTGTTAAATAAGGAAGTAATTGTTATTTAAATAGCGAAATTCAATATTATATATTATATAACGCTGTTTTGATAATTTAAACATTCGATAATAAAATATATATTTAATACTTTTTATTTCTTTTAATGTATACCTATAGGATATAATCAGATATATATATATATATATATATATATATATATATATATATATATATATAAATATATATATATATCGAGACTATAATTTACATTATAGTATAATTGTTCGTTTAATTTTAAAATATTCCGGTAATACGTTGAAAGAATGAAGTTATCCGCAATACATATATGGCATTGAAATAAAGTATTGTAATGTATGTGTATTTGTAATGTATTAGGTAAATTGCATTAACATTATATTGTATTTAATTTATAAAAGATGTTGTTAATCTCATAGAATTAAACTTACTAACTTCGCGCACTTATTTAAATGTATATTATTGAACCAATTGCTGATTCTTCCTATCATAGGGGTCCACGCCAGTATCAAGAGTGCTTTTTCTTTCGTTTGTTGTATATTGACGCTAGATTTCTCTATAAATGAATCATACGTGTTACATCATTATAATACAGTATATATATATATATATATATGATTATATATATATATATATTGTTATTGTTGTTGTTATTTTATTTGGTGGAGTCCTTTCATCCCATACAGAAACTTAGATGAAGTTTTAACTTATGCCCATATGGCTTTAATGTATATTCGAAGCCGCTCTCATGTTAAGGCATCCATGGTTTTAACGAGAGCTGATCATTGATTTATACACAATTATATAATATCACTTCTAAATACTATTTGCAGACCTATTTTAATGGAGCGGGCGAGGTTATAACCCACGTGTCCCGCGTCCTACTTCCGCATCCCACTAACTGAGCCACACAGGCAGTTATATATATGTAATGTATATATATATATATATATATATATATATATGTACTGTACATAATGTACTGTACATAATGTACTGTACACAATGTACACATATTCATATAACTTAGTGTATATCACACATAATGAGGTTAAATTAGAAACATTATAGCTACATTTAAAATTGGATAAAATATCGTTTATTTATGTTTTAATTTTATGTTGATAACGACTGATAATAAAATAAAAAAACTAAAATAATAAAAACCGTAACTTAATATACATTAGTGTAGTATAGGCGCACACAGTCAGCAAGACGAGTAGGACTAAGCATGAATACAGGAAAAACTAAATACATGAGCTACAATACCATTCAACAGTTTGAAATCAAAGCTATAGATGGGTCAACTCTGAAAAGGGTTGAAGACTTCAAGTAACTAGGGGCATGGATAGACAGCAGTGCAAAAGATTTAAAAATCAGAAAAGCGCTTGCTTGGAGAACATGTCATCGAATGAGGAATATCTGGTAATCAACTCTTAGTAGGAAAATGAAACTCAGGCTCATGCACAGTTGAATCGGTTCTGATGTACGGATGTGAGACTTGGACCCTCACAAAAACACTACTCAAGCAACTTGATGGCACATACACTCGAATTCTACGAATGATACATTGGTCTCAGAAAGTTACTAACGAAGTACTGTATGGGGCTATAGAAAAAATATCTACAAAGATAAGACGTCGATTCTTAAAGTTTCCTGGACATTGCCTACGTGAAGATGATGAAGTTGTTTCGGAGCTAGTTTTTTGGGAAACTACTCATGGAACTAGAATACGGGGAAGGCCACCAGAAAGCTACATCAGGAATCTTGAGCGCGAAACTGGTATACCGGCGAACGAGATGAGAGTAGCTATATTGAAGCGTGATGTTTGGAGAACTGTCCGGGGAACAATTCCGAAATATTCAAGTAAGCAAGCATGCGCACACATTCCTTAATAGGCCAGTGTAGTTTTATAGCGATTTAAGTATTACGAAAAAGACTTTAATTATAATTAAAAGTTTTTTTTCATAAATAATTATTGATATTTTAGTAATAGGCGAGATATATAATATGATATGATACTAACACAGTATCAGTTGCAACGCATAGCAACCAAATTAAAAGTCGCATAAATTTAACGCGTTATTTCTACAAATGAAAAAAAATTAAATTTCTTTAAAACTAATTAATTTCGACATACAATCGGATAACTTGTTCTCTATATTATACGGAATTACTTTCGATATTTACGTAGTCATTACATTAAAGGATAAGGTTTTAAAATCGATTTCGAAAATAAGAAAATTGAAACATCGCAACGCTAATTTATTTAGTAAACAAGAAAAATCGAATTCGGCAATTGTTCAATTTAAAATCATAGGGAAACAGTTTGTTAAAAATATATATAATTTCTAAAACTATATATTTGTAATATATTTATTACATTAAAAATGTATTGTATTACATGTAATTTAAAAATTAATAACGAAAATTATATATTATGTTCATGTGGTAATAAATACCATTTTAAATGCTTATATAAAGCAAAAATTATGAAAACAAATTGGTCTAATAAATCACCACCAAAATATGCTATTCAGTTATTTAGATCGCAAAATTTTACATTTAAATGTAATACATGTATAAATAATAATAATGATAATACACCAATAAATCTACCTAGTTTAAATAACTCATTACCATCGTCTACTATTATTGATAATAGTAATATTAATACTTTAATAAATAGCACAGAAACAAAATTAAATATGTTACTATCAAAAATCACTGAAATAAGTGATATGATTGTTGTTAAAAAATCATACGCTAGTGTAACTGCTAATGTAACCTCTACTATAACTGATACCTTTACTGACAATTTGGTAAAATCAGTAAATATTATTAAAAATAATATAGATAGCAATAATGAAATAATTATTCACAATATAAATATTCCTAATAATGATAAAACTAATTTCTTTAAATACTTAGTAAATATTATTTGTAAAACAGTAGATATTAATAAATCGTGTTTATTATCAATAGTTCAATTATCATTTAATAAATTAAAATTAATTTTAGATAATGTGGTCTCAAAAAAAATTATGTTATCAAATATTAACCGATTATGTAAATTACGAGATCTACAAAATTCATTCATTAGAACATCTCTAGATGAAATATCACTAGAACGACATAAGATATTATACCATGTAGTTAAAAATAAATTAATTAAAAGTAAACAAATTATCAAATGTATTTATAATTCTAGAAGTAGTTCCTATGAACTAAGATATATTATAAATAATAAAATTGACTGGAATATGTCAATTGGTGAAGATAATTTTAGTGTATGGAAATTGTCATATATTACTTATAAAAATTCCATTATTAATAAAAATAAAACTACAGGTTCTAGATGACTAACCGGCAATAAAGATGAAAATATTAAAAATAACAATTTAAATATATATTATGCTAATGCTCGTAGTATTAGAAATAAAATGAATTTTGTGGAATTTTTACTTTCATCTGATAAATATGACATTATATGTTTAGTTGAAACATTTTTAACTGTAGATGATAGAGATTCTCTATATTTAATCGGTGGAAAAAAGTATACACTATTTAGATACGATAAATTAATTCATAGAGGAGATGTTGCGATATTTTGTAAATCTAGTTTATGTCCTGCAAGAAATTTTATTTCACACATATATGTTCAATATATACATTTAAAAATTAATTCAAAAATTCCATTTAATATTATATGTGTTTATAGACCTCCACATTGCAATGAAGTATCTCATGAACAGATATGTAAATTATTTGATATAACCCAACAAAATTATAATTCATCTATAATTATAGGAGATTTTAATTTACCAAATTTTAATTGGAAAGATTATACATTTCCTAGTTACCCAAAAAGTTATGCATTACTTTTCGATTCGATTATTAAAAATTCATTTTCACAATTAATAAATAAGCCAACTCGTAATAATAATATAATTGATTTACTTTTTACTAATGAAAAACAATTACTATCTAATATAAATATTGGAGACTATTTCGGATTACACAAAAATATAAGTGACCACTATTCTGTTTCATTTAATGTAAATATTGAAAAATACCCATGTAAACAGATTTTAAAATCAAACAATTTTGATTTCAATAATGCTAATATAAAATTGATTAAATATCATCTTTCTAGATTTAATTCGGAATATCTAAATTCAAATGATTATAATATCGATCAAAAAGTAGAATATTTTAATAATGTTCTAAATAAATTATTTATATCACATATTCCTAATATAAATAATACAATAAAACAGGTATTTCCGAAGAATATATTGAAATTGAAGAAGCAAGTAAAAAAATTATTTAGAAAATCTAAAACTAATTTACAATATAAATATAATTGGATAGAAGCAAAAAAAAAATTATCCAAAGAATTAGAATCTTTAAATTTTAAGAGAGAGATTAATGCAATTAATTCAAAAAATAAATTAAAGTTATATAAATTTATGAAAAAAAGACAAAATTTAAAATCTGGAGTATCTCCTCTAATTGATATATCAAATAATACTATTTTATTTTCAGATATCGACAAAGCAAATACGTTAAATTCATATTTTAGTTCAATTCAACAAAATGATAATGGAATTTTATAATTTAACTAAACAAAAATTTGATAATATTGATTTAAATCTTGAAATAATTAAAATATTTTAAATAGATTGAAAATTACACATACTTTCGGAACTGATGGGATACCATCTTCTATGTTACAATTATTATCTAATGAATTATGTAGGCCTTTATATATTATTTTTAATTCATCTTTATTATCTGGTAATATACCGAAAATTTTGAAAAAATCTATAATCACATCAATTTTTAAAAAGGGTGAACCATCAAATTCATATAATGATAGGCCTATTTCAATAAAATGTGTAATGTGTAGAGTATTAGAACGTATTATTTCTAAACAATTAATTTTTTATTTAAAATCTAATAATTTATTAACAAAATATCAATATGGTTTTATAAGTGGAAAATCCACAGAATTACAATTAACAAAATGTTTAAAATGTTGGTATAATGAATTGAATAATAAAAAATGTGTAGATATAATATATATTGATTTTACAAAAGCTTTTGATGTTGTTTCTCATGAAAAACTATTATTTAAATTAAAATCATACGGTACATCTAATAAAATAATAAAATGGTTTTATAATTTTTTATCGAATAGATCTCAAATTACACGGGTTGAAAATTCTTTTTCAAATAGTTCTATTGTAAAATCTGGAGTACCACAAGGATCGGTTTTAGGTCCAATTTTATTTTTATTATATATTAATGATCTTCCTAGTATATTTTCTTCAAAAATTCATATTGATTTATTTGCCGATGATACAAAATTATATTTTCTTACGCATCTGAGAGTGAAAGATTTCTTTTACAAAATAATTTAAATTTATTTTCACAATGGGCAAATAAATGGCAATTAAATATTTCATTATCAAAATGTGCAGTTATGACTTTAGGGAAGGTAACTCAAAATATTGTATAAATAATATTCAATTAGAAAACGTTACTTTTTTTAAAGATTTAGGAATAATATTTGAAAATAACCTTTTATTTAATAAACATATTGATTATATTTGTAAAAAAGCTTATTTTTCTCTGAATTCAATTTTTAGATGCATTACTACAAAATCCCCTAGAGCATTATTGAATGCATATACAATTTATTGCAGACCAATTTTAGAATATGCATCCATAATTTGGTCACCTTTTCAAAGGTTAGTAAATTTCGTAGTCTCATAGACCAAATTGAAATGGTGCAAAGATTATTTACTAGACGATTAATTGCAATATGCGTAGGATATACAAATTCATCAAATATTAATTATAAAACATATATAGAGAGATTGGTATATTTTAAATTAGAATCACTTGAACTTAGAAGATTAAAAATAGATCTAACTACAATTTTTAAATTTTCAAATAATTATACAGATATAAATATATCTGATATTCTTAACATTTCGAATAATTATAGAACTAGAGGTAATTGTAAAAAATTAAATGTAATACATAATTCTAATAATACAATTAAAAATATAATTAATAATAGATCAGTTAATATATGGAATTCATTAAATAATGATATAATAAAATCTGTATCTGTTTCATCTTTTAAAAATAAAATAAACAAAATCTGTTTTGACAAACAACTTTTTTTTAACAGAAATTTATAATTTTATATTGATTTATGTTTCATTTTGTATCGTAATTATTGCATTATCTCTTCTGGTTTTTTTTAATGTGTTTTTGTTATAGAAAATTTGGGTTTTTTATATCTATATTTCAAATATACTATAATATAAAATTAATAATTCATTATTATTACAGATAAAGTGGGAAGTATTATTTTATTATTGTTTGTTCGGTATTATATGTTTGTTTTATATATATTTTGTAAATATTTTTCAAATTTATTATATTACTAAACTACAATATTAATAATGTTCTATTATTTCAGATTATAGTGATACGTATTATATTGTTTGTTTCGTAATATTATTGGTATGTTTTGTTATTAACTGTTTTTGTATAGGTATATTGGTTTATTTGTTACTTGTTTTATTTATATATATATATATATATATATATATATATATATATGTTTCAAATTTATTATAGGTACTTACAATTAAAATATAAAATTAATAAAGTACTACCTACTATTATTACAGATTTTGGTAACTATTACATTATTTGTTTGTTTCATTCTAGTATTTGTTTTATTCTAATATTGGTTTATTTAATTTTAACATGTTCTGTTTATAATATATTTAAAATTTAACATTTAAATATTAAACTATATAACTAATAATGTATTACTAAAACAGGGTAACAAGATAAGAAGAGTTCTATAAAGTTAAAGTAGAAATTGAATATTTCGATGCCACTTACAAAATAATGTATTTTATTTCTATTTTCGATTATTTTTACGCTATCTTTTATTTCTATTTCGATCATTTTTCGTTTATTTTTACTATATGATTTATTTCTACTTTCGATTGTTTTTCGTTTATTTTTACGGTAACTGTAAAACGTTTTAATTTCTTTAATTTTTTAATTTCGTATTATTCTTTGTTTATTTCTATAGCGTATGTTATCGTTAGCAAATATTTATACTTTATACTTTCGATTATATGTTCGGCTATGTATTTGCTTAAATAAATTATCAATCAATCAACACATAATTGCATACTCAATAAATAGATAAATAACAACACTCAAATGAATAACGATTCGTTATTTATGAATATAAATATATTTACTAATATATAATAAATGATAAAATATTCATTTAAATATCAAATAAAACGATATTTAATTCAAATATATGTTGAACGGTAGTGATAAATACTAACCAGGTTTCTCGTCGATTACGTAGATAAACATATTATACCAAAGTAACGAGAAGCTTAATAAACAAGCGATATTTAACAGATATTTAATGTAAACATAATTCATATTTGACGTACACTATGTACAACTAGCGTACACACGTGACACTAAACTATGATTCGACAGCGGCACTCCCACATGTATAGATATACTTTATATAATACTGATCTCTTTACGATGTGATATATTCATGATGTAATTAATCCGAGTATAACATGTCACACTGACCTGGCAAGGGAGTCATATTACCGAGTACTTAAATAACTGTGTTAGGTGTTACCTACATGTGTGTACGCTACCGAATGTTGCCGCTAACCAACCACTAGTACGGTTTATACTTCGGTATTAGTAACTCGATTTTATTTTTATTTTATCAAAATTGAATCTTTTGACAATTTGTGAACACTTCTATTTTTCCTCCAGTAATTTTTGAATGACAACTTATTTCGCCTACAAATTCTCTTTAAAATTTGATTTTATTTGTTATATATAAAAAATTAATATAAATATAGTTAGCTAAGATGTATAGTTAAGTTTTATTTATCAGATCTAAAATGAATGTCGTTATTCGTTATTCAATTTGCACAAAACATAAATAATTCGAAATCGATTACCCAATAATATATTTAAGCTTACCGGTTCTACTATCCTATCTCGTATCGGGTACTGTATATACTGTATACAGTATACAGTATATATATACAGTACTGTAATGTACACTGTAATGTGTTGTATCGTGGACTTCCTATATCTTCTACTAATTTCATACATAGAGTTAGGGTGTGTTTTTCGTCATCCAGCTACGCACAACGCGCGACATCGAATTAAAAAAAGTGTTTTTCGTCAACCATTCGTCGAACTGGTGAACCCGGCAATAGTTATTGGTAAATATATGCGCGCATACCTAAAAATAGCAATACCGTTATGATTGTGACGTATTTTATGACTCAGCTCATGGGCGGAGCTTCAAATTCGTGCGACGCCGTTCGTTCTAGAATTCAAATTCAATGAAGAATTGCGCGGATAGGAATAAAAGGTGTATCGGCGAAGTTAGCTGTTCGGGGAACGCTGTCCGATATCTCGTACAAGTTTACATGTAGTGAATAGGGCTTTGTAAAATTCGATGTCGCGCGTTGTGCGTAGCTGGATGACGAAAAACACACCCTTATACAGTCACCAGCACGATTAATATTTCGTATACAATTATTTTCTCACGCTTGAATTTATAATAAATCATAATGGTTATAACCGCTAGATATATCTGCTAAACAACGATCAATATATAACATTATTATTATTTTGTATTAAGCCTATACCTTGAATTCCCTATGTATTACAAATATTTTCTAACATACCGGTTTTATTTGAAACAATGAAGAGATTCTTCCAGCAAAATACTTCATCACTAAAAGTTCAGGCTAACTATATATGGCAACAAATCTTTTCGACATGATGCAGCTGCGCTATTGAATTGAACACCTTAAAATGTAATAATATTACCATTTATAAAACAATTCAGAAGAAAAATATAATAATTTATTATTAGTTATTTTTAATATTTTTATATTTTATATTTTATATTATTTTTTTACGTTTACCAATCTAACATTTTTATTATTTTCTACATTTATATATATTATTTATCGTTTGATATATTATTTATTTAGGTAATATTAATGTTGTTAAAACATAAATAGAACTTTCATATTTGTGTATACATCAATCACCTATCATCTATTTATTTTCGAACAGTTATTTGCTTAATATCGAGTATACCATTTATCGGTAAAGACGAATTTACAAATACAAAGTCTAAAACAATAAGTAGGCACGGAATAGGATATCATACAATGAAAGTAAGCACTGAATAAGATACTATACCATGACAGTAGGCAATTAATAGGATATAATACCATGTAGATATTATAGTAGTCAACTACGTATAACTATACTTAATATATATCGCTATTACTCGAAATCACAAGTATACTGTATACTTAGGATCACTATTATCGTATCTCATATTTAATACGTCTTACGGAGTTAGAGTCGAATGAATTCCATGATACTTCTAACTGGTGATGTAAATGATGCTCAATTCTAAAGTATCTATGCAATCTCAGTCTCAGTTACCGACATTCTCAACTCGGCTCGGGCTTTTTTGGTTAGCGTGTCGATTCGGCTTGAGTTCGTTTTTTCCGAAAATGAAAGTCTAGGTTCGGCTTTAAATATATCGGCATAATTTATATCACTAGATGATATTTACATTACTATTCACTGAATACCGAAGTTGGCAGCCGATCATTGTTGTTAATGTAAATATAACAATTACGATTAAAATGTAACTTCAAAAAAGCATCATTTCGGTTATGTTATGCATAATACATGTGTTGTAAGAGTCTCATATCGTGCTCATTTGGCTAGAGTCTCGGTAGGTGCTCATTTGGCTAGAGTCTCATCTCGTGCTCATTTGGCTAGAGTCTCATATCGTGCTCATTTGGCTAGAGTCTCGGTAGGTGCTCATTTGGCTAGAGTCTCATCTCGTGCTCATTTGGCTAGAGTCTCATATCGTGCTCATTTGGCTAGAGTCTCATCTCGTGCTCATTTGGCTAGAGTCTCATCTCGTGCTCATTTGGCTAGAGTCTAATCTCGTGATCATTTGCTAGAGTCTCATCTCGTGTTCATTTGGCTAGAGTCTCATCTCGTGCTCATTTGACTAGAGTCTCATCTCGTGCTCATTTGGCTAGAGTCTCATCTCGTGCTCATTTGGCTAGAGTCTCATCTCGTGCTCATTTGGCTAGAGTCTCATCTCGTGCATATTTAGTCTCGGCTCGTCGGGCTCATTTTGTTCTTCCTAAAATGAAAGTCTCGCCTCGGTATCATTTACATTACTAGTTCCAAATTCCATTCTCATATTTACATCTACATTGACATATATATCAAATATATATATATATATATATAAAATACTATATTATATTTTGAATAATAATTTGTACAATATATAGAATACTTATATTAATATCAACTTTTAAATATGTTAGTTAGGTTATTACTCCAATACAATACCTATAGATATATCTACTAGATAGTATCTAGATTATTAAGAATGTATTACTATAAATTGGCAGTACAGATTTATTCTATATAGGTATATCTATATCGATAATTCAATATACTGTATATTTTATTACAGCTATTTTATTATCTATATTTATGTATACATAATTCTGATTCCGTACAATTAATACTGCTTGATCTTTCGTGTGCTTTCGATAGTTTAGACCACAGTATTCTTATTGATAGAATTAAATCTATTGGGTTTACTGGCTCATCTTTAGACTGGATTATTTCTTATTTATCAAATAGAACGTATTCTATAAACATAAAAGGATTATATTCACCTATTGGAAAATTACGGTATGGAGTACCACAAGGCTCTGTTCTGGTCCCCTTTTATTTTCTATATATATTGTTCCTCTTTTTTTAGTTATCAAGAATTTCTCTAATATTCATTATGCAATATATGCAGATGACCAGGGCCGGCTTAAGCATACTATGGGCCCCGGGCAAAAAAAAACGTATGGGCCCCATACGAATTTCATAACATATTAAATGGGTCATTCTAGAAATAACAAATATCTATAATACTACAATTTATTTATATATATATATATATAAATGATGTAGGTCCTATTATTATTCTATCAAATTATGTAAAAATAATATTTTTAATATTTATAATCTTTAAAAAAATTTGTTTTTCATATATATTTACATGTATCGTGTGAAGGAGACCCACTTTAAGATGCATCTAATATATATAGAGGGGGTCTCCTTCACGCTATGGGTCTAAATAGATATTACGATACACACTTAAAATCATTGCAATGTAATATTTTATAATTTACAAATTTAATTTTAAGTTTAGAGAAGCTTAAGTTAGAGAATTCTCCATCAAGTTTAATTATTTACCATTAAATATATTAGGATGAAAATGTCTACAATTGGATATATCTAGCCCATCATATATATATATATATATATATATTAATATTTGTATAGTCCATTCCTTTGAGGTGTATATCAATATGATATAATATATGTTTAATACTAAATTATCTTATCTAAATTACCTATATACTAATCATCTTAATTGAATAAATACCTTGAATCTAGTAATGTAATTTACGTAATATGTTAACATATTATTTAACATATATAATATCAGATATAAATTATGTAATTTTGGGAAATCCACAAGATACTGCTCTAATAAAAGCTGTTTGTGATGACCATATTATATTCGATAATGCTTTTAATAAAACATATTATATTCTTCTTTAATAATATTTAATTATATTCTTCTTTTTTATATATAGATGTTAATATATTCTTTATTTAGTTTGGATAAATAAATTATATTTATTTGGGATGAAAGCAAACAATATTGCTACAATTGTCGAAGATTCAACGGCATTTTTCCCAACCAGATTTAAGGAATGTACAGCGCAGATATGGGGATCCATATTGACAATGGACTATGGTATATAATGATATCTTTCATTTTCAGAAATCATAGTTAAAATATATCTTAATATATATCTCATATTTAATTTTAATATAAAGAAGTATACTTTATTTTCGTAAACTAATTATAGAAATATAAATTGTTAAGATTGAATTATGGTTAATATTCCTTTAAATTGGGTAAAAAAGGTTAATAAGTTTATCATTTATCATTTTCTAGTTTAACAAACAATTATTTATCAATCCGTTTCATACTATTTTATCAGACAAACAGAGATGTGTGATATGATCTATGGTTATCACTATTAGCATATGCTCCAAAATCTTCATGTACCTGCAGGTGCACAAACAAACATGTTTCCACCATAGCTTCGTGTAAATTTAGAATTTTTTGTAAAATTCACTTTTCAAATCGATCTAAATGACTCATATTTAATTTATTTATTATATTATTTTTATTTATTTAATTAGAATTAATAATATATAAGAAAAATACAGATTTTTTTAGATAAATAGTAAAAAAAATGTTCTCAAATAATTCATGGGCCCCCCAAAATGTGGGGCCCCGGGCAATTGCCCGATTTGTCCCCCCCTTAAGCCGGCCCTGCAGATGACATACAATTATACTGTAAAGCAAATAAACAAAGTAATACAGAGTTAAATGATTGTATTGAACAAGTTAGGAGATGGCTCATTTTTAATAATTTATTCCCTAATTCATCCAAAACTAAACTTATTAATATCACAACTAAATCATGTATTTTCCCTATTGTACTATTTGACTCTACTATTATAGAACCTAGTGAGTATGTTACATCACTTGGCGTTACATTAGATTCTAAACTTTCATTCTCACGATTCATCTCATATATTTGTAAATCTGCAAATTACAACCTATATAATATTCGTAAAATAAGGAAATACCTAACTGTAACTTCTACAATGACGTTAGTGCAATCACTAGTTATATCTAGATTACGTTATTGTTATAGCATTACTATTCATTCAAATAAGAATATTTATGACAGAGTAGACAGGGTAATAAAATGTTCAATTAGATTAATATATAATCTAAAAAGGAATGACCATATTATTGTTAAGAATATTTTAAATGGCCCAAAATGGTTTAACCATGATAAGATGACTAAATTTAAGTTACTCTGTATAATGCATAAAACATCATTATTCGGTACCCCAAACTACCTCAAAAATATATTTATTAGGGAAGTAAAGATGAATCCGCGTAAGCAATATGATGAAATGTACAAGGTTCCTTCGATAAAATTTAAAAGATTAATGAAAAGATCAATAAGCTGGAGTGCCCCTACGCTATGGAATGACTTACCACGAAACATACGAAACCTGAGAAATCATTCAACATTCAAGATTAATCTAAAAAAATTATTTAATTAAATTATAATTATAAACATATATATATATATTAATATATATATATATATATATATATATATATATATATTTTAGTTATTTATCGTTTATGTTATTTCCTTTTCGTTTACACTTGTGAGATTGAAAAATGTACAAGTGTATAAATAAATAAATTACTTACTTACTTACTATACATAGTAAATATATATATATATATATATATATATAGTTTTATAATAATCAGATAAATTGTTATGTACACGTAAATTCATATAACACATATATTAAATATATAATCAGAATAAATATATTTGAATTTGAAATCTAGATATCGATATAAGTGATTGTGAAATAATATTCAAAATGAGATGAAGATAAATATTGAAAACAATCGGTCCTAATAAAGAGCCTTATACGACTCCATAGTGGATGTTTCGATGAGGATATATAAGAACATTGATTATAATAGAATAAGTACGGTAATAAATGTATGCATACTTCATGAAGTAAAGAATGTTATTGCATTACCGTCGATATCAATATTAGCCAAGCGTGATATAACTAGACTATGGTCAATAGTACCAAAGGCGGAACTTAGACCAACTGTTCTACTTAATGTTAAGAATTGTAGATATGTATTATTAATATTAATTAAGAGAAATTAAGTGACTAAAGTTATTGTAGTTTCGGTGGATATATTTGATTCGTAAGCTCTTTGTAAATAACAAAGTATATTATTAGTAGTCGACTAGGTACTTAGTAGTCGACTACTGATCAGGAAAGAAATCATTTGCCTAGAAACGACTCTTTCACGGATGAAAAATAATATTAAGTAAGTTGTTTATAACAATGGTTAACATGATTTTTGAGGTTTGGGTTTATAATATATCTAGTTTTTTGCACTGGTTATAAATATGCAATTCGTTTTTTAGATACAATTTTTGTATTTCATTTTTTAAATATTTGAAAAAGTGGTCAAATTTAGAACATTTTCCAAAAATTATGAAATACATTTATACATATTACTATATACTATATATATATACTTTTTATTTAGTATACAATATATTATGTATATACATTATATTACGCACTATATATATACTATACTATAGTATATATATATATATATATATATATATATATATATATGCTTTTTGTTTGACTAATGTTGGACCAAAATTATGGAATAACCTAAACATAAATCTGAAATACAATAATAATCCAAATAAATTTAATACAAATTATAAAAAATAGTTAATAAGTTTATATAAATACTAATGATATACTTTTATTAACAATTTTATTTTATTGACTAATGTTAAATTTTACAAATTAAAAAATTATTATATTATATTTTGTATATACACTTACTTTTATTCTACTTTATTATCATTTTCATCTAATTGACTAATGATATATATTTTATATAATTACACATACATTTTTACATTACATATTATGAACTTTTACTTTTACTTTTACTTTTATACAACTATAACTAAAGATATCATTTTATTTATAACATTTTAATATTTCTTTTAATTACATTTTTTAAAATTAAATAATATTCGCTTTTTTAGGTGGCATGCATTATAATATTTCTACTGAAAAATATATAATCTATTTTTTTTTTTGATTTAAAAAAAATGTTTCTTTTATTATTTTTTTATTATGGTAATATTTTTCTTGATTTATTCTATATATTATATGTTTTCTATATATCTATGATTTATTTTTATTCCATGTATATTATATATTAATTTATATAATATTATATATATATGTAGGATATAATACAGCTGTATTATGTTATAACTAGTTATGCATTATGTTACTTATTTTTTGTTATTATAAGTTATCTAGTATTTTACAATTTATATTTATGTTTTATACATGATGAGAGAGATTACGAGAAATATTATTTAATATTATTTTAAAATTATTGTAGTGTACTATTAATTATTTTCTTTTTTTTTAATTTCTAATTTAATTTATATAATTTTTATATTTATCATTATAATGTATAATTTTTGTTTTTTTGTTTTATCATATATTAGTATATATTAGTATATATGGGTGTGTTTGGGTGCATGATTGGATATGCTTGAGTCATTGGGTGCATGATTGGATATGCTTGAGTCATTGGGTGTATTAGGGATTTATAGTATGTATCGGGGAATAAGGATATCAGCTTTTACACCTCTGGCAATGGTGTAATCCCTAATGATATAGGATTTGGAGCACCCTTACCTGAAAGTTGATGTTCTACGCATCCTGGGTATACTCGGTGGCAATGGTATTATCCTTTGTTGTACTTAATAGCAGTCTTATAATTAGTATTGTTTTAAATTTTTTTTAATTTGTGTTTATTTAAAAAAAAAATTATGTTTATTTCATTTATATTTAATTTAATAGTATTATAGATTGATTGTTTGTAATATTTTATATTATATACACTTTATGTAATACATTTTTAATAAAATATTATATTTTTATATATTTTTATATATATATTTTATTTATATATTATCGTTTACTAATATACTTCTCGTAATTTCGTAAATAGGTGAATGACCAGACAAGCTTTTGCTTTTTCATTCATCTAGGCTTTTAAGCCAACTCTGAGTATTATTATTATATATATATATATATTATATATAATATATAATATATATTATATATAATATATATAATAGGCATTCATTAAAATATCTGATTATTCCATCTGATTTACGACTAGTATAACATATTACTTGTATTATAATTCCCAGACTCAGATTCTGACAAACTATGTCATCAGAATCAAAAAATTAAAATGATTCAAGTGAATATGAATTAACTAATAGCGTAATTAACCCTTAGCTTCTCAGCCAATAATAATTAATAACTTGAATAGAGATTTAAATTTATCAAGCGACTCAGCTCAATTACTAGGTTCGTGTATGAGAGAGAAAAGTATACTGGCTCCAGAAACTACCTTTTCTTGTATACATATAAAAAGGTATTATAATGGGATCGTTAAAGAGAATGTTACCGATGCTTTACCTAGAAAGGTTCATCGATATATTTCCATAATATAAATATACCAGTTGAATTAGGTATCATATTAACCACGTTAATAAAGGATATTCTTTCACTCATCAAATACAATTCTAAAAATCTGTATTGCTCTATAATGATAATAAGTATACTTATTTGAATTATAAGTATACATATATGTTGTATCAATTCTACCGGGGTACTCACTACGATGCATGAAAGCTATAGAAACACGTATACTTGACTCGTTAACATACTATGATCACATTCTGAATATATATATATGGAGACTTACAGTTGATATCGATACTTATGGAAGAACAAGCAGGATACAACATCCATACTTTACCCGTGTGTGGGGTAGGTGTATCGATGCTGATCATTACGCACAGCGTGATCGACATGCTAAAGAGTATTTACTGCCTGCATCATATCATGTCATGCTACGAACGCTATGAATCCAGACATGGTATGTCTATTAATGTAATTCTGTTACCTCCATTTCACATTAAGCTTAGAGTAATGCTTAATTTTGTAAAAAGCATTGCACAAGACGGGGCCTGCTTTTTTTCATTTACTACAAATACGTCCATTTGGGGGAATACCTATCTGTGAAGCAGTAAGGCGGGCATTTGTAATGGACCAACAATTATGTAGTTAATGAACAACACTAAATATGATTTGAGTTTAGGACTTATTGAATTGAGAGCTAGGTTGGCATTAAAGTCAAATATTAAAATCAATTTAAATATTTTCTCATAAATCATAGATATACAGAATATGTAAATATAGTGGCTGAATTGCTTCTATCTTGTAGAGAATTCATTAAGTGGTTAATAAATATCCATTTTCTCAGTGCACATCTAAACTATTTTATTGGTGATTGTGGTGACTATAATGAAGATAAAAGAGATCGCTTCCATCAGGACATATCGACAATGGTAGATAGATACCAAGGTAAATATTAACATCATAGCTAATTACTCTTGGAGTCTACAAAGTAATATAAATTACCGCTTTCATAGAAGAACATTATTAAAACTATCTTTTAATTAAAAATTATTATAATATTAACTATGTACATTGTTAATGTGTGCCATTGGATATTAACGTATAATAAATACTATTGTAATTAATTCATTATTTTCTGTTCATTTTCCTTATTTTTCCTATTTTTGTGACTCTTTTCAAAAATGTTCAATATGAAATAATAAAAAAAACTTGATCTGATCTGAAAAAATGAAAAACATATTTAAATTAATGTTGAAAAAAAAGTCTAGAATCAGTTAACAGAACCCAGACTTCAGAAAACAAATTTTCAAATGTTGACCAGTGTTATTTAAAAAAATATTCAAACACTAAAATAATATGTAAAGGTTGTGGAACCTTTCATTTGTGATAATACTCGGATAATGAAATCCTTTATAAATAAATAAATATAAGAGGGGTCAATGCCGTTTTTAATTTGTTGTCCTTCATATGTACGATTACAGAAAAGATGGAGAAAATAAATGTAAGCCTTCGAAAATAAAGCGCATAGACAAATAGACTGTTATTAGGTGTAATTTGCCGAGAGAACAACACCAATGTCTACATTAAGGAGAAAGTTAACTCTTATGTTGTGATGTTTCAGCCACTATTGTCAATAATCAAAAAAAACAAGTTGTGTTTGTTTGGACACTTATCACGTCACGATACTCTCTCTAAAACCATTCAACAAGGTTAAATGCAAGATGGAATGGGTGGATAACATTTGTAAATAGACATCCAAATATCTCGCCGACCTACTGATGCTGACGAATAACTGAAACAAATGGCGACGTTGTTGTATAACATATTCATATTCCTCTTACGATTCAATAGTCATGGGATAAAAATAAAAGTAATTACATATATATATATATATATATATATATATTTGTATTATTATTAATAATATGATATCAATGTAATAACTCATCATTAATTAACTATTTATTGTTTTCAATTTTAAGATTATATATTTTATTTATCACATTTTATAAGATAATAATAATTTTCTAGATAACTTTATACTGAATTGATATGACTTTATATATATATATATAATATATATATATATATATATATATATAGTTATATATAATCAGTTATAAGCTTACTATTGCTTTAAGTTATTGAGTATACGTTAACTCTAAAATAATATAATAATTAATACAATATTCACATATAAATAGTGTTTATACTTTCAAATGGCAACGAATATGAAAGTGAATAACGAATAGTGGACACAATATATCATCGGTAACAAGGGGGTGGGGGTAATAGAGCGGGTCAATGGGGGGGGGGTAAATATCGGGGTCAGCTACTATTCGAAAAGTGGCACCAAGTTATGGGTGTTCCATTGTTAGGTGACAGTGGGCGTGTCACTACTATTCGTAAAAGTGGACGCCAAGTGATCGGCCCCGGTAACAGGCCGCACCGCTACGTGTCGCACCCCACACCTCGCACCGCACCTCGCCAGCTGTCGCCACAACTCCACCCTATAGTCCTTGAACTGCAGCATATAGATGAACGGGTTAACGATAGAGTTCACCTGCATCAGCATCATACCCAACTGGTACAGGCCGCCCAGCATAGCGCCGCTGTGCCCGAACCTCGCCGCTAGGCTAAGAGTGCTACGCAGCGTGTGGCAGCCGATATAGGCTATCACGCACGTAGCCAGGGTCTTCACCACGTTGGTCTTAACCACGTGAGCACTGCCGGCCACGCCCCTTCCGAAGTCGCCCAGCTTAGCGTAGATTGCCGCGTACGAACCTACCATCACCGCAACGGGCAGTACGTTGTACAGTAGCACCAGCGTCACGGCGTACGCGTGGGCGTGGCTTCGGGACGGGAACCTACTCCAGAAGTAACACCTACCCGTAGCCGGGTCAACCCCATTGGTGGGCACGTTGAAGCCGAGCATTACGGCCGCGCCCAACGCCCATACCGCCACCGATACCAGCTTCTGATTGGCTCGATTGAAACCGACGCGATGGGCGATCGGTTTCACTACGCTGAACATGCGCTCCAGTGACAGTACGGCTAGGTTGTAGGACGAAGAACAGGTGGACCAGGCGATCATGAACTGCGTTCTGACGATAGCGCATTCGAACCAATCAGAAGCGTTTCCGGTGACCTTGTTATCCGGTCGTCCGGTGAACCATACCGCTAGCCAGACGAACGTGTGTGTGGAACACGTGAAGTCTATGAGGCTCTGATTCATCAGCAGGACGTAGCTCTGACCGCAGCGGATTCTCTTGCTCTTGGTCAGTATGAACAACGCCACTAGATTACTGAACACGCCCACTACGCCTATGGCTGTCATCCATAGGTGAATGCTTTCGAAGTGTGCATGAGCGTCTTGATGGTGGTAGTGGTGGTGGTGGGTACCGACGCTGGAGTTCACATCCGACACCGATAGGGTTATGCTACTACTACTACTGCTGCTACTTCCGGTGATGTTGTTGTTGTAGTTCATGGTCTACGAAGAGCGCCATGGTATGACGGGTATCGTAGTGCGACCATAACTAAGCCAGATAGCGCTCACGGTTCTATTTAAATCGCATTTGATTGACACGCGAATGGGTTCGCCTACCGATTGAGGAACGCCCACTTTACGCCCGACTGTGTACGACTTATACGTTTGATGATATCGTCTCAACTCGACGAGTGTTGAGGTGGTCGTGTTCATTGCGTTGGAGTGTAAACGTATGTGTATAATGCAGTGCATACATGGTACAGTATCTATAGGAAGTATACAAGCTTTAATATCGTGTATACAACATAGCATGTACATAACATATGCCTTATAATCTAAAGTTTATTTATGATATATAATTAAATATGTTTAATAAAATCTGTTGAATTCTAAAAAATGTCATGAGCTAGATAAATATAAAATGATCGGTAATACTGACACATTTACAACTTCTGAACTATAGTTCGAAACGACCTATAGGTCATTTCGTAAAAATAATATTGTTGATATATTATTCAAAAAATATATAAAACATTATAAAATAACGATGTGTACACAATGTATACATTGTGTACCTATGGGTAATTATATTCAAAATGGGGTACCTCGGTGATCGGTAGACGTTGCATACGTGGGAAACACGGACGCAATAATAGATATTCGATAATCGTGTACATACATTTATAAATCAAGCACGTGACTTTTACGTGAAATATAGAGTGTATTAACAATACGCAGTAATGACATCATTAATAATACCTGTAGGTGCGTATCACAAATGTATGAATATCGATTGCATTCGTGTTCATAATTTGATAGTATATATATTGTATACATTATGTTATGATACTATATATAAAAGCTTTTAAAAATAAAGTACATAATATCCTATGAATATAGTTTGAGGTTAAATACATGAATACACTTTATACCTATACGTATATATAACGCATAATATACATACGTATATATATATATATATATATATATATATATATATATATATATATATATATAACTATTGTACGAAATACATATTTAAGATCTTTGTATATCTGTTGTCATTGTGTTACATATAATTTGTAGAATTGCACTGTAGAGAGAGATAAAGGTTGTGAGTTTGCAGAAGAATAGTTAGGAAATAATACAGTTGTATATAATCAGCATAAATATGGTATACCTATAGTGAATATCAGAAAAGTTGCTAATAATGTCACAGATATGAATTATATATATAATATATACATATATTGTTTTTTTTATAATTAATAGTGGTCCAATACCAGAACACCGAGGCAAATAATAAAGAAGAGAATTGGGTCAGAAGTAGAATTACATACTATTGATGACCTATAGGCTATAGGCTATAGTTAACATATATGTTAACATTTAACGGATGTACATTGTAAACGTAATACCTGTTTTCTCAGTGCATACATAAGATTACCACAGCTTATACACGGAGTATAGAGAATCAACTTCACATATAGAAGTTTTATAGAAAGGTAAGTTATCAGATTATTGTCAGTTATGACAGCTGTAAAGAAAACAAGAGTCAGCTAATTTAGAATAAATATTATGGAATATTTCAAAAAATGGCAGTTTCGATTGAGTACTATTTCTACATGCATTCCAAATTATATCATACGAATCGCTCAGGGACATTTTTATGACATATATATATAACTGCTTGTGTGGCTCAATTGGTTATGTCGTCAGACACACAAGTAGTAGGACTCGGGTTCAAACCTCGTCCGAACCATTAAAATAGGTATTAAAATAATATTTAGAAGTGATATTATATAATTGTGTATAAATAAATGATCGGCTCTCGTTAACATCATGGATGCCTTAACATGTGAGCGGCTTCGAAGGGACATTAGATCTATATGATTATAAGTGAAAACTTCATCTAAGCTAATGGATGGGATGAAAGGACTCCACTAAAAAATAACAATAACAATAATAATAATAATATATAGCATGCGAAAATCGGTTTAAGTATTTTTATATAACGTGTATGTTTATATATATATATATATATATATATATATATATATATATACTGCCTGTGTGTCTCAGTGGCTAAGGCGTCAGACACACAAGCAGTAGGACACGGGTTCGAGCCTCTTCCGGACCATTAATTAATTTTATAAAATATGTCTTAAAATATTATTTAGAAGTGATCTTATATAATTGTATATAAATAAATGATCGGCTCTGGTTAAAACCATGGATGCCTTAACATGAGATCAGCTTCGAAGGGGCATTAGAGACATATAAGGTTATAAGTGAAAACTTCATCTAAGTTCCTGGATGGGATGAAAGGACTCTACCAAATAAAAATAACAATATAAATAATATATATATATATATATACGGTAGTCACAAACAATATCATTAGTAGAATAATACAGTTTAATGATTGAAGTATTTAGGTATAATTTCCTATAAATCCTATGTAAAATTTCTATAAAAATGTTATTATATATGTTACATATAGTTTCAACATATGAATATATTTATACCACATAAACACACATATATATATATATATATATATATATATATATATATGTGTGTGTGTGTGTGTGTGTGGTTTAATGTGATCTTTTCACTAGCGATAAATGTAATATTGCATACATATATAGTATAATGTATCTATTTTATCAACGATTATTATCGTATTATTAATGCAATCGTGCATATATATTTATATATAATATTATAATATACACACATATATATATATATATATATATTATATATATATATATATATATATATATATATATATATATATATATCGTTATTCCCGTTTTCTTTATTTGTGTTAATTTGGTTATTTAAACTTAAAAATAATGATCACATAATAAACTTACTGCTTATGCGGAAGTACACGCGTCATTATCCCTATCATTCCCCCTCCTCCCCCTCCTCCATCACCCCATATCACAACTATATAGGCGTCACTATCGTCACTAGCGATACTTAGTACATACAACGTACGTACTAAGTATCGCATCTATTCTGTATTAGTACGCTATACTATCACCAAGGATGTGTCCTTACCTCCTCGATGTCCATTGTTGTTTACTGTAGAACATTGTCATAGTACACATATATAACACACAATGACGAGTAGTTGCATGCTATAATGACATGTTATTCGATTTTATTAGCTAGGGACAAGCAATATTATATGTGGATAGTATATATATATATATATATATATATATATATATATATATATATAATATACATACTATTATTATAGTTATTGATATAATAACTAGTATATAATAATAGTATGTATATTATATATATATATATATATATATATATTTATATATATATATTTATATATATATATATATATATATATATATATATATTTATGTATATATATATTTATATATATATATATATATATATATATATATATATATATATATATATATATATGTATGATGATGATGATAATTATGATATTATTATATACTAGTTATTATATCAATAACTATAATAATAGTATATAAATATATATACATAAATATATATATTATATATATATATATATATATATATATATATATATTTATATATATATATTTATATATATATATATATATATATATATATATATATATATTTATGTATATATATATTTATATATATATATATATATATATTTATATATATATATTTATATATATATATATTTATGTATATATATATATATATTTATGTATATATATAATGTAAGTAATATATCATATTATTATGTAAAACCTTTAGAATATATACATTAGGAATAACAGGTAAAATTTAACCTCGTTTGCATAATGTAATATAATTATTGTCAACGACCTCTATAGTTTAACGACCTTACGTTATGACCTAATGACCTTATACCTTGTTATATATTTATCGGTTACTGTCATAGATTTGTATTTGACATAGATCGGTATTGCTATATCTCGCCAATGTAAAATTCTTCAACATACATGGTACCTCGATTTAGGAAACTTAAGATATTCACCATAATATGACAATGCATTTAATAACAACTATTCAAACAAATAATATTGATTTTTAAATACATTTGATTTATTTTCTATATATATTCAAACAAATAATAGGGTAAATCTCCGATTACCGACCCCTAAATGATTATTTGTAATAACTTATTCAATATTAAATATATTTTATTAAAATTTTGTAATTAGGGTAATATTATGGCAATGAATAATGTGGCTATTTTACATTTTTATATAATTATATTTACAAGAATAAACCGGGGGGTCGGTAATCGGATACATGTGCCTAATACCGACCCCCTAAAATAATCGTGGTATAAATAATTGTAGTATTAGAATATCCAATAAAAAGATTAGATATACATAAATATAATTAATTATAACATACAAGCAATTTATTTTTTATTGAATTTATGTTTTAATAGTAATATTTAATTTAAATTTAAACTTTATAGTAATTATATTAAAATAGTGTATATTAATATTTAATATTTATTTATCAATCAGTATGTATATAATCAAATGGAATCAAAAATCCTAAATCTATATCAATGATACACAAAAAACTTACGACATATTTTAAAGTAAAATACGGATCTATTTTGATTGGATACAATAAATCACATGGGTCAGTATTAGGGTAATTTAGGGGGTTGATAATAGGAAAATAATATAGGTTGCTATTATTAAGATATATTGGTTAATAGTTATTCAAATTAAATTATTTTTATAATAGTTATAAACATTTTATTGATCTACAATATTATTCATAGTATTGAATTTTCTTTTAAATAATAAAGTATATACAATGATTTAAAAAAGTTATTATTCAAATATTTAAAAAGTAAAAACAGAATATTTCATTTTATCAAATAACAATTGTAGGATTGAATGTATTCAAAAACAAAATAATTATTCATATTTATCATTAAATTACTAACATTTCATGTATATATCATTTTTTGATATCTCTTATAGTTACTGAGATACGATAGAGGGTTGGTATTAGGAGGGGGTCTGTAATCGGATACTTTCCCCTATTGATTTTTACGATAATTTTACGATAAATACATTTGATTTCTTTTCTATATACGCTTATAATGTGCGTTTCAATTATATCAAAATAAACATTTATATATATATTTAAATTATATATTTATATTGCAATATAATTGCATCATTTAATTTGATTAAATAATACTTTATATGTGATGGTTGGCCATCTTAAGTTTCCTAAATCGAGGCAACATGTATATTGAAGTAAAATCACGTGATTACGTATATAGGTAAACTATAAATATATGGTTACTGATAACATGCATGTATATGTAAACAATGTATAGTTTATCAATTTATATTTTATAATATATGAAATTAAAAATTAATTGGATTTTAAAATTCAATTTAGAAATGGAAATAAGAAACAAAATATATATATATGAATATTTGATATGTGTGAATATTTAATATTATGAATCTAACTGTTGAATTTTTTCATCGAATTAAATTAGGCAAATTAACTTTATATAATTTATAATAATATAAAAACAATCATATATTATAAATGACATAATTATATGCACAATCGATTAATATATCATATATCGATTACCTGACTTTATTGTGTTATTATTGGTCCTATTAGTTAAGTATCATTAAATGAAATTAGGATCTATCATTGATATCATTCATAATAATGTTATTGTAATATATTTAATATAATATTTAATTATAATTAGTTATTGTGTAAATTGAATTAAGTGGGAATTGTTAATAACAATTTGTTATGTAGTCCATTAATCAAGTGAAACAAGATAATGCGGATATAACAGCCTATACTTACATTACTTATATACTTATATTAATGTTCGAGTTATATTATTATCGTTAGGTATATAGTATCGTGATATCTTAATATAAGTGTAGGTATGATATAGGTACTATATCATTATCATTATAATTAATTTATTATAATTTATTTTAATCAAATTAATTAATTAGCCATACTCGCCCATTATATATATAAATAAATACTTTAATTAATTAAGTGATATTTGTGATAATATTAAATGGTTGTGAATATGGTTGTGAGAATATATCATATAGGATATGTTCACTAATATAGAGGACATCACATACAGTATGTCCTCGGTTGCTGCATGTATTGCACGTCCTACTATAATATACTATATATAGTATGTAGTACATACTATATACCTATTATATAGCGGTCGCTTAAATCAACAATAAATAACGGGGGCGTGCATATCGTATTATTAAGTGACGTCATAAATACTGATATTGTTTGTTTGATATTTGTGTGACGTACATTGTATGACGTATGACATAGGGAGAGAACAGGGTAGTGGCCGATAATTTATATGCCTCAGCATACTTCTAATATATCGATAAATACTGAATTTTAAGATCTTATTTTTTTGAATTAGCTATAAATCATATAGGTCTAGAATACTGTGATTTCACTTTTATATATTACAATAGGTGTCTCGTAATGTATTCGATTTATATTTTTTTGATTATGTAATATTAAATAAATATATGTATGATGTATAGTATACATTGTATACGCACCTTATGTGATTCAATGATTTAATTATATATATATATATATATATTGTTATTGTTATTGTTATTTTTATTTGGTGGAGTCCTTTCATCCCATCCAGGAACTTAGATGAAGTTTTCACTTATAACCATATGTGGCTCTAATGTCCCTTCGAAGCCGCTCTCATGTTAAGGCATCCATGGTTTTAACGAGAGCCGATCATTTATTTATACACAATTATATAAGATCACTTCTAAATAATATTTTAAGACCCATTTTATAAAATTAATTAATGGTCCGGACGAGGGTCGAACCCGTGTCCTACTGCTTGTGTGTCTGACACCTTAGCCACTGAGCCACACTGGCAGTTATATATATATATATATCGTACTGAATTGTTAAGGGTAGGTGCGGCGTATGTTATATAAATAGATTTTTACATGTATTTAATAGTAAAAATAGTAGTCTACTAAAAGTGTATTAACTGTTTTTTTTATTCAATACAATATTTAATAAAATGGTAGATATTATATGGATCTATAATAATTGTATTTTCATAGAATACAAATGAAGATATTTTATATAAATTATGTTAAACTATTAAATTATTATTATTTTGAAAATAATCGATATAATTATGAATATTTAAAATTTGACTAATTATTAAATTAAAAAAATGCATATATTGTGTAATTATATATATTATAAATTGTATGAAAATGTAAACGCTCTGTTGTTGGGAGTTATACACGATAGAATTAAATATCTATTAAATGTAATTAACTATAATCTATAATTGAAAACTGGCTACTAATATCCTACTACTCTGTCGTGTGTAAAACTGATGGTATATATATATATGTATTGAATATTATATTTAATATGTATATCATTTATAAGTATGATGTTAAATATATGTCCATTTTAATGTTAAGTTAATAGCTATTACATACTTCTACATATCGGTAATGTATCACAACGTACCACTCGCACTGTTAGCGTTCATCACGTCCCCACCCACCTACCACAGCTAATGTAGCTACTATTATTATACTAAATATGTGTGTAGGTTTCATGCGACAACCCATCAAACATACGTAGGTTGATGTCCATCAAATGGTGAGACGTATCCATGCACGCCGTAACGAGTTCTTAGTATACTATATATAGTATATACTATATACATAAACATATGTGTAGCTCAGTTGGCTAATATACACAGGTAGTAGGACGCGATTTCAATCCCTAATTGAACCAATAAAATAGGTATTAAAATAATATTATGAAGTGATCTTATATAAATCGTGTATACAAAAATGATCGGCTCTCGTTAAACTACGGATTCCTTAACACGAGGGAACATTGTAGCCATTTAGTTATAAGTTATAAGTAAACACTTGCTCTAATTTCCTGGATAGGATGAAAGGAAACCACGAAAAATAACAATAACAATAACAATATAATATAACTAGTGTTGTTCACAGTTAAAAAAATCTGATTCCTACGACGATTTTATTATAGGAATCGGATTTAAATTTGAAAACAGATTCCTGTAAAGTTTGTTTAGAAAGCGGTTTATAAAAACGATTCCTAAATTAATTATTGAGAATCGGTTTTTAAAAAAGATTCCTAAACAAATGATTTAGAATCGGTTTAGGTTATTGATGTAAGAATTTCTTAAATTATTGGAATATTATTTTTTTAATATAGAAAGAATAAAATATTATAGCTTTTAATTATTTTAATGTAGTTATTTAATTGTTATCTATCCAAATTAATTATTTATTATTATTTTAATTTTATATTTAAGTTAATATACTGATTTTAATAAATAAAAAATTATTTTAAAAACCTAAATTATGTAAGTAATCCTATGTATTTTTCTAAGTTATCATAATCTCATTCAACTGACACATTAAATTAAAATTGTAATCATAATTATATTGATAATACAATTGTAATAATGTTGAACTAATTGCTCAATATTGAATATAGGAGTTGCATATTGAATTCAATATTATAATGTTATTATTATTGAATTTAAGTTTTAAATCTAACTTAAATGAAATTATATAATACATTATAATATATGAGTTAATACTTTGCTACGATAATAATATTTATTTTAATATTATATTTTACATCTAAATTTACGTTCAAACTTACATCAACAACTTAAGTTAAACCGATTCCTATAGTAATAGTTTAGGAATCGGTTTTATATAAACCGATTCCTATATTAATATTTAGGAATCGGTTTCAAATAAACCGATTCCTATAGCAATTTAAGAATCGGTTTCATATAAACCGATTTCTAAACTTGAATTTTAGGAATCGATTTAAAACCGATTCTCATTAAGACACTCAGGAAACTATAAAAACACAAATAGGAATCCGATTTTGTTAACTGTGTTTGTGATGCATATTTTCATTACGTGCGTAACCTCTCATAACAGCATATCGTAAGCTCTAATATCGCCTACCTAAACCTACAGGTAATAATAGACACACACGCACACACGGTACACATACACGCATTCGTACACGGACAGACGTGCGCACGTATACGGTCAACATCAGTCGTAACACTGCGCTTGCGCAATGCATGTATTTTAGTTTGTCTTCTCTTGTATCATGACATTTAGAAATTCAAATAAAACTAGAAGAATATATATATATATATATATATATATATATATATATATATATATATATAATTATAGTTCATGTATTGGACGAGACCATTCATAGATATATCCTTAATGATAAGAATTAGATTTATAATTATAATAAAAAATAGTGACTAATACACTTCTATGCAGGGGAAAGTAACCGAATACGGACACTCTCGGTATCTCAGAAACCATAAATCCTACAAAAAAATGTTTATTGAATAAAATATTCATAATTAAATAAGTAGTCTAAAAAAGTATTTTTTATCTTATTATTTAAAATATTTCTGATATATCCAATAAACTGATTTGTTATTACGTTTTTAAATTTATGAAAAAAAATGTCAACTTAAAACTTTTTCAAGAATATAAAAATGTATCGATATAAAATATAACAGTACATTATTAAAAAATAAAGCATTCTAAAATTATAGATATAATTTCTATATTTGTTATCAAATATTCATTAAGTTATAAGTATATATCTAGAGGTCATATAAGTCCCTAATACTGACACTCTATATGTTTTAATACGGACACCCTATAACCAATCAGCCCGCAGCGTATGAACTATTCTGATTTTCATAAAAATCGCGTGCGTTATAATATTAATACCACCAATAAAACTAAATCTAAAATTAGTATTATTTAGATACTTAAATTGAATTATTAATTAAAAAATAATAAATATAAATAAATTATTAACTAATTATATTAGAATAAATTGTTCATAAAATTAATTATAAATAATGTAATTGTAATTTGTCTGATTGATTCATAAATACTATTTAGTTTATCTAGTGGTATATAGGGTGTCCGTATTATAACATAGGGTGTCCGTATTCGGACATGGGTACCGAATACGAACACCCCCGTATCTATGGAATTAAAAAATTAAATACAATTTCAAAATCACAATAATATATATAATCATATAATATTAATATATTGTAATTTTTATTTATTGTTAAAGTATCAGTATTAAGTTACTTTCCCCTACTATTATAATTGGATGTATAATTCTACTTATAATCATATGTATATGTATAATGATATATATATATATATATATATATATATATATATATATATATATATATATATATATATACGTATAATTATATGTATACATAAACATTAATTAAACATTATATACCTAATTATACATATAATTATGACGTAATCTATACGTAGGATATTGCTACCCATGTGATGCCGCTAAATATGTTAATGACGGCTAAACTATACTAATTGTGCGTAGTTATAAGTATGTGTGTGTATGTGTGTGTATGTGTGTGTGTGATGTGTGTTGTCAAATTAATTGTTTATTGGTTTTCACTATTAATACTATTATTATTTTGTTATTATAATAAATAACATATGTATAGATACATGTATGTATACATATATGCATATATACTAGTATATTTGTTTCATTAATAAATATAAAATTTTGAATGAAAATCAATTTGGGTTCAGACAAAATTATTCAATAGAAGATGTAGGATTACATCATTACCTATCAGAAACATTATGTGCTGAGTTAGAAAATACTAATAATTGTGCAGTTTTATCTATTGATCTAAAAAAGGCCTTTGACACTTTAGATCATAATATATTGATAAATAAATTAGATAATATTGGTATCAGAAGTTTACCTAAAGTTCTATTATCTAGTTATTTATCAAACATATCACAATATGTAAAATTAAATGGGGCTATTTCAAATATGGAACGCAAATCATTTGGTGTTCCGCAAGGTTCAGTTTTAGGGACATTACTTTTTCTAATATATATTAATGATATGCCTAATATATTAAAATATTCTACACCTATAATGTTTGCAGATGATACAAATTTAATTTTCAATAGTAAATCTTTTGATATTCTGCAAACTAATATACAAGATGACCTTTATAATTTAACTCACTGGCTATTTAGTAATAAATTAACATTAAATGTAAAAAAACCCAAAGTTATACTCTCTAATATTCGAAATTCTAAATCAAAAAAGAAACTAGAATTAAAAGTTTATAATGAAATTATAAAGCAGGTGAATCATTTATCGTTCCTTTGTATAATAATTGATGATAAATTTAACTGGAATTATCATATAAATTATATCAGAACAAAACTAAGTATACTTAGTATCTATAGATCCATTGCTATTATAAATAAAATAAAACATAAACTACCTTTAAAAAATCGTATACAAATATATCATAGTATTTTTGAAAGTCATCTAAATTATAGTTCATCTATTTGGGGTAGTACATTTTTGTCTAATATTCAACCAATTATTATATTGCAAAATAGGGTAATAAAAATTTGTTTTTTTCTTTTAATGTAGATATAGATACAATTTATAAAAAATTCAATCTTTTAAAATTCCAAGTTATTATAAAGATTAATATCTTAAAATATATAAATAGATATATGACTAAATCTTTGCCTATAATTTTACAATATCTTTTTACACAAAATTCAAATATTTATAAGCCTTTATCTAAAAAATTGGTTTTACTCAAAATTAGAACACATAGAAAATCGTTCTGCCTCACTAACAAAGCTCCTGAGATATGGAATGCATTACCAGCTTATTTTCACAAATTAATGAATAACAAAACTTTAAAAAAAAATATTAAATTATGTATTACCTCTTCGTATTAGTTAACTTTTTATATTTTGTATTGTGTTTAGTTTCTTTATCTTTTCTCTTTCATTTTTATATTTTTTACATATTTTATACATTTATTTCATTTGTGTTATATATTTTTCTTCTTTTAATATACATTTATATATTTTATTCATATATACTTTTATTATTTATTATATTTTATTTTGTATTTAACTGAAAATGATGACCTCTCCTTGATAACAATGTTCAAGTATATACTTATATACTCACATATTTATTCAGCACGATTTTCATTTACACGAATAACATTTACAAATCAAATAACTTTAATAATATATACAATAGTATATATATAAAACATTATATTTATAATTATATACAAAATTGAAATTTTAAAATAAGTTATTATCATTTTATAATTGTATTTTATAATTTTCTTATATTTTTTCAAATCACTTAATAAAATATACAATAGTATATATATACAAAATTATAGTTCTAATGATATACAAAATTGAAATTTTAAAATAAGTTATTGTCATTTTAAATTTACTTATATTTTTTTATTTATTGTTATTCTTGTAATTCTGTTATCAAGTTGAGTGGGAAAATACCTAATCAAGCTTTGCTTTTGTGTTTTCCTCAGAGTGTTTACACTCTATCTGATTCATATATATATATATATATATATGCATCTGGACTATTATTTTTGAACTAAGTTAATATGTTATGTTCACACACACATACACAAACATACACACATACACACATACATACATACACATACACAACCACACACATATATTGACATTTTATTGGTTTGTTATAAAATGTATAAATGAAATTAATAATCAACGTGAATAATAGTTAGTTATATAATACATAGGTGTATAATATATATATTTATTTTTGAATTCACACGATTGCATAACGATTATATTAAAACAGTTAAATAACTTAGCTATGGCTTTAACTAGGTCGTATACAATATATTTTCAATAACGTTATTTAACACCATTTAAACGAGAAAGAATTTAATTGAAAAATCAGATATTATTTAATTATTTCTTATCCTATATTCTTGTAACCACATAGAAGATACATCTTCTAGTTTATAATAGTTTTCCGTACTTTGTTTACGTTCTTTATAATGGCGATGTATACACCCGTTTGTTTATCTCTTTTAGTACTTCCGGGTATTGACCCCCACCCCCCTTATTAGTTGTTAAAACTATCAGATGTTGCTCGCTAGTGGTGTATTATCTGATACCTCGAGAATGTGGTATTGTGTATTACACAAGTATACGTTTTAATGACGTATGTCGTATATAGTTTATAAATGAATATGGGTAACAACAACAGAACATATTTGTATTATTTTTAAACCCTTTAGAAGAAAACATTATATAAATATCATTGTAATTTGGAACAAAATTAAAAATTTTCTAATAAATATTATTATTATTATTATTTTATATGTTATTATCTGTATATATATCCGTAAATGCATTATACGTGTTACACAATGACATATGAAAATATGTCAAATATGTACAACTATATAGTTTCAATAATAAGTATTATTTATATATATATGAGAGTACTCGATTACTGACATGCACGTATTATCGACACCCTATAGGTGTTCTAAAATATAACTCCAATCAATCAATAATTAATAATTTAATAATTAATTTACGAAATGTTAATTAATATAATTATAATATATTATATTAGTTGATTAATTATTCTAATTTTATATATATATATATATATATATATATATATATATATATCTTAAATACGTAGGACTATCGTCCCTTTGCTTTCCATATGAATATATAGTTGCTGAAGGCATTCGTCGTTTGGCTTTTCTCTCTATATTTAATAGTGACTATATATATGGTATTCAGGTGCAACTCCATTTTTTTTAAATAATTTATATTTATTTATCTCATATTTTCTCAATTTTTAGAGTAATTTAAATGTTGTTTAATTATTAATTATATATATATATTATTTATTTTATGAGAATCTAGACTATCCAAGATATGAATATTGGGGACATTTTAGTAAAAACATTAACTTGTTCATTAACTTCCCCATTATTCCTTGCCTGTTGGAGAGGAATGATAAATCTGATTTATTTATTTATTTATATATAAATATAATTTTATTTTCAAATATTTATATTTTTTTAATTATAAATAAAAAACAGAATTTGTCGTTAAAACACAAAATGTATGAACATTTTGAAGTACAATATTGATTATAAATCGTTTACAAATGTAAGATATTTAAAAACACATTATAGGTCTATTTACATTTTATAATGTGAAAAATATTTTATATTTTTCATAATGTGTTGCAAAGTTATTTCCAAAGTTATTTCCTAAGCAGCATACATGTTAATAATAATGACACCCGTTACATGATATGACCAATCAACGTTATTTGTTTTATAATTTGCGTGTGCTATAATTATCTTTATTAATTGATAAATACATATCTAATAATATACATATACCTGTCACTATTATATATATATATATAATATAACTACATTGTTATGGTTAATGGGTCCCATTAACCGCTGGAGGAGCGAGACGTATATGTTATACAGGAGTTATGTTTACATTCAATTTGAATGTGAGGAGAAGAAGTTTATTTGGTGGTAAGGATATTATTATCACCTACTATAGTATACTATATATATATATATATACATATACACTAGGATATTATAGTGTAATATTGTATACATCTTGTTTAATATGTGGTTAGGAAATGGATTATTAAATATTATATATTATAATAATAATAATAATAATCAGATTGGTACGTCGTAATAAACGAGAATGAACCCAGGTAGATATAGAAGTTCATTGAACTTATCGAGATATCTACCTGTCAGCAAAAGGAATGGAAAAAAAACAAACATTAATAAAATTTACAAAGATAAAATAAAATTGGAAATTAAAAGTAAAATATAAATATAAAGTAAAATTTTAAATATTAAAATAGTTAAAATACAAATAAATATTATATATAAATAATAATAAAAATAATAATAATAGATAAAAATAACAATAAAACAAGACGTGTACAAATAAAGAGGGAAAAACAACACATAGTTCATAAAACGACCACAACGAACGAATAGTATCAAGACCTCCTATAACCTCAGGCCCGAACACTGAATTAAGATGGTGTAGATTCAGGCCGACGATTTTAAAATAAACCCGCCTTTTTAATGTAAATAAACAAAATATTATACTCAGGGCCGGCTCAAGGGGGGGGCAAACCGGGCAATTGCCCGGGGCCCAACATTTTGGGGGGCCCATAAATTATTTGAGAAACATTTTTTTACTATTTATTAAAAAAAAAATATTTATAAACAGTATTTTTATACATTCTATTTTCTTATATACTATTAATTTTAATTAAACAAATAAAAATAATATAATAAATTAATTAAATATGATTATTTAGACATATGAGAAAAGTGAATTTTACAAAAATTTCAAAATTTACATGAAGATATTATGGTAACACGTAAATGAATAGGTTGGAGCACATGCTAATAGTGAACACCATATACTACCTCACAGATATCAGAATATCAGATGAAATAGTATGAAACGAATTGATAAATATTTGATTGATAAACCTGGAAGCGATTACTGATACTAGATAAATGTATTAAAGGATTATTAACCACTATATCGAGAACACAAATATATATTAACGTTTTTTTAATAAAATTAAAATGATTCAGATATATGTTAACTATAATTTCTGACATATTTAAAGAATTATATTGATTATAAATTACGAAAAAACGGTATTTTATATAGATGTATAATAGTAATTAAGACTAATAAAATATCTTTTCAAAATTATTTTTCTCAAAATAATTAAATGTTCTCTATCTACGCGGGCGTATTAAAAAAATATGTGTCTTAAGAACAATTGTTGTAGTGTATATATTATTATATTTTGTAGTGTATATATATAGGTATACATATATATATATATATATATATATATATATAATAATAATAATAATAATAATAATAATAATCAGAATTTAGGTATGACCATGGTAAACGAAGAAGCACTATGCTTATCTAGTCGTTTACCTATTTCACTATATATATATATATATATATATATATATATATATATATGTATATAGTTCAATTCAAATATGAGTATTCTGCTTTATAGTTTTTTTTTTAATAATTACCTATTAATGAAATTATGTAAAAAAAAATGTTACTAGAATATTTACATATATAAATTATATTTATATTTATTGAAAAGGATATTATTTATATATATAAAACTAAAGGATTTTTTTTTGTAATTAGCTAACTAGTAGGCTACTTACAAATGAATTATTATATTGATATCACCCTCGTATATCTATTTACATATACACGCCCACAATGACGATATTAAAATGAGAACAGGTGAGATATAAATTATTGAAGAAATAAAAATTCAAAATATTATATAGTATATAGTATATCAGTGGACTCAACTCAAGATATATCACATATAGATCAGTTAACAATCGTCATCATATAAAGCCAAGTAAGGTATGATTATTTAATATTTATTGATGTAAAAATGAGATTTGGAGAAAAAGGATAGGATTTAATCCCTACCTAGAGTTAATTATCACACTGGTAAATATTTAGCTAATGATTTATTAGATTATTTTTTAATAATAATATAATTATAAAAGATTATAGAGCTCAAGATTATGACAATTTCAGCAATATGTCTGGAATATTAAATGAAATGCATTATTTAATAATAAACCATAGTCTATTGGCAATACGGACCCCCTGAGCTGCGCCTTTGTTAAATATAGTTGGGCAAAATACCGTTGAATCAACTACAATTGCAGCAATATTTTTGGTTTCATACCAAATCAATATAGTTTATTTAGCAAACCTAAATATATAATATTTTAACATCTAGATTAAAGAAAGGATATACTATATTGTATTAAAAGAATTATCGAATATAATATGGTCATCACAATCTATAGCATTATAATGCTATTATAATATAATAACTATAGTGCATTACATTGTGGACTTCCTATTATTACATAAGTTATATAACTACGATATATATATGATATTATATATGTACTTTACGTAAATTACATTAATAGAGTCAATGTATTTATTCAGTAAAATGCAAGAATTTTATACTTCAATATTATGAAAAACGTGAAGCTAATTACTTTGTAGAATAAAGTCGATCATGAAAGTATTGCAATTAGGTTCAATTGAGAAAATAATAGCAGTAATAAAAAATATGTATATACTTATTAAATACATAGGCGAGAAAATAAATGATTATGAGGATTTTATTTGAGTATACAAAAAAAAACAAATTACAAAAGAATTAGTATAATGATATCACTTGATTAAATATTGAATTTACATCATAAATCATATGCAAGTTCAAAATAACTCTTTTCTACCAATATTTGACAACTTAATTTATAAGTAGGTATATACAATTTTTTTAATATATATTATACTGTATTGATATACACCTCAAAGGAATGGACTATCCAAACATTACTATATACAATATATGGTGGGATAGATGTATATACAAATGTAGACATTTTCATCCGAATATACCTTGTATTTTAATGGCAAATAATTAAACTTGAGAGATAATAGCTTAAGGTTCTCGAAACTTAAACTTATAAATAATGTTCTATGACATTTTCTGACATAATAAATACTTTTAAGTATGGATACATTATCTTTATAATCAAAGCTAATTAATGAAATTTATAATTAATACATACCTACTACTCATTTTTTAGAGATGAAATCGAGTAATATAAATATTTAATTATACTTATATCATTTTTATTTTTTACTAATTAATTTATTTATTATCTTATACAATATTATATTGCAATGAATGTAAGGGTGCAACTTAATATATATGTCCATCCATGGAGTGAATGAGTTCCCCCTCTATATATTATACATATCTTAAGGGCACATCCTTCACACGAAACATGTAAATATATATGAAAAACTAACATTTATAAAACTCCAAATTTAAAGATTTTAAATATTTGTACATAATTGTATTAGGCATATAATGCATAGAATAATGATATAACCTATATCATTTATATATATATATATTTAATAGTTATAAATATATTAGTTATTGCTAGAATGACCCTATTAATATGTTATAAAAATTATTATGGGGCCCATGTGTTTTTTTTGCCCGGGGCCCAAAGTATGCTTAAGCCGGCCCTGATTATACTAGATTATCATTTGTATGGATTAATATTGTGCATATCGCTATATATTAATATATATACTTTGCTTATAGTTTGTAAATATTATATGCTTAAAAAATTATAAGTTAAAAACATTCAATATCAACGAAATAACGACTTTTATTATACTATTATTCTTAAATATTAATAAAATTAATTTATATTTAAAAAATATTTTAATAAATCATCACGTTTAAGTATTTAAATTAATGGTATAACAATTTATTAATATATATATACTTTTATTAAGTTTATAAAGGTTATATTTAAATAAAAATAATAAGTTAAATATATACAATATCAATGAAATAACGTATTTTAATATACTATTATTCTGAAATATTAATAAAATTAATTTATAAATTATTAAATCCTTTAAAAACAATATATATTAAATAAACTGCCTATATTTAATCATATCCTACCTTTATATTTATTTACTTTCAATAAGTGTCTAATTAAATACATTTTAATTATCTGAATAATACAATATATGTTGTATTATAAGTATTATAAAATGTTGTTATGTCTTAGAGGCGCCATATTTATATTACTAATAAATATTATTTATTTGTTAGATCAACATATTACGTGTTACACTTTTATCACATACATATACACATGTTTATATACATAGTATGTAACCTATATACATACAAGGATACGTTAACATACTAATTATGTTACATACATAATATAAACCCTAGGATATAAACTATATATATACCTATTACGAAATTGTATGCATAATTATTTCTCTAGAGCATACGTTCCTTATAAAATAATTCAAATATAATTTGCAATTAATTATGATATACATATAATATAAGTTTAGTATACATATATTTATATATATATATATATATATATATATATATATATATATATATATATATATATATATATATATTAGATTATATCGAAGTTAGCCGCCGAGTTCATATTTAATGTAGACGTGATTAACTATTTAAAGATAATTAGATAAAAACATTGATACTACGATAACTAATTTATTGTATGAATGTCATAATGATAATCATTATAATAGTATGTATACTATATAATAACTTGCTAATATATTATAATTTAACATTTCTTTTTTAACTTTTTTATATCTTTATATTTTTATATCTATAGCCTACTTTATTTTAACCTTTAACTTTATTATAATAGTACAAACATTATATTTTAACTTTATTACATCTGTTAGGTTACTTTTTTTAACATTTAACTTTATTATAATAGTACGAACATTATATTTTAACTTTATTACATCTGTTCGGTTACTTTTTTAACCTTTAACTATATTATAATAGTACAAATATTATATTTTAACTTTATTACATCTGTTAGGTTACTTTTTTTAACCTTTAACTTTATTATAATAGTACGAACATTATATTTTCACTTTATACATCTGTTCGGTTGCTTTATTTTAACCTTTAAATTTATTATAATAGTACGAACATTATATTTTAACTTTATTACATCTGTTCGGTTGCTTTTTTTAACCTTTAACTTTATTATATTATTACGAACATTATATTTTAACTTTATACTCTATTATATTTTTAAGATTATACTTTTCATTAAGATTTCACTATATTATAATAATACGATAACTATATATTAATCATCTAAGGTATCTAAAAAATAATACTAAGTATCATCTAAGATTTTATTTTGATTTTGAAAATACTGTAGTTTTAAAATAAATAATTATATTAGTCAATTAGCTAAAATATTATTACATACATTATGTAAAATTATGAAAAATTGACCTCATAAATAAATTAAAAGTTACTGATTGTAATTAGGAATTTATAATAGTTTAAACACACTCTTAAAACATACACTCCCATATATATATATATATATATATATATATATATATATATATACATATATAATATTATTTAATTATTCAAATAAAGGACATACATAATTCTATATATTTGATATTATATTAGTTATACCAGAATTATTAGGAGAATATGAAAAATGTCATTTATAAAAGTTATTCAACGTGTTATAAATAACATAATGCTAAACCTATTTTCATATTCTCATAATAATTCTGGTACAATATTCAAAGTATATTTATATATATATATATATATATATATATATAAAATATCATAATTTCGTTGATAAGGTATATATTTAATAGATATTTTCTAAATGCAGAACATATATTGACTTAATACTTCAATATATATATATATATATATATATATATATATTAATATATAGTTATATACTTAATTATATATACTTTATTAATGTAAATTCTTTTAAAATTATGATTTATTATAATTATTTTTAAATATTTTAATAAAATTTATATTATAAGGTAATTTTGTTTACAAATCATTGATTATCACGGAACTATTTTAAATAATGTTGGGGCTTTAGATTGTAGGATGTATTTATATATGTTTATTTCCTTAACACATTAACAGCTGCATAAATATGAATTCGGTGAATATAGGTGTAAAATAGCGTTAATATGTATAACTATTATATTGGAATAAATCTGTTTAAATAAATTAAAATAATTTTTTTTAAAAATAGGTCAAATGTAACCAATTATCATAGAGAAATACATTATTGACCAATCAGAATAATGAAAATAATTTAAAATACTAAAATAAACTTGTTATTAAAGTCTATATTATTGCATTTTAACGATATATTGTATCATTATTTAATCATAATAATGATGATTGCTATTCATTAATTATATATAAATGTATATTAATATAAAAAAGACGTATAAAAGAAGTAATAAATGAAGACAAAAACGGGCCTCTTTGTTTTAAAATTAATATTTTTTGTATTCAGTGTTCGGGCCTGAGGTTATAGGAGGTCTTGATAGTATAAGGCTACCAACTTTCAGCAAGGATGTGCCAAGTCCTTAATACCTTGAGATGATCCCACCACAATCATACCGGTAAACTTACTACTCGGCATATAATACACCACCGCACGCTACAATCAATATACAAAAAACACGAAATTCTTCCTCTTTATAAAATAAAAAATAAAAAAATATAATATAAATAATAAAATAATAATAAACAGTTAATAAAAATAATAAATAGTAATGAAAAAATAAATCTTATAAATAAAATTACAATAAAATATATACAAGACATAATAATAATAATAATAATAATAATAATAATAATAATAATAATAATAATAATAATAATAATAATAATAATAATAATAATAATAATAATAATAATAATAATAATAATAATAATAATAATAATAATAATAATAATAATAATAATAATAATAATAATAATAATAATAATAATAATAATAATAATAATAATAATAATAATAATAATAATAATAATAATAATAATAATAATAATAATAATAATAATAATAATAATAATAATAATAATAATAATAATAATAATAATAATAATAATAATAATAATAATAATAATAATAATAATAATAATAATAATAATAATAATAATAATAATAATAATAATAATAATAATAATAATAATAATAATAATAATAATAATAATAATAATAATAATAATAATAATAATAATAATAACAATAATAATAATAATAATAATAATAATAATAATAATAATATTAATAATAATAGGTAACTCGTAATACAAATTTAATCAAATAATAATTAGAATAATAATAAACAATACATTTAAAAACAAATGATAATACAATTGTTAAAATATATAAATATTGTAAAAAAATAATTTAATTATAAAACTATTCCAATTACTGAATTTCATCATTTGATAAAAAATATATATAAAATGAATAAGACTTTTTCAAAGGGTTAGTGGTTTTGATATCAATAGATAGTGAATTCCATAACAAAGGACCTTTATAACCAATACAGAATTTATCATAACAACGTGATATATTGGGAACAACGAATTCATTAGTTGACCTTAGAGAATATATTGTCTTTTTTTTATTAAATAACTTAATAATTTGTGGATGTATATTATTATTGTACCAAGCTTTATACATGTATTTGTAAATATTTAAATCAATAATATCATTAAATTTGAGAATACGTTTATGTATATAAATATGGTCAATATTTGTTCTATTATGTAGATAATAAATTGATCTTAGACATCTATTTTGTAATATAGTAATACATTTAATATTACTAAAATACGTATTACCCCAGAGTATTGAGCAATAATGCAAATGACTATGGAATAAAGAGTAATATATGTTCATAAGGGATTCTCTATTCAATTTAGATTTTAATCTATTTATTAAAGAGATACATCGATTAAGTTTGTTTTTAATATTATGAATCTGTTTTTTCCAATTGAGATTTTCATCTATAAATATACCCAAAAATAAAATATAAGATGATTGCTTTATAATTAAGTCATTAATTTGTATATTTAATTTATGTTTAATTCGTGACCTATGAAATAATATGAAATTAGTCTTATCAATATTTAGTTGTAATCTGTTATTATATGTTCTTGTATATTTTTATTAGAGAATGCAATAGTTGTATCATCTGCAAAAAGTGTAAAATGACAAGGATTTTGTATATTTGATAAATCATTAATAAATAATAAAAATAAGATAGGTCCCAACACCGAACCCTGTGGAACACCATATTGTATAGGCAAGGTAGAAGATATAGATGAATTAAAGTGTACATATTGATTTCTATTAGTTAGGTAACTCTTAATAAAATCATCACTTAAACCTCTAAAACCATATAAATATAATTTTTCAAGTAAAATGTAGTGATCAAGTGAATCAAATGCTTTTTTAATATCAATAGAGACTGCCGCGCAATGTTTATCATTATTAGTTTGTAAATAACCAATAAAATCAAGAAGTGCATCACAAGTTGAAGTAGATTCTTTGAAACCATTATTCGTGAATATATTTTAAACAATCATATTATTAAAGAATATACAACTTTAAGGAACATATATATATATGATGTATATATAAGATGTATAGGAATAAATGATTTCATTATTAGAGTACTAATCTTATTTAATCTTATTTACTATTACCACATGCTATCATAAAATAAAATATTCAGTCAATCAACACAATATATATATATATATATATATATATATATTATAGTAAATGTAAAAGATACTATGAGAATATAGTTAGAGAATAGCAATGGATCAATGTTCATGCCAAAAGGTAGGTTGCAAGGAAATGAAATGAAATCGTCTACTCGTATCTATAGATTATTAACCACAAACTATAATATGCACTTACGACATATATCTGATACAGATTGGTAATACTATACCTAATTATCACTTCTTCTTAATACAAAAATAAACATTTATACTAACATGACCCGATATGCTGGTAATTCTAAATTATATAAGGACGTATAAGTATATATATATACATATATATATATATATATATATATATATATACATAAGGATGTATATAGGTAGATATTTCCTATAATTATTTCGATTACCAGAGTATCGAGTATGTTTAATATTGAGTATGTTTAGTATATATACTATAACTATAGTTGTATGTATTGTAGTGTTCAAAGAAGTAATTAGGTATAGTATTACCAGAGTGGTATCAGATACATGTGTGTTGTAAGTGCAGATTATAGTGTGTCGTTACTACTTAATCATAATAGTACGGTAGTATCGTTGAAGTCTAAGAGGACACTTGTCCTTCGAAGAGGACACTAGTCAGGTTATCCAATAAGATAAGGTACTTGTTAAATACTTGCTATAGTTAGTATTATAAATCAATAGGTTTTTTGAAAATTTGAAAATGTTAATTACAGAATTCTGAATATTAATATTTGAAATTAAATAATAGTATACTATAGACCTATAGGTCTAGGGTAATACAGTCACGTTTATAATCAATATATATTTAAAACTACGAGTAGACTATATATATATATATATATATATTGGGGGATTTTATTTTACACTCGATGATTTAAAAATATATTGACAGAAGGCCGAGTTTAATCAGTTAGTAAATAATGATAACTACTTTCTCACATACTATGTGTTCAACTTTACATGTACGTAGAGGCTCAGGAACGATTCTTTGATGGGGAAAGTATCTATTATAATGTAATATAATGTATCAAGGTGAATATATTATGAATTCATCATTTTAATAAATATTGATTACAGTTTATAATGAGTGATATGCTTATTTGAATGCTGGCGTGTTAGAAATGTTTAATAGCCTTTCTTCCCATTTGTCAATCCATTATTCTTGAACGTATTATCTTCTCATTGAATTCTACATTCAATTTCCTAGTCAATATGTATCAGTTGAAATATGAACTAGATATAAGTGGAGAATGCATAAGAATTAATTTTACACTATGTGTATATTAATTTTAATATAAGAATGATTGAAATATCTAGTTGAAATGGACTTTTATGAGATAAATAGGACTATTAATGGATGAAACTCCAACAGATATACGTGTACACTACTATATTCATCAATATTTGTATAGTACGTGTTAATTAATGTCATGCTGATAAATATAGGAATTATCCGTTCGATTTAAATTCATAGAATATATAGGATATATATAAAATTAATATAAATATTTTTAAATATTTCTTTTGAATATTGTTTATTAACAATCAAAACATATATTTATTATTTTGTAACTGTATAATCAATTATATACCATTCTATATAATTCAATTAATTTTACAATTCTATTGACCTATCTAATTCCATTATTTCACATACCAACAGTTTACCTCCAATATAATATGTTGTGATTTTAACATACCCATAAATACCAATGCCTCATATAACCTCGAAATTATAGGAGGTCTTGTAAATACTTATACAATAAACTCCTCATTTTTACTTATTTATTTATAAAATGTCGACCTCACTCTCCATAATCATTGATAAATATAAACTAATAAAATTCTAGTCATAAGTAGACGACTTACAATTATATATATTGAATCTTCATCTAAGAACGACTTTACATCCGTAACACTCTTAAATAAATGTACCTATTAATGAGATCACTGAGTGGTAATTCATTAAAATAAATCCATAAAAAAACAAAAATTATATGTTAACCTCAAAATAAATTCAAATAAAAATAATCACCAATGCAATACAATAAATAATACACGATACAAACTATCAGATAAGGAAACAAATCTCGGAGTGTTAATTGATAAGAATCCTAATATGTTAAGTTGCATAGACTCAATAGTCACATCAGCTATCAATTGCATAATATTAGATTTATAAGAAACTTTTAATACATATGTATGTTGCTAATTCAAAGACTAGTTATATCTATATTGGACTATTATAACATACTTTTTATTAATTTACCTGATTATCAGTCAATGCCATTAAATTAAATAATTCTATCATCAATACGCGTATTATATAAATTACCACAAATATTAATAGACGATACGATCAGTATAACTGAACCGATGCGACAACAACACTTACTACCAATTAATTTCCGCATTATTTATAAATTACTAGTAACTACACATTTTGCATATCATCACAAGACACCGATATACCTCGCGACATTAATAACGCCATATTTAAGTCTGAGAGTGCAAAGACCACATAATCGACATCAAATTGAAAGTAACGAAACAAAGGAATCATCACACAATATCAGAGTATTTAGTATAGCAGCAATCCTATCGAGTGGAACAAGCTCGATATTGATTTAAGATATTTTGAATCAACATCATCATTCAAGATATCATTACAAACTCATTTATTTATAATTTATTAAGATTTATAAAGTATTATTATTTAATATATCACGAGCATATATTACCATTTTATTTTGTATCTCATATTACCTTGTTATTATAAACACTTTTGTTAATTATAATTTAAAAAGTGTATCAACTCAAATAAATAAGTATCCTACACACTAATTTGGTAATATATTATTACTAATAATATATATATATATATATATATATATATATATATATATATATTTCATTTCCCATCATCATTCTGATAATAAAATAACATGTCGTCTGTCAGCGTTCTCCTCGTGATCTTTTCAACTATAGCATTCACTCTATCCTCCCAAAACCAATTCGCCCATATAGTAATCGAGACTTCCAAATATTCCTTGATATACTTCAAGTTTAATGACTATATATAGACTATACCTATAGACATATGTATACCTATCCCTACTGCATCATATACACTTATAACTTCAATATGCTCTATATTCAACCCTAAACTAACACGCTTTTCTAATTTAAAATATGTCCTACTACGACTTAATATATCATGGTAATCTGCTCCAAACTACTAGATTTCCAAAATAAATATAAACTACCATTTAAATGCACGCCATTTTTCCCTCACTTATACTCATCTATGATACGTCATGTTGTTTGAGTACCGTATCCTTTTTATTCAAACACGCACTTATAACACACATATTAACAAAAATATTTACTCTTAAATACTAATTACTACTTGCCCAATATAAGATCAATCCACACTCTCTAAAATCTTGGAACGTAACGTTAAACAAATAATTAATTACATATACCTAGATAATATCTTATATTATCTAAAGTGCATAAGTAAACTAAAATTACCCCAACAGCTTTAAAATACATATGTATTTTAAAGCTGCTCCAAACTACTATGTTTCCAAAATAAACATTCTCTATCATTTAAATATCATAAAAAGTTCCATTCAAATTACTGAAATTAAATTAACCCTAATTATCGAAAGAACATCTTAACATCCTTTACAATGCAATGCTTTACATGCACCAATATATTCCTACGTTATCTACTCCCTATAGGCAGTGATGGGCACGATCACGATCGTCGATCGACGATCGTTTGAAAATGATCGAGTAAAATGATCGACGATCGTTAGAAAATGATCGAGTAAAATGATCGACGATCGTCAGCAACTGATCGCGATCAACGATCGTGAAAAAAAATTAAACATAATTTATATATATTTACATCAAGAAATAACAAAATAGTGGATATAATAATAACTTTTATTTATGAAAATGTTGAAATACGATCAAATTTATAATAAAATAATATTAATATAATAAATTTGATTTCAATAGAATTAACAATGCAAATTTAGTATCATTTAGTTTATTGCGTTTCGGTTTATTTATATTGGTAGCAATACTAAACATTCTTTCCACCGGCGCGGATGATGGGAGTATAGAATTGTATTTTATAAATAACATTTTTATAATAGGATAATTATTTAGCATATATAAATTAGTATTTTTACTATTTATATAATTAAGTATTTCTATTTCTATAGAAATAGGTATACCGTTGATTTAGAAGTGGATAGTCCATTATCATCAATAACATAGAATTCATCTGAATTAGTTTTGCTTTGTTCTGGTGTAGTTATATAAACCTCGTTATCTGCGATATGTCTATTAACATATTTCTTAAATGTAGATAACAACATATCTTTTTCTTCTACGTAATTACTTAACCAATTTAACTTAAATTGTGGGTTAGATATTGTTACTATAATGGAACTATTAATAGAATACTCAAATAAAAAAATAATCGTTAAACCTACATTTTAATCCTTCCTTTAATACATCTAATAATGGTTGACAATAAACTAATTTAGTATCCATTTTTAATAAGCGGGATTCTATTGAAAATAGTGTTGGGAATAAATCTCCATAAAAACTGTCTCGCGCGGTAAAATATTACGATTACTTAGTAAAAAAGATACATTGGTATATTTATATATAGTATACCTATATAAATATATTGATATGACGGCGTCAATGCGTGAGTACTCGCTAGTAATGCGTGGATCATTAGTGGTTCATGCAGCAGTCCGTAATTCATACGCTTATATAATAGGATCGAGATCCACGATCGGCGATCGATGAATGAGATCGCGATCGACGATCAAAATAATTACACGATCGACGATCGACGATCGACGATCGACGATCGACGATCGTTAAAAAATGATCGAGTAAAAAGATCGACGATCGACGATCGTTAGAAAATGATCGACGAAATTGATCGACGATCGGCGATCGTGAAAATTCGTGATCGTGCCCATCACTGCCTATAGGGTATACAATAGACACAATCGCACCATCCTTCTCTCCCGCCTCACAACTATATCTGGTGTATCACATGAATTACATTCCACATTTATCTCTAGCTACACGTCATAGATGTATATTCCTAGATGAGCATACATTACAAATGCATTCATCGCAAACTAATGTAATGGTGTAACTCAAGAACCGATCATAGAACCCATACATTTTAATATACTTACCTAATTATCATTATTATACTACTTTCTAAATCATCTATTTTCTTCCGTATACATTCTAACATACAGCTATATAGAGCTATAGAATTATACCTTACATACAATGATGATCCGCACTATTTCAGTAACTATCCTCACCATACGTGACTAGTTATTACTAATAATTTAATACTCACTAATAACTTATCAGTGAGTATTACATCAATTGAATATTGGGAGTGGGTCAGAAATTGGTTTGAATATTTTTGATATACTATTTGTTGATATCAATAATTATAAGTATTATTATTCAACTATAGGCGCTAAATTATAATAAATATGTATTTGGAGGCCTTCAAAAATAATTAAAGTAAAGTATTGTTATCAAATTAAATGTTGTTGAAAGTATTCCTCCGTTATTCATTTTTATTTATGAATTATTCATTGATAGACGTGTAGTGTAAATATCAGCGATGATATCGCGGTGAAAAATGTACATTGTACATTGTACATCACCATTATTGAATGTAAACGTTGTCGCATCATATATACACTATAGTGTATAGCAGCCATGTTGTATGCAATAAACTACTGTTTACATTATTCACTGTTAACGGATCTAAATAATAATATAGGTATTGGTTTCTCAATACTATAGCAAAGTTTTATTATTTCAGTAGTATTATTAGTAAGGTAGTTCACTGCCCAATCTAATGATTTATCTTTTACATTCATTATAAAGGTAAATCTATTTTTATCTTATCAATATTTATTTCTTCACATTTATGAAGCTAATATAAATAAATATATAATTATTTATATTAGAATATTAATCATCACGACTTTTATCAATATGGCCCTATACAGGTTTATTATAAATCATTATGGATTCATTATTTATTTCAAATTAAATCAATTAACTGCGACAGTAGTAAATCATAATAAATACTCTCCTCAATTATTAACATTCCTAAATGATATGTACTTATACTACATTAGTTATTACTTAACTATAGTTTAGTTAAAGTTAACTCTAATAGGTAGTAGTCATATAATGTATAGTTAGCATTGTTTTAATAATTATTTTAATAATAAATACTAGTAGGTTTATATAATTACTATTATCATATATTAATTTATAATTAAATTGAATACATGACATCAAATAATAATTAGATAAATCATATTTTTAATTCTTTTACGTTTTATCGTTATTTAATGCAATTTACATTTAATTATTATACTCCTTACAACTTATTATACACAGGGGAAGTAAGGGTAATTTGCTGATGCGGGTAATTTGGCCGACCCCAATATCTCAGAAACTATTGATGATACCACAAAAATTCAATATACAATTTATAGTATACACTGTTAGAAATAAATGGTATAACATTGATTAAAAAATGGTATAACCCCGTGGCGCCCTGGTATACCATTTACGGTATAACTAATTAAAAAAGTTAAACCATATTTTATAAAAAGTTATACCATATTTGATATAAAGTTATACCATAGTTTATACCATATATTATATAATGTTATACCATATTTTATAAAAAGTTATACCATATTTGATATAAAGTTATACCATAGTTTATACCATATATTATATAAAGTTATACCATATTTTATAAAAAGTTATACCATATTTGATATAAAGTTATACCATAATTTATTAAAATTTATACCATATATTATATAAAGTTATACCATAATTTATTAAAAGTTATACTATATTTTATTTAAAGTTATACTATATTTTATTTAAATTTATATCAGTGTTTATAATAACTTACTATTCTATATTATTAATTTATATATGGAATTGACATTTATAATGATAATTTATTTTCTAAAAACCACATATTTTGGTGTAACAATATTGTTTATTAACAGATATATTTTTAAATAAATAACGTGATACAAAATTACATAAACAATTAATGTTTGTAGGACATGTTATGTGAAACAAATAAAATTAACAATACCACTTAATAAAATACGAAATAAATTATTTTGAACGAAAACCAAACAATTATCGACACACATAATAAGCATCCTCTTTTCTGATATATGCATATATCCATGTATCCATGGAGTCATTATTTCCTGCAATTAAAATTCAAATATTTATATAAGTTATATATATATATAGTATACTAGAGTATGAATAATAATATTGTATATTATATAATAGTATAAATATGTATCTTATAAGAAACTTTATACAGTTAATATCATATATGATAATACTATATAAAGTATACTTTATAATTGTATACTTTAAATACGTTAGAATTATAATTAGAAAAATCCAATATATTATATTAATTACTGCAGTTATATATATAATAGAGTATACTATACTTTTGAATTAGCATACGAAAAAATAAAAAATAACTATAATATTAAATCTATAGTTATTAAGTAATTATTAAGTAACCTTATCTTTATTTTCATTGTAAATTCATTTTTCAATAATTCGCAAACTCCCATCATAAAATATATGATTCCCGCATCTATTTTAGGAAATATTATATTATATATTTAATTATACACTTTATAATCTATATTTGATTAAGGAAAGAAGGATATTGATAATATTTGTACAACAGTTAACATTATTTATATATACCTATTAGTAATATTATTTAAATTTAATTACATTGTGAACCAAAAATAAAATAAATAATTGACCATATATGGATATATAGTATACTATCCATGGACTAATAAAATATAATTGCATATTTATTTTATATAGATATTTAACTAATGTTATTAATTAGATAACTAAATTACCTGTTTGATCAGTTTGCGTAGTAGCGATACCTAGTACATCAATATATTCGTCTATATATTTGTGTATATACGTTATATGCTTTATCATCCCCATCAACTCACTATTCCTCTCCGGCAGTTTTTCTAATATTTTAAATTAAATTTGAAATTCTGCAAATGATTCTACAGTTTCCTGCATATTAATGATTGGTATATAGTTATCATAATTTTATAATATATATATGTATGTAATAATGTGAATGTTCTAATACAGTTTATTAATCAAAGCAAAGACCTGTTGAACATAATAATAATATAACATAATAATAATTATAATAATAATAATAGTACCTACCCAATGAGATGCAAACCGAAGAATGAGGCAATCTCACCGAGTGGAATTTATTCTATAGACAAATAACGAAATATACTTTACAGACGATAACAATATAAAATACCAGACAAATAAACATTTACATGGCTATGGCTATAGACATATATGCATTTAACACAGAGCGAGACACCGAAATCTAGTTTAAAGTTTCATGTAGATATATCGATTTCTGTTACGTAATGCTAAATGCATTTAAATGTATATTACATTAATCGATATACCTATCTACAACTTTGACTTTATAACATATATATATATATATATATATATATATAATTATATAATTATATTATAACAATTTAATTATATATTATAAATAATATATAAATATATTATAAAATTATATATTATATAAACTTTTATATTATTATATATAATATGATATAATTTGTATATATATATATAATGTAGTATATATACCTTATGTATATTGTAATGTGTTGAAAAATAGATGCTTCTCATGTTGAGTGTAGAGTGGAAATAGAATATGTTAATAAATAAAATGGAATTATTTATATATATATATACATATACTCGAATAATTATAAGTATTTGTATATGAAATATAGGAAATATGTATATGTATAAATATTTCCCTATGGGGAATCTATATAGTTTCTGAAAACCAGTTTAATTGCAATTAGAAGCAATACATGTTATGTCTATAATAATTTAACACAATAATAAGTAAACTGTTATATTAAGGATATATCCATATATATTATGAAGGATACTATTATGAATTATATTCTTATACATTTTATTTTCAATCAAATATAAACTTAATTTTAAAATGTTATGGTATAACTGGTATTTCCATATTGTATACCATATAATTCATAAAGTTATACCATTATATTTAATAGCTAATGGTATAACTACAAATTACAAATGTTATACCATATAATTCGTAATCTTATACCATTTAAATTAAGCTATATGGTATAACTAAAAAAAAACAAATGTTATACTATATAATTTGTGATCTTATACCATTTCAATTAATCTATATGGTATAACTAAAAAAATCAAATGTTATATCATATAATATGTGATCTTATACCATTTAACGTAATTGTATGGTATAACTCGTATTTCCATATGTTAACATATAATTATACCATATATTTCATAATGTTATACCCTTATTTTTAACAGTGTATAGTATATAGTATATATATATACTATATACTATATATACTATATACTATATACTATAAATTGTAAATAACTATATTTCATAATATATTTAAGAATAGTAACAATTTATGTTAATAAATAATCAATAATTATTAGTATTTATTGATTTTATAAAATTTCAGATTTTCTACAAAATATGTGTTTGTTAATCTACTTGTCATTTGATAAATACATGTTGGATTCTGATATTTTACACTAAAAATAAAAAATAATATGTTCTTGATTCTATGCATTAATATCTAAATTATATGTTCAATATGATACAAAGATATTTGTGAAATAACAACCTACGTAAAAATTGGTAATTTAGCCGATGAAAGTCGGTTTATTTGGCCGATCATTAACCAATCAGATATCAGAGAGTAATATGATAGAATTGATATACAACTTGATGGCTAACCATGTGTATGGCTTTTACTATGTCTACACTATCCCACCTCTTGTATATCATATTCTTAGAAACATTGTATTTAATAGTGTACAATTATTTATAAAATATAATAAAATGCGTAATACGAATTTCAATAAAGAAGTAGCATACTTTTGTAATACTTTTGAAAATATAATCTCATGTGGCGGTGGTATTAAGTGCGCGCCTAATTATTCATAATGTTATTCAAGAAATTTAATTAATATATTTTAGAACATCATATCACCTATCTTATTAATATACATTTTATAATAATTTAAATATACATAGGTTACCTATCGTAGATTAATATAATATTAGTTACATAGTATATGATCTTTATTTAAAAATATGTATATTTTTATTTAGATTACTTCTAGTAACACATATAAAAAAGCGGCCAAATGTCCTTCCTTCCCCTAGATTAGTTCATGTAACAGTACCAGTTTATGTTGTGAATACGAGAACGATCGTACGTCTCGAGACATTTAAGTAGAGAATATATTTTCGAATAAATAACTAGATTTTTATAAGATTTTCCACTTTTTAGTAAGCAAATGAAACCGATTTATCTTACAAGTTGATCTGACTTACATTTTCTTCTTTAAATTCTTCCAAATAATTTAGTATAATTATAATTAAATGTATCATGATGCAATTGAAATTATTGATTTTATTACTTTCCATCTAGTAGGACACATTTCTTCAATTTGACATCTGATTCATTCTTCTTAAATAAATATATATATATATATATATATATATATACCGTTATAGTCTTCGTAAATGTATTGATCAACTTAGAGTATCACGTATATCTTTAGTAATTGGTTGTACAATAATATTAACTTTTCATAGTTAGGCTATATATTTTTAATTTTTTTATTTAAAAATGGTTTATTGACTACAAAATCACGTGGTGGTTATGGGAGTCATGGGAAGGAAACAAAAATAAAATAAATAGAGTACAATAAAAAAGAAGGAAATGGAGGGTAGGTCATAATGTTAATAGGTGCGTGGATAGTTCACGTTTAAAGAATGACAGAGATTTCAAACACCTAATGTCATATGGTAGAGAATATCAGTATTTTGGAGATATCACAGAGAAAGCAGATTCAGAGTGAGCATATAGAGTCGAGCGTTGCAAAATAATCATCGTGTGACATTGCCTGCTAGCTCGACTAATGGTCTGAATATTGATCATGTCTGCTAGGTACTCGGGAGATCTAAGAAATATCACCTTGTGGGTGATGCATAGCAGTCTGTACCTTCAGAGATACCTTAAGCCAGCCGAGTGATCGTATTAGGGCCGATATTTAAACTATTTAAGAGAACGTCAGTTTATAAAGGGTGCGTATAGCACGTCATTGTATCATCTCAAGTTTAAGCATAAGCTTTAGGGGTAGATTACATAAAAGTGAGCAGCAGTATATAAGTCTACTGAAGACTAACGAGTGTATTATACTTTTAGTCATTTAAAAAGTATATTTATAACGTGGTTTTATAATGTTGTAAAGAAAATAGTTGGCATTGCGTATCATTATATATATGTGGTCAGAGTAATCTAGGTGGGAGTTGATGGTGAAACCAAGAGTTATTATGGATTGTGAGGTAGGAAGGGATAGTAGAAATGGTGGGTGATGATTAGGGGGTAGGTAGGTCTGGAGAGAATGATGGTGTCAGTTTTGGTCATATTAAGTGATAGGGAATTATGGGAGAACCAGTAAATAAGTTCTGTGAGGCAGTTAAAAATAGATAATTAAATAGAGTTGGAATCACAGGAAATGGGAAAAGAAGTATAAATGTGTAGATCGTCAGCAAAGAGATGGTATTGGATGTAAGGATATTTACGAAATATGGTTTTATGGGTATAATATAAATGATAAAAAGTAAAGTACGAAGCACAGAGCATTGTGGAACGCAATGAGTGTTGATAAAGAGTTTAGAGAAGGATGAGTTAATTTTCACTGAAGAGGACCTTAAGGAAAAAAAGGACAGAAACCAGTTGTGTACATGACCATGAATATCGATTTCATTGAGTCATAAAGAAATAATGTCATGGTTTAGAGTGTCAAAGGCACTGGATAGGTCAAGTAACACAAGGTAGCAGGGGGATTTGTTATCAAGGGATATGAGTAGATCATTAATGATAAGATTCAGGAATGATTAAATGCTCCGATGGGGTAAGTAAGCAATTTGAAACTTATGAATAATGGAATTGATACTATGTAGTGTATAAGTTGAGAATATACGATTCGCTCCAAGGTCTTAGAGATTGATGAAAGCTGGTAGATGGGTCGATAGCTCGGCATGTTAGAGTGGTTAAGGGTAGTTTTTTATAATTGGGGTGATATAAGAGTGTTTCATAGACTTTGGTACGATGGATGTAATAAGGTACGAATGAATGATCATTGTTATGGGTTCAATTAACGATAGCGAAAAGGTACGAAGTTAAGTAAGGTGAATAGGGTCAAGTGGGAAATTGGATTTTAGGAATGTCATTAGAGAGAGCACATAGGACGAGTAGGGAGAATTTAACAGGAACAGTGATTATGGGAAGTTAGTGAAGATGAGTTGAGAGTGATTAATATTAAAATTAATATTAGGGAGAGAAGCGATGATATTAGATACTTTATTCTGGAAGAAATTAGCAAAGGAGGAGCAGAGGACTATATCCGGTTGGTCAGGAAGGTGCCTGGGTTTGATTTACCTACTAAGGTGAAGTATATGTTGTTGGCTTGCTTAGAGGATGTACCATATTGACAGAGCAAGTCAGTAAAGTATTATGATTTAGTGGATAAGAGGATCCCGCACATTTTAAAGTGATGGTAATTTATTTATTTTCATATTTTGTTGTATTCCATAATAATACTTATTGTAGTGTTTTTTAGTATTTGTCAACAAATTATACATGAATTCAGTCTAGAAATGGCGTAAAATGTGTTTTTTTACGATATTATTCAACAACAAAATAGCTCATTGCTTTATTTATTATGAAATCAATATCCCTAACTATAGTCAAATAATATAAATTATATAAAATATACTATAGTATATTTTATTTTATAAAGTGTTATAACTTATAATTTGCCGATTTATAAAAAATAAAAAGTAAATTGTTTACGTTGAATTGTACAGTAGGTAATACCTACACTATATAACTTTATAAACATTTATTAACTAAGTATTACCTATATAATAGACTACGTTAACAGCGATGTATTTGTATACCTAAATAATTTATATACCTATATACCTATATACATATAATATATAATATACCTCCATAGGGTTTAAACCTCTATAGGTTATAATGAAACATAATCCTAATGTTATAATGAAACCTCCTATAATGTTTACATAGATTTATAGTTTACCAAAATAGGTAAAATACATAGTAAAATACCTATCAATGAATTTTTATAAGAATACTTATAAGAATGTATTAACTGTAGTTAATAAATGTTTAGAAAATTGTATATTGTACAGGGGAGGGTGGAGATACTTTAACAGATAGGAGACTTCAACAGCTTGATAACTAGATACCGACTAAATCATATATATACTATATCAATAATTATAAAATCATAACTATAGTAACGGTTACTAAGTAACCCATTAGGGGAAATATTTAAGACATGGCATAATATTTTAAAATTAATTTTTATAATTTTAATTATTTGAAAAAAAGTAGTGTTTTAGAATTACCCTTTTAATATAAAAAGTAAAACAAAATAATAGGTAACAGGTAACCTATATGGTAACATATTTATATTTTATCTGTATAAAGTATGCTTATATAATATACTAACTATTATATTAATGATACAAAATAACAAAATATATGCAATTGTATGTAGACCTACATTTTTTATAAGTAATTAAAAAAAATCCTAAAATGGAGTCTTTAACCACTAAACAAGGTGAGAGTTGAACTACTATTTAAAATTGTTCTAGTACAATTTATTTAAATAATATAGAATTATTTAATCATGTTTATAATTTGTATAATGTAATCATATAACATATAGGGGAAAGTAACCGAATATGGACAGTGCCAGAATAAATCCTACAAAATAAATATTCATAATTATATAAATAGTCTAAATTTAGACATCAAAAAATACTCTTTAAAGAGTATTTTTTATTTTTTAATTATACAAAATATTGATGATATGTCCAATAAACTAATATTTGTATTACGTTTTTAAATTGATGAAAAAAAAGGTCAACTTAAAACGTTCTCAAGAATATAAAAATGTATCATTATAACACATAACAATATAATATTAAAAACTAAAGCATTCTAAACATTATATACATAATTTCTCTATTTGTTATCAAATATTAATTAAGTTATAAGCATATATCTAGAGGTCATATAAATCCCTAATACGGATACTCTAGATCAGGGATTCTTAAACTATGGGTCATGGAGGTTTTTCAAAGGGTCATGGAGGTTTTTTATTAATATTAATTTTTTTTAAAAAAGATTTCTCCGAAAATTCCGTGTAATAGTAAATCTCAATTATTATTATTGTCTATTGATGTAATTACCATATTTTCAGAATTTTTTGAAAAAGAAGAACTCTCTTGGTCAACATTAACTGGTGTATTAACTCCAGCAATGCTAGAATCAAAATCAGGATTTGCTACTTTAGTAAAAAAAAAAAGAAGAATCCAGATATCACAACTATACATTGCATGATTCATCGAGGAGCTTTAGCGTCGAAAACTCTTCCTATTAATATGAAATCGGCTTTACAAACACATAAAAATGGTTAATTTTATTTTTAAAAGTGCACTTAATACATGTGTTTTTCGGCTTTTATGTCAAGAGTTGAATTCTACTCACAATTACCTTCTTTATTATACGGCTATCAGATGGTTGTCGAAAGGTAATAGTATAGCACATGTATTTGAGCTCATGGATGAATTGAAAATATATATTAAATCTCAAGGTAACATTTATTAAACGAGATTACCGATAATTTTAAAGAAAACGTAGCTTACCTTGCAGATATATCCGAATAATTGAATCTTCTTAATATTCAACTTAAAGGTCTAGATACAATCATAATAATACATAGAGATTGCATAACAAAGGTTGTGGATAAACTAAATCTATGGATCATGAAAATAGAAAATTAAAACATATCATGTTTTCCAAGATTAGCACAAATTATTGATGATAGTAATATATTGGAGAATCTCAATAATGAAATTGTAATTCATCTCAAATCGTTATACAGTGAATTTGAAACTTATTACCCTGGAATAAATACTAAAATATATATTAATATAATGATTTATCCATTATCAATTACTAATTAACCATTACGTCTGTCATGTAATAATAGAAGTTTATACAAAATTTAACAAAACTATTCGATATTAACTAAATTTATTATTTAATATGTATAAAATATACGTCCAGTTAAAAATGATTATTGTTAATATTTATGTAGTGAAAATATATTTATCTAGTGAAAATATATTATTGATATATATATACATATAGGTATGACTATATATTATAACAGATATAATTAAGTATACTTATAGGTGGATGTGGTGGATTAAATCCTATGGTGGATTAAAATTACAAATCCTAAATATTATTTACTGTTTGTATCGTTGTTATTATTGAAAATTCACTAGATGGCGATATATAATTTCGTAAATATTTGTCAAAAATTTGGATTATGGGATTGTCATATATAAACCCTGGATCCTGGATATAAACGAATCCCTTTGTATTATTATTTATAATTAATATTACTATATTAATATGTTTTTAAACTTGTATTACTATATGTTATGTTATATTATGAACATTTATTAACTAGATATATAATAGACATATTTGCAGTTTTAATAGACATTTTTATTTATTATTATTATTATCAGATTTAGGTTTGCACCAGGGTTTTTGTAGAAGCTAAAGCTTATCGAGACAATTACCCTTAATTTTAAAGCAAGTTCAAAAAAAAACTAAATAAATAAAATATTATAAAATATTAGATGACTTCCTGTTTACATAGATACAATACAATGAATAAAATAGAAAAATAATATAAATTGTTTGAACTTGCCATCAAATTATGTAATCATCATTTAATTATTTATAAATAAATAACTAAAATAAATAATAAGTACTATAAAATAATACACTAAACAAAAATATAGATGTATTAGTATAAAAGAAGAAAAAAATGAAGTAAAATGAAGTAAAACTGAATAAAACTGAATAAAACATAACAAAAAGAATATCTAGAAAGATGGTAAGAACTGTATGTAACATTTTTTTTTTTTTTTTTTTTTTTTTTTTTTTTCAGTAAATAGTTTTAGGAATTTTTTTTGTAATACTTTATAATAATGTAAATTTATCTATTTTTATATTAAATAAAAATAAACATAAATTTAAATTTATAATTATGTGACAGAGAATTAGGTCCTGCGGATAACAGGTAAAAATAAATTATTATCGCAGGTGAAGGGTAACGAGATCTTATCAATATGTGTAATAGTATCTATTTTTAACTTGTGATACAATATATGATCCCAGCAAACAATAATAGCAGCATAATAGCAGTATAACAGCATATGTAATAGCCTCAAATGTTTACATTGTACTATTATGCTGCTATATAAAGTCTATTATGCTAATATTATGCTGCTATTAGCATAATAGACTTTAAATAGCAGCATAACAGCAGCATAATATACTTTAAATAGCAGCATAATAGTACATGTAAACATTTGAGGCTATTACATATGCTGTTATACTGCTATTATGCCGCTATTATTGTTTGCTGGGATCATATATTGTATCACAAGTTAAAAATAGATACTATTACACATATTGATAAGATCTCGTTACCCTTCACCTGCGATAATAATTTATTTTTGCCCGTTATCCGCAGGACCTAGGTCCTTAGAATTAGCTAATTCTCTGTCACATAATTATAAATTTAAATTTATGTTTATTTTTATTTAATATAAAAATAGATAAATAAAAATGTCTATTAAAACCATAGAGCTAGAGAGAAAGCTAGAGTTTCTCTCTAGCTCTGTGATTAAAATTGCAAATATGTCTATTATATATCTAGTTAATAAATGTGCATAATATAACATAACATATAGTAATACAAGTTTAAAAACATATTAATATATTAATATTAATTATATATAATAATACAAAGGGATTCGTTTATATCCAGGATCCAGGGTTTATATATGACAATCCCATAATCCACATTTTTGACAAATATTTACGAAATTATATATCGCCATCTAGTGAATTTTTAATAATAACAACGATACAAACAGTAAATAATATTTAGGATTTGTAATTTTAATCCACCATACTTAATTATATCTGTTATAATATATAGTCATACCTATATCAATAATATATTTTCACTACATAAATATTAACAATAATCATTTTTAACTTGACGTATATTTTATACATATTAAATAATAAATTTGGTTAATATCGAATAGTTTTGTTAAATTTTTTATAAACTTTTATTATTACATGACAGACGTAATGGTTAATTAGTAATTAATCATGGATAAATCATTATATTAATATATATTTTTTTAATAATAGTTAGACAATTTCAAAATATGCTATAATGTCTCAACATAAACAGGTTTATTATATTATTTTAATGTTCACATACGTTTATATATAATACATCATATTAATGTCTGAATTTACAAAATCATAATTAGTATTCTCAGAATAATTCTGTATTCTATACTATATTATGTATTACATATACTTAAAAATAATATTATTATAATAATTATATTTTAATAAATGTATATAATAAAGTATACGATAAAATGTATATATATAAGCTCTGAATAGACATGATTATACACACAATATTAAATATTATATTATTATATATTTAATATATAATTATTATAATAATATTATAATCCTATATAAATGTTATCATAGATAACATAGTTATTCAGAGCATATAGATAAATGTTATCGTATACTTTATATAATAAACACTATTTCATGTTTGATCATGATGATATTTCATAGATAACTTATATAATAATTATGATAATAATTATATAAGTTATTTACGAAATATCATCATGATGATCATCATCATAATCATGAAATAGTTTTTATAATATATAATGTTATCGTAGATAACATATCTATGCATAGCTTTAAGCTATGCTAAGCTTATCGATAAATGTTATATGCTTTATTATGATTTATTAAACTATAATTATTATGATAATTATGTTATCAGTATCGCATTGAGTCATGTTCTGTAAGGTAATATAATATTATCTTAATATTATTATAATATAATAATTATATTAAATATTCATATATTATAACAAATAATATAAAACATTTATCATAAATATCATAATAAGTATGCTAGTAGTTTATATATTTTATATATCATATTTAATATTGGTAATATGATATTAACATAGCTAATTATTAACAATACATTTAATGTGTTAGTTAACACTTAATGTTAGACTTATTATTATAATAATTATACTATAAAAGTTACTATTCATTAAAGTTCATTAATAAAATAGTAATACTAATATCATATTAATATCATATTAAATATGATTAAATGTAATATATACACTACTGTATTATTATAATAATTATATATATATATATATATATATATATATATATATATATATATATTATATATATATATATATATATTAAACAGTTAACATTATAATTTAGTATTAAATATATAATTATGTGTTTAATATTATGTTTAAATTTTATAAAATATGTAAAATTATTCATTTAAATATATCAGTATTAGGAATCCTGATTTAAGATACATTTTTAGTACATTTATAATAATATATTTATAAATCCATTAAGCATTTATCCTAGCTAACATTTTACGGTAACATTTGTACCTATAACTGATTTATGTTTAGAAATATGTATTTAAAAATTAATGAAATTATGTAAAATTCTTATTTCGCATCATTTTTATATATTATATATATATATATAATATATAATAATGAAATTGATGTATTTTAATATAATTATTTAAATTTATATAATGAATGAAATAGATTATAAATTTTAAAAAAACAACATATATATATATAATTAAAAGATTAACACACATATATATAATGAATTAGATAGTTTTTAAACCAAAAAAAAAACTATTAGTTTACAATTTGTTCACTATGTTTATTGTAATATTTTATTATGTATTTATTTTGAAGGAAAATAATTGTATGCAATCTTTACTATTGACAAATTAATAAATTGAATATAAATTTATATTGATTTTATATTTAAAATTATATAAATAGACATTTTGAACAATAAGTTATATTTGATCAATTTTTAATTCATAATTAAAATATTACTATAATGATATATTTATATAGTAGATTTTAAATTCATTTATTAATCAATGTATTAATATTTGTTGTCCGAATAATTTTTCTACATATATCTGAAAATAATTTTTTTCATAAATATCTGATTTTCTAGTGTATATTATTTAAATACATTGTAAATAGTATACATTGCCTAATGAAATGCCAACTTGGTATTTATAGTTTCATATTTAGATAAAATGATTCTATTTATATGCTTTTTTTAATATTTTAATTTAATATTTGAGGAGGTTTACATTGGACTTAATTAGAAAATAAATTATTTTCTTATATATTGGCTTTATTGAAGCAAGTTTCATACTGCCAGAAAAATTCCTTCTCTTAATGATATATTAAATATGAATGGTTAAATAAATAGAATGTATATTTTAGATATTTTTATTAATTTCATGTCTATATTGTCTATATCAAAAGAATATTTTTGTACTTTATCTTTTATAATTGTATCAATTTCGTTTAATGTTATTTTTTTTTAGAATCTTTTATTATTTTTTATATGTTAGAAATATTATTTGGATTAAATATACACAAAATTAACAAGAGATGAATATAATAGTGATTGATTTAGATGGATATATAATAATATTATTTGAAAATTATATAAAAACTACGTTAATGTCAATGATTGATACATCCTGATATCAAATGATTAATTCCCAAGCCTTTGTACTACTAATATTCTCCGTAATCCATATTTTAGATGACAAATTATATTTTATTTAAAATATATATGAATATTTATTGTATTAAATGAGATTATATATATATATATATATATATATATATATATATATATATATATATATATAAAGTGCAATCCTAATAAGCTAACTACCTGATTAGCTCAAATTTATCAATTTTCTGGTTGGAATTATATCTTATTAATGTTAAAAATCCGCTCTAGCTAACATTTGATAAGCTAACATATATTTAGAGTGCCATTTATATATGTGCATGTTAAATTATGTCTGAATCTCTGTCATTGTTTGTTCAAAAATTGTGATTCTATCTAGATTTAGACATTCGTTACAAAAGCACACGCTTAGTTTATCCAATGACTAGCCACCTTCGCTGCATGGCACGCAGTTATACGTAAGCAACTGATGCATGTAAGTAAAGCACACGCTTTCACGTCATATTAAATAGTAGCTAAGTAAATGTTCAGTACTTTCTATATTAGCTTATCGTTATTTAACTGTATATATAAAATATACAAAATTATTGAAATAATCTATGTAATGATAATAATCCAAAAAATCCAAAATTAATATGTACTTTACAAATCTATATATATATAGAAGAAAGAATTATTACAATATATATATATATATATATATATATATATATATATATAATATTATGTACTTTGTGGATCACTGCTAATCTTGTTGAGTAGATATGATGACATATATTTATCCATTCGGAAATCTTTAGCATAAATATGATAAATTATAAACTATGATATACCTTTCTTAGTCGTTTAATCAACACATACACTTACTATGTATAATATATCCATTTAATTTACATTGTATTTATTACCTATATAATATTGTGTTATATTACTGCATTATTACTTGAATTAATTCTAAGGACATGTTATTGATGGATATATTATTGAGGTGAATATTGTAATATCGTATAAGCGTTATTTGTGTCGAACCTATTGCGTTACACTCTTTGATTTCTCATCAAATAATCGTATATTTTGATAATTATTATATTTGTTAATTAAATTTTCATTATTAATTAATTAATTATTATAAATATTAAAATAATAGCTGCAGTTATGTACAATGATTGATTAATTAATCAAGTATTGTTTACTACAGATAGCGCATTGTTAAAACAACATCAATTAATCATAAAAACAATTATTTAGATAACATTTTTACTATGAAATTTATGTCATGCGTATTATATTATTATATTATAAAATTAGTATTTAAACAGGAGATTATCATATTTTCAAGCGATATTTGATGAAATATAATATTTCATATATATCTATTTAATTATTTATGTATATATATTTTGTTGACAATTTAATTTAATAATATATATATTAAACATTTTTTATTTGTTGTAGAAAGGTTATAGATTAAATAAATATTGCTTAATAGGATATTTGTACACTTATATCTATGCCTTATTCAAATATTCAGAGCAATGTTCAATATATTGAACTTTTACCGAACTATTATAATTGAAATGAAGCTATAGCACTAGATTAAAAGTATTATCAGTAATATCACTAGATTGATGTACATGATACAACTTAACTTGGAAATTTGTTTTAATGATATATTTTCCAAAATCGCTACCATGGATATTTTATACATGTAAATAGATATGCTTTCTGAAATGAAAGTACTATCACTATAATAATTTGTTTGAAAGTACTATTTACCTAATTTCAAGACAAATTATTGTATGTTGTATGGATATGGATGATATAAATGTTAAATGCATGGATGCACTAACAATATGTATTGCAAATATGTAATATACCCCGTCTATATCCTCATCGAAATCCTATGTACAAAATTTGTACTACAAATGTGATGTAGCTTATCTAACTAATAGTAATTATAAACCTAAATATAAATATTTACTATTAAAACCCTTTTACATAAATCTATATGTATATCGTATAAAAGTATCATTCATAAAATTAATTTTAGCTATAATTTGTACTTATTAATAATAGGGGTATTTATATTCCAATATATAGTTTGTATATTTTACATATATATATACACGAACATTCGTTCTAGAATTGTAACACCGAACACACGTCACTTAGACGGACAACTCGAAGAGAATAGCTGACTACTTCTTTGTTACCGGTTTGAAGGACTCCCATCGTACACTCGCTAATTTCCAGATTGAAGATCCACTGCCACCGATAATAGAAGTACAAGTGATTAATCCTTTACTCAATGAAACCATTCCTCCTGGATTCACTATCATTGGTTTTTAGTTTGAAATATTTTTATATATATATAAAATATAAATATACTGAATTTTGTAATTCATAGCCAATTATTACATGTAAATCAACTGCAGTATTTTAAATATCATATATATTTGAGACAACAATTTTGAGTATATAATGAATATTTATAAATAAATATAATAACATAACATGTTATTATAGAAAATTGTAATGTGATAATAGTAATTATTATTTATAAATGTGTGCTGTATATTTATGTTAGTGTTTTCCATAGATGTTGACTATGTTAACTCACTCTTACACCTATAGTATATACACAATAGTGTATATTAGTAAATGTACATTGTACACCTGTTCCAGCTATATGCATTTGCTATCATTGCTGGTACTAAATCATCTATACAATATTCATTGTTCATATATCTTTAAATTCAATTTATACTACTACTACTACTACTATTACTACTACTACTACTACTACTACTACTACTACTAATACTACTACTACTACTACTACTACTACTACTACTACTACTACTACTACTACTACTACTACTACTGCTACTGCTACTGCTACTGCTACTGCTACTGCTACTGCTACTGCTACTGCTACTGCTACTGCTACTGCTACTGCTACTGTTACTGCTACTGCTACTGCTACTGATATTAATGACCCGTATATTCCAGCTATCGAGTCATAGCAACTCTCATACAAGCTCACACACACATACACACACATATATACATGTGCTATCATATGAAGTCATACATCATGCATTAAATTATCAAATTGTTCAGCCTTTCCCATATGCTAATCATAATGAGCCATAGTGATTCTAACCTTTGAACCTCATCACACATTTTATTCAGTGGTTCACTATTACATAACCATGCTATTATGTAATTATGCCTATCTTGTAATGTACAATTATAATATATTTACTTTTCCATGTCAACATAATTGCATATAAAGTAATAATACTCTAGATTTAGAAAATATATCACAATAATATTATTTGATAGTGAAATATTCTACTAATGTTAAGCAGTGTGTTAAAGAATACACTATTGTATACTAAACATTGCATACCTAACACACACAGATAGGTCAATCAATGGCTTCAATGCTAACCTGAACACCAGCAGCAATACCAGTCAGATCTATCTGTGCATCAAACGGGGATGGCAGCGCCCTCCATTGATAGATATCGGGTTTACTTGCATACTATATAGTGTTTCCTACTAAATACACTTTATAATACTATACATAGCTAAATATCAACACATATACAATAATAATCATAAGTAATTATATTATATAATATATATATATATATAATTAGCATGTCAATATTGTTTTTCTTACCATGAATCAAAACTATAATATGAAATATCATAGATCTTTATATAATAGATGAGTATTGTAGATTCAATATATGAATCTTTATTTACCTGCATGTATTATATAAGTGAAAACTAATTTACTTGTATTTCTATAAATAGAGTTTCTAAATATACATGCAAATCATACTCACAATTCTATACCTATTAAGTCAATAGGTATAGAATTGTATTGACTCTATATTAAAACTAACTACTATAAATATTTAATATTGATTTTAGTTTAATTATGTCAACTATACAATATTTAAAACTGAATAATAATTTGAATCATTCCTTTTTTCTATTATATACAATATATTAGTGTTGTCAAATTTTCTAAAAAGTAAGTCTCAGTATCGTATCAGTATCATTCAACAGCTGTATCAGTATCGTATCAGTATCGTTTGAAAGCTGTATCAGTATCAGTATCAGTATAGTTTGACAGAAGTATCAGTATCAGTATCGTTTGATAATTGTATCCGCATTGTTTGACACCAGCATAAGTATCGTATAGTGATGTGAACTGGTTCGGGTTTTGGAAATATTTGTGAGTATCAAATAGTTGAAAAAAATATCAGGTTTTAATATCTATAATTTTAGTACTGGATTTTAGTGATTTATGATCTTTCATATTTATAAAATGCTATTTTTTTAAATAATAATTTCAAAATTAATTATCAGCAATAATGATCCTCAAATGGTATATTTATTATATATGATCAATTATTATTAAAACTTCTGTGCAATGAAAATGTTTTAAAATGATGCAATGTGGATTAAAAGTGTCTCGGATACATACAAATGGCGGTGTAGTTTGATTGACATTGGCGCCTATTCACACAAAGGGACGTTAATCTGAGTAATAGTGTCGCGGATACATACACAGAACCGCTATGTTGGTTGAAAATGGCGCGAATAAATATAATCCCAAAGGTAAACATTGGAATGTATTTTAGATATCCAATAATAAAAATCCGAAATAATACGAATCTAATATTTAAAGTTCGAAATAGTCCGAATCTAATATTTAAAGTCCGAAATAGTCCGAGTTAAATATTTAATTCCGGTCCGAGTCCGGTCTGAGTCCGATATATCATAAATTATACTGTATCAGTCCGGTATCAATGACCTAAAGTCCGAAACCGGGTCCGAAGTCCGGGTCCGAATGACAACGCTACAATATATATATTAATTTGTAAATTAATAATTTAAACATAATTTAAAATATATTAGCTAAGATTAGCTAATTGATGTTAATTTTTATAATTTTTAATTTACCTTATTAGTCATATCCTGTTAAACCTGTATAGCTATATATATATATATATATATATATATATATATATATATATATACATGATTCACTATGAATATATGATTAACTTGAGTATAACTTAAATATAAGTTATAATGTAATATGATATATCAAGTAATGTAGACAATTTACAATGTAAGTTATATATATATATATATATTAGAATTATACCAGAGTAATATTCTATAATTAATTATATTATATTAAGTTAAATTTAAATAAAATTTATAAACCTAATTTATATATTTATCTTATAAATACGCACATACACTTATATACATATATATATACATATATATATATTTATATTATATTATTATTTACATTGATGCTTCATTGAGTAAACAATAAAACTACTATTAAATACACAATGCTATTATTGTTTATGTTTATATTACTAATATGATGATGATGATGATACTGATGATGATGATAGTGATGGTTGTGGTGATGATGAAATGATATCTATTCTATAATATATTCAAACATGTAAATAAGTATATTTAAATATGCATTATATTCATAATACTAGTAGCACTGTGTGTGTGATTATATTTGTAGGTAGATTATCTCTAAAACCATCTTTACATATATCATGCCTATCTTCACTAAATCTACTTCTCAATCCATTTCATTTACCATTATCACAGCATTCGATACAAGATGAATATATATTTATGTTTTTTATATCGCTGGTATATGTATAAATGTTATGTTGTATATTATATAGTATAATATTATATTATAAAATATATAAATATTCAGTATATGAAACACATGGTATTTGCTATAATAACTATTACTACAGTGACATTGCGATAAGTGAACTCCTGTTTGCTACAACATCTCCTTTAGCTAACATTATTTGTAATCCTTTTCATGCAATCTCGTTAGATTATCGCGATTTCACTCTATTTAAAATGTAGTATAGATATACTCATATAAATCTAGCTTTAAATACAACATAACATATAAACTAAATTATTAATAGTATTTACATTTAATATTTCTATTTGTACTTAGTACACACTATTTTATAAACTTATCTTATAATGTTATAACATTTATGTGGAAAATATGTTATACTCTTGCCAAGAGTCTCTTGGACAATATAACATTTTGGGTGTAATAAATATCTCAACCAATTATTCTCATATGATCATAATATTTTTATGTATAAATTACAATTATAATGACATTTATAAATGTTTCATCATAAATACATCATAATATTACATAATTAATTACAAGCATTATTACATATTTTTTAATGCATATTTTTAGATTATTATACACAATTTATTAATCTTTAATTATATTGTACATTTTAATTGTATTAATTATATTTAATAATCATCATATAAATGATATTTTCTGAAATTTTCCATATATGATAATTTATAGAAATTATATAATTTCAGTGAATAAAACCAATGATGATTTCAAAGTGATGTAGTTATAATAACTGTAGTTTGAGTTGTGCAGTGTTTTCTATGAAAATATTGAGAATAGGTGTAAATTAAACTACTTTAATATTAAAATACATTGTAATGAACTAACAACCAGGAACTATACTTGAGTTTATTTATATTGATATATTTATATATATATATATATTGATATATTTATTTATTAGAATCCTATTCATTATTTATTTACTTATCTGCTATTTTATATACATTCAATATTATATAGATAATATAGAGATACCATTAGATAGAGATTACATAGCGTATGCTTATTCTTATTCATAATATTATGATTTAAGATTATGACATTTACATGAACTTTCCCTGCATTTGAAATAGCTATATTTATAATTAACCCTAGAGCAGTTTACTCTTCACGTTTTCATGCCTTACAGGATGTACGTCAAATTAACATATGTCATATACATATATATATATATATATATATATATATTATGATAATTGTAGTACATTAATTTTTTCAGTCAAAAATATTCTCAATAAACTAGGCTAGTATATATAACTAAGTTAAAAGTTGAATTTTTTATATAAATTGTACTATCATAAATATTTAAGTTATTTGATATAGCCTATTTGATATCATATAGGTAATCTATTATCTGGTTAAACATGCTAAAAATGCTATATACTGTGCAGTAAATGTAACATAATAGTGGTATCAGATTCCTGTGCATTAGATTCATTTACAAATTAATGCATAACATAACCGTTCATTAGGTATATGCCCATGTGATGTAGTATTATGACAGACCTGCATTACGATTGGTACATCATATTATAATGTAGCTGCTATAATATTGTAGGGTTTTCTTCGAAGGCAAGGAAAGAGTTATGCTCGAATGCGAAATCGTCTCTAAAACATTCTCAGGTTACCATTCTCCCCTACGCTACCGTCTCCTCCCTACCGTCCACTGCATCAAATCACTGCATTAACACATCGACCCACACCAGGTTCCTGCGCTAACGTCTGTAACAGTACTAAGAACAAGACGTTCATCACGTTCAGACGAGCATTGCCCACCGATCCCATTGATATATTGGCCGTCACTGATATCTGTATCATATTCCCCAGTAAGGTGAGTCCCTAATCTATCTCATATACCTCTGGTACCAGCATTTCATTAATGTTTATCATCATACACGGCCCGTAAAACGGGTTAAATCAATTTTTTTATCAATTTTATAATATAATTATTTTAATTTCTTGTTTCGTGTCGGTTTGTTTCGCTTTATTTTAAATTCACTACTATTATTATAATTGTATTCGAGTTGCTAAACAATAAACTATTTATCTATCTATCTATGTGCCTGATAAGTTAATAATCACTATGAAATAACCGTTAGAATGAAAGAACACCGCCGTCTTATATGAAAATTGAGAAGAATTTAAACAAATCAATTTTAACCAGCGATATATACATTTGCTATAAGAAGACTGTTTGTAAACAATTCATGATAGCTTATAAACCAGGTTACTATAACTACGCAATTCATTATTACTGATGATGACTTGTGTAATTTAATCTTTTAATATATTTAGGTATTGTTACTGCTTTTACATTTGTATATACTAAATCAACTGGATGTTATTGAGAAATTATTATAATTGTTTTCTAAATATTTATATGTTTATATAAACTATTTAATAATATAAACAAGTGTATTTATTTATGTTACATAATTATTTATTTACATAATGATCTATCTCTTATTTTAGACTTTTTAATTATTTTCTGATTTATTAATAGAAATTATCTAAAAATAGTTTCACAATCTTTATTTTAAATTAATACATTTTTTATTATCAATTAAACTAATTATAATTCTTCATATATTATATATTAATGTTATGAATGTGATCTATTACATGTTCATTTATATAAATATTATTTTAAATACATTAATTTATATTATATATATTTATTTTTTCTATAATACTCTATATTATTTTTATCATCTATATCATCTATATATATATATATATAAATTAATTGATATTTATTTTACAAATTATAAAATAATTTAGTATAATTCCTTGTATTTCAGAAATTCTAGATTTCTACCCAAAGTCTGAAAATTTAGAATCCGAGGCCTACTTTTGTCTACCTAAAGGAGCTACTCTCGAAGTGTGGCCCCAGAATACAAGTGAACCACGGCCTATATTCTCTACCTTCGTGTTGACTAGTTGCAGTGGAATTAATGTTAGTGTGTTTGTATGAGTGTGCGTGCGCGCGTGTGTGTTCATGTTCATATATATATGCATTATACACATGTATGTGTATATTTCATTATATGTATGTGAGAATGTAGTGTATGTAGCAGGGAAGTAGGTCAGATGAACAGGTGTACAGTCAGATGATAAATTGTGTAGATACAATGATAACCTGTCACTCTGACTAACTTTCCATGCCTAAAAAGCACACCCAAGTATGTATGCGTGTGTGTGTGTATGTGTATCACTTGATCATTAACCGTGATACACGTGTACGCAGACTTACGGAGCTGTGCTAAGTTTCTACGAACCATTCGAAAGTGATAAACTAACCGAGAACGAAAGGAATGAGTTAATCGTTACCAAAGATTGTAAGATCCGGGTGTCTAAAGCTATCTGCCTGGTGTCCAAGTGGCCATTCTTCGACGCGTTCAAGAAGTTCCTCCACTATGTGTACAAGCAGAAAGATGTTGAAAGGTTTTATAATCGGAATGATTATTTGAAAACACCTTTATAACTCTCTCAATAACCACAACGTTTATGTTACAGACATATCTACCATTTCATGAATGATATTCCATTTCCTTCTATCGCTCGTCCTAGAATTCAAATTGAGGTATTTATATTCATTATTAAACTTCTATTAATAGTTTATTATGAAATAAACTAAATGCTTAACTATATTTCCATTGATACAGTTTGGTACAGAGAAGGTAGTGTTCACGCAACCCGATGAATTGCCGATACCGATATGGTTAGTAGAGATCAGGTAGCGCCACCTATAATTTCTAATTAACGTACATGTCATCACAACAGCGGAGGCAGTTACACAACTCTTCTGAAGACTCTGAAACCGGAGTTCTGCATTCAACTGCTGTACTGCGTTCTCTTGGAGCATAAGATCCTCCTTCATTCGTTGAGACCAGCGGTGCTTACAAGTATCGCGGAGATCTGTAGAAACGTTAGCCCCATTGCCCCTATATATCCTTAACCTCAACCTTCACCTCAACCTTAACCTCATCCTTAACCTCAACCTTAACCTCAACCTTAACCATCATCCATACCTAATCATTCAATATCGCCCACATCTTAGATGATCTTTCCGTTTAACTGGTCATTTCCCTATATACCCCTGTGTCCGTTAAACCTCCTCGATATCACCGAGGCACCATCAGCTATCATTGTAGGTAAGTACATATCTCTCTTGTATCTCTCTACCTATATCACTGACCCACCCCCGCCGCCTTATCATGTATACTTGACGTCTCCGGTTTGTAGGTTGGGATTCGTGTTACGTGAGTAAAACTAATCTGCCTCGGGATGCGACCTGTTTTGACCTTGACACTATCAACGTTTCTTTTGAAGAACCTAGAAAAGAGATTCTATACAAGACCATGCCTAGGGTACGATATCATCACATCTTTTTATATTGTATTATGATTATATTGTATAATACTATAGAAAGCGACTAAAGATTTAAGAAATAATCTCACGAAAATATTCAATGAAATGTCTCAAACGACCTCTGATTCAAGTGAATCAGCAAATAAACTAAAAGAGGTATATAGTATATAGTACTAACTAATTACTGAATTATAACTGTATGTGCTTTTATTGAATAGAAACAGATAGAGATAGCGATACAAGAAGTATTCCTTCGCTTTATGATCTCTTTGTTATCTGGCTACAGTCAATTCCTCGTGCCAATAATGAACGGGCCGACAACTTCTTGTACAGATGTTTCCGATAGATTTGATGTCGGAGGTTATATCACACAATGAATTATCTGATTAGCAAAATAAATATCACTAAATGATTGCGAATATAATGTACATATTTTAGATTATATATTGTACAGAATATAATGTACATAATTATATATTATTTTTATTTTTTGATTGAAATTTTAAAATCATTATTCGATATAGAATAATATATAATATAATATTAATAAAGGTATATATTAAAATGAATTATATATAGGTACGCTATAACAAAAGTAATAAGCCATTAAACTACTTTATATTATATTATATTATTACGGTATAAATTATAAATAATACAATACAACTATATTATCCTTAAAAATATGAATATAATATATAATTAAAAATAATGAAATATACTGACATTTTCAGTACTAATATTCTATCATGTTGCTATAATCTAATGCTTCTGTCCTATAATTAGAGTTCTATTTATCACCAGTATCCCATCAATCCTATCATCCACTGTATTGTTGCTTTATTTATACATTCATGATGTCATTCGATACTAGTTTATATGTGTTTATCTATATAAGCGTAACTACTCATCTAAGAATTTAAGTTCAATATACACGATCACATGCAACAGTGGTAGTTATGTTATTATATGTGTTGTTTATTATGCAGGATTCCTAAAGAGCCGAGACAGATCAACCAGGGCGTTCTACACTCAGCTAATGAAAACGCAGTGCTTCACTCATTTCATACAGCAACGTTCATTTGTATCCGATAAGGACACTAATTTTGTGTTCTTTGACGAATGCATAGAACGGGTTAGCACCACAGCCCCTTACACCTATCTACCTCTCACATATCTACCTTTCACATATCTATCTTTCACCTATCTATCTTTCACCTATCTATCTTTCACCTATCTATCTTTCACATATCTATCTTTCACCATTTAGATAAAAGAAGAAAATGTGAAACTGCTAGAATACGAAACAGTAAATGAGTTAGTCATCATGTTATTTACGTTTGTTTGTGTGTGTATATAATATATATATATATGTATTTATTGAATATATAAGTACATGTGTATGTACAAAATTAACTATAATAATCACTTGTTTGGATTTTACAACTATGCTATTTTATTATAGTGAATGAATTAATGTTATAAATGGTGATAATTATTTTACAATCTAAATTCTATATTTATAAAATATAAAATCTATTCTATATCTATAAAAGTATCATTATAATGATCTTAATTAATAAATACTATCTTCATACTGATCGAAACATTTTATAACATTCTTTATTATATATTAGTTCAATAGATATACAATTTTAAAAACTCAATGTCATATTTATTTGAATCTATTTATACTATTATACTCTTCAAAAACATCCTAAATAAATATGTTAAACCCACCCGTTAAAAGAGAGAGAACTTCTATCATCCCGCCAATGGAGTCTGATCATCCTCAAACGGAGAAACCAATCATCTTCCCGGCCAGCTTTGATCACGAACTTCTGCCCATCGATGAACCCATCAAACTTGTGAATCTATCCTCCGATGACGTTTGTAACAATCCGTCCACTGATGTCTACTTATTGTCTACTTATTGTCTACTTATGTCTACTTATCACACTGATCAGACTGAGGACATTTGTACCCCTCCGAGTTCTCCTATCGCTCAGAGAAGCAGACACGAGATCAAGTCTGCTCAGAAGTTAGCTAGGAAGGACAAAGATCTAAGGGACATTCCTGAACTATGGGCAAAGTAAGTGTATACCTACACCTATATTATCAATCTATATGTACAGCTCTACACAATATTATCTTAATCAAAGTTATATTAATACAAATACCAGTAGTATTGAAACTACACACGATTATGACAGATGTTTGCTGAGCAATGTGTATTCTCTGTGGTTTATTCATCTTCCCTACTACATGAACTCACTGGAGAAGGGGCAACGCGATGCCTGTCTTCGTATGGCCTTCAACTATTTACTTAAGATGCAGTCTGCAAAGTTAATTAACACTGATGAGGTTTTACATTGCTTTATTAATTATTACGTTATCTATTCCTTCTTCCCTTCTCACACTCCTTCCCTTCTCACACTAAAATAAACTTTAACAGAGATTAATAAAAAATAAGATGATATATTTTGCAATTTTAGATAATTATTTAATAATATAATCATGAATATTTTTATTTTTGTTACAAAAAATATGTGTTACTTTTAAATAGTATAAATTATGTAATATTTAAAATAACAATTAAAAAATAATTAAATTAGTGTTATCCAATAATTATAAAAATATGTATTTTCATAACAATTGTACTACCATTATATTGGAAATATGTATTATATTCACAAAACTATTCACTTATTAACTCAGTAGAATGTTATTATGACAACAAAGTCGTAGGCTTTATATAATACTTTAATATCATTAACCAATATTTGCTTTGTATTGATTCATAGGGATTAGGTGTGTTGATATAATCATTATTTCAGTATTATTATCAGTATAACAATTTGTTCAAAATAATTCTAATAGAAATATTTTTATAAAACCAAATGTTAGTAAAAAAATAATATATATACATATATATTTGTTCAAGATTCATTTTAAAATTATAATAACTAGTAAATAGTAGTATATTTTAAAATGTATATTCGAATGTTTTTAAAATAGTAAAATTAAATTATAAACAATTATTTTAAGGGGGCGTGCGATGTTGCCCATAAATATAGCAATAATATAATTCACCATGTTAAAAGATAGCTTAAATAGGCATTGAGTATTATTATGTAATATGGTTCATTTTATTATCTATAGTAGTTAATAACCTAATTTTATTTTCTATATATAGCTAATAAATACGGCTTTATATGCAATAATACAAAATTCTATATAAATATATACATGTATAATTTATTACTTATTATAATTTTATACATTTATAATAATATATATATCACATATAATTATAAATTATTAGATATTATTCTAAATAATGTCATATATATATTTTATTTTTATAAATTTATTAATTTCATTTTATTGTTTATAATCTATATATAAATATATTTCCAATGCAGAAGGTTTTATCAAAAAATATTCAATAATAAAAAAGATATTAATGTTTTAGTAACATTACTTATCATAAAAAAAAATTACTGAGTAAATTTATGTTGAGAAATAAAGTAATCTTTTTTTTAATATTTATAAGCTAAAAATATATTTCAAATTTTAAAATCGATCTTATATTCATAAAATGAAATGAAATGAATACATAATATTTTACAATATTTATTAATTTATTTATTTACAAAATATTTATAATATGACAGACCAGTAGGTCAACAACCAGGTTAACATCGAATTCTGATAGTTATATTGCAAATTTCTTAACGATTTTTTTTTGTAAATGAAAGATAATTAATTATATAATATAATTCAATAAAATAAAAATTGATTTATAAATTTTTGTTAGAAAAAAAAACAAACGCATGCCCCTTATATAAAATACACCCTTAATAAAAATCTTTAAGCCAAACATTATATTAATGTAATATTTTTGTATATGAACATGCTTATTTCTCCTCTATAATGATCTAATTATAATGAAATGTTCACAAGAGGAAAGTAATACCTTTATATTTTAATTTGAGAGTATTATTTTTTCTTACTTAATTTAAAAAAAATTATTTGAAATGTAAATAATTTCATATAAAAATCGTAGGTCATAAATCTAATGACTGTTAAATCATATAACATCTAAGTTTATAATAATATCTTTAAAATATAAATTGAAATAAGAATTATAATAAAAAATTCATGTTTTATATGTAAAATTAATAACCAAAAAAGGGTTCTAATCATGGAATACATAATTTTAAAGTACTATTTCCTTATTGATACACATAATATTTTCATTATTATTACTGTATTAATTATTTATTAACATATAATTAATACATTTATCCAGTTATTATTTAATTTTATTATATTCATTATATACAAAAATATATTAATATAATATAATATTAATATAACATGTAAGTATACAAACAATAATGGTTTGCAAATAATATATTATAATTTATATTTTATTTATTTATATGAGATTTTATTTTAAGGGTTTTTTTAGGTTCATTAATGGAATTGGTAAGTGTAATATATAAAAGTTTGTTACTCATATAAATACTTATTGCATATGTTACATTCTTATTATTGTTAAATTTTCATATTTATATGTTTTTTTTATGTTTATATTTATATTGATATATTTTATAATTTGATATATTATATAAACATAAATTTTATAATTGTTAAATTTAAGATTTGTAATATGAATTTATATTTATTTTTATAAATAAATTTGAATAATTAATTATTTCTATGAATATTAATATTATTTTAGTACCAATTAATAATAGTTGGTATATATTATTTATAAATAATAAATAAAATGTTTAATATAGAATTAGATTAAGTAAAACACCATATACAATTAATTTAATTTAATATCATTATTTAATTAATCTCGAATAATGATTTTATATTTAATTTTATGATGTCATTTAGAACAAATTTCATTATTTTATTTACGACAATTTTTTATTTTATATTTTATAAAAAATTATTAAATTTAATATACAAAGATGGTATTATATTATACAAATTTTAATATTATAAAATTTATAATATTATATTTTTATGTTTATATATACATATTCAATATTGACACTTTTTATTATAACAAAAAATGTTGCTTCCGTATCAATATTTCTATATAACTTTTGGTACTAGGTTTTAGTAAGAATTTAAATAACTCATCACCACTTAGCTATGTTATCGAGTGATGATGCAACTGTGTAAATCACACATGGCCGACCTGTCCCTGCGAATTCTGCAAGAGATGAAGGAGCACAACATTAAGCCTAACGCGATAACCTACGGCTATTACAATAAGGTAATACCCCGTTACATCACCATCACCACCATCACCATCACCACCGGCACACACACATTCGCAGTCGATTCTCGAGTCGAACAGTATCGGTATGACTAATCACATTGTGAAGCGATGGAGAGCGATCATCTACAGAATAATGATCATCAACGTGTTCACGAGACGCAGCCACGTAGACGAGTATAAGAACCTACGACAACAGCTGCAGGACACTCGCATTAGTCCGGGTACGTGATAGCCTACGCGTTCATTCATACCATAGAGCTAGAGAGAAATAGAGTAGTAAACAAGGTATCTGACGTGCAGAAAGTGTCCATCTAATTTGGTCACCTCAAAATGGCGGATTTGACCTATTTAAGCTTAATCTAGAGAGAAAGCGTATTTATCTTTATAATCTATTATTATATATATATATATATATGTGTATTACCTATACATTAATAAGTAAATATACTTTATATATACATAATATAAATGATTATTAATACAAATATAATATTTTACTCTATATTAAAATTAATTTGTAAATAAAATATAAACTATAGTTCAAATAGAGTTCAAATAGGTCAAATCCGCCATTTTGAGGTGACCAAAATAGATTGACCCTTTCCGCATTGGCTTACACAGCCAGTCATAGAGTATTACCACTCTATTTCTCTCTAGCTCTGTGATTCATACCCACCGAACGATGTAGACTATAATCGCTTTTCACCGTTGTAGGATGTTCATCGGATGAAGATGAAAAATGCATTCCTTTGAAGAAAGGTTTCATTTAGTTATATACTTTAAATAATTATATAACCTCTTTTATTAACTTTACAGATAGTGATGCCAGTATAAGTATCATCGACAGATCTTGTTAGTATAACATTAAACTAACTAGTAATTATATGTATAACTGTGTACGATTATTTAGGTGAAATGAGTGACAGGGGTTATGATTCACTGTCTAGGGATGATGCAATCTCAATATCTGAACAATTCTCAAATGAGCCGTTCATTAAACCACCAGTGAAGCGCTTGTTCCAGAATGAACTAATAAATTTGCAAGGTATACTTTATACGTTATTTTAGTTTACCAGTAAAATCTCTATATACTTATTATCACATAGATTGTCAAGAGGACTCCATTAGCCCATTGTGCCAATCTCCTTTAATTGAAACTGAGGATATATCTTTTAAAGAGTTGGACGATATTCAAGCTGGTGTATTTAAGAGTAATTTGAGAAGAGCGTGTTCCCTAGATACAAACGACTTAATTGCGGTTTCTTACTTTCAACTCTTGCATTATTATCATTATTAATCAAACATAACGATGTTAGGAAACTAGTGAAGATTACGAACCTAAAGAGAAGTTATTCGTAGAATATCCGAAAGCTAGACAATCAATGACTCTACCTCCAAATTCTGTCACTGCTTTAAATTCCACTACACCAAAGTTGTCGATGTTTCGTTCAGCAGCATCAGCCTTTGCCAACAAATTCACTGAAATCAAACAATCTTTGACTACGACAACTCCCTCCGGTTCAATGAAGAGTCTGACTTCATCTAATGAAGGTAATTCATCGACTTCCTCCGTCACCGATATCAATCAAGCTGGAACTAAGAAAGGTAGGCCACTTATCTTTTCTACTGTTAAATTTAAATGTGCCATTTATACTTGATCGTAAATTACCCGACAAACAAAACTGTAGCGTACTTTGGTAATCTTTTGTCAATGGGTGGTGAATTTGCGAATTCAGCCGAGATGCGAGTAGCGTTAACCAGCAAATGGCAGCTGATGAAGCAATCACTGAAAGATAACTGGATCTTCACAGAGGAATCGGCGCATACCGATGATGAATTAACAGATAGTGACAGTGATAGCGGTGAGCCAAGTTATTAGTGGTGAACGGTAGTGTGTAATACTAATGCTAGGTGGCGGTAGATGTCACCACCGTATAGTGCCGATAGCGGTGGTGGTGGTGCTGATGACAGTGCTGGTGGTGGTGGTGCTGGTTACCTTATTAACTTCCTGATCGAGTTCTATTCTCCCTCTATAGTTGTGCATGTCATACCTTTCTTACGCTCGCTTTATCATCGCTATATATACTCATACTTTCTTATACGGATAGTGTTTCAATGTATACTTATAGCATTAATAATTACTAATTCTATATAAAACATGTCTATATATTCCTTCCTTTAAGGTGTTTCTTTCACGCTGTCAGATATTTGTGGACGAATAATAATATAATCGTAAAAAACTATAAAACGTATATTTAAATTCATAATTTACAAAAATGATAATAATTTAATTAAATATTTAATTTAATTAATTCCCAAATGATGACATATGTATTCTATCAATTAATCCATAATATCTAACTGCTCAAATAACCTTAATTAACACTTTATTAACACTTTAATCAACAATAATCGCAATACTTTTAGGTGAGAGAAAAACGTCAAATATAAAAGGTACACTAGCCCTGAGTGCATCCATGCTGAGCTTGAAAAGAAACTCTTTCTCCATGGCCGTCGATGTACAAATATCCACCTTAAATAGATGCTCCAAATGCCAGAGTTTCCTTTACGATGAACAAATCATGGCAGGATGGACGGCGTGTGATTCAAATCTAAACTCAACGTACGTATACATCACGTTCGTAGAGCGTTTCAATCACTAATCTCACACTTCCTGGTCACATAGGTGTCTCTTTTGTAATACAAACTTCCTGCCCTCCATGCGAATACACATCAAAGTTGGTATACGTAATATAATTCCACCTATAGCGTGTTTTAACTTATTGTTCCCCCATCCATCAGGATTATCGTTATAATAAGCGAGGAGAAGAAAAGGGAGAAGAGGATTTCAATGTTTTATATACGCCGAAACATTCGAATATCGGTGATCCGATTTCAGCTTCAACAGCTAAAATATCTCACGAAGAAAAGTCAATCATCATTGAAGAGGAGCCATCATCTGGTGACATCTCTTTTGACACTGAAACCTCGACGTCTCTCCCGTTAGTTACTATCAGTCGATATCTAATACACTGTGTAAACTTATGCGTTACTTATTCTATAGAGTTGAAATAGATGAAATAGTCGTACATTACCTGAGTCCTTTGGTTCTGAGAAAACATTTGGAAAATATCCTATTTTCTGACTCTAATGATTGTCTACTTTCCTCGACGTTTGTCGATCAACATCCGATTATCTATTGGAATCTAGTTAGTACCTAATTACCGGTATTAATCATTGCCTCATCATCGACCTTATCTAATACACACATATCACTATCAGATTTGGTACTACACTAGAATTTCCGCAAGATCTTATCTTCCTGGTCTATTGTTTCGATCGCAAATATTATCTTCACAAGATAAGGTTCATTAGAAGGATTAGTCATATTTAGTCCATTTGTACTAGATTCTCAACAATATGTTATATATGAACTTTTCGTCTACGTAATGTTAATAATAAAGATACAACTTTCCGATTATATAGAAGCCTCATGCATCATGGACTAATCTAGACGAACGCAATGTATTCCTGCAAACACTGTGGGATGATTCCACGCTACACATCGGAATGGGAAAACCTCTATACATGTTGTGGGACGAACAAAGTAAGGGTTTGTCTGTGCGTTGTCCCTCATTGTCTTTGGTGTTCGCCGCATCGTTGACAGCTCTGATTACCTAGACTATGTTAACCACGCCTCACTCCCCTTCCCCGACCTTTAGTTACTAGTCTAAAGCCGATGCCGGAAGACGATACCGCTGTCATCAGTAACACTCTCGGCCTTCCATTCGAGTTTGTACCTCGCCCTACACATGACACACACGCGCCCGATGCTAACCAGACACTATCTCACCCTACAGCATCATGAGACCTATTGTGGCGTGTATAATGAAGAACAGCGATACCTTCTCTCCGATTCAGACTATTCTAGAACACAGAGCTCGCAGAAGTTATAGTCAGCGCGTCAGTAAAGGATTAGCTCATTCCATTTATAGAGAGATTATGTTCTTGGCCTTTGTTGCTCTCGATCGTAACAACATCGATATCGGTAAGTTCCCACAGGTGGCACTACCATCTATTGTAGACATCTCATTCATATTAGTTATTTGCTACTCGATCAATTCTTATATTACTCTATTTTCATGTCTTATCGCGTCTTATAGAACTAACAATTGTGATAATAATGAACAGATGCATTTGATATGGAGTATGTTCAAGCGTTTAGAAGGGTGAGTGCCAGAGAAGACAGACGCCTGCATGTTCAAGATGCCCCTTTGCAATCATCAGCCGCTGCATGTAGGAAAGTCTTTAAAGAACTTACTTTAATCGCCTATTCCTAGTCCTTATATTATCAACATTCCAGAGAAACCAAGGCATTTTATACGCTATCAGTATTAGCGCATATATTTATTATATACATATATTTATTATATACATATATATATATATATACATCATATACATCTATACATCATATACATCATATACATATAAACATTATATACATAGGTTTTATTATTCATTTTACATAACAAATTATTTTTCTATAAAATCTTTTATTTATTAACCGTTTTTATATTTATTTTATTTAATTGGTAATTTATTACGAAATCTCTTTTATGTTATATCTGTCAGTTTACAAGTAGATAATATTCACTAGTTAATCAATTTAAACGAATGTAATATTCTTTCATCTATGTTTATATATATATATATTGTATTATTAATTTGATTACAAATTCAGACAATAATACTTTTATGCTATTGTATAAATCCGGTTGTTAAATAGTTCATTAACAGTATCCCCCTCAATTTACTATGTATTCTATAATAAATTATATATGTTTTAAATGATTTCAAATTTGTTTTTATATATATATATATAAAATGATATATAACATTCTTCTCGATAAAAATAATAAATTAAGTTAATGCAAGATGCCAAAAGCACCATTGTAACTAGACAGGTAAGGGTGCTCTCACTCTAGGAACTTGTTGAAGGACAGAACGTTAACTCATCTTTAGTGAAACTTTTATTTTCCACCAGGAGTACAAATTTGATACAAATATCAATTAAAAACTCGTTTTTAAATCCATGGTTTCAATATTAATATATTATAATATTCATAATATAATTTAATACACATTATATTGGAATGTCGAAATTATTAAATGTTACATTTATAATAAATTCAATTTGAACAAAATTTATAAATAAATTCATATTTTTCATATATTATTTAAATAGAAATATAATTTGAAAATATGAATGCATTTTATTTCACAGATAAATAAATATACTTAATATCTTTGATTCAAAGATTTAAATCATTAAAATATAATTCAATATAACTCTGAGTGCAAAAAATAACCAATGCAGAAATATTGAGTGGATGTTCTGTCCTTGCTAATAGTAATTAACTATGTTATCTTTAGTAAATGGAATTACAAAAGTTTGATTATTTATTTACATATCCTATTTAAATAATACTATACAAGTTTGGAAATAATCTAGACCAACTAAGTGTATATCTTGTAGATAGATAGATAGATAAATAGTTTATTGTTTAGCAACACGAATAAAATTATAATAGTAGTGAATTTAAAACAAAGCGAAAAATAAATATATTATAAAATTGTTTAAAAAAAATTGATTTAAACGTGCCATGTAGTCATTAATCTATTTATTGATTTAAAGGAATAACAAAATAAATAAATTAAATTAAATTTACATAATAAAATAATTATACTAAAAAAAAGTAATAGTAATAGTTGAGTGAACAATTAAATAATAATATTATTGATAATATCTCTAATGATAAATTATATTATAACCTATTCTTGTAGTTATAGTCGGGTCCTGAAATATAATCAATGAGAATGTAATGATATCTCAAATTTTAGAGTGGATATTTGCAAAATTAGAGATCCTATGTATAGATTTATATTTTACTAGTAAACTATAAATATATGTATGTATGCCATGAGTAACATGTCAATGCCTACAAATATACACAACGAATTACCATCCTTGTGACACTTTACTTTTATATTTTTCATAATGGATATTAAATAGAATATGATATATAAGACTTGCAATATAAATGTATTGTATTGCCCCTGACAATGTTTAGCATGTATATTTATAAAGAAATCAACATAGATAAAAAGTTAAATAATAATAATTACTAATATTACTACTACCTGTACTATTAGTATTACTCCTAATAATACTACTTCAATTACTACTACTATTCATTTGATTAATAATTCAGATATAATAAATTCTTACAAAAGATTGCCTGCAATGGAATATTAAATCTGGCCTATTTATAATGATAGGCTGAATAATTAATCAATACCAGTGTAATGGATTCACACCTCCATTGCATAATACAATACACAATTAAATCAATCGGATGTGTTTTACGTCAATCAAATTTCATATAGTACGTATTTTAGATTTGATTATTATTGCTAATTAGACCTTCGTATCTGGTGCATCGTTCACATTAGTCATGACTTCTCTGCGATTAGAAAAGTTTCATAAACTCTCCTACAGTCTTCAGGTTACTATTATGTTTATGTGAATATGTTTTAGTTAACGTATAGGTAGTATATACAAATATATATTTGTATAACAAAACTACTATGTTGTTAATGCATACATATATAACTAAATGTATATATATATATATATATATATACCTATAGGTATAAAGGTATAAACCTATATGTACATATTATATAATATGTTTATAGGAACCTTATTAAAATTATTACCTAATATGAAATCATAATAATTATATATTCACACATAAGTATCTATAGGGGAAAGTCCCCGATTACCGACCCCTAAATGATTATTTGTAATAACTTATTCAATATTAAATATATTTAATTGAAATTTTGTAATTAGGGTAATATTTTGGCATTGAATAAAGTGGCTATTTTAAATTTTTGATATAATTATATTTACAAGAATAAACAGGGGGGTCGGTAATCGGATACATGTGCCTAATAGCGACCCCCTTCCCCTATTACCGACCCCCTAAAATAATCGTAGTATAAATAATTGTAGTATTATAATATCCAATAAAAAGAGTAGATATACATAACTATAATTAATTATAACATGACGTAATTTATTTTTTATTGAATTTATGTTTTAATAGTAATTTTAAACTTTATAGTAATTATATTAAAATATTGTATATTATTATTTAATATTTATTTATTAATCAGTATGTATATAATCAACTGGAATTATGAATCTTAAATCAATATCAATGATACACAAACAAATTACGACATATTTTAAAGTAAAATACGTATCTATTTTGATTGGATATTATAAATCACATGGGGTCGGTATTGGGGTAATTTAGGGGTTCGGTAATAGGAAAATCATATGGGTTGTTATAATTAAGATATATTGGTTAATAGTTTTTCAAATTCAATTATTTTTATAATATTTATAAACATGTTATTGTTGTACAATATTATGCACAAAATCAAGTTTTCTTTTAATTAATAAAGTATTTACAATGATTTAAAAAAAGTTATTATTCAAATATTAAAAAAAATAAAACAGAATATTACATTTTATCATATAACAATTGTAGGATTAAATATTTTTTTAAACAAAATACGTTTTCACATTTATCATTAAATTACTTACAGTTCATGTATATATTATTTTTTGATATCTCTTATAGTTACTGAGATACGAGAGGGGGCCGGTAATCGGGGAATTTCACCTACATAGGTTATAATTATAGCTTTTAACAATCTTATAATAAAGATATTAAAGATCTTATAATTATATATATATATATATATATATATATATATATATATATATATATATATATATATATATATATATATATATATATATATATATAAGATATATCTTACGAAGGAGTAGGTAAGTATAACTTGCTTATGTTTTAATTTCATTACTTTAATCCTACAGAATATATAAGTAATACTACCGGTAGTGAAGGCCTTCACTATTTGCTCTATTAATTCCTACAGTATACACTGTATACCTAGCCCGTTTTTGAACGTTTTGCTAGTTCGTTCACAGTAGGTCATAAATGTCATAATAAACATATTTGTGAAGTTTCATCAACAAATATTTAACATTGATAAAGCAAAAATCACTTTAATGAAGACATATTTGCATTTATGATTCAATGTAAATTCTATAAATAGAAAATTATAAGTATAAGCTATATTTATATTCATATAATGATGATAGACATATATAATATACAATTAATTTTTTTATTATTCCATTGATCGTTTTTTTATTCGATTTAGAACAAAATTAAAAACTATATTAAATTTTCCGTAGATCGATTTAATTATAAAAAAAAATTTTTTTAATATTTTTTAAGGATGTTTTTATATACTACATATGCTAAAAGGCAATTTTTCCTTTCATATATCTGTAATTTAAATTTTTTCATAAATTTTCAATGTAAATACATATCTTTTTTAAATATTGTTTTGATTTCTGCATTGTTGTCGGTTATACATTTTTTTTAAATTATATTTGGAATAAATAAGGAGTTATTCCGAGAGAGCTGGCACTTTTCTATGAAGGGAACTAAAAAAGTTACAAAAACAGTCTCTCCTACATGTACAATAATAGATTATTTACGATAGGTATACCGAGCTACTAACTATTATATATAATAGTAGGTATACCTACTAACTAGTATATACATACCTACTAACTTAATAGGAACCTAACTGTTGTAATATATTATATAAATATCAATAGTAAATAGAAATTCATGAATTAAAATTTATATTATACATAAGGTTGTAGTAAACTAAATTAACATAGTTTACATAGGTTACAAGTAAAATAGTAACATTAACATAACCTACAATATATAGACACGCCTTATAAGGTTCGCTATATTTATATAAGTAGTTGGTATATAAGTATACACTTGTACAATTAGGAGGCATGCAGGTTAAATAAGTACTACAATTAAATACATTCCTACAGAAACTTACTCTATTGATGTTGTGATGACACATGATAAATATTGTTTATTGATTTAATAGATGTACATTGTACATCTATAAATATGTGTAGGTATAGGTGTATATATATATACACGTACACTGTACGACGTACAGTACATATACGTACAGTATATATATATATATATATATATATATACGTCGTACACTGTACATTGTCTTACACACATGCGCACAGTGTGCCGCACACTGGCCTACACATACGTTCACTCAAATACGCACATAACCACCGATACACGCGCGAACATATATGTATATGCTACCTATATCATATAGGCTATATATATATGTATATACAATATTGCTAAGATATAGATATATAGACAGATTATCTGAAATGTATAAAACTTCTAATGGACGATGAGACGGAAGCGATGTTGAAGTTCTTGCACGAGATGCGCTCTGAATTGAGTTCATGTTTAGCACCCATGAACTACAGGTTAGTGGTATGTGTGCGTGCGTCTGTGTGCGTGTGTGTATACTTGCGTATGTTTACGTAGGGGAAATAACCTAATACGGACACTAACAATAAATGGTCTTAACATTTTATGACTCATTAGTTTTATTAAAAAATTACAATATATTAATATTCTATGATTATAGATATTATTGTGATTTTAAAATTTTATTTAATCTTTTAATTCCATAGATACCGGGGGTGTCCGTATTCAGTACCCATGTCCGAATACGGACACCCTGTATTATAATAAGGACACCCTATATACCACTAGATAAACTATATATTATTGATGAATCAATCAGAAAAATTATAATTACATTATTTATAATTAATTTTATGAACAATTTATTCTAATTTAATTAGTTAATAATTTATTTATTTTTATTATTTTTTAATTAATAATACAATTTAAGTATCTAAATAATAAAAATGTAGATTTAACTGCATTGGCTGTATTAATATTATAACGCACGCGATTTTTATGAATATCAGAATAGTTCATACGCTGCGCGCTGATTGGTTATAAATTTGATAAAAAATATAGAAATTATAAATATAATTTTAGAATGCTTTATTTTTTAATAATATAGTGTTATATTTTATATTGATACATTTGTATATTCTTGAAAAGGTTTTAAGTTACATTTTTTTCATAAATTTAAAAACGTAATAAAAAAATCAGTTTATTGGATATATCAGCAATATGTTGAAAAATTAAAAAATTAAAAATATTTTTGTAGACTATTTATATAATTTTGAATATGTTATTCATTAATCATTTTTTGTAGTATTTATGGTTCCTGAGATATCGAGAGTGTCCGTATTCGGGCACTTTCCGTATTCGGTTACTTTCCCCTATGTAATATATTCTATATATATATATCTATATATATATATATATATATATATATATATATATATATATATATATATATGTAACAAAGTGAAGTTCGTATGTATACTTTATTGAAGCAAAGACCTGTACAACAACATAAATGAACATAATAACAATATAGGTAATAATAATGACAATATGTAACAATTGTTAACAATCGGATTAACCCGGTGAGACGCAGAACCGAAAGTGTATCGATCTCACCGATCACGTTCATTTTATAGGAAACGAATGACACGAAATATACATAAACGATAACAAATATAAAATACAAAACGAATAACAATTTATACAAATAATAAAACATTTAATTACAACATATAAATCTACACATGACTATGCAATCAACCGAGCGACGCTCGCCGAGCGTGAAGCCTAAAACAATTTATGCATGCAGATATATCGATATTACATAATGAACGAATTGAATTAAATTCAATTCGATATAAATGTATATTACCTTATATTACCGTATATTAATCGATATATCTGCATACTTCACTTTATAACATATATCCCGCCTATATTTAAGTGGTCACACGCAGATATATCATATATGTCTCTCGTCTGGATGCATATATGCATATAAGGCTATAGCCTTAGATCCGTGTGAGCGGATCTTTATGCCTCCAGGGTCTGTCATTATGACACCAACACTTGCAAGGACATACTGGAACGTTCCAATATGCATCGATTCCCAACAACTGTTTAGGTGGGATTCATATATAGGGTAACCTAACAGGGCACTTTGTCGGTACTTGTGTGTGGTGTCTCGATCTATTGGGCTTAGGTAAAGGACACTTATTACATTAATCGGTATATCTGCAGACTTCACTTTATAACATATATATATATATATATATATATATATATATATATTATGTCTACTTACTAAATATTATATGTGAATATATATATATATATTGATGGTTATCATAATTACTAAATACAATAGCCAACTTCCGGTGAAAAGTTACACAGAAGATAGAGAGCCATACGATAGAAGCACGTGTGTATCAGGTTATTCTGGGTATTACGTGTATAATATATCTACACATAAATCTAAATCTACACATACATATATATATATATATATATATATATATATATATATATATAATTTGCGCAAAAAAGTTAACTTTAAACCTGAAAAAATCTAATTTTATCCTGTTCAATGTTAGAAATATACATACTAACTCTATATTTGATATCAGAATAAATAATACCAAGATCGAAAAAGTTAAAAACTATAAGTTTCTTGGAGTATTCATTGATGACAAACTAGACTGGAAAGAACAGTATAATTACATTTCCAAAAAGTTATCTAGGATAACCGGAATTATCAGGAAAGTTAGACCAATGGCAAACAAATATACTTTACTATCTATATTATATAGACTATATATAATGCTTTATTTGTTCCTCACTTATACTACTGTGCCCATATATGGGGAAATACTTTTTCCTCATTAACTGATTATATAAATAGATTACAAAAGCGAATACTAAAACTAATCACAAGTTCATCGTATAATGTATTTTTGAGAGAAAATAAAATTTTGAATTTTGATCATATTGTAAAATTAAGTTCGATTAAAGTTGCTCACAGAGCATATTATCATAAATTACCGAGTAACATTCAACAACTTTTTTTGATTAATAAAAACACGGATAAATTTGTAAGATTCAAGTCAATAACTAGCAGAGATCTGTTTAGAGTGAGAAATGTGTCCTCTAGACAGTGGAACTTACTTCCCATTCAACTTACAAAAAATAGGTGTATTAAATCGTTTGGAAGACGTGTTAAAAAATATATTCTTGAATTGGAAATGACTTAAAAAGGAAAATTTGTCTAAATAATTATTTTTTTATTGTTTTATTTTAATTTTAATTTCTGACATAATATAAATTTAACAAACATTTCTGATGTTTTTTATAATTTTAAATTTTTATTTTTATTTTTATTTTTAATACTTATATAATTTTTTTATTATTTATATAACTTTGACATAATATAAAATTACAAAATATTATTTGTTTGTTTTATTCTTGACTTTTTCTTGACTTATTATAATATTAAAAAAAAAAGGTGTTTACAGTGTTCGACTTACTATAAATTTACTTAATTTTTTTTTTAATTTTTGTATATAATATAGCTATTTATTTATTTTTATTTATTTTTTTATTTTATTTTTTTAGTTATTTTTAGTTATGTTTAATTGTGTTATTCAATAGGATTTGTCTTTTAATTTTTAATTTTATAATTATTTTATATTTATATTCCTAGATTTTTATATTAATTTATTTTTCTTCTTTACATTTTATTATTATATGATGAATGACATTATGAGGAGTTTTTAATTATTGGAATATATATATATATATTAGTTTTTTTTTTTTTTTTTTTTTCATTATATTTTTTCTATGGAGTGGCTAATATGTTTGGACTTGATATGATTATGATACGTGTCGGGGGATGGGATATACTTGTGGAGTGGGCAAGTATTGTCAGTGTTCTTATTATTGGCGGTATTAAGATCCCTAAGGCATTGGAACTGGCGTACCCATATCCTTGAAGTTGATACATCATATACCATCATTAATTTCAACATAATATTGGCAACTCTGGATCTAATTTATTAGTAATCTTTAACTACAGCATTCAAAACTAACATATATATATATACTCCAATTATACTTTTAATTTCTTATACTATTAATTTTTTATTAAGATTTATAAAATTACATATTTTACTTCTATATTATATAAATTTTACTTTTATTTTTTTTCTCCTCATAATTGTTAATTGGGAATATGTTTCAGGTAAACGACTAGATAAGCATTGCGCTTCTTCGATTACCTTGGTCATGCCTAAATTCTGATATTATTATTATTATTATTATTATTATATATATATATATACTCGAGTACTATTTCCTATTCAACATCGCCCCTGTGTCGAGTTGATCCCTCCCTGATCGATCTCCAATAACGATACAAACACAATAGAAATGTCCACCTCTGACATCATATTGGATAGCATAATGGACACGTCACCTGTCATCAGTAGAACTCTGATCATACCCCCGGAAAGATCTAGAACTGCCAGTCCGGTTTAGTATCATACCACTACACGTATGTGTATGAGAGTGTGTTTGTGTGTTTGTATACACATACATATATGTTTCATAGTGATGAAGAATATGTCGAGGGCTTGGCAAATATTTAAATAACCCCCCCCATTCTATTAAAGTTAAATGTACACTTTCAATGATACTTATTAATATGCATATTATGCATGTTAAATGCAGCATGTAACTATATTCTGATGTAAATATATGCTACCAATAATATATATATATATATATATATATATATATATATATATATATATATGAATATTATGCAAAGCATAACCAATTATATATTGAAATATTATATAATTTTGTTGATGGACAATTAGTAATTAATAATTTGTTAAATAAATATATATATATATCTATAGATAAGTAATATATATGTTATATTAGTGTTGTTAATACATTTAACATTATTAGTATTGAAATTATTATTACAGAATTGCCCATATTACTAACATATCTATAAACTTATATACCGGATAAGATGTCATGATAGTGACGTAGGAATCTCCCCTATAATATATTCTCAAAGTGTGTGAATTATTTACCAAGGTATATACCAAACATACATTATCTATGTTACATAGATTATAGTCTTACATATATATATATATATATATATATATATATATATATATATATATATATATATATATATATATATCTAATAGATGTTGCCTAATATATATTATTGATATAATGTTATAATAGACGGAACGTGTGTACAATGCATACCATATGGTACGCATACGTGCATATATATTATATACATATATGTATATTCATATATACATATATGTATATCCGCGCATTAAATAATACGACAAGGTCACAAGGTCACATATAGCTTCCGGTATTAACGAATGGTGCATGTTCAGTATGAACTATGCATGTATGTTTTTCTATCAATGTAGGCTTGTATACAAGCATATATGCTTGTATGCTTGTAGGCTTGTAGGCTTGTGTTTATTATATAACCATTATTGGAGCTAGGCCATCGATATAAAGAAAGTGGATAAGCAATTGACGCACGCAATGCATGTAAAAGATAGACACGTGAATGACACTTTTATCGATAAATTAACAAAATGGTATCAGTAATTTTGATTGGATATTAGTCATATTATATATGTCAAATATTGAAACAGTAGTCTTTTCGTCGAAATAGATTAAAGTGACTTCTATCTATATCAATGGATTTAAATTATAAATATCAATAAAATCAATAAAATAGTATTATAACTTCAATTTAAATACACAAAATTACGAGGAATGTTGATATTATGTATTTTAAATATATAATTTTATTTTTAGTATCGATAGTATATTAAAATTGGTAGTGATTATCAATATATATATGATAAATACATATTATTATAAATAAAAAGTAGTGGGCCAGATAGTGGGTTTCGACTGCAGCGCTCGTAGCGGAAAGTGCCATACACTACATTCAATTGCTTATCCACTTTCTTTATATCGATGAGCTAGGCCTATAAGCCTTTATAATGATTTAAGAAATGTCGATATATCAGTAATACTGATATATGTGGGACACAATACAAATGGTAAACTGTAAATTGCAAGTACATTAATGCAATATATTAGAACATGTTCTAAATAATCGCTAGTAATTTCATAAGTAGGATATTTGCATACCTATATTTTCTTTATATTCTTTAGATATATAAAAAGCATATACGTATATATATATATATATATATATATATATATCAATTACATACATAATATATAGGCATATGCACCTATATATGCACATAACTACCTGTATACACATAGATACACACATACCTACATAATTATCTATCTATATATATATATATATATATATATATTAAATAAAGTATATACATAATAAAAGTCAGTAGTATTTTATCATTTCATATTGACAATACTAGAATACCATATAAGGTATTTATATATATATATATATATATATATATATATATATATATACCTATAGGTATACCTGTGTATGTATACAATGTATAAATATGTGTAATTATAACTATAAATAACTTTACTCACTTATGAATATATTATCCCAATACAACGTGTACATGTACATACATACACACACAAATACACACAAACACACACACATACACACACGTATGACATATTAGACAATTAAGTGTGTATACAAATAATGTTATTATAGCATTGGATCTACACTGTTAACAATTAGGGTACAGCGAATTCAATGTATAGGGTACAGATCGTTAAAATATCACACACATTTACCATGTACACTAAATAGGGTACACATTTTTTAAACTCACCAGGGTACAATATATCTATATATATATATATATATATATATATATATATATATATATATATATTTATTAGGGTACATTTATGTTAAATATTATAATACCCTATAGGGTACGTGATTATTATATTTACATATCATATGATATATATAATAGCATATGCTATTCAGTTATGGTACATATCATACAGGTGCATTAGGGTACACGGTATCATATAATTAGGGTACAACCTGCTAACATTATTTAGGGTACTGATCGTATTTATTCAAATTGTACCCTAATTAGGGTACTGCTTTGGGGACTCTACTTACACCCTACAAAGGTACTCACTGTCTCACCCTAATGTTTAACAGTGTATGTTATTATATAGTATATGCATTGTATCTATATAGTTTTGTTCTTTATCAAATATAACTACAAATTACATGTAATATATTATATACACATTATTATTAAATAGATATAATTATAAATTAGTTAATTGTTGTCAACCAATAAGAATCATCCGTAATAACAGATACCGGGATTCTACGAGGAAGAACGAGAATTAGTGTTCGACAGAATGAGGGCCTCTAGTGCTAGGTTTGAGAACGAACGCCAAAGACAGGTTTACCTAATCGTATACATATGTATTCATACGTATGTATATGCGTATGTATTAGTATGTATCTGAGTATGTATCTGGGTATACATATATGTATATGAGTATATATATATATATATATATATATATATGCGTATGTATACATCTATCATATATCTATCAGATATATCTATCATCTATGTACTCTATATGCGAACACAAATAACTCTAATTAGACATATCCCATGGGATATATGCATATATTGAGGGTTGTATAACATAAGTGTACACCCGCACACCGCACACCCGCACCGAACCGCACCACACTCCTCCGCCTCCACTACGCAGGCTATGAAAGTGTGCGACAAAATAGACGATAAGAAGATGAAACAGAAACAGATCATCAACAGACTCTTCTTGGAGGCTGATTGCTTCCAGTCCACGTTAGTATACCTGCGGTCACGTGATTACATCTGACCACATACACACGCGCTTAGTCACATGGCTACATATATGTTATAGCTATTATAATATACACCTGTATAACGTACACTGTAAGTCGTACAGCGTACATCTATAGATAGACAATGGTGGAGGTGCTACACCTAGGTATTATGCATGTATAGCGAATATTTAAATATAAATTGACCTATTCGGTTTAAACTAATAGGATATATATATATATATATTGTTATTTTGTTATTTATTTGGTGGAGTCCTTTCATCCCATCCAGGAACTTAGATGAAGTGTTCACTTATAACCATATATGGCTCTAATGTCCCTTCGAAGACGCTCTCATGTTAAGGCATCCGTAGTTTTAACGAGATCTGATCATTTATTTATACACAATTTTATAAGATCTTTTCTAAATAATATTTCAATACCCATGGGTAAAAACCCATTTTATAAAATTAATTAATGGTCCGGACGAGGCTCTAACCCGTGTCCTACTGCTTGTGTGTCCTACTGCTTGTGTGTCTGACGCCTTAGCCACTGAGCCACACGTGTGTACATGCAGTTTATATATATATATATATATATATTCATATATGAATAGTTTGGAGGATAACAAAACCGAAGGATAATTAAAACGAAACATTGACACGAATACATACCACCCTATCACCCTCTATATAATGCCTATCTGGTTTAACCGTCATAGTGTATGGGCAGCATAACTCTATGGTATAGTAATGCTAAAGGCACACTTACACATTATAGTACATACCCATCTGTACATGCGGCGCATAGGTCATGTATGTACCGACATACTATGCATCGACATCGAGTATGTAGACTATGTTTAACATGTACACCCGTACATATTGCATGTATGTCCGTAGTCCATCAATCACAGTTGATAACATTAGTATATTCTACATGTATATTATACCTACGCATGCATAATATACCGATTAGTAGATATAGCTAATACGTAGTGTATAGAGGATACGTGTTTACTACATATAAAGAGTATACACGATACGCGTGTATTATACATACGTATATATATATATATATATATATATATATATATATGTATATATTGTATATGGGATGAAAGGACTCTTCCAAATAAAATAACAATAACAATAACAATATACATTATTGCCCATATATAATTTTTTTATATATATATATACTTATACTATAATAAATGTTATACACACTGGGTATATGCTATACAATATATTTACACTTATACACATTGCATACACTCAAACACACAAACATATATATATATATATATTAGTTGTATTTGTAATAGGGGTTTGCCCTTAAGGATATTTAATATACATGTATGCAATTGTGTACATTACGAATACATGTCTACAACATACGTACTGAACATATCTCTAACTAAACAGATTTGAGAATATAAAGAAGGATCAGACCCGCAGAGTCAGGGAGAAGGTAGAGAGCCGCAAGATGATGGACGTATAATGGGCTGTTGTTGATGAGCATAGTCACGTAACCCCCCCTCATTGCATCATCATTGCGTAATAATACCACCCTGTGCTCAATATCTAAGCGTTGTGATATCTTATACTAGTATTGTTGTTCCTATTTATATATATATATATATTTAAAGTGTGATATAACCTTTGAACCGATACATCGATTTCACTGTGCATTATTAATAAAGTGATTGTGACATATTAATATTGTTCAATAACTACAGACTAAAAATGTATTAATAATTCATACATTATATTCACTATTATAGAAATTATATATATATATTTATATAACAATTTCGAAGGTATAGTAGAGCTGGTTGGTTATAATTCAAAATGTCATCTAAGTTCCGGGATGGGATGACATAATTCGAACAAAATAAATACAGAAATAATAATATGACTAGTAGTAGTAGTAGTAGTAGTAGTAGTTGTAGTAGTAGTTGTAGTAGTAGTAGTAGTAGTAGTAGTAGTAGTAGTAGTAGTAGTAGTAGTAGTAGTCAGGGCCGGCTTAAGGGGGGGGGGGCAAATCGGGCAATTGCCCGGGGCCCCAAATTTTGGGGGGCCCATGAATTATTTGAGACATTTTTTTTTTACTATTTATATGAAAAAAAAAAATTTCTAACTATTTTTCTTATATATTATTAATTCTTATTAAAAAAATAAAAATAATATAATAAATTAATTAAATATGAGTCATTTAGGCCGATTTGAAGAGTACATTTTACAAAAATTTCTAAATTGACACGAAGATATGGTGGAAACAGCTACATGAAGATTTTGGAGCACATGCTAATAGTGATAACATAGATCTTCTCACCCATCTCTGATTGTTAGATCAAATAGTATGAAACCGATTGATAAATAATTGTTTGATAAACTAGAAGGTGATAAACGTATTAAGGTATTATTAACCATAGTTAAATCTTAACAATTTATAATTCTATAATTAGTTTACAAAATAAAAGTATACTTTTTTTTATTAAAATTAAATATATTTTATAAGATATATTTTAACTATGATTTCTGATATTTGTAAAGGATTATATTGATTATAAATTACGAAAAAAATGATATTCTATATAGATTTATAATTGTTATAGTAATTACAAAAATAGATATTTTCAAAATAATTTTTCTCAAAATAATGAACTTTCTCTATCTTATGCTCGTATTAATCAAATGTGTATATTCTCATAGTGTATATATTATTATAGTTGTATTAGTACACATAATATATATATATATATATATATATATATATATATATATATATATATATATATATATATATAATAGTTTTAATTTAAATAGGATTATTCTGCTTTAGGTTATTCCTATAGCATTGTTAATAATGTCTATTGATGAAAGGGAATTATGTACATAAAATGATTATCTTTTTCAACTTACTATCATTACAGAAAGATATTATATTTATTGAAACAGATATTATTTATAAATATATATATATATAACATACATATAATACTAAAGACATTTTTGCAAGTATCCACCTATTACTTGCAAATGAATTTTTAGATTGACATCACCCTTATCTATCTATTTACAAATAAATACACACAATGGCGATATTCTTATTGGAGAATAGGTGATAAGTTATCACTGATAACTACATAATTGAAGAAATACAAAATTCAAAATATTATATTATATATCAGTGTACTCAATTCCATATATATCACATCGATATATATTATCGTTATTTATATCAAGTTAGGTAGGTATTATAGTCTACTATTATTATATAGGTATTTATTGATTTACGACGTACGATTGTACGATTGAGATTCATTATCACTGATAATTTATCAGTTATAATTTATCACATTGGTCAATATTTAGCTACCGATCTATTAGAATTTGTTCAATAATAATATAATTATAATAGATTATAGAGCTCAAAGTTATGAAAATGCCAGCATATGTCTGGAAGATTCAATGACATAAATATATTATAATAACCATAGTCCATTGTCAATATGGATTCATATATCTACACTGTGTATTCCTTAAATCTGGTTGGGCAAAATGCCGTTAAATCTTCGACAAGTGTAGCAATATTCTTTGCCTTCATCCCAAATCAATATAATTTATTTAGCCAAACTATATAAAGAATATATTAACATCTAGATTAAAGAAGAATATAATATTTTTTATTAAAAGCATTATCGAATATAAAATGGTGATCGCAAGCAGATTCTGTTAGTGCAGTCTCTTGAGGACTTCTTATAATTACATAATTTATATCTGATATAATATATGTTAAAATATAACTTAAATTACATTACTAGAGTCAACGTATTTATTCAATAAAATGCAATTTTAGAATTTGAGACTTCGATATAATGAAAACCGTGGAGCTAATTACTTTGTAGAATAAATTCGATCAGAAAAGTATTGCAATTAGGTTACATTGAGATAATAGCGGTAATACAAAATATTGATGCCTTATAAATCAGTGGTTCCCAACCTATGGGTCATGAGTCATGACTCATGAGTCATGACCCATACTTGGGTCATTGAGTATTTTGTGTAGGTCCTGATCCAATTTCTAAAAAATAATATAAATGCTTTTATATGCAAATTGGATTTATGGTCGAGAAAAATTTAAGATGGAAATATATGTATATTAATTTTTATATGATTATTTTATGATTAAAGTATAATATTAACAAAATAAAATTTGTCATTGGGTCATGGTATATTTTTTAATTAAGAATTATAAAAAAAAGGGTCACGGTGAAAAAAGGTTGGGAACCACTGCTCTAAATATATATGCGAGAAAAGAAATTATTATGAGGAGTTGATTAAAGTATACAAACAAATTACAAAATAATTAGTATAATGATAACATATGATAAAATTGAAGAGTTATAAATATTAGTTTTTGCCAAAATGGCCCATTTAATATGTTATTAAATTATTATGGGGCCCATACGTTTTTTTTGCCCGGGGCCCATAGTATGCTTAAGCCGGCCCTGGTAGTAGTAGTAGTAGTAGTAGTAGTAGTAGTAGTAGTAGTAGTAGTAGTAGTAGTAGTAGTAGTAGTAGTAGTAGTAGTAGTAGTAGTAGTAGTAGTAGTAGTAGTAGTAGTAGTAGTAGTAGTAGTAGTAGTAGTAGTAGTAGTAGTAGTAGTAGTAGTAGTAGTAGTAGTAGTAGTAGTAGTAGTAGTAGTAGTAGTAGTAGTAGTAGTAGTAGTAGTAGTAGTAGTAGTAGTAGTAGTAGTAGTAGTAGTAGTAGTAGTAGTAGTAGTAGTAGTAGTTTTAATAATATATTATTATATTAGGCATACATTAATATAAATAAAAAATAAAATAAAGATTCGTTTTGTATATTTATTATATAAATATACCAGATTTCGTACATATTTTGATCATTGTTATGTTTATTATCTTTGATGAATATTTGTTACTATGCCAACACTCGCCTAGATCTAGATTAACATTTAAGTAGTCCCTATACGTATAATAGTATCATATGATTATTATAATACACACACATATATATATAACCTCGTGAATGTAAAATTCTATTAACTTTTCTGCTTGTGATCGTCTTCCTAGATCTACATATTGGCTGTGTTATCCTCTTCAAGGATCTATATGATTTAATTCGTTAATCTATACTTACATTAATACTATACCTATATAGAACTACTAATAGGTCTATTATTCGAATTATAATTGAGTACTTTCTAATTTAATAATAATTAGAATAAAACGTATTATAAGAATTAGTTTAATAATTTATTAATAATGTTTAGTATGTAAGCCGCTCTGTTAAACCATTTGAAGGTGGCCGCCCCATACTACCCATATTAAGTTGTCAATGTATACGGGAATATTTCATATATATACACATATGCATATTATCTTAATATATATATATATCAAAACGGGAGTAGTATTTCTATTGATATATATCAACAAAAGGTAACCATTGCCTAACGATCATTATAGATAATTAGTGGTATACCACTTATAGGTATACCACCTATAGGTTAACAGATCAGAGAACATAGAGTAACATAAGCAACATTTTTCATAATACCAATTAGTATCTAATATATACTATATTATACTAAAAGTATATATATATATATATATATATATATATACGTATATATATACTTAAATGACTAGGTAAGAAAAATATGACTCGCTCAGGGATATGACTAGATTTTGAAAAAATGAATATCACTTTTTAAAATGACTTGGTTAAATGAAGTAATTTTTAAAATAACTAGATTTTGTGCTAAAATGACTATATTTTCTTTCAGAGTGTACTATATTTATATCATTACAAAATATAAATTAATTTGTAGACTTTATTTTTTGATAATTGACAACAGTGGCGTAAACTTCCCAATATATGAGTTACTTTTTGTCTCCATCTTTTCAGTATACTTTTCAGTATACGATTATAATCGTTCAAGCTTCGCATCCATAAAGTAATATTAAGAGCACTAGTGTTTTATGACTGATTAAAAAACAAATTGTTATATGTTATAAAAAATAGTAGGTATATTTGTTGTTGTTATTTTTACATAGATGTATCATATTTCTTTATAGGCTGATAGTACATTGTTAGTTTTTAAATGATAGGAAATACCTGTAGCATTGTAAACATTCATTTGTTAGATAAAATAGAAAACATAACTAAATACTTAAAACTATATAGATCCTATCCTGTTCCCTGTTCTTATCCCTATGTTAGTTTATAAACCGTTGGATGCAATATATATATATATATATATATATATATATATATATATATATATATATATAAACAAGTTTCCAGTACTGTAGATAGAGATAATAAGTACGACGTAAGTTTTGACCTTTATATGATCTATTGTTCATAATATATTATGTCATATATGTCACTTTGTATATTTATAAATATTATAAATTAAATTTGTTACATTCGTAATAGGATGATACTACCGAGGGAGTACTACCCGATAATAGGGTTATTCAGTGGTAGAATATGTCGGGAGCGTGTAAATGTTTACCTAAAGGGGGTATCCCACTACCAGTATTTCAGTAAATAATATCCGGAAAAGTTTGCTAGAAAGTTATTTTCTAGTAAGTTAACTACAATTGTAGTGGGGTACCCCCTTACATTCTGGCAACTTGCCGGAAATATAGTAACTTTAAAGGAGGTATCCCGCTACAACTTGGTAGAAAATCTTTTTCTAGCAAACATTTCCGGATATTATTTCCGGAAATACTGGAAGTGGGATACCCCCTTAAGATATATCGCACACATGATAATATCGTATTAATAAAGTATATAATCAACAACATATAGGTATACCTATATTAGTATATTAGTATATATTATAGAATATACAATATACAAAATAAAAATATAACTGATAAATTGTATTGATTCCAAGTAACTATATTTATAGATATATTATAGCCTATATTAAATTGTGTTTTATGTTATGTAACTTATTATAATAGATTAACAATTAAATTATTGCATTTTAAAATGTAACTTAAAATATATAGTAATATTAATCAATAACTCGTTATTTTTACATTGATGAATGCATCAATCAATGTAGTGATATTTTAACAACAATTTGTATTCAGTGAAGCGTGACGATATTTAAATTTTACAAATATACAATATCACAATTTTTGTTAATAACAATAATGATGTAGTGAATAATTAAATATTTGATATCAGTTATGGCTGATAATTATGAAAAGATCAAATTAATAGGTAATGGATCATATGGAAAAGTTTATCTAGCAACAAATATAAAATCAAATACTAGTCAACGCTATGTTATAAAGGTAACTTTATTTATCATATACAAACAGATATATATATATATATATATATATATAAATTTATTATAATAATGATTTATAATATCATTATACAAATTATATGTTATAACAATTAAAATAACAAATTAAAATTGTATATTAATATAACAATTATATATATAATTTACTTATTACAATTGTTATCCCATAATATTAAACATTATTTGTTGGTTGTAATTTTAGTTTTGTTAACGATAATATATTATATTAAATACTATATAAGCTGACAGGTAAAGTAATACGTACGTTTATTGATTATATTAATAAGTAATCATTATTCGTATGCCTATATAATTATAATTTTAAAATGTCCCTATTATATATATATATATATATATATATATTACTATTGAAATTGTAAGGTTTATTTAAATGTGTCTATGTATTCATGCTAATGATGATTATGATGATGAATTATTTTGTGTATATATATATATATATATGTATGTGGTCATCAATACATCTTAACATTTTAATAGTAATTATAATACTGGGGACATTTTAAAATTATAATAATATAGTAAAAAATGACAACGGTGATCACGTAACAATAACTAATCGGTTGCCTACCTATTGTTTTATATTAACTAAACATATTTCACTTAGCGTGAAGCGTGTAGTTATACGAATACAAATAACGTATACAATAAACCTATAGATGTCGTGTATACATTGTAAGTTAGTCCACGTATACATTATAATGTATACTTATAAGTACCATTTTTATCGGAACTAAAAAATATATAATATTTGTTATCTCATATTTAATTTTAAAATTACTTTATTCGCAAAATCATATATATATATACACAATGATATAACATAATATAAACTATAGTTTACTACTATAGTAGTTACATATATATGGATTTATCTTCACTCCCTTGAATTGCAAATTTTCATATTTTTTCTATTTACTCTTATATTTATTTTACCACTATAGTGGGAAGGAAGGGTATACCCTTTATATACCCTTAAGGGTATAATTACATATATACATATTCATATTATACACCACCGTTATACATATATTTAATATATGATTCAATAATTTGTATATATTATGTCACTATATTGTTATAAATAATGGCCATATATATGGCATATGGCCATATGATATCAAGATGTAATGATTTAATTGTTATTTTTGAAGTAATTTTATTATTATTAAAAAGTAAATTTTCCGTAAAAATAGAGTTCATATAGGTTCTTACTCCATTGAGGTTATTGTGGTGAATAATTTCGAAAGTACAAATATAATCATGTATTACAATCAGTGATGGTAGGATGGTAGGATCGGCGATTCGATCCTTATCGGGATCGGGATCGGCAAAGGATCGGGTAACGGACGGATGATCGCCGATCCATAAAAAAAGTATCGGTGCCCATCATTACATATACGATACTCTAATAGTATTTTATTTATTTATAAGAATATTAACAACATGTTAGTATTACTATAATTGTATTATTAAATTGATATGATATTGTATTGATCAATATAGGTATTTTAATATTTTCCAAGATATTGCAAGACTAGGATTTAGGACTACATAGGACCTACATAGTAATTAAATAATAATTGTTATTTTTACCCTAATAGAATGTAATCAATTGAGATCATATAAGTACACCACTGACTTTGACTCAACGTACAGTGTCGTAAAATAAGTAGATATTTGTATCCAATTAAATGCATTTATATAAATAAATTATATTTAATTCACAATATACCTAGTATATATGACATACCTACATTCAATATATGCATTTAATTCAATTGACTTATTATTGAAATAGAATATATTAATAATAAATAGTATTTACAATTATTAACAATTTATATTAAATAGGTATTATATCTACATATATAAATATATAAATAATATCGGGATCGGGATTGTGATCGGAATCGGGTAAGGATCGGATAACGAATTTAGTATCGGGATCGGGAAAAGGATTGCATAAGAGAATAAATAGAGGATAGGGATCGGGTAGCCGATCCATTAAAAAATGATTGGTGCCCATCACTGATTACAATATTTAATATTTATATAATTTAAAAATAAACTTATTATAACTTTTTTTATAGTTTATAAATAAATAATCTGATACAATAATTTTTTTTTAAATAAAGTAAAAAACCATATGCTTTTTTTCGATATAAATAATGTTAACAAATTATGTGAGTTCATTTTTCAATCGAAAATCAATAATTCATATTGATATAATTAATAAAGGATTTAAACTATCATTCTTAAAATTTAATTATCTATACTAATCGTATATATATATATATATATATATATAATGTAGGTAACTATAGGTAAACTATTGGTAACTATAAAAGTTTTTGAATTATCGTTGTCAGCCACAACACACCTCCCTCTCCCTACTTCTACTGATACTGGTAGCGATGCTTTTTACCTTTTATAATATACCTATATTCCGTATTCAGTATGAATTTATATTATAATATATTATATATAGGTATGTTTGAAACCTATATAATAATAATATTAAAGATGTGTACACAATATTCCTAGGTAAAGGTACATCTAAACCTACTTCGCAATCCTACTTATATTTGATCACATCCATTATACGCGATAATAAACCTTTTTCATCAATGTAATAAATTAACCAATATCGCCAAGAACATATGTTCTCTAATATATTAGTAGGGGAAACTCCCCGATTACCGACCCCTCCTAATACCGACCCCTATCGTATCTCAGTAAATATAAGAGTTACCAACAAATTATATATACATGAATTGTTAGTAATTTAATGATAATTATGAATAAGTATTTTGTTTAAAAACATATTTAATCCTACAATTGTTATTTGATAAAATGTAATATTCTGTTTTTACTTTTTAAATATTTGAATAATAACTTTTTTTAAATCATTGTAAATACTTTATTAATTAAAAGAAAACTTGATTTTGTGCATAATATTGTAGAACAGTAAAATGTTTATAAATATTATAAAAATAATTGAATTTTAATAACTATTAACCAATATATCTTAATTATAGCAACCCATATTATTTTCCTATTACCGACCCCCTAAATTACCCCAATACCGACCCCATGTGATTTATAATATCCAATCAAAATAGATACGTATTTTACTTTAAAATATGTCGTAATTTGTTTGTGTATCATTGATATTGATTAAGGATTCATAATTCCAGTTGATTATATACATACTGATTAATAAATAAATATTAAATAATAATATACAATATTGGGCGAATATACAAAAATCAGGCGGTAACTTTTAGAATAAGTAATACATAATAGTACTATCTTAATATGAGTATATTAATTATTGGTTATCACCTATTATAGGAGATTATTTTATCAGGATTAACTGCAGAACAGAAAACAAAGACATTAAACGAAGTTGAAATTCTGGGTATATGTAAACATAGAAATATCGTCCGTTACAGGGAAGCTTTTCTATTGGACATGACTCTTTCTATTGTTATGGAATATGTCCCGGGAGGTTGGAATGCGTATATAACATGTTTTATAACACATACGCCATGCATGCATATAACATTATATATTACATAATAGTTGATTAATATTACGTTTTCAATAGGTGATTTAAATGAGAAAATTAAATCTAGAAATGGAGTTCATTTCGAAGAAAAGGTTATCTATTCTCGTATTGCATAATATTATGTCATACATTATCATATTAAAGTCCGTGTCACTTTACATATACTTTACTTTATTATACATTATTTTTGATATTTATATGAATGAATTCAGTTTATAGACAAAGTCTAAGGAGGATCAGTGAAAGCGATGAGCTTTATCGATTCGATACCTCCTGACATCTATATTGTACTATATCGAATATCTGCACATATTTATATAATTATATATATATATATCAGATAATCTATATTATAATCTATAGATATCACAAATTTTCATTCACAATTTTTATCTGAAATAATGTTCTTAATAAATAATTGATTAAGTAGGTATCGTAATATATATCGTAATCAGTAGATCAATACATAAGCATTATTGCATAACATATTTAAATATAGGTATGTATGATATATGTATAACTATAATATAACTTTACGATATTATAGTTATACATATAATAAGCATATTAGTAATATGCTCATAATATTCAGATATTTAAAAAGAAATAATTAAACTATATTGCAAGTATAATAAAGTTAGTTACTTTCAATGTTGTATATATATAAGATTAAAGTACACCATCATTGTAATAATCATACCTACGCAAAATTAAAATATGTATGCTATATATAGCGAATATCTATAGTAAAGTATTATGTAATGATGCGTAATTATGAACTAATACCGTACAGGTCATTCTAAGTTGGTTTGTGCAGATATGCTACGCTCTCCTTCATATCCACGAATTGCACATCATGCATCGAGGTTAACAAGTCACGCCTACATTACGCCTACATAAGCCCACATTACGCCCACATTACGCGTCGCCTACAACGAATGATTGACAGATCTGAAGAGTCACAATATCCTACTGAGCTCTGACGAACGCTATGTGAAGATCGCGGACTTCGGAATATCTAAAACCTTAGCAGACTCCGACCAATTCGCCACCACCTCGATAGGGACGCCATATTATATGTCCCCCGAACAATGCCTTCAGAAACCGTTAGTAATAATGTAAGTATGCGTGTGTATTTCATGAATTATTGCAATAGGTAGCCTATATAACTTTCATAACTTATATAAAAGTAACATTGGGAACTATATATCGAAACTCTATATAATTATAAAGACAACTATTATGAATATTCATAAGTCTTCATGATTAAAACTATAGATACATATTTATGATATACTCATATCATACTATACATATAATAAACAGTAATATGATAAAATCAAGAGACGTCTAGGAAAATGAACAGTATAAACTTGAAACACTCATATTCTTATATTAGATAAAGTATAATATATGTATAATTAAACATAATTAAACAACAGTTATAATTTCAAATGTGACCTGTGGTCGGCGGGATGTGTACTTTACGAGATCTGCGAGCTGAAGCTGCCTTTCATCAGTAATGACTTCAGGTCTTTAATCATCGCCATCACAAGTTTAAACCACGCCCCTTTATCAGTGTTAGTAGTTAACACAAGCATCAACGTGGTCTTCATACATGTATACATTACACTATTACTATACTAATACTTGAATTTAGATTAATACATATTACACAATATATATATATATATATATATATACATATATATACATTCATTTCACACAGTAAATATAGCGCCCTTTTAAATGATCTTATAGCTGTTCTGTTGTACAAAGATCCAGATAAAAGACCATCTGCTAAACAGGTTACTCTTCCTAAATTATTGTTTATTGCTATATTTATCATTCATATATATATACTACTTATACTTATATATATTATAATAGTTATAACTACTTGAGTGCCGCTAATACGTCCCCTGCCAGACAAGCTATAGAACACGGGTTCGAGCCCCGTCCGAAACATTAAATATGTCTTAAAATAATATTTAGAAGTGATCTTATATAATTGTGTATAAATAAATGATCGGCTCTCGTTAAAACCACGGATGCCTTAACACGAGAGCTGATTCGAAGGGACATTATAATGTCTATAGAGCCATATATGGTTATAAGTGAAAACTTCATCTAAGTTCATGAATGGGATGTAAGGACTCCATCAAAATTAAATAACAATAAATATATATATATATATATATATATATAATATAATATATCTCCCTATAAACATATATCTCCCTATTAATTTATTTTATATTATAGTATACGAATGCAATTTAATAATTAATTGCATATAGATCAATATAGCTATTCTATAGCATCCGTATGAACTCGCATGTAAACCTACATACACTGTTATTCAGATACTTGTGATTCCTCGTCTTCAACGCACAATTAAAGAATACACAAGAATGTGTTTGAAAGATGTTAACAATTCACAGGTGGTATTTTAGACGATATATTACAAATAACTATATGTTTAGTTATAACTACGTTATAGTTACTGATTTATTATTCAAATGTGTATATGTATAAATATATAGACAACATTCACTTAGGAACATTCTGAAAGTTTATTTTGTAAAGTCCTATGGTTGCTAGTGGTACGAACCAGAAGTAATTCATTTTTGTTATTGTATAAAAATCTAAATTTACATTGTAAATTAGTAAATTCTAAAGAAACATAAGTTGTAATCAAGATAATGCATACAAACTTGACCAATCCTCCTACATATATACATTTATATTTTTAAAATTTATAATATTTAATATAATGTCATTTTTATTTTTATTATGTCCTATTATTTCTATTTATCTGTTTTGTGAATTATATTTAGAACGTCTCACTTGGTTATTTTATTATTCGAGTGAATACAATATCGCGAACATGGCTGCCGTATGATTCTCGAGTTTACATTGTACACTGTACAATGTACACACACATACATGTGTACATCACACACCTATATATATATATATATATATATATATATATATATATATATATACTATTAATGAGTTATTAACATTTTACAGTACATTTTATTCATAATTTAACAAATAAATACACTATATATAGGGGAAAGTCCCCGATTACCGACCCCCTCCTAATACCGACCCCCTCTCGTATCTCATTAAATATAAGAGTTATCAAAACATTATATATACATGAACTGTTAGTAATTTAATGATAAATATGAATAAATATTTTGTTTAAAAAAATATGTAATCCTTCAATTGTTATTTGATCAAATGTAATATTCTGTTTTTACTTTTTAAATATTTGAATAATAACTTTTTTTAAATCATTGTAAATACTTTATTAATTAAAAGAAAACTTAATTTTGTGCATAATATTGTAGTTCAATACAATTTTTAAAACTATTATAAAAATAATTTAATTTGAATAACTATTAACCAATATATCTTAATTATAGCAACCCATATGATTTTCCTATTACCGACCCCCTAAATTACCATAATACCGACCCCCTAAATTACCCTAATACCGACCCCATGTGATTTATAATATCCATTAAAAATAGATCCGTATTTTACTTTAAATTATGTTATAACTTATTTGTGTATCATTGACATAGATTTAGGATTCATGATTCCAGTTAATTATATACATATTGATTAATAAATAAATATTAAATAATAATATACACTATTTTAATATAATTACTATAAAGTTTAAATTTAAATTTAATATTACTATTAAAACATAAATTCAATAAAAAATAAATTACGTCATATTATAATTAATTATATTTATGTATATCTACTATTTTTATTGGATATTATAATACTACAATTATTTATACCACGATTATTTTAGGGGGTCGGTGATAGGGGAAGGGGGTCGGTATTAGGTACATGTATCCGATTACCGACCCCCTGTATATTCTTGTAAATATAATTATATAACAAATTTAAAATAGCCACATTATTCATTGCCATTATATTACAAAAATTACAAAATTTCAAATACAAATATTTAATATTGAATAAGTTATTATAACTAATGATTTAGGGGTCGGTAATCGGGGACTTTCCCCTAGTTCATAAAGGACCTAAAAGTAATTTTCTCATATGTCTTTATAATTAAAATAATATATATATACAACATTAAAGTCAGACAAGTCAAACATGTAAAGATTAAAGTTAAATAGTTGTGTGACATTTTACTTTCATTTGCGTATAATTGCGTGAATAGCTATTTAATATTTAGAATATGTTTTTGTTTCTAAAAATATTATTACATTTCTTTTGCATACAATTGTTTAGGACATAAACCAAATCACCTATCTATATTTAAATATTGTACATTATATATTATATAGTTTAAATTTAAAGTTAGCTAATATGATTGTTAATTTATAGTCAGCGAGATCTAAACGAACCAATGACACGAACAGAAACCAATCCAATAAAAGATCCCAATCCCTGGATTGTAAAAATGCACGCAAAGTTATTAACAATATCTAATTAAATATTATCTAAATTTGACATTCATAAATATAATTTCATGCATTTTAAAATTTTAATTTACGATCATTTATCCATTGTAACAATACTACCACTAAGATTATCATTAGGTTTATTAAATGAGTCATCATTCATAAGTATATCGTAATCATATATTAATGTAATAGTTTTTATAATATTGTTTTATAATATTATTATAATTATTATTATAATTAGTATTCATTAAATATTATTTATATGGTTAACATTAACAGTTAAATTATAATATATCCTAATATATCCTAGAATACACCTCTTATTCTCATTCATAAAACGTAAACACTTTCAACTTAATGACAATTGTGACATATAGTTATACCTAAACACCGGTTAAAGGTAACTTTATAACTAAGTGATTCATAATTATTATGTATAAGCCTACCACCAGTAAAGGGTGATAATATAAATTGGTTATTGGTCAATAATACTAACTTTTAGGAATAGTATATATATATATATATATATATACTAGAATATACCCTTGAAGAATATTAATAACAAATTATTCTCGTAATACACCAGTCTACATTATATATAGGCACCTATGCATACACCTATAACATACACCTATGAATCATGATCCAGGAATCGCGAAGTTCGTATGGCGGAAATAAACTTTTTCGCCGTATTGTGACTAAGAATTTCGAGATTCGAAAATCAAGCTCGGATAGCGATCTAACGTATAGGAATTCGGTGGCAAAGCACCCGTTTAAATTGCACGTATCATCTTCGAGCAACCAATCAAAACATCGTAGAATTGTATCAGATGATTACGATAACATTGCACCAGACGATGCAGTTTTTATTAACGAGAACGACTACAAAGATAATAATACAAACCTCTTTAATAATGGACGGACCTATAGAATAACTAGTCAAGACAAAAGTTTGTATTTTATTAATATCAATATTTTTTAGAAACATGTTTATAGTTTAAAATTATGAGTACTTTTTACAAGGAGAAGTCTTAACACTTTGTCGACGATTATTATAGAATAATTTATTTTATAAATGTATGTAAATATATAAATTATAAATAATGTTATAGAATTTCTATATTTTTTTTTTTTTTTTTATTTTGTTGTTAATTCAAATAACTAGCGTTGGTCCACGTTTAAGTAATCTGCTTTACATAAGTGTTGAACTAGTAAATAATACGAATTTGGTAATAATACTATTACTTTGAAAATATATTTGTAATCTATATCATTTACTTATAAATAATGTATAAAATATAACATATTATATTATGCATAATGCATAATGATATCGACAGATATCGACGTCAATAAAGTACTTGTGGATTTGCTGCCAACACGGGGTCAATCGTTTAGTGAATACAGAAGATTCTACAGGTGTCAATTAACTCGTATCATAGGGGCTAGTCTGCTACAGAAATGTGAAGATAACGTAAGAGATAAGAAAACATTGCCTCGCCAGGATCTATACTTACTGCCCCTTATCTCTCAACTAATAACACTCTATAATCTATGCTAAGTTATCATTAACTCAACTTTAATAAATTATTATTTATTCATAAATCTCGATTTTGTTTCAATAATGTTAATTTATATATATAATATTATATAATAATATATAATTACATATATGTATACATAGATATATATATCTATATTTTATAAATAGTATATAGATTATGTCAGATGTATTAGATAACATTTGTATTGTTTATAATGAACGTTAGTCACATATACAATTTTATTTATTATACAAATATATCCTGTTTTTTTATAACCTATTTCAATCTCTTTTGGTTAACTATATGAAATAGGTACACACTGTTAAAGTTCAATCATTTTATTACATATTAATACCTATTAATTAACTCTAAAACTATTAATTTAAACACATTGAGTGTCACCTGATGTGTATGTATTAGTTCCATGCTATTTCTCTTTTATATGCTTCTTATTACATCTATAGTATCTAAATAAATGTACATTAAAACTTGTACGTTTATACGAAACAACCAGGTCTAGTCACTTTCCTAATCTCTAAATAAATGCATTAATATTATTACTCATTAGTTTTCAAATAATTCGATGTCTACACTTTCAGAGAGGCGCACTATATTTAGTAGATTAACCCAATAACACAACCCACCTCTCTCATATTCCTCGTCTTCGATTACCAAACACTTGCATCACATTTATTGTAATATTGCCTTGTCTCCCCATAGCTATACTACCCGTTCGGCTAACTGACATATCTAGAATATTTTAAAATATAGTAGACATTTTCTTTCTTTCAATTGAATGAGGTTTAGATTACACAGACTAGGTTTTAGCCGTATAATGTAGTGTAATTATCTTGTTAAACATATTCTTAGTGAAATAGATATATTTGTATTCTGCCAATAGATATCCAATACCATATAGATATTTAAAAGTAATATATACGGTTATATAACTTGTAAAATGTATTTATTTGTAATTTAATAAAATAAATGAGATGATTACAGTGACTGTGTACCTTGCACACATCTACATACATACCAACACCTTCACCATGCAGTAACTCGCTGACCTAATTAATACGGCGTACATAGTCTGCTTTAGAAAGTAGAACCCTCTAACTCAGAATATGGTGGTAATGTATGTTCTATATAAGTTCCAATAGTAACTTGTAAAGCATTGCCTGCTACTTATTGTGTAGATACAGTTAAATTCCGATTTCTCAGAATCCAAGTGACCGAAGAAATGTATCCGAATTATTCTTACATGTATATAGGTGCACAACCAATATATAATGTGTGAAACTTATGAGTTATCAGGGTTCTGAGATATTGATAGTCTGATATATCGATAGCTGTCTGTATAACTATTATAGGAAACGGTAACTATAGTTAATCATTATATTGCATCACATATTTTTTAGTTTTATTTGATTTTGATTAATTTTATTGTTATTTTTGTGACGAAGACAAATTCTCGACTAATGTAGTCAGTGCACTTATTGTAATACACATTACTATTACTTATAGGTTGTTATACTAGGTTATTACACTAGGCTATTATAATATATACGTTAGAATATAATACTATTTAATGTACTTTTAATTTAATATATAATAATCATATAAAATAAATATTCAGAATATCATTTACATTAAAAATTAATGATAACTATTTATTAAATATTAAATAATATAAATATTTTTTTTACAGTTTATTATTAGCTTACTATTAGTTATTTATTATATCATATATAATTGATATTTGTAGATTTTAAACATTAATTCATTTATTATTATATATTCTACTATCCCCTACAATAAAGTAGAACTAGTACATCGGTTACTATACAAGTACAGTGATGAACATAAGTGGCTATTGTAAACAGAGCGGAAGTTACAGGACTTCCGGTTTAGATCTTCTCGAGCGTGACGACTATCTTCACTCGATGATTTAGTGTTTCATGTAGGATATTCGTTAGTCCTTTGTAGTCCTATATGTTTCTGTATATAAATGATGGTTACTGATTATATGAATATATACATGTATAATTTGTACACAAATATATATATATATATATATATATATATATATATGTACATATATGTATATATGTATATATATATTATTGTTTTATATGAACCTTATGCTACTTGGTGGTGATTCATTTGACTTGTATCTTCTTTATTAAATATTCGATATTAATTTCGAATACAATTGTAGTACCATAATTAAAGTTCCGAAGATATAATCCAATTAAACCAAGTGTCAGATAACTTAGCTAAACATCATCAGTGTGCAGTCTAGGTTGTTGATTACGAAGGAATGTTAACATATCGGACATTGTTTGAATGTCATGGATACCAGTGAGATATGTGTGTCTTAATATGTTGACTAGTCAATTGAAAATACCATGGTGAGATATACAGTATCTACAAAGTTATGAAATATCATATAACATAAAAGTCTACTAATGTTAATAATTAATGTTACTTCATGTATGTGTATATATACACATATATACGTATATATTTATATGTACTACAAGCTACATAGTTCATATAATTATAACTATACTTTAATTCAATTCAACAATTTAATATATAAATCAAACAATATTCATTCGTGTATGATGCATCAGATATGAATTGCATGCAATCGACATGTTGACGTTTGATTCATGTCCTACAACATCTCTTTATTGTAATGAGACCATCGATGTAAAGAAAGAAACCTTTCTTTATAAAGGATAATAAGGCTGAAGAAACTATTATTTAAAAAACGCACGTCGTGTATATATATATATACATATATATATATATATATATATATATATATATATATATATATATATATATATATATATATATATATATATATATATTTATATACATATATATATATATATATATATATATATACATATACAATATATATATATATATATATATATATATATACATTTATGTACATCTCTTTATTGTAATGAGACCATCGATGTAAAGAAATAAACCTTTATTTATAAAGGATAATAAGACTGAAGAAACTATTAAATAAAAACGCACGGCGTGCACATTCACTTTGTCGATAAAGTTACATAACTATATATCCACGTAATAACGATACGTGTGTATATCTCTCTCTTATAGGACATTCTATTACTCGTTTTTCTCAATGATTTCAAATTATGAAATATAATATATGTGCGTGAAAACAACAGCTCTCTTTTGTATCCCATAACTTGAAATTAATGAGAAACCCGACCTATAATATAACATTTACAATTATAAGGAAATCAGCGTGTCTACAGGGTACTTAAGGGTACTTAAGGTCAACCTTACTAATGGCTGTCCGGTCTCATTTTATCTTACTTATTTTATCTTATTTATTATAGTCATATATATATAAATAAAGTTATATATATAGATAATATATTCACTAATAACTCAATAATAATTCATTAATAATGATTATCCAGAACCCAAACAATTAAACTATAACTTCTATATGTATCCCGCTTTAATACACTAGTTTAACAATGGAACAATGGAGCAATAGAACAATAGGTAAGTATTTATGTTGTGTTGAGGTCTTACGTAATACAGGTGTTCCCTGAAGGTCACGACTTTAGGATATCTGTTTAGGGGAACAAGTATTTTTATTATAAGTTAGATATATGCATTGCATAGATATATACATATATATATATATATACATAAACACACATACACACACAAACAGATGATTATAATTATTAATAATACATAATTTATATTATATTAAACATTTTGTCGTTGTAATTATTCTCCTATTAGTATATAATATCTTATTAGGTATTATATTAGGTATAATATTGGTATTTAATATAATTATTATAAATATATTGAATTTTGTGTAGGGGAAAGTAACCTAATTCGGACACTTTAACAATAAATGGTCTTAATATTTTATGACTCAATATTTGTATTCAAAAATTACAATATCTTAATATTATATGATTATAGATATTATTGTGATTTTTAAATTTGATTTAATATTTGTATTCAATAGATAATTGGTGTGTCCGTATTAGGTACCCATGTCCGAATACGGATACCCTATGTTATAATACGGACACCATATATACCACTAGATAAACTATATATTATTGATGAATCAATCAGACAAATTACAATTACATTATTTATAATTAATTTTATGAACATTTTTTTCTAATTTGATTAGTTAATAATTTATTTATTTTTTATTATTATTTAATTAATAATACAATTTAAGTATCTAAATAATACAAAATTTTGATTAAACTGTATTGGTGGTATTAATATTATAATGCACGCGATTTTTATGAATATCAGAATATTTCATACGCTGCGCGCTGATTGGTTATAGGGTGTGCGTAATAGGGACTTATATGACCTCTAGATATATGCTTATAACTTAATAAATATTTGATAACAAATATATAAATTATATGTAATTTTTAGAATGCTTTATTTTTTAATAATATAGTGTTATATTTTATCGATACATTTGTATATTCTTAAGAAGGTTTTAAGTTGAAATTTTTTCTCATAAATTTAAAAACGTAATAAAAAAATCAGTTTATTGGATATATCAGCACATTTTGATTAATTAAAAAATATAAAATACTTTTTTAGACTATATATAATTATGAATATTTTATTCATTAAACATTTTTTATAGGATTTATGGTTTCTGAGATACTAAAAGTGTCCGTATTCGGGCACTGTCCGTATTCGGTTACTTTCCCCTATTATACTTTTCTTCCTTATTGACTTCCCTACTAACACTAAGACGCCCCTAAATTCATTGCATTCTAATGCCGACATTTCCCTAATTTGCCCTCATGTCTCATACCTGAAATACATTAAACGCGCCTTCAGTTATATTGTTCCATCCTTATGGAATTCCCTCCCTACATCTATTAGATCAATCTATTCACAACCGTCCCTTATTAGACACACAAAGGCCTACATATTATCAATGTAATATACTCACTTATTTTAATCATACAACACTACTATTTTTATAAATTGTTCTATTTTATCGTTTTTTTATTTATTTATTTTATTTATTTATTTTGTGTGCTCATTCTATATTGTATATGAACTTACGAGGGGTGGTCACACCTATGATAAGTGCTAATAATCCTTATCATCATCATATATATAAATCAACACACACATACACACACGCACACACACACATATATATATATATATATATATATATACATATGTGTTTGTGTGTTATATATATGCATAGATTTATATTTTACCTAGATCTGTATTGCTATATTTCGCTAATGTAAAATCCTTCAACAGACATGATGCCTCGATTTAGGTATTTTAAGATGGCAAACCATCACATGACACATGCATTTAATAATAAATAATAAATATTCAAACAAATAATGTTGATTTTTAAATACATTTGATTATTTTTATATACGCTTATAAAGTGCGTTTCAATTATATCAAAATAAAAATTTATATTTATTTATATTATTTATACTGAAATATAATTTCAACATTTAATTTGATTAAATAATACTTTATATGTGATGTCGTCAATCTTAAGATACCCAAATCTAGGCACCATGTATGTTGAAGAAAACTCACTTTAATAACAATCTAGGTAAAATATAAATATATATATATATATATATATGTGTGATTGTAGATTATAATTTAATGTTTTAATTATATGAAAAGAAATAAAGTGAAACAAGTTAACTACAAAAGTGTACGAATAGGAAACACTAGAGAAATAATGATAATGATAAATATTATTTAGAACTTCATATTTATGAACCGAGCCTAGTTATAAAATGGGCGTAGTATTGCTTATGCTTATAAGTTTTCTTTTAATTAATAAAGTATTTAAAATGATTTAAAAAAAGTTATTACTCAAATATTTAAAAAGTAATCAAATAACAATTGTAAGATTACATATTTTTTTAAATAAAATACTTATTAATATTTATCATTAAGTTACTAACAGTTCATGTATAATATATATATATATAATTTATTGATATCTCTTATAGTTACTGAGATACGAGAGGGGGTCGGTAATCGGATACTTTCCCCTATATGTCTAGCTAGATATATGTTAATGATGTCTGCTTTAGTTTAAATGACAATCATTATTATACTTATTATAAATATATGTAAGGTTTATTGGGTGTAGGGTTAAAGGCCTCTCAATTGAGAAATAACCCGGTTTAAGTATAATTTAATATAGGGCTGAGTATATTAAGAATAGATAATAAAGTGGGTGAACGTAATATAGCAATCATTGTATTAGTTTTTAAAGTGGGAATCATATTTTCTGACGATTAACTATTATGGGAAATCAATTGTGTGTACACACACACATATATATAAATATATATATATATATATATATATATATATACTATTATATACATATTATATTAAAGGTATTACTTATATTTACATATATAAAAACTAACTTTTAATTTTCATCCATTAATATATCGAATATTTCTCGGAATGAATGAATTAATCATTCGCCGAATATAACTTCATCATTACCGTCTGCCTCAAGATTTATATAATTATTTGAAGTAAAGTTATCATATTGGTAGGTCACGGAGTTCAGCTTGCATACATCATGTATATATATACCACATTTAAAAATGTGTATTATTATCATTTATATGTCTTGATTAAACGACAGCTTATTGGCATGAACATCCCGAATATAAATGCGATATTATAAGTATACATATATGCATAATTCTATACGATACGTTACTGCCTGTAACGTTGTATTTCTGCAGGTTTACTCATTTATATTTGTTGATTAAACGAAAGATTTGTTGACACGAACAACGTTACTACAATGTTTCCATGACGTTACCTCGTGTACAGATATATTCTGTAGGTTATCTAATAGCCTGACACGTGACTCACGTGGTAGGCTGATACGTGGTTACTATAGCAACTATAGCAACTATATATAGTTGGATTGCGGTAAATGTTCTAGTGATGTACGCATGCTGAACTCCGTGACCTACCAATACGATAACTTTACTTCAGATAATTATATAAATATTGAGGCAGACGATATGTTTAATTGATACTTCGAATAACATTACCAAATAACTAAATAGGAATCATGTACAAGTGAACTTCGCAGGACATTAATCAGGAATTAAATAAGAATCCAGTTCAATTGAACCCCAACCGATGTTCATTTCTTACCTAAATATTTGGGATAAATACGTTAAAGTTGAAGGTTAGTTATTACATATGTGTGAATACAAATTTATATACATTAATATTATAAAAATAATTAAAAAGGACATACTATGTCAACAAAACAAATACACATGTATGGCGTTCAATACAATGTACGAGCATATATTCATATGTGTATATATACACCTACATAATGCAATACACACACACACCTATACATATAGGTAATACACGCACCTATTGGTACGTAATACATACTATGTATACATAGGTATGCATACCTACACTAGTTTTCTATAATAGTTACTCTTCAGAAATTGTTGATTCCCACTTTAACAACTAATGTAATTATTTACAAATAACTACCTACCTAAGTATATACGCTGAACACATTCATCTCATACTTAACTATAACAAATAGATTTGTTTTTAATAAGTATGATAATTATTGTCATTTCAAGTAAACTAAACCAGAGCTAATTAACCTAAATCTCAATACATCCAATAAGTATATATATACTCTATAGAGTGGCAATGTTAAATATTAATAAAAAGTGTAAAACCATCAACAAACTTAATCCTAACACAGATTGTTATATTTCAATATCTACTGAACCTCCAGACAAATATACATATTATACTACACATTATAGATAATTACAAAATAGTAAGATATATTTAATTTGAATAAATCAATAATATTGGTTTTTATATATATTGTTAATCTACTATAATATAACATTAATAATGTACTATTTTACATATTTCAAACGTGATAAGTATTACATTATTTGTTTGTTTCATATTAGTATTAGTTTATTTGATTTTAACATGTTCTATTTGTAATATATTTAAAATATATCTTTTAAATATTAAACTATATAATTAATAATTTATTACTATTACAGGTTACAAAGTTAAGAATAATTCAAGTAAATTTAACATAGAAATTGAATATTTCGATGCCCTTTATTAAAACAATGTATTTTATTTCTATTTTCGATAATTTTTCTTATATATTATATTTCTATTCTAGATTATTTTTATGGTTACTGTAAAACGTTTTAGTTTCTTTAATTTTGTTAATTTAGTAATATTCTTTGTATATTTCTATAACGTATGTTATCGTTAAATATTCATACTTTACACTTTCGATTAAATATTTTCAAAAATAAATTATCAATCAATAATAAATAACTTTTGCATTATTTTATTTTTTTATAAAAAAAGATAGCGATCTTATAAAATTATATGTTATGTAGGGGAAAGTAACCGAATACGGACACTCTCGGTATCTCAGAAACAATAAATCCTACAAAAAAATGTTTTATTAATAAAATATTCATAATTATAAAAATAGTCTAAAAAAGTATTTTTTATTTTTGAATGATACAAAATATTGCTAATATATCCAATAAACTGATTTTATTATTACGTTTTTAAATTTATGAAAAAAAATTTCAACTTAAAACCTTCTCAAGATTATACAAATGTATCGATATAAAATATAATATTCTATTATTAAAAAATAAAGTATTCTGAAAATTGTATTTTTAATTTCTATATTTGTTATTAAATATTCATTAAGTTATAAGCATATATCTAGAGGTCATATAAGTCCCTAATACGGACACTCTAGATGTCTTAATACGGACACCCTATAACCAATCAGCGCGCAGCGTATGAATAATTCTGATTTTCATAAAAATCGCGTATGTTATAATATTAATACCACCAATAAAGCTAATTCTAAAAATATCATTATTTAGATACTTAAATTGTATTATTAATTAAAAAATAATAAAATTAAATAAATTATTAACTAATTAAATTACAATATATTTTTTATAAAATTAATTATAAATAACGTAATTGTAATTTGTCTGCTTGATTCATAAATAATATATAGTTTATCTAGTTGTATATAGGGTGTTCGTATTATAACATAGGATGTCCGTATTCGGTACCCATGTCCGTTATATATGGAATTGAAAGATTAAATAATATTTTAAAATTGCAATAATATATATAATCATATAATATTAATATATTGTAATTTTTGAATAAAAATAATGAGTCATAAAAAGTTAAGACCATTTATTGTTAAAGTGTCCGTATTAGGTTACTTTCCCCTATATAAGTATATACAACATTATTAGAAATATTCAATAGTATATAATATGAAATATTATATGATATTCAAATGTAGTTGACTTGTTATATCCCTTGCACAAAACCACGAAATTATGGTAGTTTCCCTTACTAATAATTTACAGAAACAAAAATAATTTTAAAGATAATAAAGTGTAGGAATAATACGAATATTATGCATGATTAATATAACTTTGACATATATATATATATATATATATATATATATATATATATACATATATATATATAAATATATATATATACACTCGCTTTCCTATAATAGTTAGTCTTCAGAAATAGGCACAGCTGTATAATTATGGTAGGTATATATCTATATAAATATGGAAAATGGGTTATTCCCACTTTAACAACTATTATAACTATATTTAGAATAAATATCATACATTTTTGTAGGTATCAGACGTGTTTAATATATCATAATTAATAATTATGACACATTGTTTTATTCAAAATATGTATATAAATTGTATTATATATATATATATCGATAATGTATTTAGACGTGGAAAGTTGTAAGCTATATTGAATAGTTAAATATTAAATGTTATATACCTATATGATAATGTGAAAATATATGTACACAGGTATATATATATATATATATATATATATATCCTACATATATACAATAGAATATATTGCATATGTCGACTACATATGATGATAGTGTATTCGTGTATTCGTGTGTACCGCGTACAGTGTACATGCATGAGTGTGTTGGTATACGCATAATAATATAGATTCATATTGTTATATTAACCATTTACGAAGTCTCCACATGGTAACACCTAACTACCTACTTCCCTTATTTAGAATTATTGACAAATACCCCACTATAGACTATCACTCGTATGCTGATGACATACAGTTACACTGTAGATTGATAGACCCTAACAACGACATAAATGTACTTAACAACTGCATTACTGAAATACATAACTAGCTCACCAACAACTCATTATCACTAAACTGTCTTAAAACTGAATCAATGCATATTAAAACATCTACCACCATATTCATTCCACCACAAATTACCATTAACAATCTGAGTATTTCTTATGCTAATAAAATAAAAAATCTTGGTATATTAATCGACCCAACATTACAATTCAACATCCAGACTAAATCACTATCACAGTCAATTAACTACATACTACAACACTTACGAACAATAAGACCCTTCATTAATTTTAATACTGCAAAACTCCTCGCTACATCCCTCATTCTCCCCCGCCTTGATTACTGTAATTCATGTCTCTATGCCTCCTCACAATCTATAATAAATAAACTCCAACGTCTTCAGAACTCAGCCATCAGATTCATATTCAACATAACTAAATATTCCAGACAACATATATCCCCTTTGAGAACCAAATTACATTGGCTGCCAATAAAATCCCGTATAATTTACAAAATTGCACTGACCATACATTTAGCTACACATCATAACACACCAGAATATCTTGATAACTTACTAACTCCCAACACAACTATTTACGAACAAAGACACATAAACAAATTCAAATTAAAAACTCCAGTTCTATTACATTTAACATCTTCCCAACATAAATCTTTCTCCATCCATGCTCCAAAAATCTGGAATGATCTACCTCACCATATCCGATCAATTGACTCAACTGTAACATTCAAATAAAAGCTCAAAACATACCTTTTTGCCCAATAATATATTGAAAGCACGTCCGAAAACTTCAATAAAGAAGTTGATGGAAGTGCCTAAACCAATTAGGTAACAGGTAACACATCTTTAAATTATGCGATTATTTAACGTTTATGAATATTGTTTATTTACAATTTATTTGTTATTTGTTAATATTTATTAAATTATGTTACTACTAAATAAACGAAAGAAATACAATTGTATATATTATTGTAAACAATTTTATTATTATTCTATTTATAGAATCAATGATGCTAACATATGATGTATATTTCACGAAACAATGCATTGTTATTAAGATGATCAAGTCGTTAATCTGTATCTCCATCGTTTACATGTCCTCATTAAATTCCCGTATACCATAGATACATTATAAATTACTTGTAATCATTTATAACTTAATATATATATATATATATATATATATAAACTTGAAAACATGTTTTGTATTGTTTTATTTTGGTAGAGTCTTTCATCAAAACCAGGAACTTAGATGAAGTTTTCACTTATAACCATGAGGCTCTAATGTCCCTTCGAAGCCGCTCTCATATTATGCATCCATGGTTTTAACGAGAGCCGATATTTATTGTATACATAATTATATAAAATCACTTCTAAATATTAACGATAAGATCAAATATTTAATACCTATTTTATTGGTCCGGATGAGCCTATTGATTGTGTGTCTGACGTCTAAGTCAACTAGCCATACTGAAAGTTATATATATATATATATATATATATATATATATATATATATATATATACATACCATCAATAGTATATATTATATACCATCGTTAATTAAGTTAACTTCCTAATATATTTATAATGTATTTATTGTGCGACTATCAGGGGCGGATACAGGGGGGGCTAAGCGGGCTCTAGCCCCCCCTCGTGATTGTAAAATATATGATGTGGTTAAATCAGCAAAACCTTCAATATCAATTATAGGTTGGCTTATGCATATTTTATTTAAAGTATATTCATTAATTGTAAATAAATTTAAAGATATTGGTACTATTTATAATGAATTATCAAGTAAAACACATGAAGAAAGGTATCTTCTGCTAAAGAAAATACTCGCACAACAATCCATCAACGATCACGTTTTTAAAAAACATAAAGAAAATGTAAATACTCGTACATTTCAGATAAAGTGGTTACACACATATTCTTAGTTATCCTACAGTGCACCTTTAAATGGCCGATTGTATATACCATGTGTTTTTCATTTACAAATTAATCACAATCAAGTTGGAAAATGTGTCACTTTGCCCTTGATTAAGTTTAAAGATGCGATTGCTGATTTAATTAAGAAAAACATGAATCTACTATTTACAACAAGAATTATTTGGAAGAAAATTCTAATTTCATTGCAGTGATGGAAAATAAGAATCAATCTGCTATAATGCAAGTCAACAATTCAATATCTAAGCAAATTGAATGCAACAGAGCAAAATTGTAATCAATATTAGATATAATCATTCTTTGTAAACAAATCAAAATATTTCATTACCTGGTTATAATGAGTATTCTACTGATCCAAATTCTAATCTAGGAAATGTCAATGCACTTCTGAAACTATGTATAAACTAGTGATGTAAATGATGCTAAAATATAAAGCATGATGCAGTCTCAGTCTCGGTTACCCAAATCATCGATACAGTCTCAGTCTCTGTTACCCAAAGCATCGATGCAGTCTCAGTCTCAGTTACCCAAATCATCAATGCAGTCACAGTCTCAGTTACCTAAAGCATCGATGCAGTCTCAGTCTCAATACCTAAAGCATCGATGTAGTCTCAGTATCAATACCTAAAGCATCGATGCAGTCTCAATGTCAAAAGCATCGTTTAAGTCTCATCATGGGTTACCTAAACCGTCGATGCAGTACCAGACTATATAGAATACATTACTATTAACTCATGCTTATTAAATGCGTCATTTAAGATTATTTATATGGATAAATATATAACATTATGTTTAAAATGTAACTTCAAAATAGCATCATTTCGGCTCGATTATGTTTTGTAAGAGTCTCATCTCGGCTCGGGATCATTTGACTAGAGTCTCGACTCGGCTCGGGCTCGTTTGTTTAGAGTCTCGGCTCAGCTCGGGCTCGTTTGGCTAGAGTCTCGACTCGGCTCGGGCTCGTTTTTTTTACCGAAAATGAAAGTCTCAGCTCGGCATCAAAAACTAAGAGTCTCGGCTCGGAGTAGTAGTAGTAGTAGTAGTAGTAGTAGTAGTAGTAGTAGTAGTAGTAGTAGTAGTAGTAGTAGTAGTAGTAGTAGTAGTAGTAGTAGTAGTAGTAGTAGTAGTAGTAGTAGTAGTAGTAGTAGTAGTAGTAGTAGTAGTAGTAGTAGTAGTAGTAGTAGTAGTAGTAGTAGTAGTAGTAGTAGTAGTAGTAGTAGTAGTAGTAGTAGTAGTAGTAGTAGTAGTAGTAGTAGTAGTAGTAGTAGTAGTAGTAGTAGTAGTAGTAGTAGTAGTAGTAGTAGTAGTAGTAGTAGTAGTAGTAGTAGTAGTAGTAGTAGTAGTAGTAGTAGTAGTAGTAGTAGTAGTAGTAGTAGTAGTAGTAGTAGTAGTAGTAGTAGTAGTAGTAGTAGTAGTAGTAGTAGTAGTAGTAGTAGTAGTAGTAGTAGTAGTAGTAGTAGTAGTAGTAGTAGTAGTAGTAGTAGTAGTAGTAGTAGTAGTAGTAGTAGTAGTAGTAGTAGTAGTAGTAGTAGTAGTAGTAGTAGTAGTAGTAGTAGTAGTAGTAGTAGTAGTAGTAGTAGTAGTAGTAGTAGTAGTAGTAGTAGTAGTAGTAGTAGTAGTAGTAGTAGTAGTAGTAGTAGTAGTAGTAGTAGTAGTAGTAGTAGTAGTAGTAGTAGTAGTAGTAGTAGTAGTAGTAGTAGTAGTAGTAGTAGTAGTAGTAGTAGTAGTAGTAGTAGTAGTAGTAGTAGTAGTAGTAGTAGTAGTAGTAGTAGTAGTAGTAGTAGTAGTAGTAGTAGTAGTAGTAGTAGTAGTAGTAGTAGTAGTAGTAGTAGTAGTAGTAGTAGTAGTAGTAGTAGTAGTAGTAGTAGTAGTAGTAGTAGTAGTAGTAGTAGTAGTAGTAGTAGTAGTAGTAGTAGTAGTAGTAGTAGTAGTAGTAGTAGTAGTAGTAGTAGTAGTAGTAGTAGTAGTAGTAGTAGTAGTAGTAGTAGTAGTAGTAGTAGTAGTAGTAGTAGTAGTAGTAGTAGTAGTAGTAGTAGTAGTAGTAGTAGTAGTAGTAGTAGTAGTAGTAGTAGTAGTAGTAGTAGTAGTAGTAGTAGTAGTAGTAGTAGTAGTAGTAGTAGTAGTAGTAGTAGTAGTAGTAGTAGTAGTAGTAGTAGTAGTAGTAGTAGTAGTAGTAGTAGTAGTAGTAGTAGTAGTAGTAATAGTAGTAGTAGTATTGTAGTATTAGTATATAATAATAATATTAATATTAAACACGATAATTTGGTAAGTATATTTATTGAATAAACATTTACCTAAGTTTCGCTTGACACTTAGCGCACAATATCGCCATTTCGTTAGGGTAACAGTATCGATGTCGACATCAACGCGAGTTACCCTAAACCATGCTGTACAAGTATCTTATTAAGCTTCACATATTCCGCAAATTAAGACCTGCGTTTAAGACATTTCTTAAACACAACTTTGTTCTTTTGTACACGTCTAATAGATGACTTGTTTCGAGATTTTGAGGATTTTCTTGCTTTCTTTGGCTTCCTGATAACTGAACGGTTTTTAGACGCCACTCTCTTCTTCTGTACACATCTAATAGATGACATGCTTCGAGATTTTGAGGATTTTCTTGCTTTCGTTGGCTTCCTGAAAACTGAACTTCTTTTAGCTGTTCTCATTTTCAAACACTTTGAGGAAACGGCCTTTTTCTTAACTGAGGCCCTCTTGCATATGTTCTTATTCATTGTACCACGTGACTTCAACATTGGTACTTTTGACGTTTTCTTGCATATTCTGTTTACGTTATTTACCATCTTGTTGTAGAGAATCGGGTTGGATGTTTGTATTTATGATTGGTATTAATATTTCAATTGCGATATCGATGCTTTAAAGTAATTAGGCAATCAATTAAGTGATTTTATTTATTAGCAATTTTAATATTCTATATATTTTAACTACACAAAAACTACAAAAAAAATTAAAATGCGAGAAAATTATTGGTTATTTATTAACAATTTCGATTAAATTGTAATCTTAAAAAGTAAATATACTACTACTACTACTACTACTACTACTTCTACTACTACTACTACTACTACTACTACTACTACTACTACTACTACTACTACTACTACTACTACTACTACTACTACTACTACTACTACTACTACTACTACTACTACTACTACTACTACTACTACTACTACTACTACTACTACTACTACTACTACTACTACTACTACTACTACTACTACTACTACTACTACTACTACTACTACTACTACTACTACTACTATCAATCAATCAATCAAAACGATTTATTTAAACACTGCAAATAACACACCAGGCGTTCTCAAGAGTGTAACAAAGCAAACAAACAAAAATAACATAATTGAATATAAACAAAATAATAATTAGTATTATTATAAACTGTACATTGCAAAATGCAATATTGGTTATTGATATATAAAAAAAAACCATATGATATAATGTCATATGGAAAATAAAACATATCAATAACATACATAACATAAATAACGTAAAAATAATAAATTAAGACTTTTCAATATTGAATAAATAACGTTTTAAATTAAATTTAAAGGTATCGTGATTAGGAATCATTCTTATTTTCAAGGGAAGAGAATTCCATAGTGGCGGCGCATAGTATTGAAAGGCTCTCTTGGAAGTTACTGGTTTCACTGATTTCTTGACTTGTAAGCAGTATACATCATTAGATGATCGAAGTTCACGACAGATAGGCACTTTAACTGATAGGCAAGTTCTAATATATGAAGGACCTGCAGTGAGTGATTTATGAATTATACATAGAATTCTATATTTGCTTCTATTAATATTGTTGAGAATATTAAGATTATGTTGACGCAATGTAACACTCGAGTGATCAAATAAAGGTTGTTGATAGATTAATCGTACTGCCGAATGATCAATTCTATAGATACATTTATTCAATTTTTTGGATAGACCTAAATATATCGAATTACAATAATTAGTCGACGAAAATACCATTGCTTTAATTAGATTCGTAGTGAGGTCTTTGCTAATGAACTTTCTTATATATCGTATATTATATAAATGAAAATTTGCTTTCCTGCAAACAGTTGACATATGATCATCAAAATTAAATTTATTATCAATAGTAATACCAAGATATTTAATTTTTAGTGATGGAATAATTCTAATATTATCAATAAATATATCAGTGAAGTTATTAAAGTTATGCGGTAAGTTCAGTAATTCAGTTTTAGAAGTATTAAGTAGAAGTTTGTTCATAAGTAGCCATTTATTCACTTGATTGGCACATTCAACTAGCTCATTATTCATGACCAATCTACTATTAACAGAATAAATAAGAATATCATCAGCATAGAGATGAAATCTTAATGTTTTAAATGATTTGATAATATTAGTTATTGGGTTCAGATATATAGAGAATAGTAGTGGACCTAAGACGGATCCTTGCGGAACCCCGTACTTAAATGATTGAGATTTAGAATAAGAGTTATTGATCTTAACAGAAAAAGTTCTATTAGTGACAAATCCAATTAAGAAATCATGAGCAGTTGAAGATATACCGATGTCTAAAAGTCTATCTGAAAGGATATCAAAAGATAGCGTATCAAAAGCAGATGACAGATCTAGAAGTAGAATCTGAATTTTCTCATTTCTATCTAAAGATGTATATATATCATTTGGTATAAGAGTTATCGCAGTTTCTGTACTGTGGTTCTTTCTAAAAGCACTTTGTAAGTTACAGGATAAGTTATTAAAATCAATAAAAGTAGTTATCTGTTTAAAAACAATTTTTTCGAGAATTTTAGAGATTAAAGGTAGTTGAGCAATAGGGCGAAAGTTCGAGAGTTCATTTATATTAAGACTATTTTTCTTTAAAATAGGAGTAATAATAGAATGTTTTAAAATAGAAGGAATAACACCTGTAATAAGGGATTGATTAATGATTGAAGAAAAAAGTGGAGTGAGTGTGTTAGCTAAAGATTTCATCACAGTAAGAGGCAGAGAATCAGAGGGAGAAGCAGAAGAAGCCGTAACTAAAAGATTATAGATGTCAACATTAGAAGGGAGCGTAAAATGAGTAAGAGTAGGAGTTTGATTTAAATGAGTATTTTGAGTATTTTCAGAGGAATTATTCAAATAATTGTATTGATTTATAGAAGGGGATGACAATTTTATTTTAATGACTGAGTAAATAATATCAATTTTAGAAATGAAAAAATCACTAAAATTATTACATAAAATATCATCAGAAATATTAGGATAAGATTTGTGATGAGATTTACCTAGAAGAGAATTAGTGAAAGCATAAAGCTTGCCCATGTTATTACCACACTTTAAAATTTTATTTTTATAAAATTCTTTTTTAGTAGAAGTTATACTCCTTTTAAAAGATAATTTTAACTTTTTTAAATTTATCATGTTAAAAGATGTTGAGTTTTTATTGAACATTCTTTCAGCTTTTCTCATTTGGCGTTTGATATATAAATTATCATTCGAGAACCATTCATTAGTACGATCACTAACTACTTTATTTTTAGAAGGAGCATATTTGTTCAGTAGAAAAGTAAGAATTTGATCTAAAAAAGATATAGATATATTGTTGAAATTGGAGCTAGTATGATACTTGATATCAGTACTAAAAGATTCATAATCAATATTGCGAATATTTCTGTAGCTAATCGTTCGATTTGAATTGCAGTTAATATTAACGTTCAGAATGAATGAAACAGCATAATGATCAGAAATAAGAAATTTAATTGGAAGAATTGTTAAATAATTTAGATGAAAACTAGAACTGATAATTAAATCAAGAATATTATTAGATATATGTGTCCTTTCAGATACATGTTGAGTTAAAGATAAAGATTGTAAAATATTATTAAAAGAGAGAGCAGCAGTATTATCAGATCCAATATGAAAATTGAAATCTCCTAAAATAACGGTATTAGTAAGAGAGATGTGGGAAACAAGTTCAAAAAAACAATCAATGAAAGAAGAATAAGCATTACTTGGAGGTCTATAAATTACAATTAATTTAAAATTATTGCAAACATTTAATTTAAAGTTTGAAATTAAACATTCACTATTAGGTAAGTCAAATAATCTTGAATTGATAAGTTCAATACTTTTTTTATACAGTATACCTACTCCACCACCCGTACGACCACACACACGATTAGCTTGAATAAAATTATAATCTGTTGATTTTAATGAAGAAATGACTGCACAGTCGTTTTCATTAAACCATGTTTCCGTTAATGCTATGATGTCATGATTAAATTCATTAATAAAATCAAGAATGAAAATCAAATTTGCCTTAACGGAACGAGTACTACTACTACTACTACTACTACTACTACTACTACTACTACTACTACTACTACTACTACTACTACTACTACTACTACTACTACTACTACTACTACTACTACTACTACTACTACTACTACTACTACTACTACTACTACTACTACTACTACTACTACTACTACTACTACTACTACTACTACTACTACTACTACTACTACTACTACTACTACTACTACTACTACTACTACTACTACTACTACTACTACTACTACTACTACTACTACTACTACTACTACTACTACTACTACTACTACTACTACTACTACTACTACTACTACTACTACTACTACTACTACTACTACTACTACTACTACTACTACTACTACTACTACTACTACTACTACTACTACTACTACTACTACTACTACTACTACTACTACTACTACTACTACTACTACTACTACTACTACTACTACTACTACTACTACTACTACTACTACTACTACTACTACTACTACTACTACTACTACTACTACTACTACTACTACTACTACTACTACTACTACTACTACTACTACTACTACTACTACTACTACTACTACTACTACTACTACTACTACTACTACTACTACTACTACTACTACTACTACTACTACTACTACTACTACTACTACTACTACTACTACTACTACTACTACTACTACTACTACTACTACTACTACTACTACTACTACTACTACTACTACTACTACTACTACTACTACTACTACTACTACTACTACTACTACTACTACTACTACTACTACTACTACTACTACTACTACTACTACTACTACTACTACTACTACTACTACTACTACTACTACTACTACTACTACTACTACTACTACTACTACTACTACTACTACTACTACTACTACTACTACTACTACTACTACTACTACTACTACTACTACTACTACTACTACTACTACTACTACTACTACTACTACTACTACTACTACTACTACTACTACTACTACTACTACTACTACTACTACTACTACTACTACTACTACTACTACTACTACTACTACTACTACTACTACTACTACTACTACTACTACTACTACTACTACTACTACTACTACTACTACTACTACTACTACTACTACTACTACTACTACTACTACTACTACTACTACTACTACTACTACTACTACTACTACTACTACTACTACTACTACTACTACTACTACTACTACTACTACTACTACTACTACTACTACTACTACTTCTAGTTGAGGAGTCAAAGATATAGTTCTAATTCATCTAAAAGGCAAGTTAGTAAATTAAGGACTCAAACTAAAAGAACTAGAAAAATCAGCATATCTAATATTTGTAAATCAACGACCAATAACAAAAGAAATTTATCTGCGAGGAGTCGAAGATCTTGTTTTAAGTCATCTAAAAAGCAAGTTAACAAATCAAAGATTCAATCTAAAAGAAGAAGAAAAATCAGCAAATTTAAGACTTGTAAATTAATTTTGAGTAAGAAGAGATATTTATCAGCAAAGAGTCGAAATTGTAGTGCCAAGTCATCCAAAAGACAAAGAAAATGAATTATCATAAATTCAAGTGTAATTTTTAATAAAAATTAACACCAATATGGAATTATGTATTTATATATATATATATATATATATTTTATTATATCACAATATTAATATATTCTATATCAAATTTATAATATATATATATATATATATATATATATAAGTAGTGTTGTAATTGAACTTCGGATTTCTAACTGCAGTTGACTACCATGGTACTAATGAGGTATTATCTATATTATTTGTTATTTTAAATTTAGAATTCTTCTTCCGAATAATATTATAATAACATTATTCGTATTGATATATCAATTTATATAAAATATAAAATATAAAATATAAAATATATATAAAATACACAAATGATATATTAAATATCATTGATATCGGCGTTCTTCTAGGGGCGTGTTCCACGGGTGGTATCGTCGGGTCGGTTACAATATGGTATGTACGTTCGAAGTTTCCGATACCTTCAAACCTGTCTGTATACATGTTTGTGAGGTCGCTTATTGTCTTAATGTTCCCAGTTTTGATTTGGTGTATCATCATGATCTTCATCTCTGTTGTGGATGGTAGTCCAATATTATGGGACCAGGGGTCTCTGCTACGAAGAATGAGGCTCGCGTCGTGTAATCCTTTAGCGTGATGTATAAATCGATCGTTCCGTAGTGCTTCATATATTCTCCGTTATAGACGGTTATCGTCGTTAGGCTTTGTGTTAAATGGCCAGGGGTTGGTCATGGGCCCGTACACTGCACGGCGTGCAGTGTTCGGGGTACAGACGGAGGTAAGTGCGCAATGTAAGTATGTTTTCTACCGCTGCCGTATCTACCTTCACCGTCATGGTGGCGAGTTGGCCTGTCAACGTGACGGGGAGGTCGTCGCTTAGATCATTGGTAGAGTCAGTTGTTATTTAGTTGAACTTTAGTTCGTCGAACTTATGATTAGGAGTTCGCAGGCGACCTGTTGGATTAGTAGGTTGGGCAGAAATGGGTATCACTTTCTTGCGACACACCGCGGCCCAGTGCCCAGTTTTATGGCAAAATCGACAATCGGACTGTGCGGCGGGGCAAGAGGTACCCGTATGTTTTAGGCCGCCATATTTACAAGTTACTTTATAGTAAATAAACTGCCTGTGTGGCTCAGTGGATAAGGCGTCAGACACACAAGCAGTAGGACACGGGTTCGAACCTCGTCCGGACCATTAATTAATTTTATAAAATGGGTCTTAAAATATTATTTAGAAGTTATCTTATATAATTGTGTATAAATAAATGATCGGCTCTCGTTAAAACCATGGATGCCTTAACATGAGAGCGGCTTCGAAGGGATATTAGAGCCATATATGGTTATAAGTGAAAACTTCATATAAGTGCCTGGATGGGGTGAAAGGACTCCACCAAATAAAAATAACAATAACAATATTATGTAAAATCAGAAAATAAATATATAATAGGATATAGTAAACTATAAAATACACAATCAGGTGATAATCCAGAAGGGCATACTAAGATTCTGCGAAGCAGAACATCTTTGGAGCATATATGACCTAGGAAAATCTTGATATATTAGAAAAATATGTATAAGGTGTTTTGATATTATCCTATTATAGAATAATATCTTATTGAGCAATCCAAGAAGAATTACTTTATTAGATATAGAATAAAATAAATAATATTAAATATCATTAAATATACCTATATCATTATATTATTCCAATGAAGTTTTATAGATTAAAATATACCTCCATTGGGGGCATTCAATACAATTGTATTATAATCTGTAATACAGATTATAATCTGTATCCGAACTAATAATTTATAAAATATAGATTATCAGGACGAATATTAGGTTTTTTTTCCTATAGAGTATATTATAGGCCTATTAAGGTATATTTTACACAATATAATCAAAGATTTTCCGAAGGAAAATTTTGCTTCGCAAAATCTTTGATATAATATAGTCTATATTTTACATTATACATTAATACTTTTTAATTTATATATGTAAGTATAATAATATTAGTAGGATTTGGAAATTATTGCAATCCAATTCATGAATAAGGAGTGAATGATCGGAATCATTTAAATGATTGAATAATAATAAATAATGGGGATGATGATCGAATATCCAGATCACAACAAATACCGATGCCCATCACCGCTATCACTTTGTATATATGTACAGTTTACAAATATACGTAGTACGTATTACGTACATTGTAAATTCTATATTCTATATTGCATGCAGTATACATGCTCTATAGAGCACACTGCAGTGTATAGATTTAGTTTGTATATTTTGAAATGTTACAATGAAGGACATATGTCCTCAATGTATTATAGATATATCCTATTATATCCTATGTTATGAATTTCATAAATTATATCACCATGATTTCCTAAAATTATTAGTCAATAATTGTTGCTGTTTGTCGATAATAGAAATTTTATGTAATTTATATTTATTTTATCTTTTTACTTGTTTAAATTGTTAAATGTACGTGTTTAGTCAATTTAAATGTAATTTATTATAGATCGAATTAAAATTGATAATAAAATTAATTTTTAAATTATATCCAATATATAATTGTAATGAATTCAAGTGAATATATATTTTTCTTAAAGGTTTTGTTATACATACATTTAATACACTTATTAATTTTAATATTTTAAATTATTGAATTATTAATTGTATATAAATTATATTCATACCGAAATTATTAATATATTAGTTGTAAAATTTAGATTAATTAAAGTTAATCATTTGTTATATACAATTATTTTATATTTAAAAATATAATATTTCAAAATGATTTAAAAAATGGTTAACTATCACATATAATTTATTAAATATTCTTCTTTTTTACTAAGCCATATATTAATTATAAAAATTATATATCATAACCAGATATATTAGATCACATAACAATTAGTTGAATATATTCGGATTATGGTCAAAAGCTTCGCGATTAATGCGCTTTTAACGCCCGCAAACTTGTGTATTCGAATTAGTGATTTTACAATAGCGTATGATTGGCCATTATAATTAGCATATGTTTATTTATCATTTTAAATGTTTTATATATTTATAAGCAACGGATTATAATGTAAAGTTAATGATTAACATATATAATATATATATATGTGTTTTATGGATGGGGTACGTTGTCCGCACATTGAAAAATGAAATATCCGCACATGGAACGCCCGCAATAATAAAACCCACAACCATATGATTAATCATAATTCGATGAATGGCGAAATGCAAATCGGCCCAAAAATCCTTTAAGGGCGGGTGGGTGTGGGGATGGGAGGGCGGGGTAGTCGTGTTTTTACTATTTTTACCATTTACTCTTCGTATTAATTATATCTATATATAGATCAGATCTCGTATCCTCGATACACACATACGACTTGCAACCTAACCACAACCGTGACAATATACTTTTATAGGCTCACTCGAGAAGTAATGCAGCTAAAAAAACCACCAAAAATTAAAACTTAACCAATTTAACCACAACAGTGTAAATATACTTTTATAGGTTAACTCGGGAAGTAATGCAGCTAAAAAAAACACCAACAATTAAAACTTAACCCAACCTAACCACAACAGTGAAAATATACTTTTATAGGTTAACTCGGGAAGTAATGCAGCTAATGTATATACATAGCTCACGTATACACACCCCGTTATTTGTATACACGCCTGCATACACATGCATATGTCTCTATACATATATATCTGTATCCCAACACGATACCACGTAGGTATTCTTACATCAGCATATAGCGTATGCCCATATATATACATATACGAATATCCCTACCTAGCTGGGTTTATTCCACACATTGTTATTGTCGACTAATTAACACACGCATCTCTGGAATGTGAGCGCACGCAATACCGCATTTGTAGTATTACGGGCGTTGCATGTGCGGATATTTCATTTTAATGTGCGGATTCCGTCCAGCTACCTGTTTTATAGGCTAACTCGGGATGTAATGCAGCTGAAAAAAACCTAGCAATATAAAAAATAAACCCAACCAAACCAAACTAAAGCAGTGAAAATATCTAAAACTAAAAATATTAATGTTTGTACAAACAAACATACGCTATTGTAAATTCACTAATTCGAATAAACAATTTTGCGGGCGTTCAAATCGCGCATCAATCGCGAAGCTTTTGACCAGTTACCATATATTCAATATAATATTGCAGCCAACTATAGGCAATATCATTTAAACTATAAGGGGCACCTGTCGATATAACATTGTATTATACAATTTGTATACTAATTTAAACTAATCTTTGCTTGATTATACTTTTTACATAAACTTATTCAGTATATATTATAGATCAAATGAACTTTACGATCAACAGAAAAATTCGACGGGCATCGATTTCCGTCTATCGTAAAGTTAATTTGATTGTATTGTAGTTTAGCATATAAGATTAACTTTACGATCGGCGAACATCTATACATATAATACAATACAATCAAGTGAAGTTTATGATAGATGGATATTGATTTCCGTAATATAGAATATCAAATTAACTTTACAATATTTAGAAATTTGTCCGCTGATCGTAAAGCTCTCTTGATCCTATATGTAACACTGCCTATCTACGAAACGTAATTAATAGTTAAATCTTGCCGCTTCTAGAGGTAGTATTACTAATACTGTATTATCTATGTCACTCAAATATATATATATATATATAGGTTTGGCGCAGTTTTTATACAATATATTTTATACGAAATATTTTCATTGTTCTATTGAATTAGATGCAATATAAGTTAGCTTCTCTCGCCTCATAGATAGGTATAGAATTTAAAACCAAAATATCCTATTGAATTAAAATCATATAAATCATAACAAATCAGATTTTTTAAATATTAGTAATGAACACTTAATTTTCATCATATAAATAATAATTGAAACATATTTTTTTACATTTAATAAGTGTTAAGTTAGAATCCAATTTACATTATAATCAACACTTATTGTGTAGGTGCTGTTGATCATGTGTTGTGTACAAATGTGAATTACACGATTTCGCGTAAGTATTATATCTTCCTTTAGAAAAATTGTTGCTAATATACAAATGTACATGTTATTTTGACTCATATTCTCATGATTATGATATCCATATAATCTATAATATAAATATGTATAGTTACGCCTCCTATTAATAGGTACGCGATTATAAAATTAATTATTATGTGGGCGGTTAAAGACATCTCAGCTTTTCTCAGGGTACGGCTATTTACTATATATTCTGATATTATTGCTATTTTATTAAAGCTTCGATAGGTGAACTATGAATAGTATGTATAGTATCGTTTACAAATGTTTGCTTTTATTCGAGATATATAGTGTTGAAATTAATAAAACAATACTTTACATATATAAATTTCAATATTATTTATATTTAGATATATAGATATAGTTTATTGGAGTAATTTAATGTCATTATTTTTTAATTTAGTATTCTTTTTCGCTTTCTTTCTTCGTCATCCAAATGGCTTCAAAATAAGATTTTTGTCTTTTCAGGTTGTTGCCAGCTAAATTTAAATTTTAAACACATATTTTGTGTACCAGCTATATAAATATATCTAAATATTTATAGTTAATAAAGTTTATTAGTGTAATAAAATCTCAATAGTGATTTATGTATATAAATATTCAATATTTTATATGTATCAATATTATATTGATATACTAAATGTACTGTATCTCGACTATAGGCAAGCATTTTAAACACTATTGTGCACAGTTATAGATGGAGGGTACTATAGCATTATAATGTATTAAAATAATATCCCAATATATAGTAAACGACTAGATTGATTATGAATCTCCACGAGTGAGTGTATAATGAATAAGTTTATGTAAAAAGTATAGTCAAGTAAATATTTGGTGTTTAATAATATAATAATGTACTATTGCTTAGAGCCCCTTATAGTTGTTATACCTATATGAATTCTTGCATATAATTTGATTATTACAACACAATTGAAGTATTGTGTATTGTAACTATATTCTCAGTAATGTTCAGTTACATATGATATGATAAACTGTATGATATTTCTATTGTAAACATTTGGTCAAATATATATAATTCATCTATTAACTTATTTAATATCATAATGTATTTAATTTAAATACATTATGATATTGAACATATACATATTTATAATATTTAAATTATATATCATTACTATTTTTTAATTAATTTAATATATAATCAAAGATTTTGCGAAGCAAAGATATAACACTCCCTATGCATGCAACGTAATTTAGTAATATCCCCAACCGCTGCTAGCAGTAGTATCGAAATCACTGAAATAGATTTAGGTTCGGCTCTGTTTGCATACAACAATGTTTTCATTGCTCTATTAAATTACATGCAATATAAATTAGTTTTTACTCACTAAATATATACTTATAGCATTTAAAACATATATATCATATTTGTTTGTTATATATTAGTAATGAACACTTAGTTTTCATCATATAAATATTAATTTAAAGCATATTATTTAACATTTTAAAAGTGTATAGTTAAATACGAATTTACATTATAAACAACACATAGTTCCTAAAAGTAACCCGCTATAGGTGGCACCAGGGTATTTTGTATACAAATTCGAATTACACGATTTCGCGTAAGTGTTATTTCTTTCCTTCGGAAAATCTTTGATATAATTATAAGTCAATAACATTATTTATTTATTGAATCACATAATATATATGAATAATATTGTAATCTAAACATATAATCATATAACATATAGTTATCTTATTTATATATTATATTCATAAAGTTAAAAAAATATCTACAAATAAATGTAACAAAAGGAAATATTGCTTGCTTTTAATAATCTAAATATCTATAGTATATTTGATAAAAGTAACTATTAATTCAAATTGAAGTTTATATTGTTATAAAATACACATGTGTTATTTAAAAATAATTTAATTAAATAAATTATTATTTAAATCCATATATTATATATAATGAAATTAATGTTTCATAAAATTGTAATACATTTTACAGACTAATCTAATATTTATGATCTGGATGAATATTTAATGATGATTATCAACCTAATGAATACCATTGTCATCTAAATAACAATTCCACACATTTATTATTATATAGTTTATTTAAAATTTATATATTTTTATCTATAATAATATAATTTAGATTATTTAATATGACAACTTTAAATAATAGGTTTTATAATCTAATACCAGGGTTGATGGTTTTTTCGGTGTTTACGTAAAAACCAAAAAACCCGGTTTTTATCGGTTTTTATGGTTTTTACGGTTTTTACAATACAAACAAGTACAAATTATAATTTTTTCATAACAAAAAATTAACTAAATTGTATTATTTTCATTATAATTTTAAATATATAGACATCACATAATGGAAGAGTTGGAATCGTAGAATATATTATTTTGATTGTTACGAGTATATTATATATATTAAAAAAAAATATTAAATATTATCAAGCCTATCAAATATTATTTAATACTATTATATTATTGTTATCATAAATTAGATTATTAGCTATATGTAATTAAAGTGGTCTTGAATCAATAACAGGGTTGATGGTTTTTTTCGGTTTTTACGTAAAAACCAAAAAACCTGGTTTTTATCTGGTTTTTATGGTTTTTTCAACATAAACAAGTACAAATTATAATTTTTTCATAACAAAAAATTAACTAAATTGTATTATTTTCATTATAATTTTAAATATATAGACATCACATAATGGAACATAATTATTATTCAACATTATAATAAATTTAATAAGTTCCTCAGTTAAAAACCATTATTGTTAAATAATTATAAATGAATAGATATCATTTGTATAGCTATTTAAATAAAAATATAATATCAAATGTAATTATATAATATGTTTACATTTGATATTATATTTTTGATTCATATTTATAACATTTAATTTGATAATATAATAGTTAAAAATATTATAGTTATTTTATTTGCGTTTAGAGTATTTCGGCTATAGCTACACCCATAGTCCCACCCCTTTTGAAATCACAGGCTACAGTGTCTGGTAACCGTTTCAATATACTACAAATTGTATTCTAAAATAGTACTTTACTTAAGTTTGGTAATATTTGGCTATTACATATAAATAACTATTATTAATAATAATGTATTATCATAAAAACTCTAATTTAAAAGTAAAATTAATTTGTTAAAAACCGTAAAAACCGACGAAAAAACCAATTTGAAAAAACCAATTTTAAAAACCGAATCAACCCTGCTTTTAAAGCAGTGCTTTACTTCATATTATTTAGTAAAATGATTAAGTTTGGTAATATTTGGCTATTACATATAAATAACTATAATTAATAATAATGTATTATCATAAAAACGATATATTTTTACATTTCAATATATAAATAATTCATAATTAGAATATTCTGCCTAATGGTGGCGTAATTAAATTTGTTATCACATAATCATTGTATCGTAGGCATGTAAGTGTAATTAGATGAGAGTCCTACCCACTCACTGATATAACATATAATGTAGGCAATTATAACTTATAATTTAAAAGTTAAATTAATTTGTTAAAAACCATAAAAACCATGGTTTTTACAACTTGAAAAAACCGACGTAAAAACCCATTTGAAAAACCGAATCAACCCTGTCTAATACATAATATTGAATTATATTCTTAATAAAGTTAATACACTAATAATAATATATTTCATTCATAAATACTTGATCATACTACAAAACAATCTGCTAAGAACGTTACCGCATAAATACTAGCATTATACTACCCTAGCTCATTACATAATACACGATAGCAGCGTGGTTATATCACCACCACCGCCGCCCTCGTCTAGACATGTCAGTAATAATGGAACACGGCGACATCGCCAACGGCTACCAGTCCGACCAATACGATGCCAGCGTCGACCGGCTCTACTTCGAAACCTCCGACCCCTCCTCGGCCGCCTCCTCCTCGAAGTCGCCGCGACACCGGCTCACCTTCGACCGTCCCAACTACGCCGGCGACATGCTACAACGACTGAATCGACTACGCTCCGACGCCTGTCTCACCGACACGATCCTCTGCGTCGGCGACAAAGGCGAAGTGGAATTCCCCTGCCATCGGAACGTGTTGGCCGCCTGCAGCACCTACTTCCGTACCATGTTCTCGTCCGATCTCAAGGAGAAACATCAGCTGCGCGTGTCCTTCAGTGAAATCCTGCCCGTTACCCTAAAGGTTACGTCCTCACGATTAGTACATCGTATACACGCGCTTATACTATTTGTCACCTAATAGTCTAATATAGTCTAATGTAGCACTCGTTTAATTGCTTAGTCAATAGGCTTTTTATGTATATGTATATTATCATAGGACTGCTATATATATATATTATATATGCAAGGCCGGCCAACTATTAGTTTCTTTATCTTTAATGATATCATTATACTGCTAATACCATTAGACTAATAGCAGTCTGCTATTATTTATATACTAGACAATTTATTGCATTACTTTTTGTATTATTCGAGTGTGTTAATAATAGACCCTTTTTAACTGTGGATTTAATGTTTTAATTGCTATCCATAACCATTAAGGCAGCAGCTAGTTGTTAGTGTATTACTAGTGCATAATCATATCACATATAATCGTTATAAAAATAGTCATTGTACCTATATATTCACATATCCACATAACCACATATATATCCACACACATATATATATATTGATTTAGCATTAAAAGAATTGTAATGTAATGATGTTTATTATACAGTCAGTAATAGACTTTTCATATACTGGCCACATAGAGATAACGGTGGACAATGCTCAAGACCTTCTGTCCGCTGGCTCAATGTTTCAATACCCCGACATTGTGGTCGCGTGTTGCCAGTTCCTCGGCTCACACATCTCACCCGCCAACTGTCTAGGTATTGAACAGTTTGCAGCCATGCACTCGTGTAGGTCAGTAGTAGTAGCAACAGTAGTAGCAACAGTAGCAGTAGTAGTAGTAGTAGTAGTAGTAGTAGTAGTAGTAGTAGTAGTAGTAGTAGTAGTAGTAGTAGTAGTAGTAGTAGTAGTAGTAGTAGTAGTAGTAGTAGTAGAAGTAGTAGTAATAGTAGTAGTAGTAGTAGTAGTAGTAGTAGTAGTAGTAGTAGTAGTAGTAGTAGTAGTAGTAGTAGTAGTAGTAGTAGTAGTAGTAGTAGTAGTAGTAGTAGTAGTAGAAGCAGCCTAAACGTGTTACCACTTGGGCTGTGATCTTAACACCATGCACCTTAACCCGCTCATCCAATCAGATTAATACATTTCGCTATAAGATAATCTGATTGGATGAGAGCCGGTCACGAGATGTCACCGGCGTTAACACTACAGCCCTAGACGTACCCCGCTTACCGCTTAGCTCTATAATCATTGATCTGCGTCGATGTCTGTAGTTATGTAATAGTATTGCGTAATAGTATACGTGTTCGCTACGCAACCTTCGTACATTACAATGTATCGTATAGTAGACTATATAGCGAAATAGCTGACACACACGGCATTACGTTAAGTACACACGTCATAGTAACGCCACCACTCCCAGGCCCCCGCGTGTGTGTCTATGTGGGCACATTCTCTCTAATCAAGTCATACAACAGGCATTATTTATAATGTTTACACTGTGCGGCGTAAGTAGCGCATTATCGAATCTGGCCTTTTTTATGAAATTCCTAATAACCACGTCGAATATTTAAGATTTAATTAAACGATGCGTTATAGAGTTAATATATACGTATATTTAATAAATACACATATATATATAATATATATGTACTAAATATATATATGTACATAGTATATAAATTACATACATTCCACTTATGCCAATAAATGCACGACCATTGTTTATCTTGTATTATATACGACCTAGTCGGAATGTCTAGTGACGTATAGCTAGTTAGTTAGCTAGTGTGTTAGTGCGTCGTATACTAGTAAGTAACCTATCTCTTGCCCCTCCTCCCCCCCACTAGAGACCTAGAAGAGCTAAGCAACAAGACGGCGCTGGACAACTTCTCGCAGGTGATCGAATACGAAGAGTTTGTGCAGCTGCCCTGCGACCGTCTGATGGCGTACGCCTCCTCTGACCTAATAGACGTACACAGCGAGGAACTAGTGTATCGGGCTATACGGCGCTGGCTCGACTACATCGCTACCGACACAGACACCAGTAGCGACTCGACCAGTAGCGACGGTAGCGGTGGTGGGGTGTACGCGGGTGGGGGTAAACGCCGCGAGAGATACACCTGTCGACTGATGGCTCTCATTAGAGTGGCCACACTGCCGCCGCAGACACGACGAAGGATTCGCTCCGACGACTCCCACATCTCGTTGTGCACGCGTTGTTCCGCTCTGTTCGACGCCAACCGACTTACCCCGGCTTCCACCGGCTACTGTCAGAGTAGGCGCGGCTCCAACTGCTCCAACACGTCTACCGGGGAACCCATCACCCTGGCGTGCATACAGAACATCTGTAGCACCGTGGCCGAGAAACCGGTTAATACCGAAACGCCCCGCAAGTCTACCCTCGCTCGCCGCGTCATGGTACTAGTGGGGGGTATTACCGACTCATCGGTTAGCACCCTCGAAGACTACCAATCACCCGTTTCCACCGGCTCCGGTACCAAGTCCGCGTTCGTCTACAGTAACCTCGACACGACCTCTATCCGCATCACTCGCACCGTCGAGATGTACGACGCCTGCCGCAACAAGTGGTCCCAGCTGCCTTCGTTACCCTCGTCCACTAACTGGTTCGCGACCACCTCCGCCGACAACAACATCTACGTCACCGGAGGTATCGACCAATCACGCGGTCTCGTCACCGATGCCTGGATGTTTGACTCGGCCCGCAGGCAGTGGTGCCGCATCGCCGACCTACTAAGACCCAGGGCTCGGCACTCTTCCTGTTCGTGGACGGGCAACATCTACGTAGTGGGCGGTATCACTCTTGACCACGACTCCGCGGCCACTAGCGTCCAAGCTATCGAGGCGTATTCTCAGGCCAGCGGTCAGTGGACCGAAGTAGGCCAGAGTCCGTTTCCGAGGACTCACGCCTGCCTAGTTAGCTACGGCGATCAGATCATCGAAATCGGAGGTACCCAGAGAGATGTCAAGGTATGTGCGATTACATCATATGCCATTGTAATTATAACATATAATGAGCTTTCTAAATATTCTCCCAGCTAACAGTAATAGCCGTATAATAGCCTCAAATGTTTACATTATGCTATTATACTACCATTAAAAGTTTATTGTGTTGCTATTATTTTGTAATATTACGTATAGCTATTTAGAAATATAATAGTATTATATATAATATTATTTATAATATTATTATAATAGCAATATAATAGCAGCATAATAGCATTTCAAATTATAATAGCAGCATAATAGACTTTTAATGGCAACATAATAGAATTACAAATTAATAGCAGTATAATAGACTTTTAATGGCGTCATAATAGCACATCGTAAACATTTGAGGCTATTATTTATGCTATTATGAAGCTATTACTGTTAGCTGGGATATAGGTTTACTGTATAATTATCCCATATGTGAGCTTTGATGTAGATTTCTTTATGTAATGTATACTTTATATATAGGTCTGTAAACTATTAGTAAGAATCTAGTGTATACACATATACATAGTTATGCAAAGCACTGTGGTATGGGTTTGATTTATTGAAACAGATTCTAATCTATGCATGTTTCATCAACAAAAGCATTATGCTATGTTTTAACAAACTTAGATGCCTATCTATTACACTGCATTCATCTGCACACACACACACACACACATGTATGTCAGTAAGTTAGCTGCCTTTAGTGTAGAGCTAATAGGCTTTATTGTGCTGCTGCTGATGACATTATACTGTTTAATCTATTGTGTTTAGTACATAAATGTGTATGTTATTACCTATTTAGTATGTCAATTAATGCACACATACACTCTAAATCAAGTTATAGTGATGTATAGTCTAGCAATGAATAATACATCCCATAATATGTATAATACTGTTAAATCTATTGTGTTTAGTACATAAATGTGTATGTTATTACCTATTTAGTATGTCAATTAATGCACACATCACTCTAAACCAAGTTATAGTGATGTATAGTCTAGCAATGAATAATACATCCCATAATATGTATAATATACATTATAGTCTCTGTCTCTCTCTCTCTATCTCACACTCATGTTATTATTGTATATCATTATAATACTATAGGTGTGCACTGCACTAAACAATGAGATTGCATAATCTGCATTAAAACCAGTGTACTTAAATATAAACAATGAATATATTTTCTCCTCAATGACTCATCCTGTATTGTTTATAGTAGCAGCCACCACCACCATCATCATCATCATCACCACCACCATCACTAGCACTAGCAGCTATCTCAGTTCTAATTATAGCCAGTAGACCACAATGTTAATTATGTATGGACAGTATGGTGCATGTGGAGGTAGTGCTGGCTAATAAATATCATAGAAGAGGTAATAATTAGCACTATTATATAACTTCTCAATAGGGGGGGTGGTGAGGGTATTATGCACTACTCTTTGTCTCTCTTGACAGTGGAGATTTAACCAGGTAATATTTACACAGTTTACAATGGGTTCATTGTTCTACCTTTGTAATCAGACAGGTGTGAAATATAAGCTCTACAATATATAATAACATTGTTGCCAATATAAAATTGCATATATATATATATGTTTTGCATACATGTATATGATTATATAAATAATGAAAATATACATGATACATTTTCTCTAGATACATTATAGTTTACCACTCCTTATTATTTGATTATCTGTACATGTATTTTCATTATATTTTCATTGAATTAGAAATATTTAATATAATGTAGTGTTCCATAATCTAGTATTAGATTAATGTTATCTTAAGCATTAATCTCATCTATACATAGTATTATTGTATATAGATAACTATAGATAGTATTATTCATATAAGTTATTATGTTTCAAATATATATAGCAGTTGGTATTTTGTATGTTTACTATTCATCTATGTTAATTACCTATAATTGACCTCATTCTGTTTGAAAAGATAATTTTAAAATATTATTAAAATATTATTAAAATATTATTAAAATATGTTTAATAAAACATATATGTATATATATAAGATAGCCAGACTACAATACACTGTTACTACTATATACTCTATATTATTTAATGTATCAGCTATGTTATTTATGTATATGTATGTTACAGTTATGTTAATGTACCTGTCTATGTCTATCTGTTATTGAACACAAGGTCAGTGTGTGTACATATCTGACATTTCTCTCTCAATCTACATAATAATGAGCTGCTATGGTAACTGGTGTACTGTATAGCCTTGCCTTACACACTAATGAATCAATGCACTAGTGTTAATAGCTGTCTGTTTTAATCACGCTCTACATTAATAGATCTACATTCATAATACATTAGCCATTCTTATATACTGAGTATTTCTTTTTTATATATATATATATAACGATTTAATGATAGATAGATTATTAAGATAATATTTTATAAAAACATACCCATAGTATTTTATAAGATTGCATAATAATGCAAGTTAGTTTATTATACCCACATATACAACCATATCATTTATATCTCTAGTTATATCATTAGTTACTATTAGTCTAATATCGCCTTAGAATAATAATGATCTAATTAAATAGTGTTACTAAACCCAATAACATATCTATCCTACCCCCCCCTCTTGCACAGGTACAGTCTGTAGAGTGTTACACCTGTACAAACGACGGTGTCCAATACTCCATCGAACAGTTCATGCTGCCCACTAGCATCCAGTACGCTAGCGTCTGTTGTTCTCGCCCGGGTGTCTTCTACATAATCTGGCAGGACACGCGTCAGTTCATCCGTCTCGACCTCCACCGCCGCACCTTCACCCGTCTGGCGTCCCTGCTCCGCGTGCACGTGCACAGTGGTGCCACCATCCTCGACGACGGGTGCGTCTACGTTAGCGGGGGACTGAAGGCCACCTCTGGAAGGGAACGTACGCCCTGCTCTTGGACTGAGTGCTACGACCCCGACACTGACACCTGGCGACAGGTGCTGTCGGCGGGCCTACAAAGGGCTGCTTACGGCTGCGTCGCCATTGATATGACTTGACCCCTGCGCTCCGTGTCGCGCCGATATATTGTGATATATATATATCTGCTTTGTTCTTACAAGTATTACATGCAATTATACTCTCTGAAAACTCTGCTCAAACGCAATGCATGCATTGTACTTAGCTTAATAATGATTTTATACGTACGATTTATTAATAAAACGATTAATAATATGTGTTTTGTTGAAAAGTTTTTATAAATTGTTGGGTTCGTTCGGCCTCTCATTCCAGAGGTGGAATGCTGTCGTCGTCTTCAAAGTCTATATCATTTTGTCTGATTTCGCCCTTCAAAGTCATATTGGCAAGGTCGACGCTTACTCCCAACGTTGGATCGACCTCTAGAAAAGGAATGACTGGTACCTGCGCTTCCATCCTGTATAAGTTGTGCGATGGGTACATGTGTATACTCTGGTTAATAACTACAACTAACTTGTCTACTTTGTCCTTCTTGTCGTAATTGATCACTTTCGCGATGTCTTCCAACGGATTTAGCTGTGTACGTGTAGGAAAGAGTAATGAAACTAATAATATACACATACAGAAATAATTACACAATGAATATAGCATTTAAAATATATTTTAATATTTGTAAAAATGAAGTTTAATATCAATAATAATGCATAGTTATTAGGTAACTGTATTTATATATATTAAAGTAGGTAAATAAATGATATAATTAAATATATTCACTAATTTTATTATTATCTTAGGTTTATTCCAGGATTCCATCTACATTATTGATGTATCTAGAAAATAAATTATTTATACAGGTAAATTGTATTTAAACTTTTACATGAGATTTATTATTGTTCATTTATATAACTTAATTAAAAGCTGCAAATTGCATTTAGAAATGATTGATAAGAGTTAGATGATAAAAGTTAATTGATTTGACCTAATTCACAGTATAATTAATGCAGTAACAGTATTATATTTCTGAATAAAAACAATTGATGAAGATAAGGTCTAGGTGACATGTGTGTACAGTACATTCATAGTAATAGTAGGTTAACTTAACCAAGCCAGTGAAAACTAGAATATTGTATACATACTGAATTTTAATTTTAAAAACAAATAATTAATATTTAAATTTCTAAATCATGGAGATTTGATAATTAGAAAAATTGAATGCACATCTATAATATTCCTAATATATTACTTTATAAAATATGTTATAAAAAATATAAATTTAAATTCGTTTAGTATTGTAAGATGTTTTTCTATATTTTGTTTGTAACAATATAATATTACATTATATTACTATTTTAATATAATCATATTGCAATTATTAATTTAAAAGGATTCCTGCGTTGATTTGAATATTAAATTTGAAATATGTATTCAGACCATAATACAATAAGATTAAATCACTTTAGCATAAAATAAAAGTTGCCAACAATATGATTAGACAGATTCTGGTAGGTTCATTTTTGTACAATTAGACACATTATTTGTATCAGTTTTTCAAATATAAAAATAATTATATATTAATGATTCTAATTGCACATGTGAACAGTGCTTCTGTAGGTTTTAATGCTTACTAACAAATATATGTACTTATGTTGTGAAATATACATAGGATTCATATGTTTACTATACATAATGTAATAACTAATAATATGTATGGAATATGGCTGCTACACAATACTTGAATTTATAAATATGATCAAATTTGACCAGTGTAATTGCATGAATAAATATAAATATATAAGGAATTCTAAAAAGAAGAATGATAGATATGTTGATACATTGATATATTACAGCATACTTATAATATCCTAAACTGTGATCTTATTTACATGTTGAATAGCAGTGAGTACGATAAAATAATTATTCAGAGACGCATCAAAAGTTATTTCAATAGTAAAATGAAAATTATTATTTATATTTATATATTGATATTAATATGTATTATATGTATATATTTATATTATAAACTATAAAGTATAAATAATAAGGTGATTGATATGACTCATTCATGTTTGTTGTTTGCTCCTCTATCCCATTCAATGATAACAATAAATAACCTACTTTTATAATACTTAAATTATTTATAAATAGTGTTATATAAAAATTAAAATTAATCATATAATATAGAAGATATATAACTGACTTTAATTACGTAAACAATGTTAACTAAACATATTTTTCTTTTGATGACGGCATAAACATCTTTGATTGTTTGATAGTTGTATATATTATTTAACAAATATAAAGTCGAAAGCATAAAATTGAAATAATTGCTAATGATAACTTATATCGTATTATTTATCACTATTTCTTATTTTATTGACTATTTTTATATTTATATTATATTTTTATATATATACTCTTTTATAGGATTTTATATACCTATTATTATGTTATCAATTACTATTTTAATATGTTATTTAAAGCATAAAGTTGGTATAATTGCTAATGATAGGTATTATATTTATTTCAATAAATTATATATACTTATATAAGTTATTGACATAAACAGTGAAGAATAACACGAAATAAACAAAATAAAGAATGTACAAAGTTACATTAAATGTGTTGTTATTGATCTACAAGAGAACATATTATTCAAACAATAGAATAATAGCAAGGACATGTCCTTTATAGTATTGTATTCCTTCGCATAATGTATAGAATATATTAAGGGTTTTTTCTATGAATAGATTTTTACATGTATTTAATAGGAAAAATCATGGTCTACTAAAAGTGTATTCACTTATTTTTTATTTATTTATTCAATACAATATTTAATATGATATAGAAATTATATACCTAGGATTATATAAATCTATAAAAATATCATTTTTTATTGAATATAAAAGAAAATATTTAATGTAAATTATGTTGTAACTAATATATTATTATTATTTTGAAAATAAAATATAATATGAATATTTTTAATTTTACTAATTATTAAATTTAAAAAAATGTAAATAATGTCTATTATCATGGCCTCCTTTAGATTCAAAGGAGGCTAAAGGAGGCCATGCTATTATATATGTAATATTATCTTATATTATAATATGTATTAATATATATTATTAATTATCTGAATTTTTAAATTAATTTAAAGCATTATTGAATGGGTTAATGATGTTTGAAATAGATAAATTGATAAAAATAATTATTTTAAGTAAATTGATTCCTAATATTGACAAAAATGAAATTCAATTATGAAAAATGTATTAAATATATAAACAGATTATAACTTATAACATTATGTTATTATGAATAAAGAGCCATTTATGAATATTTATTATTTAAATCTATATATATATATACATTATTCTTTATTTTAGCTTTTAAAATTCTAAAAAGTTATTCATTAAATTATGACGATTATTAAATTAAATTATATTTTTTTAAATTATTATTATAATTTATTTAAATTATATACTTTTAAAATTGTTTATTGTAGTTATATTTTTTCGTAAAAACATGATTTATATATCTTTTTTTAGGTAATATTTAATATTTTAATATTATATAAAAAAAATGTGAAACACAATTGCAGAATTCTCAATTTCTGAGGTCACACTTTAAGCTCTATTCACATGTTTAATTATTGTGTGCAATTATTGTGGAATAGTTTCATAAATTATAAATATTGATTACAATTAATTATATGAACTTATGATATAATTTATACTTGAATCTCAAAGCAGGCCATTATTATTATTAGATTTCAGAGTTCAATTTTTATTTTGGGGTTGTGCGATTTCTTTGGTTTGGTTTTATTTTGCTGTTTTTTTAGCTGAATTATCCCCAAGTGTTACAATAAAATATTGTGTTTCTATAAAATATCTTATAATGCGTATAACGTATAAGTAGTACATATATAAGTACTGCCCACCTTGAACTCTGACATTCCTATAATAACAATCTGCGGACTGCTTCGAGATAATTCATAAAAGTATAACTAGGTTTTAAATAACATCTAGACACAAGGGATTTATATATTATTCGTATTTAATAAAATTATGTTTAATTGGTTAAAATAACAAGAGAATAAATGATAATTAGAAAATTATATATGTATTGACTATAATCAATAATAATTATTATCGGTAATAATTATTATTTGCCACATTGATTCTATGTATCTTTTAAATAATTACAAATTCTAAATTGATTGACAATGAGGCTATTATACTTGTGAATCCGTGATCTTTTACTAAATGGTACATATGAATAGAGTTTTAAAATAATACTATTAAATATAATAGTGAATGTTATAAATGGCTTAATAAATATAGCTTAATAATATAAATAATATATATTAAAATGTTTAGGTTTATTTATCGATAATAAAGTAAATTGGAAAATACATATTTCCAATATATTAAGAAAATTATCAAAATCTATTGCCATATTAAATAAAAGCAAGTATATATTAAACGAAAAAAGTTTAATTTTAGTTGATTACGCAATTTTTAAATGTCAACTTGATTATTACTCACATATATGAGGTAATACTTTCGAAAGTAATATTAAGCCAATATCAAAACTCCACAAGCGAGTAATTAGACTAATTTTAGGAGATTTCATAGTAAAAAAATACATAATGTAATTTACTAATGTCAACAAAATGTTTTTAAAGTTTTACTAATTTTGTTATATTGTTTTATTTATCACTATAGGAATATATTTCTTATTTTATTGACTATTTTTATATTTTTATATTAATATTATATTTTTATATTTATACTCCTTTATATTATTATTTCTATCAATTACTATTTTTATATTTTATTTAATAATGATTAGATTTGAATATGAAATTATGAGTACGTAGTACGTACTACGTACTGTAACAGTAAAGTAACATTTAAACCACAAAGCAACATTTAAGTAACATTCAACCCACAGTAGTGGTTCATATGTTACTTAAATGTTACATTGTGGTTCAAATGTTGTTTATTATTTAAGTAATATCATAGTAACATTTAAACCACAAAGCAACATTTAAGTAACATATGAACCACTACTGTGGGTTGAATGTTGCTTTGTGGTTCATATGTTACTCTAAAACGAGTAACATTTATACCACATTGTTTACAAAATGTTGCTTTGTGTGGCATAGAATGTTACTCAAATGTGGCTCAGATGTTACTATTTTTGTTTGCTGGGACAGTAAAATGTATACATTAATGACATACTTTTACCTTTATTACTTTAATACATATATTACATATTATTTAATACGTATACTAAAATATTTTAGTATACCAATATTGGTTATTTAAATTTAATATTGTGCATTTACATAATTTATCGATTTTAAATTTGGATTAATGATATGAACATTATTCAATCTTGTATTCAATCGATGAGAGGGTTTGACGTAATGGATATAACTCAGCTTTTTTAGTTTGCATGGGTATTAACAATGAAAATATGTTATTATTATGGCAAGTGTAGCTAATATTGTAGTGTATTGTTTATTGAGTCATGCTCATCTTATGTTATTTCAGACTTGAACAATTTATATTATCTTACCCATCCCTAAGTGTTTGTTACAAATTATATTACATTTTTTTTTTAATTTAAATTTTATGATAATTATATTTTACAATTACAATTTAAATACTTTTGTTAGTTAATTTGTTTTTATTACTATACTCAATATATTTTTTTTAAATCGTAAGCTTTGCTTCAATATCTATCCGGGTTCTTCTGAATTATAAAATATATATATATATATATTTATATATATAATATAATGCAATATTTATAAATATGTATTTATTATAACTTAAAACTTAAATAAGATAACATACACAAACATTTAAATCAAAAATTAGCAGATAAGACTACATGTATAACATTAATTGAGCATCTATATAATTATAATGTAGATAAAGTAGTAAGTAGTGGTAGGTAGGTGGCAAGTAGTCAGCAGACAAATCTTTATAATGTACTGGTGCTAGTCTCTACTGAAGGCGCATGTAGACAATAAATGTGCACTATACAACACATGCAAGTAGACATGTCTACTATTATAGGCCACGGGCTAGGAGTAACTATATAGAAGTATCTAGAATTACGAGATAAAGCGGTACCAATGATTAGTCATTTCACAATTTGATCTATCTCGTAATTCATTAATCTTAATAAAAAAACATAATTAGAGCTCTTAATACAGTGCATTATAGCACTATATATTACTTATAGATGGTGCTACTAAATCAAAGTTATCAATGAATGAACTAAATATCATCAACATCACACAGCTTTACTTGTATATAAATATATATATATATATATATATATATATATATATATATATATTAGGTATTTTAATATATAAGATTTAATTATATTTAAATTAGTAAATACTAAATATTAATAATTAAGCGGCTAATTATATAAATATAAAATAAACAATTTTATATTTATATCGTTAATAGATAAATGAATTTATAAAATATAATGAAAATAATAATATATATATATATATAATAAAATTATTTTGGCAAATTTTAAGACTACGAATTCAAAACTACTTCAAAGAGTAATACAGAACTTCTCCAATTGAAACACAGGAGATACAATACACGTATACAATGTAATATGATACATAGAGCTAGTGTATTAACTTCACTAATATGTAAAGTATGCATTTAGATTATAAATTAAAATAAATGAAATGTAATATGAAATTTAGAGAAATGAGTAGGTATCAATTCTTTTGAAATGTAGTAACTCAAGTTTAGCTTATTCGTAATATTAATTCAAAATATTTGTTATTAAACACAACTTACTAATTTCTAATTTCTAATGAAATAATATTTATAAAAATTATATTTATTTAAAGTTAAGTTTATTATACGAGGTACTATTAAAGATGTATTTCTTGAGAAGTAGATATAAGCGCACAACTCGTGAATGAAGTAAGCTAAACACAAGCATACCTACGACCACAACGACGTGACGGCTATTGAGGTAACGTGACTTACCAGGGGCATCGTTAACAAGAGATGACCGGTGGTTTCTGACCGCTTGGCCGTACTAGAGTCAGGCTTCACCTCGGAGAACAGGGTCAACTGTAGCACCTGATGAGAGGAGGGCAGGGCAGCATGTGTGTAATGTATAAATATAATTAGTTCATCAATATATGGAGTATAAATAGATTAGATCACATTATTTAAATGTATAGATATATATATATATATATATATATATATATACTACCTACAAAGATTTTCCAAAGGAAAGATATTGCACTTGTGTAAATTTTTGTAACCTAATAATTTGATATAGCCATCTAGTGTTAATAGTTTTATAATAATAATTTTCTATATTTATTGTAATTGTAAATAATAAATTAAATACAATATACATGTATATTGTATTATAATATGTATTGACATGATTTTAAAATGATAATATAATTATATAAAAATATAATACACTGATTAGTTATATTTAATATAAACAAATAAAATAAATGATAAATATATTGTTATAAATTATAATATTAAAAAAAACTACATGTATTGTATTATAATTTGTATTATATTGCAATGATTTTAAATGTATGTATATAATTAGAAAACAAGAAATTTAAATAAAAATATCACATGATTTAACATTTCATATACTATTTCGCCATCTAGTGTTAATGTTGTTTTTTCATTTTAAATTTACATTTTGAGGTACTAGAGATAGATAGGGAGTGCAATATCTTTACTTCACAATATCTTTGCTACCTATATAATAACTATAGTATAAAAGAATATTTTATATATTATTTATTTATAGATTTCAATAAATAATAGTAGCGAATAATAGTTAATAATGTTTTTATGATTTATAGTTTTATATTTATTTATAGTTATTTTGATATTCTATCTAATGAGGTAATGAATTCCAAGCTCATCATATCTATGTCTATACTATACATATATATATATATATATATATATATATATATATATATATATATATATATATATATATAATATATTATATATATATATTAATAGAGAAATGTGTTAATTATATGTAAAACAAACACTAACCTTTCCTTTGATAAGAACTTTCACATAGGTAGGCTGCACATCGACGTCAATGTAGTTAGTGTCTAAATACCTAGACGATGTCAAAGATAGTAGAATTAAACCACGATAGACTTAGGTGAACACCTAGAGGTATCTGATACGCGTGTCTGATAGCGCGGCAGGTGGCAGCAGTGGTAGGAGAAAGATAACGATTAGATCTGTTAGTAGTGGCCACAACTCTACAACAGTAATGTTCACCACGTAGACATGAGGGATATTTTGAAGTGCAACCTTTTTTAAAGATTTGTAAGTGGGGGTCAACTTCCAAAATTATTATTTTGTTTTCAATTGTATATGAACAATAATCTAATAAAATACATCTACTGATTTAATATAAATAAAAAGGATTATGATATTGAAAATATTATTTTTTTGTGGGGCAAATTTAAAAAGGGGAAAAATATAATAGTGGGGGGAATTGTCAATAAAATAGCCCTTAAAAAAGGCACTGATACATTGGGTAGGTATGGGTATTCGAACAGGAATGATGACTCAGCTTGCTTAGCTCATGGATGGTCAAAACACTTTGGCTACGTTATTCTCTAAAACGAAGTTCATTTATTCCACATAAAGGTTGCGTTCTATTAATTATGAATTACTAGCAACATCTCGCCTTTATATTACAAAGTTTACAATGCAGTCAAATACTATGAAATATGTGCATCAAAACCAAATTATATTTTTGTAGAACCGCAAGAACTGAACAAGTTTTACTCTGAAGGTGAAACAGTTGAACGATAATAAAGAAATGTCACTCTAATTAACTTTTGAAAGTAATGAAATATTGACACATCTGTATTAAGAACTAAATATTAAAATTCTATTTTTTTAATAATATTTGTTTATATATAAATTTGAAAAATATATCGCTATTATAAATGTACATTTTTGAATACAATACAAATTGAATTTATAGTGTTTTTTTTAAGAATATAACATTATTTTATAATAAGAACTATTTAAAAAAAATATACAGCCATATTTGAGAAACACAATAAATTAATAGGTCCATTTTCAATGTAAAATTATATATATTTTGTAACATGCTATAACTTTTAATTCACTTTTAAGATTATTAATATTTAATAAATAGTATTAGAACATTTAACAAGGAATTATATTCGATAAAATCTATTTGATGAATATACATTATACTATATATATATAAATAATATTAAATTGTGTACAGGCATTATATTGCTATTATAACCTGATTATAATGTTTAATATTAAGTTGATTATTAAATTATATTTTAATAATTATAATTTATAAATTGTATGTATAATCCTAATAGTTAATAATTATAATTTTTAAATACTAATTAAATATATTTACATAATTACCTATATATTAAATACTAAATAGTAAGTATATGCATTATATAATATTACAATATTGTATATAAAATGATATTTTCATATCGATGCTATTGTAACTAATAGGTTTCATTGGAAACATTATTAAATTCTATAATACAAGTCATATTTAGATTTTTAGATGATAAAGATCCACAATAGACATTGTTTATCAGTATAATGTAGATATCATCAATAACTAGATGCATACCTAGGCTATAACAGCAAATAACCTATACACAGCGACATCAAGAATAATGGCTTTTCCATCGTCGCTTTCAGTGATCGTGAAGCCAATTCTATTTCAGTGATAAAATCATATGATTAGATATAAGAGTGATAGATCATATATCGAATGTTATTAAGATATTTTAAATATTAAGAAATCTATTTATCTAGTTAAATTATGTAAATAATAATTACCTAATATTAATGCAATTCGTAAACATAATAATTGATTATAATTTTGTATATGTGATTAGATAGAAATTAATATTTATTTTAAAATATTCTGTTCCATAAAGCTTTATTACTTTCTGTTTAACTGTGATTATTTTCACTGAATTTAAATATAATTATTTATAAATTATTCGTTAATGCAATGAATGTCTAATGAATTACATAATATATGCCTAATAAATAACATATTGAATAATGAATTACATACTATGCGCTAATAAATTACATAATATATGTATCATAAATTATATAATATATGCCTAATAAATAACATAATGAATTACATAATATATGTCTAATAAATTACATAATATATGTCTAATAAATTATACAATATATGTCTAATTAATTATATTATATATATTGGGAATTAGTGGGTATTACAAAGTAAGCTATTATGAGAGAATAAGCTATAATATCACTATAGAATGTATTGTATATGTATACATTGTACACTGTAAACTGTACAATGTACAGTGATCTTCCTCTAACTCGGATATACTGATAACTTTGAACATGCTATAAACATGCTATACATATACTAGAGCAAGTTTCTATCTAATTATTAGTGATGTAAATGCATAGTTTTTTAGTATTCTATATTCGCTTTTTAAAAATCACACTTTACGATATCTATTCATTTCAAAAAATCCATATCACGATTTGATATTAATATTAATGAAGTATTTGAATAATTAGAAATAAAATATAATTTCTATAATATTTTATTAACTATTATTCATGACACAATTTTATTCATAAACATTCTTATATAACAATAATATCTACATTACCATCAGAGATATGATTGGTGATTGGTATCTTTTGAGAATAGAAGCAGGGTAAAAGTTGATGTAAATAATCTCTAACTTTTGTGCCGTATGCTGAGAGATATTTATTATAGTAAAATATTTTAACACTGCTTTTGATAGTTTTCTATATTTCGTCTAGCATCTACTCCACTATATGAATGGATATTCATCAATCATATATTTAACAATGCTATTACAAATATCAGTTGACTATTTGATATTCATTTCATTATTCGCTTTTGTTATCTTCTAAACTAATGGTTTTAAAGCGAATAGTTCAATTAGTATTCAAATATTCGCTATTCGCTTACATTCCACCTAATTATATGTACAATATACGATAAATCAGTCACACATTTCACATATCCTATACTTTTATTCAGAAAATTAGGACAATTATTGAATTTAGCCGAAATAAACAAAATAATGTTTCTATTCCCTATACTAATAATAAGTAGTAATAATAAATAATAAGTTGATTGAAAACATTAAATAGTTTAATAAATCTAATTATTTATTGTAATAATGATGGTATAGATATGCATGAACATAAGGATAGTATTTGAGAGTTTCTCATTATTGCAGAGTGGATAGTTTTCATATATTATTTATATACATATTATAGATGTTAAATAATGTGATTGTTATTCACAATATAAATACATTTATACTTAAGCGAAATGTCAAGAGAAATATTTATGAATTTAGAACAAATCTATCGTCCTTTCGAATTAGAGTTAGTGGGATTCACTATATGTATAATAATAATATTTATATATCATAGTTTGGCAATAGACGATGAATGAAGAAACATAGTTTATCTATTCATTTGAATATTATATAGTTTTTTTTGGTCCTTTCATCCCAGGAACTTAGATGAAGTTTTCACTTATATGGCTCTAATGTCCCTTCAAAGTAGCTCTAATGTTAAGGCATCCATGGTTTTAATGAGAGCCGATCATTTATTGTGTACATAATTATATAAGATCACTTCTAAATATTATTTTAAGACCTATTTTAATAAGGTGCTTGAAACCTAAAAAACTATATGAAAATGATATCATAAATTATTTATTTATTTATTTATTATGACTTAGAATATTTTTGAAATTATTATGGATTACTATATATTGGTTATAAATTTAAAAATTATTATTAATTCATATATACAATTTATATTTTTAATTTCTTTAACATTTACATAATTATAAGGTAAATGAAAATTATTATGTAGACATATTAAAAATTGAATGAAAATGAATAGAAAATATACAAAGATGATTATAGTTTTAAATTTGTTATAGTTCTATTTTACCATAATGAAATGTTAAATATATTCGAGTATAAATCATTTATTCAAATGAAAGTAATTTCTCGATTCATATAAACATATAAATATTTATACGTAAATTATAACGTTTTATATTTTGTAATAATTAATAAATATTTACTAAAAGAGTAGTATTTATTATAAATAATTTATAATAAGATAAAGAAATTGTAATATAACATATAAATATTTATACGTAAATTATAACGTTTTATATTTTGTAATAATTAATAAATATTTACTAAAAGAGTAGTATTTATTATAAATAATTTATAATAAGATAAAGAAATTGTAATATAATTGATCACGTATATCTCAATAAATTAATATTTGATATGAAAACCATTATAAATTGAAATATATATTTAAAGATAGATATATAAAAGTGACTTTTATCATGTTATACAGCTTCAGGTCACATCTACTAACATTCTTATGACTTTTATATAGTAAATTATATATATATGAATTATATTTAATTATATTATAAGGAAAACTAAATATTATTAACGTAATTAAATTTTGATTCAAACTCGCTTAACTAAATTCAAGATAATGCTCTTAATCGATTGATATCTAAATGATATAGTTAATCAATGATCAGACACATACCTACATATTAGATATCAACTTAATAACAGGTTCCCCTATTGATAAATAATATCAATATATTGATAGTATATACCATTAATAATATGCTGCAATCGCATGTTACTTAATAATGATATAATAATGATATAATAGTGATGTAATAGTGATATATTAATAGTTATGTAATAGTGATAGTATAATAAATTATGAGGTAATAACTCTGCTTCGTTGACATTGAGAATTTTGCCCTCCGCAGTTTGCAGTTTTCTGATTCGTTTCGGATTCGGGTTGAAGTCTTCCTTTGTGCTTAGAGGTGTAAATGACGTTAGCATTGAGAGGGGTGTGTGTGTGACGTTAGTATTGAGAGGTGTGTTCGTGTGTAATTAACGATTGTCAGATATGAGATGATAATGAAATAACTATAGTATTGTTTAGAAATACATTATTTAATAAATCTAGTATAATAGTGTATAGTATTATATATTATATTATAGTAAATAGTAAGTAAGTGTAATATAATATAGTTTAGTAAAGCAATAACTTATATCGATTACATTTCCATAGTAGCATAGCACTTTATTTGTATATAATTTATGTATTTAGATTATATTGATCTGAAATAAGATCTTATACGTGTTATTATCTTATTGTATAGTATAGTAATAGTATAGTATTCTGTTAATTCGATTTCATAAGTAATTCAGTCAATAACATTAATAATGCTGTCATAGTCTTCATTAGATAGATTACATAATAATATTATGTAATAGTCGATGAGCAGTGATAACATTGAACGTATTAGATATAGAAATTCGTTCAATTTTATCATAATATACTTTCACAAGCTACTAATTATCTGATTACTAATACCTGGTTAATAGCAAAGTTTGCAAAATAACACTAAGTCGATATACGATCTAGTTCTAATCGCGTAAATGTTATTGAGTAATTATTCTACATCGAATGGCTGGCACTATTACTACTAAGTAGAGGGTAAACTTGGCTTTCTTTTTCTTCTCCACCTCCTGCATGTGTTCGTACATCTCAAGTCGCGACTCGGGGGTGTAGTCAGACTTCTCGTTCCAATAACTATAGAATCAATAAATCAATGACGGAAGAACGAAATGGAGGCAGCTAATAGATGGACACGTGTTGGTGAATTACTGAGATTACTGAGATTACATAACATAATGCAACTTATAAGTGGCTTACATATGTATGTTAATGCATTAATATAACGATATCAATAATCTATTAGTGAGGGTATAACATTACAGTAGGCAGCACAAGTAATGTATATGATTATAATCATATAACTAAAATAACGTATGATATCATAATATTATAAGAAATCGCGATTGAGTATCAATTATTAATATTAAAATAGATAGAAATACATTTATATAAATAATATATCAATTTAAATATATGACCTATATATAATTTAAATATTTTACAAGTCTATTTTAGTATATTTCACCTACAATATTTTCCAATGATATAGATTATAATAAATAATTATGTATCAATAATATGTTTTCACCTAATTCTCTTAGCTGTAATTTACTTCATTCTAAATATTGCATAATAAATATCAAAGGAATGTTAAAATATAGTTACTACTACTTATAAATATAAATTGTTAAAATATATACATATACGGTATGAATCGAAATAAAATATAATTTAAACGAAACAACGTTTCATTGAGAAATGTAATAGTGCGCGTGGATGTGTACCTCGAGATGATGTAATACCACAACGATGATGACACAACACTACTACACAGATGACGCAATACCACACCGTTGATGATGCAACACTGCTACACAGATGATGCAATACCACACAGATGATGCAATACCACACAGATGACGCAACACTACTACACAGATGATGCAATACTACACAGATGATCACATAATACTAACGCCTTCTCTTCCTCATCTTCTCGTTCTAATCTAGCAGTGCGTTCCTTCGTAGTTTCTTCCTTTATTACGATATCATCATCATCTTCGCTGTCGTCGTCTTCATCTTTAATGTCCTCCAGATGTCCTTCATCATCGCTGGTTATCTCAGTAATTGTACTGTTTGGTGGTCAGCTAGTTATTTGTATACATGGTATTTGTATACATGTATATATATATATATATAATAGTGTATACTTTAATGTATTAATGTATATGTAATAATAGCAATACAGTGTATATATGACTATAGTGTACCGAATACATTGTATACTATACAGTTGTACATTGAACAGTGTACAACCATATATTGAACAACTGTACAAATGTACATTGTACAGTGTACAGAGTACGAGGTCAATAACTACAAGTGAATGAGACTATTACAGGGCTGATATCATAATAGAATGGGTAATTCTATCGTTAGGTGAATTGCACACGATAGAAAGTTCCGGAGGATATTAGAATTAGACACGCCCACGAAGACATATATGAACTATGGCAGGGACCTTGGTAACCTTGGTGATTACAGAACAATAGCTATTGTCGCTTCCTGCTAACCATATGCTGTATTCACATACATGATCGTACATACAATCATAGTAGTGTATATTCTCAGTTTCGGAGTTCACATTATCGGCCGATAACGAAAGATATACATTTTAATTTGAAGCGATTGCATAAAAATATATTTAATATTTTTATTTTATTTATATTAATTATATTAATAAATATAATAATTCTAATAGATGATGATAATCATCATTGTTATTATTATTATATCATGACTGGTAGCTAATGGTAAGTGGGTTAATAGTTGCAGTAGTGCTTACCAGGTGGACTTAGGACGTACGTTGTTCATGTCGGTGTACCATCGGCCGTCAAAGCCCGGTTTACTCGACTTGGAGTTATTGTTTAGCTTCTTGTTTTTAGTGAACTCTGCATCTTGTTTCTGCCTTTTCTAGAGGTCACGTAGAGTTCAGAATTTAATATAAGTGACTCTAATCTACACCTCTAACGTTTGCAGATTGTGCTAAGTAATATGTAGGTTAATAATGAATCCTTTCTCATCAATGAGGAGTTAGACAGGTTATAGAAATTATTAAAAATTAAATAATATTTTATGTTTAAAATATCTTATTTAGTAATTAATTACTTATTTATATTGTTTCAAATAATTAGACGTTAAAATTATCAAAATAAACTTTTTATAACATGAACTATTTATAAAAAAATATATTATATTTTAATCATATGTTAATTATATTATAATTATGTTGATATATTATATTTCGATAATTATTTTACAATGAAATATCTATCATCGAGAATTAAATTTAATTGAATACAATTTAATAATATATTCATCTATTAGCCTTTGTTAAAATAGAATATTATCCTGTACTAGTTCAGTAATAGTAAAAAGAACACTAAATATCTAACTCTTTTGAGGACGTAATCCAATTGCTGCGCTTTTATCTTATTCGTTAATGTTTTCAGATGTTGCAGAGCTACGATTCTCTCAGACTTCTCTATTTCAACTCCATCAAGTTTCTATTGAAAATGTGAATTTAATTTACAATAATAGTTTAAATATAAGCTTATAAATTTGGATTATATCGAAGTTGGCCACTGAGATAATTTTCATATTTAATATTGGCATGACTAAATATTCAAAGATAATTAAATATATATATCATGTATGTCAATATTAAAAATAAAAATATTACAATATGTAAATATTAGAATATTAAAATATGTAAATGACAATAATACGTATCCAGATGTATCGAATATATACTAATATATACAAATATATAGTACATATAATATATCGTTCATTTAATAAATACATATATAGAGACATTGTATGTGAATAAATAAACAGCTATTCAATAAGTATACTTATATATATATATAGCTTGAATATTAATTATATTATTATATAAATTAATAATATTTATAGTAGATTTTTTGCTTATAAGTTATATTAACTTTATAAGATGTATATAATTAATATTTAAGTTTATATACTTATTGAATATCTGTTTATGAGTTCTTAATGGTACATAATCACTTTTCTCAAATACATATTTCTCCATATTTAAAGAGATTGCATTGGCTATCAATAAAATTTAGAATACTATTTAAAGTTCTTCTACTAACTCATAACTCTCTTCACCACAACCGACCTGAATATCTATCTTTCTTAATCTCTATTCCCACTCATACTATCTCTCTCCGTTTTACTACTTCTTACCTTCTACATATACCCTCTACCCATACCACTAATATTTGTGCATGACACATATCGGCCCCTTATCTATGGAACAAACTACCATATAAATTTCGCTCCACTCAATCCACCAACTCATTATAATCTCTATTAAAAACATATCTATGCATTGCATATAGTATTGCATTTCCCTGATCACTATTTGTATCACTATTTACAATTTTATTTACTATTTATATTAATGTTGAGTACTTTCTTTATTCCTATTATTCATTATATTAGTTATATTATTTTCGTTTATGTTCCGTTATATTTTGTTTGTTTATACTTTAGACGCTCGGTTGCTATGGCACAAAGAGTCTTTAAAATAAATTAAATTAAATAAAATAATATTAATTAAATAAAAAGCATGTACTAAGGCTATTATAAGAGCCTATAGGCTCATTTGAGGATGTAATGCAGCTAAAATAACCAGGAAAAGAAAATAAAATTAATCAAACAACCCCAAAATATCAATGTGTAAATATATATATATATATATATTTATTAAATTTGAATATTAGAAATCTTAAGTATTATGTATACGCATCATAATATAACATATATTAAATGAATGATATAACATATTCACTATATATTTGTATATATTAGTATAACTTTTATACAACTGGATAAGTACTATATTCATTTACATATTGATATACATGCCCTATAAATATAATTATTTTAAAAAATGTAGCCATACCTATATTAAATATAAATATTATTTTGTTGGCGATCTTCGATATTACACAAAAATTCCAATAGTTAATCATTAATAATTATTAATCATATTGAAGTAATATTTAATATAATTTGTACAGTATGATCATTAAAATTAAATTTGTAGGAAATGATAATAATGTATAATAGATGATGTGGATACCTACCGTTAGGTAAGGAAGAGTCGCAATCACAAATTGTTTGTAGCCTTCATAATCACAGCACGGGTTGCCGTTCAGAAATCTGAAATCAAAAGTACATACAGCGTTGGCCAACTATTACATCTAGTCTACTATTGCACTCGCACTAGCTCTCTATGTACTATACGCATAGCACTCGCACTAGCTCTCTATGTACTATACGCATATCACTCGCACTAGCTCTCTATGTACTATACGCATATCACTCGCACTAGCTCTCTATGTACTATACGCATATCACTTGAACTAGCTCTCTATGTACTATACGCATAGTACTCGCACTTTATATAACTTGTTTGGTATTTGTAAAATATCAGCCGCATCTATACCATCTCTGTGCACTTTACAATGAAATAGTACCGGCACACACAGCACTATATAGTGCGGTCGCAGTGGTCAACACTGACTACATCAATAGTTGTATAGTATCATCTTCACCGTAACTGTATCTTGTTTAGTTAGCGATATTCAACTATTCATCGTCATCATATATATTTCAATATTAAAGAGTATCATTCGTATCAACCTTCATTAAATAGTTACTTAAACATAAACAACGTGCTTATATATGCACGAGAATCTTTAATTATTTGATAATAATTATGTAATGATGAATGTATAAGTTTCTTTAGACTTCTATATGGGAAATGAAGTCCTCACAGATGTAAATATAATGCCAAATTAATACTATATTCATTATTTTAATGCAAGCGCGTATAATCGTATATATATCTATCTATCTATCTATATATCATAAAGCTGGCCGCAATATACGTACAGCTCGTGCAAATGTTCCAGATTGCTCATAGACGTGATGCTGGTCAGCTCACCGATGAAGTTAACGGTTAGGTCTAACTTGTTTAGAGATTCGCATCCTGTTTAATGGAAGAGATTAACGCTCGCTCGTGTATAATCGAGGAGATCTACGTAATCCACTGATTTCAGCTGAGGTCACACTGGTGAATATTAATTAATAAGCACGAATAATTAATATTACGAATAATTAATATTACGAATAATAAGCAAATTTGATTAGATCAAATATGTGATTTTACGAATATTTTTGCACGCAGTTTTTGCGAGAGAATATTCGTGAGTGTGACCTCAGATTTAGAATAATTGTACGATCATTTAACAGTTACGTAATATTATTTAGACAATAGGTAAATGAAGCGATAATATATAATTTCGTATTTATATTTAATAGTAAGAAAACCTTCGAGATTTTCAACTCTTTCGATATTGTTAATTGCCAGGTTTAAATATTCAAGTTCCTTCAGTTTTGAAATATTCTCTGCGTAAAGAATGCTTGTAATATAATTCACAAATTGTAAATAATAGATTTTAATGGCGCCGAATACAGCTTAATTATTAAATATTATGTAATGTTAGTAAATAAAGTAGAAATTTAATTATAAATATTAAAAAAAATTATATATATTGCGATACTGTATTAATGTATCACTGATAATACTGCTTAGTAGTGATGTAAATGATGCTCAAATCTAAAGCATCGATGCAGTCCCAGTCTTAGTTACCTAAAGTTTTAACTCGGCTCGGGCTCGCTTGGTTAGAGTCTCGTCTCGGGCTCGTTTTTTTTCCGAAAATGAAAGTCTCGACTCGGCATCAATAATCAAAGTCTCGGTTCAGCATTAAAAAGCTCGGCATCATTTACACCACTACTGCCTATATTCCATAATATTTGATACTAACCGATCTTTGGAATCAGATTACTCTGCAGATATAGGATCTTCAAATGTTTGCACCATTTGCCAATGTACTCTATCCTTTATTATTGAAATCATCAATTTATAATATTATAAAGTTTTAAGAGTGTTATTATATTAATTAATGATTATCTAATATTATATATTATATAATACATATTATCAATGTATAATATATATATATATATATATATATATATATATATATATATATATATATATATATATATATATATATACGTATTTTAATTATTAAATGAGTTAAATGAGTTATATATAAAAATGAAATGATAATTTATAAAAAAGATTAATTATTATAAAATGAATTATAATTAGTAAATATATTATTATATATATATATATATATATATATATATATATATTAATATATTATTTTATAATAAAAAAAATAGCATATGATAACTGATCTTGTATTTATATTAAATAAGTAGTATTGAAATATTTGGTATTAAGGTCGTAGTCATTTAAAGATAGATTATCGTACATAGAGCAATGGATATAATAAATTTAATATTTATAAAAATAAAATATTGTAATTAAGTTACGATCATTCATGAATCATTCATGAATTATGATAAAAAGATCTCGTTTAAACCAATTATTTAGTAGCGCAATTCATTGAGTAATATTATCATTAAACTCACTACATTTATTATTATATTATTATTAATATAATAATAAATAAATAAATTAAACAATATCATAACATAAACAATGGTCGCTTACACCCGCATGTTACCTCGCAGGCATGCGTTGTGAGACCCTCATCGGGTGCCATGTAAGGATTGAGTTGTAGTAACATGTCAAGTTAGTATGATCAATACAATAACGATGAATTTCTAATGAACTTACGGACTGTGCGGAAGTGTAAAATCACGATATATAGTTGTGCATCAATTGTATATTATTTATATACGATTTGTAAACTAACAAATTAATTCTAAAAGAATTATTAGAACAACTGATTTAATTACAAACATAAGTATTGTGTTTATAAGCTTATACTCCAGTAAACGCGACGATATAAAACCTCTCAATGTCTTGCTGGTGAAGAGATATCTCTTCGAGTGTGCTGATAATACATTCGTTATGTTCTGCTCTCCTCCTTATTAGATCTTCAGTTACTTTGGGTAGCAAATTATGAGATATATTAGACTAGATCTTATATCGATATTTTATAGTAGCTTAAATTACAAATATTATCATTTTATTTATAACTAACATGCATATTATGAGAAATGTATATTGACTTATAATAGCCACTAAATTTGGAGATAGAATTAATATATTAGAGAATGATTTTTCATATATATTTTTTATAATTTACCTAGTTTTAAATATATAAACATAACCTATTATTTTATCTAAGTAATAAGTACAAAATGTGTATATATATCATTATTAATTAATTAGATATATTAACTTTCTGTAATAACAATAATTTATTTTATATTTTATTGGATACATTACGTTAATAGCATCTATACATATAAAAGAAAATACATTGTTAGGTATTATATATATTTAGGTAAAGTGTAAAATCATCAATTTAAAATATATTAAAGTCATTTTATAGAAGCAGAGTAAGGAAGGGTATTATCGAAAAAAAATGTATTATCATAAAATAAATAAATATCTTATATTAATAATAATTACATAATATTTATATATTACGAAACTACATAGTTCTAGATAATCGAAGATTTGCAATCAATTAATGTTTACAGGCAACTAAAAGCAAGCCTTCATATAGTTCAACTATAGGGAACAATACTCGATATCAAAGTATTATATTATTATATTAATAAAAGTATAATATTAACTTGATTATACTTTGTATATAATTTCATTAAAATATATAAACACACGCATTTTATATAGGTTAACATGCAGATATTCATACTCTATATTAAAATATAATCGTTTACTATATATTACGATATTATTTCGAAATCATTATCGCCTGCTATAGTCGAGCATAATATCATTTACAAATGTTTGTCTTTAGACGATACAGTTTAAATTATTATCGTTACATTAATTTCTCGCTTGTTATAAAAAAATTTTCCGTGTCAATTTACGTGAAATACTAAATATCTGGTATTGTTCACCATATTACTATTACACAATATGCTTCACTCGTTAACTAGTCTTTACGATCGTTTATCGATCAGAATATAAATTATGAATACCTGCATGTGTATAATGTATACAACACTCTTGTTATATACATTTTATTACTTATTGATAATCATGAATAATATTTATATGAATACAAATTATACTGTATAAGTTAAACAGTTATACACTCTATAATGTATATAGTTATAGTGTTAAAAATGTTTAGAATTCAATTATCTATGTATTTTTTATAGATATCATTATTAAAATTATTTTTGAAATATAGTTATCGGCCCTTCTCTCCTATCATTTTTAATTACTAGTTCAACTAGTAAAAACGAATTAACATAATAATTATGATAATGATAATACTTATCATAATAAGTAATAATTAAATTATCCTAATTAGTATGCTACTAATTTAATATCATACTAACTTAGTAAGTTACTTAAGTAACTATGCATGACGATATATTTAATATAATTATTATAAGTTAATATCATTATAATATTAACTAATTATAATAATTATCATAAATTATGACATAATAATTATGATAATTATCTGATAATAGTATTATCATAATACTATTATGATTATCATAATGATAATAGTTACTATTATAGTATTATCATTATAATAATTATTATGTTAATTCGTTTTATACTAGTTAAACTAGTATTATAATAATTATTATAATAATAATTATATATTATAATAATATAATTATAATAATAATAATTATTATTATAATAATTATAATAATTATAATTATTATATTCAATTGAGAATTATAATGATAACAATAATCAACATTATATATGTTATAATAATATATAGTGAATTATAAATAACATAATATGTTATTAATAATATAAATAGTAATTAATCAGTTTTTTATGATAATATTTGATAAATATAAATTCAATATTAAATAAGTCAACTCCTTTCAACTCGGATTCAACTATTTGAAAAGTAATATATTTTAATAACAACTAATAAATAATTCATATTATATTGTGATACTTCTTAATATTAATTTAATTTTTATTTATTACTAACTCCGAACCATATTAATATATTATAAAATGTAATAATAGTATACAAATATAAATGTGTATAATGATAAAATATAAGTTTTATATTTCTGTAACGAATGACGCTATATATCATATAAATAAACAATTTCTAAAATCTGTGTTGATTAAAACAGGGAATTAATCAATACCTCCTGAATAATCAGGTTGGCATTTAAACATAGAGCTAGAGAGAAGCTCGCTAGCTATATGTATTTATGCACATAGCGAAATAAATTATTGAATTACAATTATTAAAAATAGTCTATACTTGATAGTTTATACATATTATAGAAACAAAATCAACATTTTGGACAACTATTAATATTGACGAAAACCTTTATATATATATTTAAATTATTGTTTTTTATTAAGGAGGTGTCCCACTACCATTATTTCCATTATTTCCATTATTTCCATTATTTCCATAATAATGTCATTTTTTAAGGACATTTTTGCTAGAAAGCGATTTTCTAGCTAATTGTAGTGGGATACCCCCTTAAAAGTTACTATATGTCCGGTAAGTTGCAAGAAAGTAAGGGGGTATCCCACTACAACTTACTAGAAAATCAATTTCTAACAAAAATTTCCGCACATTATTTCCGGAAATACAGGTAGTGGGATACTCCCTTTATATGTTGTATATAGAATATATGTCGTTTTTTTTGGGTACAAAAATTCAAATAATTATTCATATTTTTATATTATATTTTAATTGGTCATAAATTAAAAAAATTATTATATTTAAAAATGAATATTTAATATGTATTACATATAAACTCTTAAATCGTATATGATATATCATTGATAATATACATATTATATATATATATATTATATATAATATATATATATATATATATATATATATATATATATTTAATACATATTTATATTAGATAAAAACCAATACATACTAAACCAAATTACCAGATTTATATGATTAATTAAATTAATTTAATGTTAAGATTATGAAATCTATATATATATATATATATATATATATATATATATATATATATGTTACTATTATAATAAAGAAATGTATACATTTTCGTAATTATAATTACTGATATGAATATTTATTTAAAATATATTCATTATAGTCAGGGCCCCTAACTAGTATTGAAACATACATATATAGAGAGAGAATCAATATTCCATATATCGATGAGTTGATTGGCAGTAAACCTAATTAAAGTAGGTATATAAGAAATACCTCCTATAACCACGATGTTATAGGAGGTCTTGCTATAAGTAACCTCTATAAGTATTATTCTCGTAGCATGTTGGGACAACATCGTGCCTATAGTGTTTTTATTTACAATTTAATGTAACCATTTTGTGAATTTGTTTTTAATTCTCATAATATTTTTGTAGGTTTTTGTGCTGCCTAATTAATTGATGATACTATAGTATATAGTCATATATGGACATGTGTCATTTGTAGTACTTTCTGATTAGCAATACAGTTTATCTTCCGTTTAAATATACATTCAAAAGTCTAATTGGCTACATTCTATCATTTTATATGTAGATATTAATAACATTAAGAAGAATTTCTTAAATAATTAGGTTAAAAAAAACTAAATAGATACATGAAATATTATTTTATTTAACTTTACACCTGAAGGAAGGTAATATAACTAGTGATTCTAAAGTAATTAGATAATATATTCTTTCGATATAAGATTTATTGAAATTTCCAATTATTTTTTCTAATAAAATATATATTATATTTGCATCAGATTTCATTAAATATTCAGTTTTATTTTAATTTAAAAATAAAATTATATAAAACAATTTAGTTTTTTTTCAGAATTAATGTTTCAACAAATATTTATTTTAAAATTACGATACATTCATAACAATAATTCGCACATATTACAAGTCGAGCATCATCTGAACTCGAAATAATAGGAAAATACATATGTTAGTATATATATATATACTTACTTTTATTATCTTAATAATATATAAACAATCAATAATGTACAGGATACTTTATATATATATATATATATATATATATATATATATATATATATATATATTCAACATATATAACATATAATACGTAGGACCTACGACGTAGGTTTGTATTATATAACATTAGTATCTTATTAGCGTATTACTATAGTAATATATTAACATAACTCATCTTTAGTCCGTACATATTTCATACGTAAGATAACATACACGTATAGTATACGTGGTATCCATCACCTATACATAGGCAATCACTAGGCAATCACTAGACAATACCACCTAGTGTGTATTCATCAATGACATCTATTTTATCATCTAGTAATGTATAACTATTAGCTTGTTTCTGATATAATAGTATATGCATGCACATTATATGTTATGAATTGAACAGATTATGTGTTTGCTAATGTTTACCCTGATGGTATTATAATACCTATAGGTACAAATCATGTAAACATTGAGTTATGTAGATATCTACACACTAAATGTATCACACACTACATGATATTTAATATTTTGAAACTGCACACTGATGGCGAATTGTTAAGGATTATATATTGTTATTGTTACTTGGTGGAGTCCTTCCATCCTATCCAGGAACTTAGATGAAGTTTTCACTTATCAACTATATGTCTCTAATGTCCTTTCGAAGCCACTCTCATGTTAAGTCATCCATGGTTTTAACGATAGCCGATAATTTATTTAAACACAATTATATAATATTATAATACTGATATAATACTGATATAATACTTATATAAGAAATATACTTCTAAATTACTTATAAGAAGTAGTATATATACTTCTAAATATTATTTTAAGACGTATTTTAATGGTCCGGAAGAGGCTCGAACCCGCGTCCTATTTCGTGTCACACGAATCGTGTGTGTCTGACGACTTAGCCAACTGAGCCACACAAGTAGTTATATAGGTTATATAGTACCTATATTTTCTATTATATGTAAGTTACATAATGTAACGCATACAATGTAGTATATAGGATTACTCGCATACAAGAATGACCCGCTCTCATACTAATTTCATCTAGTAGGATTCTTCTCTTGCCGCCGAATGGATTTAACACATTTCGGTTGTGTGTGTTATCCTCGACTTCCACAGCCAGATGCAATCGTTTACCATAGTATTTACGTATATATATATATTGATTGAAAGTTTATTTAAACACTTAAATAAATCATAAATAATATCTCAAAAGTGTATATTTATGGAATACAAATAATAAAAGTAGGTAAAACAATGAATACCATTAATAACTTTAATAATAATAAAATAAAATAGAATGAAACGTACGGAAATTAATAAATAAAAAAATAATGACAAATAATATTAGTATTACAGGTTGCCACCTGAGATCAATCGTTGTATATATTTTATGAATGTTTTATGTATTTTTTTGGATCTAATATAGGGTGGGAGTGAATTCCATAGTTTTTGACCAATATAATTATATGAGTTAACTCATTGCCCGAGTATTCATTTAGGGACGGATAATAGGGGTAGATACAATATGAGATGCATGGTTTCTAAGAGATGGAAGGAAGATATTTGTACTAAAGAAGCAGAAATGTAGATGGCGCAATTCGAAGATTATATTGAGGAAAGAACAATATATATTATGCGATAAGAAGTATATATATATATATATATATATATATATATAAGATCACATCTACGTTTTGTTTTGCGGATAAGATAAAACAGTATATAGGTTATATTATAAATTTTAATTCTGTTTAAAACTATTTCGCTATTATTAATTAGGTTGATTTATTATATTAGATGATATTATATTATTTCCTTCTACTTTATTGATGTATGTTATTTATGTTCTTGTTCCGGTTTGTATCAGTAAGGGTATTCTTCGATGGTATTGGAGTTTTAAATAAACTATTCATTATAATCTATAGTATTACACACACACAAACACACACACACAACACACATACATACACACACAATGTGTCACACACACACACACACATATATATATATATATATATATATATATATATATATATATATTATATATACATTTTATTTGTAATTTATTTTAATTTAGTTTCTTTGTTATAATACAAATATTTGATTGGTTAAAACATATTTATTATCCGAGGTAACGAAAGTAAATATTTAGATTTTTTAGTAATTTTATCATTATTATTATTATTCTATTTTTACAAGTAAGTTTTTTATAAAATATATATATATATATAGTTTTTTTATAAAATATATAATACTATTATATAGTATATAGTATATATATATATATATATAGTATATATATATATATATATATATATATATATATATATATATATAATATATACCTTCCATGAATATACTTACGAAATATTTCGTTTAAACCCTATTTTAACCCACTGCAAACGTTAACCAGGAGAACGAATATGTCAACGCCACCACCTGCGAATAGGGAGCCCCAATCTACGAAGTCATCATCTATGACAACACTGGACATCATTATGAGGTCGTATGAGTTACCAAATGCTAGACAATTATTTGTTGTTAATGACATGGTTCCGAGTAAACCCTTATTATCAACACCTCCGGTAGAACGTTACGGCTTCCCATCTCAATATAGGTTAGATAATACAGATACGTACGACCATTCCATTAAAATACAACCCCATTACCCGGCTGGAAAACCCCAATACCCGCCCCCTCAACATAGACAAAAATACAGTCTAAGATCTCGACTCCCGCGAAATTCTAAATTTTTCGAACAAGCACAACACCAGCCACATTCCCCAACCGAACCACTGTACCTACAAAAGCGCAACTCTCAACCAACGCTAACAAGTCCCTCGAGATCAGAACAGCAACAACATGACGTATCGCTACCATACGATGACTCATCGCTACCACAACTACCGCCATTCGAAGAGTACCCGTCGCAACACCCGCAATGTAGCGACTCGGTTATCAGTGGCGATCTCATATACCCGGCTATATTCGAGGAGCGCCAAGACGGTACGCAAGCCCAGGTACCCGTATTCGGCGACTCGGCTGTAGTACCTCTAGAGGCCTCACAGGTAGCGCTAGAAGGCGCGGCGTCTTCTCGTAGCCACGGATGGTCTCTATTCGTATGTCATCTGGCCGCAAACACCGAAGACGAAGATCTATACGCGTTGTTCGGGCCCTACGCTCCCATGTTAAGCTGCGATTTAGTGAAGTACGAGGGTACCGAGGTGTGCAAGGGGTTCGCCTTCGTAGTTCTACCCCTCTTCAGCGTCGCCAAAAGAGCTATTCGGGAGCTGAACAACACATTGTTCAACGGAGATATTATCCAGGTTTCTTTTAAGAAACACGGCGACGGACAGGAAGAATGGTATCCAGTAATAGAATAAACGACACACCGTCCTACGTATAAGCAACCGACACTGACATCTGAATTAATTAATAAATATTATATATATATATATATATATATATTATATATAAATGTGGTTAAAAAATAAATAATAAAAACGATATTTTTTTGATAATTATCTAAATATATATATATATATATATATATATATATAGATTTACTTACTTTACTTAGTCGAGTTCTCACTCGATCATATCTTACAATCACTTTCCACCTTCTCTGTCCATATATGTTCTTGATTCGTCTTCTTTATAATCGCAGTCGTTCTTTAAGATTATGAATTTTTTGGGTTGTCTCCCTCTGTTTCATAAGGTTTTATTACCTCAGAGATATTTGGCATTCCCCTGTACATTTGTATATCAGTGAACTTGTAATTCCATGATATATTTTTAACCATTAGTATTCTGGTATAACAACCATCAGTTTACCTAAGTATTGTGGAGTAAAATGTCCAGCATTCACTATAATATAGGTGGATTTTTGCTTTGAAATTTCTTATTTTCAGATATTTTTCATTTTGGAGTTCCAGATTGATTTCATCTTATGTATTGCTGACTATGATAATGCTTTGATAATTTCAAAATCCTTTTATGAGCTAGCCATCTATGCCCCCGGGTATTTTACATTATTACATTATTAAATAGCGTTCCATCGTTTTCTAGTCTAATGTTGACCGGTATTGTTGGATTGAACGTCATGATTTCGGTTTTCTTTGCGTTCAGTTGAAGACCAATTATAGCGACTTTTGTTTCAATGGATGTTAGTATAGAAATTGCTGAGATTGTTCTACTTCTTGTGATACAAGTTCTATATCATCTGCGTAACTGAGGTCTGTTAGCTGTATTGCTGGATGTCGTCTCCCTTGTCGTTGTATTATTTCGTGTCCGAATTTTGCTTCTCGTCCTTCAATGACTTGTCGCATGTCGCAATCCAGTATTATTTCGAAGAGAAAAGGCGCTAGTTTGTCACTTTGCAAGAATACCTTTGTTATTTGAAAGTTTTCGGTCTCCCCGTCAGATGTTATAAATTTTGCGTAAGTGTCTTTATACGTTAATACGATCGCTTGTATAATGTTGTACGGTATACATTATGATTTTAGTATGCGGATGTTAGTTCCGTACGGAACATTATTTCTTTGTTTATACTGTCGAATGCCTTCTTAAAATCGACTAAAATGATAATAGCCTTAAGATTGTGAATGTTCACTCCTTCGATTAAGCGTCTGATAGCTAATATGTGTGAGAGCGTAGATCTTCCATGTCTGAATACATTCTAATTGGGACGTAGTATAGGATTTATGTATGGTTGCATTCTATTAGTATCATTTTATTCATAATTTTCTATTACTGATAGTGCTATGCTTCTGTAGTTTTATGCTTCTTCAAG
>OZ025239.1:76596570-76634070 GCA_964019155.1 Osedax fenrisi
AATTATATAACAATTGAAATCTATAGATTATATATATTATAATACTATATATAGTTTACAAAATTAATTGATAGATTATTTAATTAATTAACATTATAAACAACATATTATATTACTTTATAAGGTATACATAAATATATATAAATATAAACTTCATTACTAGGTACCTAAAATATATATTATATAGTTAGTAATATTACCAAAGATTTTGCGAAGCAAAGATATAACACTCCCTATGCATGCAACGTAATTTAGTAATATACCCAACCGCTGCTAGCAGTAGTATCGAAATCACTGAAATAGATTTAGGTTCGGCTCTGTTTGCATGCAACAATGTTTTCATTGCTCTATTAAATTACATGCAATATAAATTAACTTTTACTCACTAAATATATACTTATAGCATTTAAAACATACATATCATATTTGTTTGTTATATATTAGTAATGAACACTTAGTTTTCATCATATAAATATTAATTTAAAGCATATTATTTAACATTTTAAAATTGTATAGTTAAATACGAATTTACATTATAAACAACACATAGTTCCTAAAAGTAACCCGCTATAGGTGGCACCAGGGTATTTTGTATACAAATTCGAATTACACGATTTCGCGTAAGTGTTATATCTTTCCTTCGGAAAATCTTTGATATTACTATATTATTATTAATTATTATAGGAAACATTATTATTATACTAATATTCTTCTAATACCGGATTAACAATGTGATTCTAATCAGTCTATCCATTCCCCTTATTAAAGTATTATATATTTAATATTATAATTTAAATTTATTTTTAATTTATAACCTAACTATATTGCATATATATATAGCTCTATCATATTACCAGATATACCACATTACTACTTATAATGAAAATATGTCGATCTTAATTTTATTATTAAAATACATATGTAGCCTATTTTAAATGAATATATTCTATTAGCAGTATTCTGCTAATAGAAATTCAATTTCCTATATTACACTTAGAAATGATATGCTTAAATACCTTACCTTACCTTACCAGGTCGAGTTTTCTCGACAGTTCATTACACGTTACCTCCATTATTAAGAATTCTCTATCACTCATCGCTATCGGTAGTTCCTACTTGTGCACATCGTATCATCTCTTAGGCCTTCCTCGAGAGCGTCGTCCGTGTTGTGGATTACAGAGTAATACTTCACTCTCTACTTCGCTTCTATTTCTCCAGCAATGAGTGTAGAACCTCAGTCGTTGTTCGCGTATTGTATCTTTTATTATTGTAATTTTGCCGTACAACTCCTTATTTGTAACGTGGTCTCTCTATGACTTTTTTAGCGCAGCTCGCAGCATGCTTGTATAGGATATACCCAATGTTTTCTCTAATTTTGATGTTAGAGTCCAAGTGATAGAGCCATATATGGCTGTTCTTGTATATATACAAGAACAGTCTTAACTGTAGCTCTAAAGAAGTTTCTTTTAAGTTTACTTTAAAGATTGGATTTCCAGTTGATGTTCAGGCTATTCAAGGCTGCCCACATATGCCCTACTCCCGATTCTTACGCTTACGTCATGTTGAGTTGAACCAATATAACTACCTAGATACTTGAATTCTTCTATACGTTTTATATCATAGCCTGATTTTATATCATAGGCTTTTCATGTTTATCTAGTTTTCCTGATTTAAACACATGTATTCCGTCTTGTCTGAGTTTACATGTAAACTGATATCTTTAGCCGTATCTTAAATTGTGTGTAGTAGTTTGTTTACATCTATCAGACTATTAGTTATTAGCTATATCGTCAGCATAGTTAATATCGGTAATATGTACAGCTGGGTATCTCTTGATTTTTCTTTTTGTAAGAGTGAAGATGAGATTTTAGTTACTATCCACTGATTTTTTCAATATATAATCGAGACATATAATGAATAGAAATGGTGCAAATTTATGTCCATGTAGTACACCAGCAGTTATATCGAAGAAGGTATGTCATCATCAGGTTATCTTACCATGGAGTGAGTGTTTTTGTAAAGCATCGAAATGTATTTACGATTTTTTACTATGGTATTTACGATTTCAGTGGGTATACCATATAGGATTAAGATATCTTTCATCTTTTCACGCTTTATTGAATCAACAGTTTTTGAAAAGTCTATAAAAGGAGAGTAGTTGGCAGGTTTTCAGACGTTACCCCTTCTAGTATAAGTCGAACTGTTACAATTTGTCCTGTTGTTGATCTATTTGATCGAAAACCATTTTGAAACCGTCCGTATAAAAGTGAAGTGAAGTTAATTTTGTAAATGAAATAAATGTATTTGTAATAATAGGTTTTCAGCAGTTTCTTATAGTTGAAGGTATTTTACGAGTGTATGTATTGAGACGTTGATGTGATTTATAGTTAAGGTAATCTTACTAGACAATTATAAATATAATGTTATTAATATTAATTAACTTAGGTTACTTTTTAAATAGGATGATGTGATGCATATTTTTAATTAGAATAACTTTTCAGAAATTGTATAAATAGATATATATATATATATATATATATATATATATATATATATTTATATATGTATAATAGATATATAGGATTATTAAATATACATATATTAATTAAGGTGCTACGCCGATATTTAAGTAAGGCATTCAACTATATAGGTATAAATATTAAGTATAAAGTATAAAAAATACTAAGTATAAATAGTATAAATAAGCTAGTAACTATATCTACTAATTTTTATAATGAGTCCAAATTAATTAATAATTTGTTTAATTTGTAATAAAATGTATTTATATTTATTATAATTAACAAAAAACCCTACTAAACTAACGTCACGTATATTTAATTTACAAAGTAAATCATTTGAAGCACTCGAAGTGATTGTTATGTGTGTTCATAGCCACAGTTACATGCATACTATAGTATATACTATATGCTATATATATATATATATACTATAGTATATTTAGGAAAAATAATAATATATTTAAAAAATAAGTAATAAACCTGACAAATTAATGATACGTTGAATGTACTAATGCAAATATGTGTATTGTGTAATAATATTGTTAACTATTATTATAGGTCCTACTAAATATATGGTCGGTAGGTCTGTACTAATTAGTTTTAAAAAATAACTTTAAGGTTATTTTTTTGATAATTATAAATAATATCAAATACATGTATTATACTTATACAAATACATTACGAAATAAGAAAAGATAAACTAAATATACGAGTATTATTAGGATATAGTAACTATATAAATATAGTGATACAATTCATAGAAATATATTCAATATATTAAAATACCTATTGCTGAAATATTAAAATATATATAGGGAACATACATATTATACCTATATTTAGTAGGAAACATTCACATATAAATAGCCCATTGATAATATATACGTTTCTATGAATGCTCAAGTGGCCATAATAACTACTGTAATGGGAGCAAAGCCCTTTCATGCATGCTAGTTATAATTGCCAGTCTCGTTATATTCACAAAGTGCGTAGGTATACCTTGATAATGTATACATTGAAAACTAAGAGGGATATTTGATTTATATTATTATTATTATCACATTTAGGCAATTCCAGGGTAATAAAAGCAATACTACTTATCATATATATATATACACACACCAATACAAATAATAATAACGAAAATATATGGAAATTAGTTAAGTATTGCCAATGCAAAGTTTGATGTCCTAAACGACAACAATGTATATGAAAATAGTTTTTAAAGTTTTTAAAATATAAATATATATGTATATGTGAGTGTGTGTGTGTATATATTCATTAACTAATTGATTAACAGACACAACTACTATTTATAGCCCGATATACAATGATTACGTAATCCGATATATGCATAACGTGTTTAGCTGGTGTCCGCGACCTTCACAAAAGACACCGAGAAGGAGCGATACAATAACAGATGTCTCAACGAAGAGCTACCCACGCCTAAAGAATCCTATCTTAGATTTAGATCTCTTCTGAACAGGTAGTGACGCGCGTAACGATGCCTATATCAACAGGTGTAGGCACTACAACAAAGGGCGTATTAACTAGAGTAGGATACACTATGATAGGTGCTGCTTACCTATAGCAAAGCCCTATAGCTAGTAGATTTCATATCAGCGCATGCGTAATGATTAAACAACGATGAGTTAACGACCAGTTAACGATAAGTTACTAATAAATTAAACGTATTCCTAAATCATATTTTTATTTTATCGATAACAATTATAGTTTATATTCAATATTTAGCATTAGTATTTAATCTTATGTTATTCACGTTTCAAAACTGAATTTTCAGGACACTGAGGGATCCAAAACTAGGACACAGCGTTCGAAGCGATGAAAGTAGTAAGTATACTTACTGCCTATAGGCTGTTCCTATCTCGCGTTGTCTATTTAGTTTACATATTAGCATTGTCTATATATACATATATATACAATTATTAAAAACGAATATATTCATAAAATATTTCTATTTTTAAAGTGCATTTGACACATATATGTTACCTATAGGTACCATACATACTGCATGCATCGTTCATGTATTTTAGAACTCAGTTAAAATCTTGTATACAGATTAGTAATTCAATATATGTTACTTTCTCATATATAAATATATAAATATATATATATGTATATGTTGTTATCATCGCTATCTTCCTGGTACCAAACTTTATCATCAATTACCATCTATATAATGATGACCTTTGATATATTTGTATCTCTTCCATGTGATTCACTCTCTCGAATTATACCACATTATTTACCCTAAATAGTGATGATATAATGAAATCGCTATCGCTAAACCTTTCAAAACAGATTCCCATTATCCTTAGCAGACCTACTACACTTCCATCATCAATCATTACCAACTAACTAATATATACCAATTTCTTCATCAATAAATATTGTCGGCTTCACGTTAAATTCTAATCTATATATAATCTCCACCTATATAACCACTATTATGTGTACCTCCAATTACTATCTCCATACTATTTCAAAATCGTGAACTATATTTTTATCTTACTAAAGAATTAATACATTCACTAATGTTGTTTAGACTTATTTATTATAGATACTATATTATAGTTATATAGGACCTATCTATTATCCATGGTATTACTCTATATGCAGTGCTAACGATATAACCTATTCAGTACCGTATAGATACTTACTTATACCTATATTTACCTACAGTATACTACACGGAATACGGAACGTATATTATTCGGGGTTATTTGTTCATAAATCTAGGCTCGATTTAATAAGTTCACATTTCATAGCACTACATATATGTATATATATATATATATATATATATATGCATATCAATAGTACGTATTATTTCCCTTGTAACGATACCACATCGTATCCAAGGTCACATGTCATTGACATAGTGTCGCTCAACCGTGACCAAGCAGCATCGTCATAGCAACGCGAAAACAACAACAAAAACAACAACAACACCACTAATAACCACAACCACCACGACCACCACTAACAGAGGAGTACGCTATCGACAGACTACCGTGCACCTTGACAACACGGCAAGGTCCGCTGTCCCTGTACATCCCGCCTATAGTTCTCAGGTAACACCTTGACCTTGCATCGGCCGTAGTTCGGCAAGGTCAAGTTAAATTGAAATCCACGATGTAATATCATTTTATACTGATATATGCAATACAATGCACTACCACAGAAAGGATGTTAAGCTGACGAATAACAACAGAGTGACTATTGACAAAGCGTATGGTATAGGAGGTTAGGCAACATCACCAGTATCTGCATCATCATCACCATCATCATCATCAGTATCAGCATCATCATCACCATTATTAACACTATCTATATAACAATACCATTATACAAAAGTAGTTGTATATATGTCCCCAACGTATTGCTTAGCTATACAATATTTGTAATAACATCTTTAACCAGGTCAAATAATATTTTATTATCTTTTATTTATATAGTTTATTTGGACTTGATTTACAATTAAGGGTAATTGTATGGCTAAGCTTCAGCTTCTAGAAAAGCCCGGATGTAAACCTAAATCTGATCTGATAATATCATTACGTCATAGATAGTGTTGCGATGTTACGCAACAAATTATGTTCATATAACGTTAGTATATCTCTACAGTTTTGAAGTATATCTTCTAAAATACCGTCTCAATTTCGTAGTAAATAAAATATGTTTAAGAACTTTCTTTTTAGTTACGTCAAATATAAATACACATGCCGACTACTAAGCGTCACGGTAGAATGATTCATACCCATGCGTAGCGACATTAGCGTACCGATGACGTCATAGTGTGACGTAACGCGTGTGCTTAGGTCACGTATGCATGATTCATCATTTCTCACGGTTTCAGATGCATCCAATATGTACGGTTTCCAAATAAGAAAACTCTCCGAGGCATTGGAAACTTACACGGTTATAACAATAGATTGTAAACGTGTAGTATCCCATACACACATGCGCACACACATGCGCGCGTGTACATTCGCATACGTACTATCATATATATGTGTGTGTGTGTGTATAATTATTAAAATAAAACAACGTATGTCTGCAATAATTTATTATTTTTCTATAACCTATTAAGAAGTTCATTTATATCCGATATTTGTATTATATACAATATATATATATCACGATTATACATATTAGTATTACATATTATAAATATTTTAGAAATGTACACTAGTGCAGAGTAGAACATGTCCCGTCCTCGATAACGTTATTCAACCCTACCAACACCAATACTACCATATAGTACCTACATACCCTAACGCTATTCAACCCTACCAACACCACTACTGCCATACAGTACCTACATACCCTAACGTTATTCAACCCTACCAACACCACTACTGCCACATAGCACTAACATTAACCTACATCTTAATAGCCGTCAAGATACAGACTCATCTCGTCGGGGAAACACTCGCAGCCTCCCCCTCAGCGCGATCAGAAGTGTACCGGACTCTACTCGAACCACATGTGGAAATGCGAATAGAACGCTACCAGATGGCAACCCGTAGTCACGTGTATAGTTGGTGACCATGGTGACCGTGACGATGTTGATCACTATGTAGTTAATATTATAATAATATTAATATATACATATAGATTATTTATTTTCTATGAAATTATTGAAATTATTCAACAAATAAAATTTATTATTTTTTTAACTTATTCTAATTTTTACGTTATACGATCGTAACATTATCTTATTTGCTATTATTGCTGTATTGTATTAATACATTATTTTACATATAATAAAATATTGATTAAAATATTCTTTAAAATGAAAAATAAAACCTGTTAATTAACCATGAATTATACATATGAACAATAATACACCTAGTGCGCAATAAGTAAAAGATACGGGAAAAGGCTGTTATAAGCTGATCAAATATGTAACATTAATTATTTTATTAACATTGTCCTTAATATATTTGTTACTAATCTATATAGCGATATATGGTGTAACACCACTTATTAATATATAAGATTTTGGGTTATTACTTTATATTTATATAAAATATGCATATTTATGATTTGTATAATATATATATCAAAAAATTAATACTATATAATGATGATATATAGCCTATATATATTAAAATAAAAAATATATATTTTCTAAATATATTGAAAATATGAAGTAAAATTATGCATACCAACACTTATACCCACATTGCACATCCACAATCCGACCCACCGTATACTTATACTTCAGACCTAATATAGTAGGTTTACCTGCTATAGCATACCCAGTGGGTATTACCCATAGTCAGACCTGGAGCATCATAAATGAATACTATATTACTTTGGAAATGTAAATATAATAATAATAATAATAATAATAATAATAATAATAATAATAATAATAACTTCTATTGATTGGAATTTATTATTATCTAATTCAACAGATATTAATAATATGTTTAATATTTTTTATAATACTTTATATAATATTATTAATGATAATGTTCCAGCTTATAAACATATCAAAAATAAAAAAACGTATCCAAAATATATTCTACGTTTAAAAGTAAAATGTTTAAAATATTATAAAACTAGATTAGATTCACATAATAATTTTATAAATTGGAAAAATATTAAAAAATTATTAGATTATAACATTAAAAAATTAACTATCGATAGAGAAAAATTAATTTTATCATCTAATGACAAATCACGATTTTATAATTATATTAATTCAAGATGTTCCTCTTTTTCCACTATAGGTCCCATTAAATCTGACGATAATACATATATTTTTTCAGATACAGTTAAATCTAATATACTCAATAATCAATTTTCTTCTGTATTTATTAATGATAATGATAATATTCCTCATTTATCTCCACCTAAACATAATTCAACTATAAATAACTTTTTATTCTATAGGCATAACATAAGAAAGCATCTAATAAATCTCTCACTATCATGTACATTGCCACCAGATAATATCCCTTCAATATTTTTCAAACAATTCTCATATGAACTATCTATTCCACTTACGATATTATTTAATAAAACTTTATCAGCTGGTGTATGTCCTGACATGTGGAAAGTAAGTTATATAGTTCCGATATTCAAAAAAGGTGACCCTTCAAATAGAGAAAACTATAGGCCGATTTCAATTACCTCAATTATGTCTAGAGTATTCGAGCGTATATTAGTTGAGGAAATTAATTTTTATCTAGAACGTAACTCATTAATTTCTGATTCTCAATTTGGATTCCGTCATAAAAAATCTGTTGAACTGCAACTATTAAATTGTTATACTAAATGGATTACTGCAATTGATAAAGGCAGTTTTATTGATATCATATATCTTGACTATGCTAAAGCTTTTGATAAGGTCTCTCATAGTAAATTACTTGTCAAATTAACTAATTTAGGTATATGTGGTAACATACATTCTTGGATAAGTAGTTTTCTATCTGGTAGATCTCAAAGAGTAAGAGTTAACAATCAAATGTCTGATACAGTTAAAATAATATCTGGTGTTCCACAAGGATCTGTAATAGGGCCTTTACTCTTTCTAATATATATCAATGATTTAGTCGAAGTGATTGATAAAGATATATCCATTAATCTTTTCGCGGATGACACTAAATTGAGTTTTATATCTAATGACATAGATCATAGATATAAATTACAACATAATATTGATAAATTTTATGAATGGTCTAATTCTTGGCAATTAGAAAACGCTGCAAAAAAATCAGCTGCTCTTACATTAGGTAATACTAATACACCATTGTATACTATAAATAATGTTTCAATAGTAAACTGTAGATCGTATCGTGATCTTGGTATCAAATTTGATCCATCATTACAATTCTCTGAACATATTGGTGTGTGCTGTACAAGTGCATATTGTGTTATCAATCGTATATTTCGTTTCAATCGTTTCATTACTAATAATATGCCAGCTATTAGAAAAGCATATATATCATATGCTAGACCCCACCTTGAATATGCGTCGACAGTCTGGAATCCGGGATTAGATGCCAGGACATTCAAAGGACTGAAGATAAAACTAGAGAAGGTCCAAAAATTCTTTACGAGAAGATTAATCGAGAGATGCGGTTTACCTTATAAACCTTATAATGAAAGATTAATATACCTAAATCTAGATTCTCTAGAAATCAGAAGAACTAGATTTGATCTTGTTATATAAGCTATTTAACGGATTGGTATCTATGAATACATCATCTATTATTAATATCAAAAAGACCAACTACAATACCAGAGGCCATTCTCTGTAAATTTGTATGAATACATGTAAACTAAATGTAACAAAAAATCTACTAAATAATCGAATAGCTAAAATTTGGAATGGTCTTGATGAACATATTGTATTAGCAAATAGTTTATATACCTTTAAAAATCATATTAAAAAAATTATAACTTAATATTTATTTATACATATATATATATATATATGTATATATATATAATTTTATAAATTATTAATTTTAATTATTAATTGTTTTTATCACCGGCACATGTGATACGTTTCTAATTTACTATTGTTATTTTTATATGTGTACTATCTACGTTTTGTTGTCGTTTTGTGAATTTATCACTACATATTGTTAATTATTACTAAATCGAACTTGACAAATTAATAATAAATATTCATTCAATTCAATTCAATTCAATAATAATAATAATAATAATAATAATAATAATAATAATAATAATTTACAAGAATACATTTATATTTTTTGTATTCTTTTCTTGTTAATATTATATGTATATGCTTGTTCCTCCTAAGAGCTTCAACATAATTGTGACTATTTCCTTTTGTTGTTTTCCGAATATAAAATACCATACGATATACGGCATCCGATAGAATACAATACTTATTCATAGTTTAATGTTATGTACAACGATTATTGAAATATAGACAAATATATATATATATTATTATTATTAAATAGTTTATTGACTACAAAATATCATATGTTTATCGGCGTCATATAATATAATAATAATGAAGGTAATAAATTTGAACATAACTAAATATAAGAACAATAACAAGAACAATATATAAATAAAAGATATATATAATATATATATATATATATATATATATATATATATATATATATATATATATATATATATATGATTATGATTATGAAGTACTGTATTTATCTTAAAATAAAATTGAGACCTAACTTGTGAATATCCGCCTGAAATCACCGCACATGCGAATATCCCATCATACAACTTACATACAAACTAAAGTTGAACTTAAGTTATAATGTAAGTTTACCAATCGAAATTGAACTTAAGTTTAAGTGAATATTCACAAATATCTAATATATTGTATCAGTAAAAACTGCGAATATCGGCAGTTTATTATTATTATTATTATATTTTCTATTTATATTATTCATAATGATTAAGTTTAATGTACTATCTCTACTAATAATATATATATATATATATATATATATATATATCTATTTAAAATACAACATATTATGTTACTCATAACATAATTACCTAAACATTACTCATAATATAGCGTATTTAAATGTATTTATATTGAAGATATCATACAATATATTGTATTGAAATATATGATCTAAATTCATAGATATATGTAATTTCAATCTATTTCGACTAAATCCACACTTTTTTAATATGTGATCAATAATATGACTAATACAAATCAAAATCGCTGATGCTATTTCATTAATTATCATTATAATTATAATTGATTATAATCAAGAAAAGTTCCATTCGCGTATCTATATTTTACATGTATGCGTGCGTCAATTGATTATCCACTTTCTTTATAATAAAATATAGGAATATTTTCTAATATAGAACTTATTTTCTATATAATATTTATTTGAATTTTTTTTAAATTAAAATTTATCCTTAATTAATAAGTCTATTTGAATCTATTTAATAGTTAATATTAATTTAATTTGAAACGTGAATTAATCACTAAAGGTTGATATTGAATCTCGGTAGCCTTTCGAGAATTCAAACATTCATAGTAAGGTAATTCTAATACTGTTTATAGATGACTAATTGATTCAGTATATACGTAATTTTAAATATAAATATATATTTATTACTATGGTGAACCATAATTTTCTTATTAGGGGAGGGAAGGGGGTAGTGGCCGAGGACGTAGTAGTGGCCGTTTTAATTAACGCTTAAATGGTGCTTGATAGGATAAAAAGTTCTATATACAATATTTAGATAATCAACATATCTATAATATATAAACATTACATATAGTAAACATTTTTTTTAAATTATTAATTAATTACTCTAATTTATTACATAATAATTTGTTGTCAAATTTTGAGAAAAACAATATTATATATATTTATGCTTATTTATGTGTAAGAGTATGTGCATATATAATTAAATCATTGAATCAAATAAGGTGTGTATGCATCATAAATATAATTATTTAATATTACATAATTAACAAAATATAAATCGAATACATTACGAGACACCTATCGCATTTTCAGGTACTAGCGGCCACTACTACGGTCTTGCCTTATTTTAGTGTTTTTTTAATGCATAATCAAACGTTTATATTATTAGGTTACACACTTTATATATAAAAGTGAAATCACAGTATTCTAGAACTATATGATTTCTAGTTACTTCAAAAAAATAAGAGCCTAAATTCAGTATTTATCAATATATTAGAAATCTTCTGAGACATATTAATTATCGGCCAATACTCCCTCTCCTACTAGTATTTAAATATAAAGATTTAAATAATGGTTTTAAAAAAGTACTCTAATAAATTCATGTTAATATACATATTAAATATCAAATATAGAATATAAGATTTCTATCTTCCCAGCGTAATTAATAGAAAACTGACAAATAATATTACCTAAAATATATTGATTTTTGTTTGCCTTAAAAATATATAATTAGTTTTATTAATATTTAAAGAAAGTATCTTTGAAATTAATCAATCATTAAGTTATTATCGTTAAGGATTGATATACAATTATAATTAACAATAGCTAAATAATCTAAATATAGTTAAGTCCCGGTATACTGGTTATATCTATAGATATAGGATATACCGCATTAATATACGATTTAATACTAAATACACACATCCGATTTGTTCCGATAACAGGACATCGTCACATGGGGTTATTATTACCCACGGCACCTGGCGACTATACGCGGAACTAATGTCAATAGATCTATTGATAGGTGGCGATACTAACTCACACACATCTCTATAGTCTATATACTCTATAGAAGACTGTTGTATTGTATCGAAGTTTTAGCACATCTACACATAACGGACGACGTCGTGAGTAAAGCGACACCTACTTCTCCTATAATGGTACTATTAGTTAGTATAGCACTGTAACCATAGTAACCGCGGCATCCTGTGTGAACGGCGTATTGTATCGCAAACGGTACTTATTTAATTAAGTATTTATTTATGAGAGAAGAATTATTAAATTAATATATCAATTATCAGATATTTTAATATAAAATAAATACATATTGATAAAATATTATATATATATATATATATATATATATATATATATATGTATAATAATAATATTTAGAGTTAGCTTAAAAGCCTAGATTAATGAAAAAGCAAAATATTGTCTGGTCATTCACTTATTTACGAGATTACGAGAAGTAACTTAATAAATGATAATATATATATATATGTTTTTTTTGTATGTGTGTATATGTTTACATTTATGGTATACATTCATACTTTATAGTTAATAATAGGGTATATGACTTAACAAATATTTTATTATTATTAAATTTAAAAATTGTAACATAAATAGTGTATACAATATTATATGTATATAGTTGTATATATATATATACAACTGCCTATGTGGCTCAGTGGCTAAGGCGTCAGCCACACAAGCAGTAGGACACGGGTTCGAGCCTCGTCCGGACCATTAATTAATTTTATAAAATGGGTCTTAAAATATTATTTAGAAGTGATCTTATATAATTGTGTATAAATAAATGATCGGCTCTCCTTAAAACCATGGATGCCTTAACATGAGAGCGGCTTCGAAGGGACATTATAGCCATATATGGTTATAAGTGAAAACTTCATCTAAGTTCCTGGATGGGATGAAAGGACTCCACCAAATAAAAATAACAATATATATATATATATATATATATATATATATATACAGTAACATATATATTTGTCTATATATATTAATATGTCGTATTGTATACAATTATACACATGCTGCTATTATATAATATATGATAACATCTTCATACTATTATTTGTCGTATGATCCTAGTTATAATATATGACAAGCATAGGTAATACATATTAGGTATATGTATTATTATTACTTGCAATACTATGTATGTAAACTATAATAACATATACGTGTGTTTACTTATGTTATTACATGATTGTATGTTTAAGTAATCTCTAATTATAGAATTGTTATTGCAATACATATATAGAATTATATTCATGACTTATCATAACATATAATACATATACAATAACACATACTATTATACAACTATATATACAATTATAGGTGCTTTATTTATAAATGTATATATAAATTGATGACTACGCACATTTGCAGGCGGAGTTGAGTGTATCTTATTCTCAGACCAGCCGGCGAACTAGTATCGATGCGATATTCGAGGAGATTTCTATACTAGAGAATAGCAATGACGTAACGCAATTGTCTGAAGTCAGTCACACTATCATAATACTACTGTATATATATAGGCTAATGTGTATTAAAGAAAAGCTATAGATGTAAATGCGTATACATCTGTTATTACTTATGAATTTAATGTATATAAATAATCACAGCCAGACTTAAATCGATGTATAATAAATAAATCTTAAGTAACAAGTAGATACTAACTACATAATAATAACTTGATGATTGTACCATATCATAATTATGTAATATCTAATGTTTTCAGAATTCAAAATGCGAATACATGGATATGATGCTGTTGAGTCCTTCCCTCGAAATGGATAGGACGAAGTATAAAATAGTCACCGTATCAGATAGCGATGCGAGCGGCGCTCTTCCGCCGAGCGCCCCTCCGCCCTCACTACAGACCATACAGGAAACAATGGATTACGACCCTTTCATCATGTCCTTCGATTACGTAACCAAACAAACCGAATACGTCACCACGTCACCGCCGTACGACGAACTCGGTGACCTCTGCCCCCCGGCAATGACGTCACCGCGAGCCACAGAAATGATCGTCTGCGATGATAAAACCTACTTCGATTTGAACGCCTACGTAGACGTAGCGGAGTCTTTGGACGATAAAGCGCGCGAAATTCAAATGAATTACAAGGACGTGCATGTCATAGACCGTGTATCGTATGCCTCGGAAGTGAACATTAACCAGTTCCCTAGCGGCGAAGTATTGAATCATAGGTCACTTGATTCATCGCTGGTCTACAACACCTCCACGCCCATAGGACAATATGGCCGCGGTCAGTTCTATCAGATGTCCGCAGTACCCCTGCATAGTGGACCAATAGTTACGTCGCCATTAATGCAGAGGTCACATGCATCACCCTTAGATCATAGTTCACGTGTATCCCCATTGGGTCAGAGGTCCCCATTGGGCCAGAGGTCACACGTTTCGCCATTGGGTCAATTATCGCCCGCCGTTCGATACCACGAGGCCGCGCCACTAACTCCGGTACCGAGTGGAGGCCTCCTAGCGTCGCCTAGGTCACGACTATCGAGTATCGAGTCACCGCTAGGATCGCTAGCGTCGCCCGCCTTCCATACTAGTTTCCCCTATTCGGAGCGGGAGTGCGCCGGTTACGTCAGAGAACTGGACGCTAGAGTAGGAGTGTCTAACCATTCGGTGGGCGTGTCTAATGACGTCACGGTGGAGGAGGAGGCGTTCAATCCTCGATATCTGCGAGATTTGAAGAGGATGTCGACGTCCATGATGAACCTGAGTACGTTCAGACCGGTGATTCCGTTCCAACCGCAGAGGTCGCGCTGTGACCTCGACATCGACGACACCATACTGACACCTGTCACGTTGAGACCACGTGACACCCATCAAGGATGCTCGACCATCAAGTACAAGCGTCTTACGAACTGCGATCTCACGAGAACATACTTCTGCGACTTCGAAGGTTTCACGCATGCGTAATGCGGTGCGGTGACATGTGCGTCACACTGTGCACATGCGCTAAGTCGGTCAGAGTTTACCGATATCAATAGCGAAGTTATCATGTTATGTTTTATAAGTATTTCTGCACTATGTTAATATACGTAGATTTATATCGTTGTGTACAGTAACCTAGATATACATAGATATGTTGTTATCGATATCACGTGATCACGTGATAGTGAATACGATGTCAAGCTGAGGCGGCCATATTTGCGAATATTCGCGCGAATATTTTATCGAAAAAGCGATTTTGAAATATTCGTAAACTTCACACGCGTGTTTGATAATTATCGGCGCTTATAAGCGCCATTAGTATACGCTAATAGTAGCGAATATCTACAAGTTACTAACTAGGCCATAGTTCATATATTAATATACTACCGTGACGTTACACATGTCTGACTGCAGCCACAGTGAGCTACATTCGTAGTATGCTAATACAATGTTATCATATACAATGTTTGTCAAGGAAACCTGTATTCATTTGTTAATTATCATAATGCGTACTAGCTTGTATATCAATATATAGCACATACGTAGCTCAGTCTATCCTATGTTAACATTACTATCGTTATGTTTATTATCATATATTACTATTATTATATCGTTTAATATACATATATATATATAATTAAATAACAATTATCATAATTAGGTTGCAGAAAAGCATACACGAAAAGTTCACACTTAAAAGCACATACACGATTACATACAGGTTATAGTAGTGGCATATACATCTAAAATATTACATATATAATAAATAAAATTACATATATGTATATATTTATATAAATAATATTATTTTAACAACATATATACACTGTAAAAAATTAGGGTACAACAACTCATTTTTATAGGGTACGGTAATCGCAAAATCGAATATTATGAGTGATGTACCCTAATTAGGGTACACCATGAACAAATGCATTAGGGTACGATGCAACGCTTTTTTAGGGTACATCAATGCTATTAATTAGGGTACACTGTATCAAAAAATGAAAAATGATAGTGATGTACCCTAATTAGGGTACAATATATACAAAATCGTTAGGGTACAGCACTATACATTTTTAGGGTACATAATATCTATTTGTTAGGGTACACCATGTTCAAAAATATAACATTACTCAAATGTACCCTAATATAATAAACGCGCGGGGTGGTGGTTGTAAGTCTCAACTATAGTTGATACCCTATACACTGTTACAAATAAGGGTATAACATTATGAATTATATGGTATAACATATGGAAATACGAGTTATACCATACAATTACGTTAAATGGTATAAGATCACATATTATATGGTATAACATTTGTTTTTTTTAGTTATACCATATAGCTTAATTTAAATGTTATAAGATTACGAATTATATGGTATAACATTCGTAATCTGTAGTTATAGGTATTACCTACCATTAGCTATTAAATATAATGGTATAACTTTATGAATTATATGGTATACAATATGGAAATAAAATAAGTTATAGGTTACCATAACATTTTAAAATTAAGTTTATATTTGATTGAAAATAAAATGTATAAGAAATATAATTCATAATAGTATCCTTCATAATATCCTTAATATAACAGTCTACTTATTGTTGTGTTTTATTATTATAGACATAGAATGTATTGCTTCTAATTGCAATTAAACTATAGTTTTGAGAAACTATATATATTCCCCATAGGGAAATATGTACACATATACATATTTCCTATATTTTATATACAAATACTTATAATTATACGAGTATATGTATATATTGAATGTTTATTTAGACACTTAAATAAATCATAAATGATTTCTCAAAGGTGTATATAATAGAATACAAATAATAAAAGTAGGTAAACAATAAATACCAATAATAATAATACAATAAAATAGAATAAGCCGTACGGAAATTAATTAATAAAATAATAATGACAAACAATATTAATAATTCAGGTTACCACCTGAGATCAATTGTTGTATATATTTCATGAATGTTTTATGCGATTTTATGGATCTAATATAGGGCGGGAGTGAATTCCATAGCTTAGGACCAATATAACTCAGTGCCCGAGTATTCATTTTTGAGGGACGTAGAATAGGGGTAGATAGAAGGTGAGATGCATGGTTTCTAAGTGATGGAAGGGGAGCTCTTTGTACTAGAGAAGCAGAAATATATGAAGGGCAATTTGAAGAGTATATTGAGGAATGAACAATAGATAATATGCGATAAGCAGAGCGTTTGTTAAATGTGAACCATGGAGATATGTGTTGGTATGAGGAAGTAGAGGAATGATCTCGAATACGTAGGTTATATGTTGTACGGATTGATGAACGAATAACTCGATTTAAGGGAGAGATAGATGATAATGGAATATTTATAAGGATTGAGGAACAGTAATCTATGCGTGAGAGTACAAGGGAATTAACTAGAGTTTTAGTAAGAGATAAAGTAATTGATTTTCGTATTTTTCTAATTCTAAATAGATGATAATTTGCAGATTTAGTGATGGCAGTAATATGAGGAATGAAGGAAAGTGTAGAATCAAAAAGTACACCTATGTTAGATGCAGTAGGAGAAGGAGATATTACAATATTATCAATAAGAAAAGGAGGGAAGTAAGTTGGTGATGGAGAAAGATTCAACAATGTAGTTTTGGAAGTATTAAGGAGAAGATTATTAGAAATAAGCCATTCTTTAATGTCATTAGCACAATTAGAGAGTTGATTATTGAGACCTGGTGATGAATTAGTTGGAAGAAACATATATAGTTGTATGTCATCTGCATAAAGATGGTAATATATATTTGGATATTTAGATATTATGGATGGTAATGGGTATAAATAAATTGAGAAAAGTGAAGGACCGAGTACTGATCCCTGGGGAACACCATATTTCATAGGAGAAGGGGAAGAAAAAGAATTATATATTTTTACACTGCTACTACGGTCAAATAGATATGAAGTAAACCATGAGAGGGCAAGGTCTCTAACTCCAAGCAGGTGTAGACGGGACAGTAGAATTTTGTGATCAAGCGTATCGAAAGCACTGGATATGTCCAGCATTACTAGTTGACAGCAGTTTTTAGTATTAAGGGTAGAAGTGATTACATCAATTACGTTTAGTAGTGCTGTTTCTGTGGAGTGTCCTCGGCGAAAGCCACTTTGTTGAGGAATATGGAGATTATTGGCGGTTAAATATGAGATTAGTTGACGAGAGACAACTCTTTCCAAAATTTTACTCACCAAAGGTAGCTGAGAAATTGGGCGATAATTGAGAAGTAAATCAGGATCGAGTGAAGGTTTTTTAAGAATGGGAGTGATTATTGCTTGTTTAAAAATTGAAGGGACAGTACCGGAATTTAGGGAATATGAGATGATGTTACAGATAGTTGGACATAGATAATCGGAGTAAAGTTTAAAAATAGATAGTGCAACAGGATCGGAGGGAGATATCGAAGAGGATGCATTTAGTAGTTTAGATATGAGAGATATATGTGGCGGACGAAAAAAACTTAAGAAAACAGATATAGGTGGGGTAACTATGATTGAAGGATAATTGGCAGTAAGGGTATGGTTATTGATCTTTATTATGATGGAGTCAATCTTATTAGAAAATGTTTTGGAGAAAAGACAGCTTAATTGTAATGGAGAAATGTTAATTATAGATGGTAGTAATGCTGGTTTTGGGGGAGATAACAACTTATTAGCTAGTCTGAAAAGTCGTCGGTTATCAGAAGCAAGATCATTTATAACCTGAGTGTAATAGCTAGATTTGGCATAGGAAATTGCTAACTTGTAGATCTTACGTTGCTCAATGAATGAAGCTCTAGAAGATGAAGATCTCAAGGATATATATGTTCTTTCAGATTTACGAAGTGATCGTTTCAAGGACATGAGGTGGGAAGTAAACCATGGGGTATCAGGATGTAGAGTTACTGATATAGTTTTTGAAGGCGCATGTTTATCGAGAAGATGGGATAGTATGGAATTTAATACAACTGGAGAATAACAGTAGTCACCTAAAGCAGAATGTAAGTCAGCTAAGAATATCATGGAATTAATTTTCTTAATGGGTCTGTATGTAATACGTGTTTTCTGAGTAAGAGTGATAGTAAAGTTAGTTTTGAATGAGATAAGGAAGTGATCGGAAAGTAGATCAAGCCTAGAAATATTACTCACCACGAGTTTAGAATGTAGAGAACTGGAGAATACAAGATCAATAATATTGCCATTTATATGAGTTGGGAAATTGACATGTTGTGATAGGGATAATGAATGTGTTAAATTAGTGAACATAATATGTGGATTTGAGGTAGCATTAAAATGATAGTTGAAATCACCAAGTATAATAGGGTGGTATGTGGGTGAACTAATGAGATCAGTAGCAAGATCGTTAAACTCACTTAGAAAGGAAGCGAATTCTGGTTTTGGCGGTCTATAAATGACAGTAATAGATATAGATTTGTGTTTTTGGGTGAATGATATGGTTAAGCAGTCAGAGTAGGAGAAGTTATGGGATATGGATATACATGGTAAAGGTAGAGAAGTTTTTACGAGGAAGCCAACCCCACCACTACGACCTGATAATCGTGGCGATAAGATTAATGTATAACCAAAATTGTGAAATAGGGCAAATATGTCGGAATCATCTTGAGAGATCCATGTTTCCGTTAAAGCAATAATACTGAAATTGCACTTTTTAAGGAATGGTAATAAGAGTGAGGCACTGGAACGAAGAGAACGAATATTTATTAGGGCAATGTGTTCAGATAGTCATGCAGATTTAGTTAGAGAGGGTGTAGATATATGATTAGATTTTAGTGAATCAACAACTGGGACATTTGTGATGGTGGAATTATTTAAATCAATAGATGGAGTTGATATTACAGGAATATAAGGGGAGTTGGAATTTTCAGAAGGATTATTAGGTGTGGGGTCTGAATTAGTATTAATGGAGAGATTACTAAATGAGGGAACGGAAGATTTAAATTTAAGGTAGGAAGATTCCCAGTGAATAAGGAGAGTTGGAGGTATGGTAATAGGTGGAAGAGACCAGTCAATATAATTATATATAAGTCGTAATTCAAATGACTTTGTATATGTATTAAATATGGGTTTAGTATGTATAGGGGTTAGTTTTAATATATATGCATGATAAAGGATTTTACCTAATAAACGGGTTTTATAAGGTAGGGAATTTCGTATATATAGGTGTGAGAATCGGGGATTAAATTTAGTAGATCTAAATCTACTGAAAAACATGTCACAAAATGATTTACTAGAGAATTGGATGATTGCATTGTTATGTTTAAATTTGACTATAGAAATAGATATTTTAGGCAGTAGCATATGTATAAGGATTGATGAAATGAATTCAGTATTCATATCAGAGGTCTTTAAATGTTCAATGACAAGTGAATTATTACGAATGATATTATTTAGTTGACGTTTACGAGGTATATGAAGAGTATAGGGTGTGGTAGAATTAGGAGGTACATGGTGGACGATAGGAGCTTTAATAGGGATAGGAGAGGAAGATGATATAATAGCAGATGCATACGATTTATGATAAGGGAAAGGTGATGGGATATTAGCGGTTATGAAGGATGGGGGGAAAGTTTTAAGTTCCATAAGTTTGGGAATTCTTAATTGGGCAGGTATAGGAGGTCGGATGGGGGGATTATTACGATGTATAGGAGTAGGGGTAACTAGAGGAGAGGAGAATGTAGTAGATGTATTTGATGAGTTGTTTAGGAGGCAAGAGGGACATGTAAATGTGAAATTAGGGGAAGAAAAAATGGCAAGGGCATATGATGGAGGGGGACTATTGATATGAGTCCAAGATTTGGATATAATTGATGCTGGGAAGAGGCATACATGGTGGTAGAATGATTTACACGAGCTACATGGTAGGTCAGAGCTAGAAGCAGGTTCATTGCAATAATGACATACAACTGCCATTATATATACACTTGCTAGCTAATAGATGAACTCGAGTAACGTAATATATATAGGTATTATATAATAATGTAGTAAGCAGTGAAATGAAGTCGACTCCACGTATATGATAGATTCTCCGGTATGGTGGAAACTCTTCGTGCGGGTAGATTCTACGGATATGCGACCGATTCTTCAGTACAGGACCAGTACCTCGAAAGATTAAGGACAATGAGGGCAGCGAATAGAACACGTGAGTAGTTACATAATCTCAGTGAAAAAGGGTAGTCCAGCTACCCGTGCATGAAGTCCTAGGGGATATCTCCAGGAACGTAGAACGTAGTGTACGATCTTGTATAGTGCACACTATACACAGTGTACACTATACGAAACACAATATGTGTAGTGTATAGGATTTAAATATATTTAATATATTATATATAATGTGCAGAATATTATTGATAAATTCTATAGAAATCAAATAATTGTGTATGAATAGAAATTGTTATGCTACATTTGTATGAATTAAAACACGTCTGGTCAGTTCGAATGCAAAAGTAAAAGTATATATTTGAATTTGATTAATTTATCGAATTTATAATTCTATTATCTTTGTGATTATTATTTAATTATTTTTTTAGGATTTTTATTTTGTTATAATAAAATGTAAACAAATACTAAATATAATTATATCTAAATAAGATATGATTATAATTTAAAGACAACTATTATGTATTTCAAACAAGTTGGATATTAATATTTAAATAGTATTAATATAATAGATAATATATAAAAATAAATGAATACGTACTTATCTTTATAATAATAATACAATTAAAGGATATTTAAAAGCTAAGCAGTTATTAACACATCTATATATTGGTTGCTATGTAAACAAAGTGGATATATATATATATATATATATATATATATATATACATAATTCCATTGTATTTATTAACATATTCTATGTCTATCTACACTCAACATGATAAGCATCTATTTTTAACACATTACAATATACATAAGGTATTTATACTTATATTATATATATATATATATATATATATATATATATACAAATTATATCATATATATAATAATATAAAAGTTTATATAATATATAATTTTATAATATATTTATATATTATTTATAATATATAATTAAATTGTTAGAATATAATTATATAATTATATATATATATGTTATAAAGTCAAAGTTGTAGATATATCGATTAATGTAATATACATTTAAATGCATTTAGCATTACGTAACAGAAATCGATATATCTACATAACAACTTTAATTTAAACTATATTTCGGTGTCTCGCTCTGTGTTAATTACATAGCAATAGCCATGTAAATGTTTATTTTTCTGATATTTTATATTTTTATCGTCTGTAAAGTATATTTCGTTATTTTTCTATAGAATAAATTCCACTCGGTGAGATTGCCTCATTCTTCGGTCTGCATCTCATCGGGTAGGTACTATTATTATTATAATAATTATTATTATTTTATATTATTATTATGTTCAACAGGTCTTTACTTTGATTAATAAACTGTATTAGAACATTCACTTTATTACATATATATATTATAAAGTCATGATAACTATATGCTATATATTAATATGCAGGAAACTGATGAATTATTTGCAGAATTTCAAATTTCATTTAAAATATTATAAAAACTGCCGGAGAGGAATAGTGAGTTGATGGGTATGATAAAGCATATAACGTATATACAAAAATATATAAACGAATATATTGATGTAGCGCTACTAGGCAAACTGATCAAACAGGTAATTTAGTTATCTAATTAATAACATTAGTTAAATATCTATATAAAATAAATATGCAATTATATTTTATTAGTCCATGGATAGTATACTATATATCCATATATGGTCAATTATTTATTTTATTTTTAGCTCACAATGTAATTAAATTTAAATACTATTAATAATAGGTATATATAAATAATGTTAACTGTTGTATACATATTATAAATATCATTCTATCCTTAATCAAATATAGATATAAAATGTATAATTAAATATATAATTTAATATTTCCTAAAATAGATGCGGGAATCTTATATTTTATGATGGAAGTTTGCGAATTATTGAAAAATTAATTTACAATGAAAATAAAGATAAGGTTACTTAATAATTACTTAATAACTATAGATTTAATATTATAGTTATTTTATGATTTTTCGTATGATAATTCAAAAGTATAATATACTCTATTATATATATAACTGCAGTAATTAATATAATATAGTGGATTTTTCTAATTACAATTCTATATTTTATATAGTATTATCATATATGATATTAACTGTATAAAGTTTCTTATATATAATATAAGATCTTATAAGATACATATTTATACTATTATTATATACTCTAGTATACTATATATATATATATATATATATATATATATATATATATATATATATATATATATAAATAAATGAATAATTAAAATGTGAGTATCCTATATAAATTTATTTTTAATAACTAGTTACAATAATTATATAAAAGAGAATAATTCAACAGGAAAAATAATGTGTTTGAATTATTTAATATATATCTATTAATATAATATATATCATTTAATTTATATTCAATATATTCTCAGAACAAGGTAAAGAATAATACAGACGAGGCTATTATATCTAGTGTCTGTTGCAGTTGCGTCAACTGGGTATTTACTAGAGATAGAGAACTCACTGCAATCTGAGGAGGAATATGCAACAATGGTGAGTTTTTATATAATTGATAGGTATTATTATTTAATGTATATTTATTATATAAATTAATATTACAAATATAATAATTATTATGGTTGACCTGTTTATATAAAACATGAGTTAACAATAAACACTATTAGTCATTAATAGTTGATATAATATTCAATATAATATATATATATATATTTCACAGTGATTAGTATTATATTTTGTAAAAAAGGTTGTTCCTATGAGAACATACTTTAATTTGTCAAAGAAATTTTAATTAGATATGTATTAAATATATTTATTCATATGGATGCATATATATATATATATATATAAATATTTATATTACAATTATTATATATACAATATATACTCATAAACAATAAAGCAATATTATAACATCATTAAAACATGAAATAAACTTTTCCAAAAATTAAAAAAGACGTATCATTTACAAATACCATCCTGACCTATCCCTACACAATATCTATATATTTATTACTAATAGACATTTAAAAAAAAAAGAGTGTATAAATAAAACTTCAATTAAATATTTATTAATTATTATTATATTTACATCAGCTATATGCAAAGAACATTTAAAATCCTATCAGGTCCTAGATGAGGAGATGTGCTAAAGGAAATGCAACAAAGGATCAATAGGAGGACAAAGTGACTTGATGATGTTAATATAGACAGTTTAATTTTTAGTTATTGTATAATACACATTCACTTCAATATTTATTAATTATTGTTTTTCTATAGGTATCTGAAAAGACGAATGTGGAGGACCCGGGGGAAATGATTTCTACAATAAATATAATTTAAGATTAATTATTTATTTATTAATACCTAATTACAGAGTTCTCACGCGACCATATCATGTTATTATTTTCCATTTTTCTCGGTCCGTGATTAGTGTTCGTAATTTGTCTTCTTAGCAGACCCAATGTTTCTTTATGATGTATATAGATGTTGTGGGTTGTCTCCCTGTTTCGTATGTTGTATAGAATGCCGTTCTTTGTCTTCCATAAAATTAAGTTGTGTACATTATGCAGTGTCCTGCTAGTTGCAATTTTCTTTGTTTAATTACCCAATTGATCTTTGGCATTCCATGTACTTTGTATGTTGGTAATATTGTCTTTCCATGATGTGTTTGTTATCATTCTAGCCTATTAATAATTTAGGGTACGGCATCAATAATAAGTTAGGGTACAGCATCAATAATAAATTAGGGTACGGCATCAATAATAATTTAGGGTACAAAATCGTTAATAAATTAGGGTACGGCATTAATAATAATTTAGGGTACAAAATCGTTAATAAATTAGGGTACGGCATCAATAATAAATTAGGGTACGGCATCAATAATAATGTAGGGTACAAAATCGTTAATAAATTAGGGTACGGCATCAATAATAAATTAGGGTACGGCATCAATAATAATTTAGGGTACAACATCATTAATAAATTAGGGTACGGCATCAATAATAATTTAGGGTACATCATAGTTAATAAATTAGGGTACGACATCAATAATAATTTAGGGTACAACATCGTTAATAAATTAGGGTACATTTAGGGTACAGAAGACTTAAATTTGCTAGGGTACACATCAATCTTTTTAGGGTACAAGTATTCATTTATAGCATGATGGACCCTAATTAGGGTACGGCTATACAGACATGGTTTACACCCTAATTTTTACTACTCTTGTACCCTAATTTTTTACAGTGTAGTAATTTCATATTATAATGAATTTAATTTAATAAATTTATCAAATTAACTTGGCCTATACATAGCGCCTATACATGTGAGTATAGTCACGTGTTATATCGTTTTTCCGTATTAAAATTGCCGTATTTAAGATAATTATATCCATATAATTTTATAACAAAAACAGTGGCACGATTAACGTCTATAGTATGGCCGTAAAGGTTCATTATTCAAGGTTTATAAAATACAATTAGTTTATTTCCTCACATGCATGATGTCGCTTAGACCCGGCAACGAGATGCTAACTCATTATCTACAACCCTACAGGGGTGTGGTTTTTGTATCATAGAAAGTTAGCCGCGTGTAAAGTTAGTTAGATGAACTGATATGAGTGCTAACGTTGCATTTACCGCAATATACTTACTGTCTACCTCAGCATCTGACTCAAACTACTATTTTAAATACTTAAGCCGCGTGTAAACCGGATTTTTTCGAGAGTTTTAACTTTCCTGTTTATAAAACTACACCCTATATGGTATTATAATACGATATTAGCGACCTAGTCTAATCTATTCTATATTACATAATACTACCTGTATCGAGACCACGCCCATTAAACCCGAGACCACGCCCCCATACAGGTGAGAAGCCGTACATCTGTCCGATACCGGAGTGTAGCTGGAGATTCTCGAGGTCTGACGGTCTCACCCGTCATATCCTCAAGCACACGGGCAGGAAACCCTTCCCCTGTTCTATATGTAAACGACAGTTCACTCGGTCCGATCATCTGGCGCTGCACATGCGCAGACACGCGAATCCCTGAGATCCGAGACCATCTTTGATTATGAGTCACGCGATTCGTGAGTCATTGGTTACGCGTCTCTTTCGTGGCACGTGATTACGATCTGTGGATATTTAGCGTTATTGAATAGCGATAAAGAGGTAAATAGTTAAATTATTTATCTCGTCTGCATAAGTTCACTTTTCACTACTGTTTTTATCGTTATTACTGTTATTATTGTTATTATATAATGATAATAACATTATTATTATTATCATTATTATTATTATTGATTATATACGCATTTAATATGCGAGTGATAACATATTTACATTACATTATAATTAATTATATATTGCATTACTTTATAGAATACCATAGTATTCTATAACATATCTAGAATATTTACTAGTAGCCTACATTTTTATTTAAAAATGTCATATGCAATTTTAAGAAAATAAAGAATACGTTTTTGTATTATTGTATTATTATTTATGTTTAATATTAATATTAATAATTATTCAATACTAATTCTATATAATTTAATTTATTATTTATAATATACAATCTATTTTTAATCTATATTTAAATTAATTATATTTTAATAATAAATATATATATATACATATATAAATATATAATTACGTATTTTACACTTATGGGAAGGCATTACATATGCATTATTGATATTAGAGATAACATTTAGTTCACTTTTAGTCTTATCCTTAGTGGTTCTCGATAATAAGGCAATCTCTATAGCATGTAAGCTACATAATTATAACATAAACGTGGAGACAAATTTAACATTTCATTATTTAAATAATTATTTTAGTAATTCTAATTAGAAATAATCCTAATGCACGCATGTATGTAAGTGACGCACTCAGTCTACCTATAATGGCGGTCTTCTTATCACACACTTATACATAGGGTATTATTTAGATAATTATTACATACATAGATATATCTTGATATCTCAGACACTATATATCTCAAAACCCCCGCTATCTCAGACTTTTTACTTTTAAATGCTAGTTCGGTTGTGTACCTATTTAAACATGTGCATGTAATAATAGTTCGATATATCAGGAAGTTATATGTCAGACATATTTCTTCTGTCCCTTGTATTTAGCTATACTGTAATAATATTTACGTTAATTTAGTTAGGTTTGTATATAATAATAATTATTTGCAAATACTGCATGTAATAATAATGATGATGATTATGAAGTATTGTTTATTACCGTTACATTAGGAACCGTTACATGGGGCACCGTTACATTAGGCGCCGTTACATTATATACCGTTACATTATACGCCGTTACATTAGGTACCGTTACATTATACACCATTAAATTAGGCGCCGTTACATTAGGCACCGTTACAAAGTAATAAGACTACTCGAAAATGTACATAAATAATAAACAATAAATAACAACGACAATAACAACAACAAGATATTTGTCTAAACGAACGAAAAAATGTGGACGTAATAAGAACAAAATATAAAATATATAATGCAGTAAATTAACGTATTCTATTAACGTTATCTATAGATAATAGGTGAACATATTATAATAATATATATATATATATATATATATATATATATATATATATATATATTATAAGGACATTATATAGAGGGGAGATATGATTTAATATGAGTATTAAAGGAGGTGGGAGATTGAATGATTCATATTATAGATGAAGTGAGTAAATCATAGATAGATGAGATGATAAATGACTATGACCCTTTCTGGAATTTAACTATATATGTGTATACTATAGTATTGTATATATCCGTATATACTATATATACTATAGTATATATCCGTCATATATGACGGAATCTCATTCGGCATCATAGAGTAGGGTGCAGAGGCAGAAGATAACCTGTTTAGGATGTATGAATTATGCCATTTGAGGTCAGTACAATTGATGCCAAGTATAACAAATAAAATATTATTTTGAATAGTAATAGATATACCCTTAAATGAGATACTCGCTAGAATAAACAAGCCTAGAGGAAATTAGGGGGTTTTAGGCGATGCGTGGATTTGGTCGATGCCAATATAATCACAACGGTAATAGATATTAACATATTTTACATTAACAAATCGTGTGTTATGTTAATGTCACCTAATATTTTAAGAAAAATGTAATACAAATTAAATATATTGAATAATATTATTGATTATGTAAAAAGTGCATTTTCTGCTATATTATTGTAAACAAAATAGCGGAGAGTTAATGGTAAATGAAAACGCAATTAATTATATTTACTAGAACACTTTTTTATTATATTAAAATATATAATAATATACATAAAATGAAAAAAAAACAATTACAAATATTAATTAATAATTGAATAAAAATAACATAATAATACAATATGCGATGAGGGGATTTGGTTAACGCCAATATTATTATAACGGTAATAGATATGAATATATTTTATATTAACTAACTGTTTATAATGTTAATATTACCAAATATGTTAAGAAAAATTAATAAAAATTAAATATATTTAATAATATTATCGATTATGTAAAAAGTACATTTTCTGCTATATTATTGTAATACATAGCGTAGAATTAATGGTCAAATGTTTCATATATAATATATAATTAATTAAAATTATGTGTGAATACATTATATGGTTTTTTTTAAAATATATTATTAATTAAAAATGATATTATATCAAAATAAGAACATTTGATTAATTCCGTTTAAAATGGTGGATGAAACTAATTTGGATGCACAAATGTAAATATAAGTGCCTATAATATGCATTTATAAATTATAAGCGATTAAAAATAATAATACAAAATGTGTATAAATGTATCTACTAATAGTGTAGGTCCCATTCTCTTAGTCTTATACTTTTAAAAATATTTTAAATTTAGACTATATATATAGCTCTATATGTACAAGATAAAATAAGTTATTTTTTTACATCATTTTAAATAAATTATATTTATAAAAATTCAATATTTTATATAGTAGAATAATATCTATTGAATGAACAAAAATTACTTCATTATCTTTATTAATTTGTTATCCTTAGCATTTTTTCTAGAGCTAAAATTAATATGATAAACCCCAACCCCAGCTTGCACCCTTAAGTTTAAATTTAGTTAAAATAAAATATCTGTATTTGTACTTAATATATTTAAAATAAATTCTACATTAATGTTCCCAATTCAATATTTTATTTTAGTATAAAATAAGTTATAATATATATATATATACATAAGAATAATAATAATAATAATAATCAGTTTTTAGTGAATAAATCACTCAATGTTGATATAGCTTCTATATATAGAAGCTTGTCAATTTAAATCGAAATATCCGTTGCTGTTCTCACGCATGACCTCGTTATGTAATCATGGCACAGCGTCACAGAAGGTAAACACAAAGTCACATGACTCAGTTATAAAGTAAACACAAATATCACGTGTTCAGATACGTATCGCATCCGGGTTATTTCCCCGGTTTGTTATTGCGATTTTTTAATGTTTTTTCGTCGACCCGCAACAATCCTTTCATTGTTATCGAGAACATTCTTAGCTTAATAGCGCTATATACCTATATGGGTCACCTAAAGCAAAACGTAAACATCGTATCTATTGAAGTGAGCATACGTGAATGTTTGCGTATCGGATGTGACTCATAGATAGCTAGATAGATAGGTATACGGTTTATTTAAATGAAACAAAACAAAATGATACGAAACGAAAATTAGAATATAAAAAATCATAATGATAAATAAAAAATTGATCTATACGGGCCGATTATAATAACGATTATAGGTGTTATTATTTATTGTATAGTTATTAATCTAGTATACTAGCGTATAATAATGGGAGGGGCGCTTGAGGGTGACGACATATATATACAAATAAGAAACCATTAAGTACTATATATAGTATATATATATATTGTTATTGTTATTGTTATTTTTATTTGGTGGAGTCCTTTCATCCCATCCAGGAACTTAGATGAAGTTTTCTCGTATAACCATATATGGCTCTAATGTCCCTTCGAAGCCGCTCTCATGTTAAGGCATCCATGGTTTTAACGAGAGCCGATCATTTATTTATACACAATTATATAAGATCACTTCTAAATAATATTTTAAGACCCATTTTATAAAATTAATTAATGGTCCGGACGAGGCTCGAACCCGTGTCCTACTGCTTGTATGTCTGACGCCTTAGCCACTGAGCCACACAGGCAGTATCAATATATATATATATATATATATATATATATAGTATACTATCTATAGATATAGGAAGCAGGTTCGTCTGATCATTATAATATTGATCAGTTACCAAGGGAAGAGACAGTCCCTATAATATATTTTGAGAACAAACTAGTAGTTATTAAAAATAAATGTGACATCATTAAAATTACGGTAGTTAGAATATTTTCACATTCTTATTTAAAATTTGTGTAATGTAATATTAATTTACATTGTAATTGTAATGTATTAATGCTTACATATTAATTTACATTTATATCAACTTATATTAACTGATATATATATATATATATATATATATATATATTAATAACCTATATTTTTATAATATTACTACGTAATTCAATTTATTTTATTTTAAAGACTTTTTGTGCAAGATCAATCAATCGTCGAAACTAAAACAATATTAATAACTATATAATAAAATAACAAATTATGAGAAAAGATAGGAATAATTTAAACTACTCTAATTAATAAATGTTTATAAATATTAATATAAATACCGACCACGTCCCTCAAAACCCCCTATATACAGTGATACATATATAAGCTTTTAATATAGATTTAAATGTGGTGGTAGATTTAGTATAGAGTATACAACATAATATATAGATTACGATGTATGTTATGTCATAGATAAGGGCCGACATATTCCGTACACACGTATTGATGGATTGGATATCTAGTTTAGAGGGTAGATATAGAAGGGGATTTAGAGGGTAGATATATAAGGTAAGATGTAGAAAATAGGTGAGAGAGATTATGTATAAGTATTACGATTAAAGAATATAGATATTCAGGTAGGTTGTGGTGATGAAGTTGTGAGTTTTAAGGATATTTTTAAATAATATTTTAAATTTAATTTTGTAGCCAATGTAATTACTCTAAATATGGAGAAATATTTATTTGAATGGAACGTTACATTTTATAAATTTATCTGCGCATTAAGTAATATTTGTAATTAATTAATAATTAATTTGATAATAAGGAAAATTATGTTAAGAATATATCATATATTTCCAATTATATTGTAAGTTATGATATATGATACATGCTATATACTATATATACTATGATATATACTATAGTATACTTGGTCGGGGTCATTATTTTAATATTATATTGTGATATTTTCTTGAAATAAGAAACTATATCGAACCTTTTTATTATTATCAACAATTATTCGATCACAAAAATGTAATCTAATATTTTTATAATAAAATATATAATTAATATAATAATTACATATACGTATTATGCATATATATTTAAGTAACATTAGTTAAACAAAATTATTGAAATATAAATGTTTAGATACTATATATGAATACTATTAGAATATAATATAATACATTTATTTAGTTTTTAATTTGTCACAGTTTTTATATCATTTCCATAATATTAATGTACCTCGAGCAGTTTCCAAGTAAGCCGTTATCGATGCACATCTTATCACATATTATTATTATTAATAATAGTGAATTAATAGATTAATAGATTAATTTATTATATATTATATTGATATAATTTTAATAATAAACGCATAAATATATATTACAAAATAAAAATAAAAAGTAACCGAATACGGATAGTGCCCGAATACAGACACTTTCGGTATCTCAGAAACCATAAATCCTACAAAAAAAATGTTAATGAATACAATTTTCATAATTATATAATTAGTCTAAAAAATAATTTTTTATTTATCAATTATTCAAAATATTGCCTATATATATATACAATCAACTGATTTTTTTATTACGTTATTAAATTTATGAAACAACTTACAACTTAAAACCTTCTCAAGAATATACAAATGTATCGATATAAAATATAATACTATATTAATAAAAAATAAAGTATTCACAAATTATATATATAATTTCTATATTTGTTATCAAATATTCATCAAGTTATAAGCATATATCTAGAGGTCATATACGTCCCTAATACGGACACTCTAGATGTATTAATACGGACACCCATTAGGGTGTATATATAACCAATCAGCTCGCAGCTTATGAACTATTCTGATTTTCATAAAAATCGCGTGCGTTATAATATGTATATCACCAATAAAGCTAAATCTAAACATTTTTTATTTAGATACTTAAATTGTATTATTAATTAAAATAATTAGTCATAAAATGTTTAGACCATTTATTATTAAAATGTCCGTATTAGGTTACTTTCCCCTATGTTAAAATAAAATAAATATTATTAATAATATATAATAGTTACGGAATATAATAATACATGTATTGTATAATAATAAAAATAAATAATTAGGAGATAATAAATCTCATAATTGACATATCTTTGATAACATTAATATTAATAATACGATATTTTAAAGTGTTAAATAATTGAAAATTAACTATTTCATTATCAAGATTATTCCATATATTTAATATACGATTCTTTAAATAGTTCATATTTATATTAGTACGATACTTTGTAGCCACCAGTTTTATTTCAAGGGCATGGATACCAGGAGTTGTCTGTATTGGATTCAGTATATTAGTTAAACCGATATTTCGCATTTTGTGAATTACTTTATATATCACATTTATATTTCGTGCAAAATCTTTAATTATAATGATTGTAACCAACTTGATTTAAGACATTTGACACATTTAAGACATTCGCTATAAGTAATATACTTTAATACATATCTTCCAAATAATCGCTGAATCCCCCCTATTTTATCAGATACACCATGGTGTATCAAATATGGTACACCAATATGCATATTAAACCTGGAAGCTGTCAGACCAGGAAACAAAATAGTAGTATAAAAATAGAATGTGGCTAACATAAGAATATATAAATAAATTAATATATATAGACATACACCTTTAAAAGTACAGTAACATCATTCTATATATAATATCTGAATACATTATTAACCTTCAAAAGTCATCACTGTAACAATTTAATATATAACTATACAAATATAAAAATGTATCAAATTGAACAACTAAATATTTAGGTGAAGCACTATTATATCGGTATATATACCGGTATATATCTACTATTTAATGGAACACGAGTTATTTTATTTGAATCTATAACAGATACAAACTATTGATACAACATGACAAATTAATTAATTGTTATTTTTATCAGATTTATTTTTAGATTTTCAGTGAATCTTAATATCGTCTATTAACGTCTACAAATCGCTCTATTTATATTTTGTCATTGAATACATTATTTAAATAAATAATATAAATAAAAAAAAGAATAATATTATTAAAGAAAATGACTAATTACACTCAGTTACCTGCGTTACTTACCATAAGGTGTCGTTATTAAATGTCGTATTTCGGTAACTTATATAACTTATAACAAATGTCAGAAGTTATAGATAACATATATATATGATCTGAATGATATTTAATATTAATAACAAAAGTGTTCATAATAATACTGTTCATAACGTGTAATTTACTGTAATGTACAGATGCCCGATATATTCGAATGATGAGCAACTATATATATATATTAATAAAATATGTATTATATAATGTTTTTATATTTGATATTACCTGATGATATATTATTATCAAGTCATTTATACATATATAATAATAATATATATATATATATATATATATATAATTATATATATATATATATATATAAATTACTTGATATAACCAATAACCTAGGTATGCTGATATCAAAGCCATGATATCATGTCTATTACGTCTATTACTCACGTGGGTAAACAGATACTTACGCTGGTGATGATGAATAACTGTAACTCGGTTAATATAGCGATACTATTAACCCTTATTAGGGTGCTAACCGACCCACGTCAGATATATCGGTACGCCGAAGCCCCCCTCAGGGTAATAGCCCGCCCCCACCCTACAGTGCAACCTATCCGGGCACCGCGTGAATATACTGCGACCTACATCGAGATCAGATAACGCCGGCTTCTCTCAGGTACCACACTTATTACCGAACCTTGACTTCTGCATTCTTTGCCGCCACTAATTACGGGTTTGCCGTCCGCCATTACGGGATACTTAGTCGTCGGCACCAAGTAAAAAAGCGGTCGGCTCACACCTTAATCGCGAGCGCAGTCACGAGTGAAGATTATTAATTATGTAAATAATGCCGTCAAGCATTCACCGAATACTATTACACGGGTCGTCATAGCCGCGGTGCTACAATAGATGACATACACACACCGCACTATAGTGCGCACACTATAGTACGCACACTATAGTACGCACACCGTAAAACGCACACATGTGCGCGCTATTATATATATATATATATATATATATATATATATAGCTACGATAGATGCCATACACACCGCACTATAGTTCGTACACTGTAATACGCACACTATAGTACGCACACCGTAATACGCACACACGTGCGCGCTCTTATATATATATATATATATATATATAGTTGCCGTAGCCCTATATAGAGCGAAGTTTGCTAAGATTGCGATCTCTGTTAAGATAGACTAGTTGAGTGTGAACGAGATACGGAGATAGGCGAAGTGAAGAAATACCTTAGTCATAGCCCTGTTGACGAATGCTTATTAAAATGTGTACAACAAATATTATATATATAATTAATAAATATTGTTGTCGAATGAATGTAATTGAAGAATATATATATATATATATATGTATATGTGTGTGTACGAAAATAGACATTACAATTATACAATATACACATATGCATTACGTCTTATACGTACATATAGGACTATAGTATATACCTACTATATACCTTATACGTACTATAGTATACCTATAGGTAGTACCTAATATGTACCTATAGGCAGTGCATACTAGGTAGTACCAATAGTAGGTACCAATAGGTATATATTATATATTATATACATAAAGCCCGTTATAGTGAACATATTGTATCATATATTTACCATATTCGAAATTTACATTATATATTGTAATATTACAATATTATTGATAATTAATACTTATACATTAATATTTATAATTATAAGGAAACGTCGCTATAATATTATGTATTATTACATTTTTATAAATAATTATAATACAATATTCTTCTTGAAGATATATTTATATATGTACACATACACATACAGATATTATCAACATAAATCAATATAAATGTTACATATATGTATACATCTATTAGCTACACTTAATACTTACTAAAGTACGAATGATAACTATATATAAATATATATATATAAATATATATATATACATTTTTTTAACCCGCCGAGTTAAACAGAGGGCATGCCACCTTCGCTATAGCGTTATTATAATTAAATATACTATATATAAATATATATATATATATATAATATATGATATACAATAAATACAGTAATTCCTAATTATAAATTAATAATTAATTTTACAATAAAATATAGTTTGCATTAAACATATAATTAATATTTACAAATAAATACACTATATACTCTATATTTAAATACGTATACGTAACTATCAATAAATAAACCCTTACTAGGTGCCTATAAATACTGATCGTTACTATATTATGTTATTGAGGTAATAGTTTGGGTCTTTATAGGTCTTTATATTTTTTATTCAGGTAATATACTATATTATTAATTAAATTTAAAAAAATACAATTAATAATTTAAACAAATATATCTTAATTTATATAATTTATTATAAAATAACAACCCATAAAATATATATGTATATATATAATGACATATTTATTTATTGTGTATTTTTAAGGTATATTTTTATGCGTTTTTATTATACAATAAATTATAAAATTAAGATTTATTTGTATCGATTATTAATTTTTCTTTTTTTAATATATTTAATAAATAATATAGTATTACTTCAACATACACACCCACACATCGATATACCATAGCGCCAACCCATTACCTCGAGGACAACATATAATAATGGTATATCATATACGATAAAGTTATAGCCATTACTATATATGATCACATAGTAATGTGTCATACTAGTAATGCCTTATTACAGTGTCTGTCGTACGTATTCAAAATAAAAATCTAAATTAAAAATATATATTTACATATATACTTATTATTCTGATTAAAACCCGCATAACGTGTACTCTATGGTTTACTATATCGGATGTTTACTATGGCGAAGATACTCCAGTGTAAATAGGTTAAAATCCAACTAATTAAATAAACATTATTTTATATAGAAATGACTAGGCCTATATCCTGGACTTATTATCAGCGCTTTTTATTCTATGTGGGCTATATTATTATATGATAGGTATATATATATATACGTATATAATAGGTATGTATTAT
>OZ025239.1:76639070-77031570 GCA_964019155.1 Osedax fenrisi
AGTTTAACATGCACACAGTGATAACACTGATTTCACTGCAACAATTATGTTTAATACTATCGTATATAACATTATTTTTAATAATTTAAACTATTCACTATTTTAGAGCAAAAAAAGCCTACAAATTACATAGACACGGAATTAGATGGTTAGTAATCATATTCTAATAGTACTATAGTCATGTGACTACCGAATCGTATAATATAGTAATATCGCGATATCGCTTGCTATTATAATTACTTAAGTGGTATACTACTAATAATACTAACCCTAAGGGTAATATAACCCTATAGTAATATAACTGTACTTGTGAAACATGGCATATTAAATAAATAACTATATATATATATATATATGTGTAATCATTACATACGATTCGGTAGACTATTACCGTATAAATGTGTACATATAAGTTATATTTTCATAAGTTAATACAACAATTTATTACCGACTACCAGAGATTACGAAAAACGATAACTTGAGAAAACTTCTAGAATACCCGAATCTGGCCAGCCTCCACAGGAGAATAGATGCTGAGAACATCAGAAAACAAATACTTCGCTATTTTGAATAGTATAACATCACCGACTCTGATATTCATAGCTAAATATAATTATTTTGTTTAACACATGTGTATATGCATATATATGTATATATATATATATATATATATATATATATATATATATATATAAATTATATATTTATAATGTATATATATATATAATGTATTGATTATAATAAAATATAATATAATATATAATAATTTTTATTTATTAAATATATAAAAAATATATGACATTCCTTAAGTACTAATTATTAATCTTATATATATACACCTACTTATTTGTACTCACTTTTGGTCTCGTGAATAATAGGTGGAACCATCTTACTCGCGTATACAACAAATCATCTCTATTTTCAACATTTTAAAACAATACGATAGTTGGTTTAGATGTCCATTTGTTAATATTCGTTTATTTCTTGATTGTCTTCTTCACCTAGTACCTTCTACTTTGTCTTGTAATATCATTGTATCCAAAGCGTCGTGTCGCCATATGTGGCCAATGTACTGAAGCTCTCATCGTTTAATAGTGACAACAAGAGGTTCGTATTAACCATCTATAGTTTTTAATAATTTCTTGAACATATTTATTAGTCTTTATTAGACTATTACTTTTGATTAATTAGTTTTACGCTGGAGATAAGTTATTGCTGTGTTATCAGAGATTTACTCTCGAATGGTTATATGTTGTTTCTTCCTTTTCCATCAAAGTCCATGTTTCGCATCCGAATAATAAAATCGATAATATTAGTGAATTGTATAAGTTGAATTTAACAGTAAACGTGATATTCTTACTAGGCCATATTGTACCGTGACTCACCATAGCTGACCACGTAGCTGTTTCTAATCGAATGCGTAATTTGTGTTATGATAATCCATCGGATGTTAGAATATTGCACCTTGCGGTATGTGAACGTGTTAACCTCTTCGAATGGAGTGACGTCATCAATATTGTTGTATGTTCGTTGTTGCTATTAACCATTGTTTACTTTTTCTTTGATTACTTCCATCCTGTATTCTGTAGAGGCTATGCCAAGTCTATTGGTAAGTTCTAGAAATTCAGCATTACTGCCTGACATGAGATCTATGTCGTCTGCAAATCTAAGATTGCTCTATACCTTATAGGGTATACCTCAACATATATAGTCGACTTGTGGTTGTGAAGCGTATATTTCATGCTTTGTTCTAGAACATGCGATAATAGGAATCCTTGTCTAAGCCCAATTGTGGTATGGAAAAAATGCCAGATTATGTTATTAGGTAGTACAGCTCTGTTCGAGTTAGCATATAAAGCCTCTACTATTTCGATAATTTCATGTGATATTCGAACATTTTCCATGACATTCCATAAAACTGTGGTCCATACTCGGTCGAACTCTTTTTCAATGTATTTATGATAGAATTAAGTCTTTATTTTAGAATGTTTCTTCATGCATGCTAGTTCTACAGTTGAGGATTCGTTCGATAGTGTTTCTTGATTTTCTAAATCCAGGTTATTCTTCTAATAGTATTTGATCTGCTTGCGTTATTAGTCTACTTAGTATTATACTTAAGAGTATTTTATTAGGATGTGGGATTATACTGAGTGTACGGCGTATGCCATACACTGTACGGTAGTTGGGTTAATTTGTATAGTAACCTTTTTTCGGAATAGGAATTATTAGCGAATTTGTCCATTAGATCTGACCATTTTTATATTTTCCATATGCTTTGGCATAACGTTGTAAATATATTGGTTATACTTTCATATCCATTCTTTATCAGTTCACTTGGACTGTTATCATTCTTAGGTGACCATCCTTTAGTATCTTATTTTAATTTTCAACCTCCGATTCTAAAATTGTAAACGAATCTTCGCTAACAGCGTAATCTTTCATGTTAATCAAATTACCATTATTCTGTCCATGTTTTGAATAATGATTCGTTATCAATAACAAGTTTATCGCTTTGATCTTCTATTATAATAATGATAATTATCATTGTTTTTCTCTTTGTAGTCTTTTTAGAGTTTTTATATATATCTGTTATATTGTTGACTTTACCTTTTACCATATCTTCGTTTATAGAAATACATTGTTCTTGTATCCAGTTTTCTATTTTTTCTTTCACTTTTTCACTAATTTGCGAATTAATAATTGTAGTGCTCTTCTCTTATCACAAATTAAATTGTAGTGTTGGGTCGATTAATATACCAAGATTTTTTAATTTATTAGCATAAGAAATACTCAAATTGTTAATGGTAATTTGTTGTGGAAGACATATAGTAGTAGATGTTTTGATATGCGATGATTCAGTTTTAAGACAGTTTAGTGATAAGGAGTTGTTGGTGAGCCAGGTATGTATGTCAGTAATGCAGTTAGTAAGTAAATGTATACATATATGTCATTGTTAGTGTCTATCAATCTATAATTTAATTGTATATCATCAGCATATAACAGAGTGATAGTCTATAGTGAGGTATATGGTGGGGTATTTGGTGGAGTTTTTCAATGGTAGTAGTTGATGGTAATGTGAAGGAGGAAAGGTAATATAGAGGTAGATTATATGGTCCATTGAGAGGTGTAGGGAGTGATTAAATTATATTCATGACTTTAGTATTGAAGTATTGGTCAACTGTATCTATTAGCGTTGTTATGGGTTCATTTGGTAGAACACGTAGTGATATTCTACCTAGTAGCTGGTTAGAAATGGAGAAAAGTTACTTAGAATTAGTTGATGCTTCTTTTAATAGGTTATCGTAGTATGCTTTCGAAGTCTTCTTGAATAGGGTTCGATATAGGATACGTTGTTTGATAAATATATTATAACTATTAAGAGATTGTAGTAGTAGTAGTAGTAGAATAAGTAGTAGTAGTAGTAGTAGATTATTGAATATATATATATATATATATATATATATATATATATATCACGAGCATGGATTACCTCCATTTGAGGAGATCTTCGGATTCTATTTGAAAATAGTAGTGGTTTTATGTTACAGAGGGCGTTGATTTCAGATGTGTATAGTGTAAGCAGAGATTCCTCACTTCAATTTTTTTCATATTAAAGTTAAGTAAATATTGTATTATCTGAAGTAAGATAATATCTTTTAATAACAAACTTCATTTAGATACATATTACAGATTACTGACATAATTACTATGCCCATACTTAAATAAAATTATACAAAACTACTAACTCATAATCCCATTTATAATATCCATACTACAACATTGAAACTCATTATTCTCAGGATCTATAAAATGAAAACAGACAATAATTATTGTAACTTAAGTAACCCTCTATCAGACTTATATACCGACTATAGAAAAATTACTATATAACTAAATTACTAATTTTCGTAATACACTTAATTGTTAAATACTGAAGACTCGATCAAATACAAAATACTATATTTAAGTATCTTGAATTAAAAATACTATTATTATTATAACTTACCCAATAACCTAAGTAACAAAATACAACTTAAAACAAAAACTAGACTTTTGCGAAATAAAAATTCCATTAAATATATTATTCTAACCAATTACTCATTGCATTAAATATGAGAGGAGTATATTTAGTTGCACATCATCAATTCGACCCCCCCTCCATTATAATTATAAAATATTTCGATATACTTTTAAAAAGAATTTAGCGCCTATTTTTATCTATCGAAATTATTTCGAATCTTGATTATTTCTATTCGAATTATATATATATATAATATCTTTATTCGTTATTTGTATATATATATATATATATAATATATTATATATATATATGATTCTTGTATCTATGTATCTATATGTGATATATGTCATTCAAACATTACACATTAAAGAATTATTATTATTTCTGATGAATTTAAATACATACTTTCAACATAAAAAATAACATATGCACACACACACACATATATATATATATATATATATATATATATATATATATATATATATATATATATATATATATATATATTTGTATACTAATTATATTCACATTTACATTTCTTTACACATTTCCTATCCTGAGTAACGCGTATTCTCTGAAAACTATCTCCTCGTAGATATATTTATATATTAGAGAAGTTATTGAATTCTTTATAAACCCTACCTTTCTTTAGGATATAGCTTGTACTGAATAATTAATCAATGTTACATTGTTTTGGTGGTACTCACGTTATTTATGGATCTATCAAATTTAATATCAACATAACCCTTATTGTCGTCTATACAACATTACCATACCGTATGATTACATACTGCAGTACTGCAGTACATACTACCATGGTAATAATAATGTTCTACCATAGGAAGGTTTAGTCCTTCTTAGAATATAAACATGTAAAATTCTATATAATATATATATACTTACTTTACTTACTTTCTTGGATCTCTCGCTCGGCCCAAGTTTATTCCATTCACCACGATCCATCATCACATATCGTATTTCATCGATATATCCTCAAGGCCATTCTGAAGTTTTAGAGCCTCTATAAAAGTAAACTGTTAAAGAATTGTCATAGAATTAGTTATGCGCCATTTGTTCTTTGTGACGTATACAGTGTCCAGCAATATTTAACATTCTTTCAGAGATTATATCTGTTTCTTTCGGTGATCCATTATATAGTTTTTCGTTGCTTGTTTTGCTTTACAGGAGATATTCTGAGCCATGCATTGTAAGTGAGTATATAATCCATCTATCCGTTTTCTCAGATTACTGTCTATGGTCCAACATTGACTAACATATAATATAACTGTTTCAACATTATCTTTAAAGGCCCAGATCTTTAACTTGTTCCTCATGTTAGATTTCCATAGGCATTTCATGCTATGCATAACCGTCCAATAGAGAGCCTTTCTGATTTCGAAGTCTATTTCAGAGCTTGCTATCCATGATCCTAGATATTTGTAATTAGATTCTTCTTTAATTGTTTCACCATTTATTGTTTTATTGAATAGGGATTGTTGAAGGTTATATCCTATAACTACTGTTTTCTAGTGTTTAGCGTGATACCTATTTTTCCAGCTTCTATTTCAACTCTATGTAACAGTTATTGAGATTGGTATAGTTATTAATATATCAGTGATATATGTTAATAGTATGCCAGCATAGCTTATATCGGTTATAACGATTTCTGGTTCCCTACTGCATATTCTCTCTGTTATCTTGAAACCGTGATTGTATTCATTTTCTCCAATTACTTGACGCATTTCGTAGTCTAGAGTTATGATAAATAAGAAGGGTTCTAGGTTGTTTTCTTGTAGCTAACCCTTTGAAATTGTAAAGAATTCAGTTTCACTATCAGATGTTATAATTCTTACTTCAGTGTTTTCATAGAATAGTGCTATTGCATTGATTATTGTATACCATATATCTATAGATGGTATACCATATGCAATTATGTCATTAAGGTGAGTATATTTTAAAATTATGTGGGTATGCATTCAGGATCATTTGCATTACCATCGATAAGGTTATTCCTTACTCTAGTGCATACGCTATTCGTAAAATGTCCAACGGATATATCAAGAGTTTCAGAGTTGATAACTTGTATTTCAGTATTATTTATTTCATGTTTATGACCTAGGAGTTTCTTAAAGTATTCATACCATATTGTTAATCGGTCTTCCTTATTTCTTGCTTTGATAATACATCTTTACGAGAGTTTCCGACCAGTAATATTATTCATTAATTTCCAGCTAGCTGCGTGTTTAGATAGATTAATTACGTGCTAAATTCCTTGTATACCTCTTTCGAGTTCTTCAGATTCAATATTATCATATTCTGAGTGGAGTTTCTCTTTTGCATATCTAAGGGTGTGTTGGTTATTATCTGTAGGCGTAAATACTATTTAGAATAAATACTGAAAGCTATGTTAACTTTATCTCTGGCAATTTATCTTCTGATATTATCTTTATTTTTAGCTTTTCTTTCTTTGGAATTAGTAGGTTTGATGTTTCTTAATTAGCTTTTACAAAGTTATTGTACAGAGCTCCCGTGGCAGTATTTGTTTTTGTTTAATATTTCAAATCTGTTTTGAGTCATAATAGAATATTCTTTACTTGTATTATTATTTTTAAGAGCAGCTGCTGGTCTAGACCAGTCATATGTCATTCTTTTTATTCGCTTTTTATTAGATTTTAAACTTAGTTTTATCTTTTCTGTAATTATCCGGTGGTCAGATCCAATGATACTGAAGGAATCGTATGCTTCGAAGTTGTTTACACTGTTCATCCATTTTTTCTGTATCATTATATAATCGACTTAGGTTTTTATACCTACAGTATCTGAGAGGAAAGTCCATAACTTACTCTTTCTTTTTTTGAAGTGGGTGTTTGTTGTTATCATATCTGTTCCTCTGCATAATCTATAGCGAGTTTTCCATTGGTATATTAGATTGGTGAAATGTGAATTTATTTTCAGTATCATAGATACCAATTGGTATGAGCACATTAATGTGAGCATTATAATCTCCAATTATTAGTAGTATAATTGTATTTCGGGATAGTAACAGTAGCTTTAGTTGATAGTAGTGATCTGCCGCATCATGTCGCTACCTTCGCATGGGGAATAGTGTATTATTATTATTGTCATTGGATTTCCATTGAAATTTACTATCAATATACGTTCCTTCCATTTTTTAATTTCAGATATGACATTTTCTGAAGATCTGTCTACTATAATTCCTATACCTCCTACGGAAGCATTATATGAGTTGCGCCATGCAGAGCTGGTAATCAGAGTTAGATTACATATGTTTTCGTACCGAATTGTATCTGCATGATTGATCTTGTGATTGACTATAGTCAAATATGTTAATGTTGTTCATTCTCATGTTATAATAGAGTTCTTCTTTTTTCGATTTTAAAAGGATTGTTCTAACATTCATAACGGATATATTTAATATTTTTCTGATTATAATAATTTGTTTTTAGCCCTCATGTATTTGTTGTCGATTATATCCCTTCCTTTAGGGTTTGGAGATATACCGTCATTTTGGATTTGGATTTGATCCACATCTATAGTCGGAAGCTTGCTGATGTTGTATGCATGGCGCAGTTTGTTGTAATTGTCATAATTGATTTGTCTTTTCTGATATACTAACATTGGTCGCAAAATTTAATGTAGGTTACTTCCATTTAGTCAGTCATTTCATCCATAATCTTTGTTACATGCTTGAAGCTACTAGAGATTGTTAATCCCCGTTACCATAGCTCAAGGAATCATTAATGCACGTAAGCCTTTCTACCACGTCAAGGTGGAAGCGTTAGAAAGGTATATATATATGTATATCATCATCAGCCTAAAAAGTATACATAATGTGTAATAGGACACAACATATATGTCCTATATATGTACTATAGGACAATATTGGTTCCCTAGTGATGCATCAGAACTAAACATCCTATTTATGTATTGGCATATTGATACTTTTAAACTAAAGTTCCGCGTATCTTATTTTTAAAAAAGCACTTCTCTTAGTCGAAATTGAATTTATCGGAAATAGATTTAATATCTTTAATAGCATTTGAAAGAGTATATAATTTTTCATGTATGTTCAGTATGTTCCACAAATTCAATATGCTTCTACTGAACACAGTTCTATATTATTTCACCATATTAATAAACTCATTTAAATATTGTTTACTGTATACTATACAGTGTATAGCTTATTGTCGATATAGCATAAACAAATGAAGTATAGGTTACCTAGTTACCAGCAAAGTTTTCAGTTTCATCGCACATATTCATTTGCACATATCATTGCTATCAATATTCACTATTATTTTCGAAATAATGAATGGGAAAATTGATCTGAAAAATTATGTCGTATCTCTCACTTTGTAGTGGAGACTATATCCGTGTCCAATATATAATACACATTCACAAATACATATAAATATAAGTAAAATAGGAATTTACATTAAATCATAAATTTAAATATTTCTTCATTAAAATGCTTATCGTTTTATCAATATTAAATATTTTGTGATGTAACTTCACAATTATGTTTATTATAATATTTATGACCTATTTCGAGATAGAAAAACTTTCAAAAAGTGCTACTCGAGTACATTAGATCTAATGTACACTATACATTAGGGAACATTTTTTTAGTAACTTTTGTAGTTCCATCATATATGATAGTTTCTATAGAAAAGTGACATTTAACTTAGAATAATTCTTCTAAATGTTTTAAGATATAAGATATTATAAAAAAAATGTATTAATATTATTGTAAATTATCTAATCAATGTTATATATATATAATTATATGTCTATATTACTTGTATATATTACTTTTCTTTACTATCACATAGATAATTAACGTATTTGTTCGATACTATACATATTTAATTAATAAAAAGTATACATCCTATCATATTATCAATATTATATAAGTAATAATATATTTTTGTATTGACCAACTTTTGTACTATAATACAATAGTCTCTATTTACACATTTGTTAGAAAGTTAACCATTTTATTTTAATTAAATATGACTACAGAATTAAAGAATTTTATAACTGGCAGAATTTCTGATGATCATATGTAATCTATTCATTAGTACTATCTGTGTGTCGTTATGGTGGATACCACATAGGTATTACAGTCAGGATATGACCAGTGTCTGAACCAGCTGAGCTTTAGCTGAAGGTATTCCATTGTCGAATATCTCTATATTATTGCTATTGTGCCTGTTTTCTGTAGATAAGTGTTCATAAATAGCAAAACCGAGATTACAAATAGAATATTTATATTTAATGTGTTCATTATTTATATATATATCATTCAATGGGAATGGAAGATTTGAGGGACTTGTAAGTATTAGATACCTCTAGTGTTACTCAGTTATAGTTAGTCAATAAGAATTTTTTAAATTCAGTTAACAATAAGTTTATCTCATTATATATATATTAGTTTGATCATGTTTGTCAAAAGGTATATATATGTAATTGGGTATCATCAGAATAAAGGTGGTAGTTAATATTTAATTGTAGAGAAAAGTAAAGGACCTGTTATACTTATCTATTTTCTCTATGTAATTCGGAGAGTCTAAATATTACGGAGGATACGTTATATATTTTAGTAAAATATTTAAATATGAATGTATACATATAAGTATAATATATTCGTTTTAACGGATTACCTATAATACCAATACTTTTCAGTTTATAATTAAGTATATTGAGATCAATGGTAGCTAAATACGATGTATCATAGGTCAAGTAATAGTTTAATTAGATTGATGTTGATGATCCTCTGAGTTGTTTACATAGGTAAGCCATGTATGTATAATAAAACGGTTGCAGTATGGCGGTAACCTATATACACTTTCATATATATTATACAGTTTAAATGTCATCAAGATATGGTATTATATGCGAAACTATAATACACTAAATTAATGTTGATAGATAAGGTAGATTTAATATGGGTCTATAGTTAGTAGTTTCTACTTTTAATGCATGCCATGCGTGTTGTTTAGGGATAGGTGTAATGTATACTATTTTAAGGCAAATAGGGAACTAATTAAGGGAATTTAAGTACATTTATCTATTTAGTCAGTAAGAAATAACGATAAAAGTACTTTATTATGTTTCAGTATGTTCCTATCAATATAGTCAATGTGCATTTTAGTATTATACTATTTAGTTTTATATTTAAGGTAATAGATCAGGAGTTATAACTCGCTTATAAGCGTGGAATGTTAGTTATACTATTATGTGTAGTAACAGGAGTGTTTATTATGTATTCAGGTTTAGTTTTAAATTAAATAACAAAAATGTGTTCTTAATTTTATTTTGTTGTCAATAAAATATTTATTTAGTTTGTCTGCGAAATCATCTGGTAAGTTATTATGTCGTCTGTCTGTTTTTGTTACCAAGTGAGTCATTAAGTGAGTCATTACAAATTACAAATATGTGTTCACCTTTATGTTTATTTTAGTTTATTGTTAATTTATAATAGTTGGAGTTAGCACGTAGTAATCAGTTATTATTATGTGTGTTGCGCTGAGTAAAGTGGACATTTCGAGTAGATGGCATGAGATGATGTCTCTAATTTATTGATGATAGTCTAACCAACTTGTTCTATTAAGTATATTTACTATCACTATTCGACTACGGTTTATTAGTGTCATATTATATTTTAATAATTTATAGAGGAACATAGGTATCGATTCATTATTTAGATTTATTAGACTAAAATATGTAGTATCAAGTTAGGTATAGGTAAATCTAGTATTAATAATCTGTATAGCTTGTTAGTATACTTAATAATATTAATGTGTTTAATAAAACGATATTCAGTTATTTTAGGTGATAATTTGCATTGCTTCAGAGAAAGGGAATATCATAATATATAATATATATATAATGTATGATGGTATATAATATGATGATAAGTTATAGTGGGGGCATCATATAATATAATGATATTCTTGAGAAACCGCCCAGACAATTGAGATCATCAAGACCCCTGATTAGTAATCATATAGGTTCCAGATCTTTCTCTCCTAGATACGCCTACATTATATAACACACTTCTTTGTAAGAATAGGACAATTCAGAATCATAACATATTTGTTATTAAACTATTTAAAGATTTATTATTGTTATAAATTAATTAATAGTGTACACTTTTATTTATTTATTTTAATTTTATTATTTTGATAACTATAATTATTAATTTTATTTATTTATATTCTTATTTCACGTTAAGCGCTGTTCACATGAGCAATCTATTCCAGCAATTTCGCAATGGAATTCTTGTGCGTGCGTTTATTTATCAATTGCATAAGTTGTCACAAAAATAGAATAAATTTGGATTAGAACATTTATCAATAATCGCAGAAAAAACACAGACTGTTAGATTTTGGCAATTCTTAATAATTCCATTGCGAAATTTCTGGAATAGATTGCTCATGTGAACAGCGCTTTATAGTTTATTTTAAATACGGATTTATTTGACTAAATAATCATTATCATATATTATACTATATTACCTATAGGTAAATAACTAAATACAATTTAAAAATTATGAAAAGAATTATGTATACATTACGTAATTTATTATAATGTAAATACATTTAATAAATTGAACAACAATTTAATATTTATCAATTGAATTAATTTTTATAAAATCTCAATTTATTTAAAATAATTAACTAAGTATAATTTGTATATCATTATTATTGCAATTATTATTATTATTATTATTATTATTATTATTATTATAATTTAAAAGTATTATTATTATTATTATTATTATTATTATTATGATTGGAATTAGGTTGTTACACCACGTTATTGGTATGAAAAAAGCTAACAAATATATTTCTTATTAATTTTAATATCGAATGAATTATTATTCAAATCAGTTTAAACTTATAATTATATAAAATATAATTTTTACATATTTAATATTTCAATTAATAAATCATCAAATAATGAAAATAATTGAAATAATATTTGTATTCATTAAATAATAAAACAATAAAAAAACACACCCTTAGGGTGTGTTTAACATTGGTTTTTTTTAATTTATGTTACTTTTATATGTATAAATAAATAAGATATATAAATCTATAAAAAAAATATTAAATGAGGTATATATTTCAACATTTTTGTATATCTTAATATATTTCAATGCCGAGAAAGCTAGTAAGTTATTATTAGGTCATGTAAAATGTTTGTCAATCCTTACTACCTACACACTATATATTAATAACATCATATACTTCCTCATACCAAAACTGGCTCCCTAGTCCCTATTTAACAAACGCTTATATTCTCGTATAATATATGCCGTTCATTCTTCAATATATTCTTCGAATTGTCTTTAACATAGTTCTGCTTCTCTAATACTACACTATTCCATTCCATCACTTTGCAACCATGCTTCTATTCTACTCTCTAATCCTATTCTACGTCCGACGGAATTCTACCTCCAACGTCGTCCGTCAAACATGCATTCACGGATTATTAGTTAGGACCTATACTGGACCTACGTAGGTCCTACGCTGTGGAATTCACTTCCACCCTCTATTAGATACGTCACCTAACATAAATCAATGCAAAGTTTGATTTCATATGCAAATTATCAAACATGTCTGCGATAATGTTTTAATTACTTTATTTTTTTTCTTTCTGAGTTTATTTATTTTATTTATTGTTTATTTTATTATTTTACATGGTATATGTTTATTACTTATATATTTTATTATTTCATTTTTATATAGTACATTTTGAGAATCATTTATAATTAAACAAACATTATACTTAAATAAACATTCATCATTTAAAGATAATTATAAGACTTATACAAATAATAATAGAATTTTAAATAATAATTAACCTATCGGGTTATATACCCTATATATACAATTCACATAATAAATACGAGTCCAGCAGATAAGTAAATTTATTTTTAGAATAACATATCAATTTAACTAGAAATATTATTAGTATTTACAATTATTTTATTTTATTAGAGTTTACATGTTTTATAATTTAATTTGTTATCAAAAATAACTCAAAGGAATTTACATTAGTTAACTAATTACAGTCGAAGATTATTAATTGTTATACTTATAAATTGAGAAGTATTGAATATAGTTTAATTGTATTTATATAAACAGTTAGTTCATTAGAATGAATCAGAAATATAATAGACATAGTTATGTATGTATTGTTAATGATAGAGTATCTGAAGATATATTATTAAATTCAAACAAATTAGTGCTATCATCTGAACATATGTGTACCAATATTTTAAAAATTAAACACATTATTAATATAAAATAGTTCTACTCGAGTTACAAAAGTAACTCTTCAGATACCCAAGCATGATATTGATTGTGTTATATTTGTTAAATAGCTGGCTAACCATCGCACGGGAAACTTCTAATCCGGACAATAGTTAGTCAAGTAAATATAGGTAAGCATAGTTCTAAGATAAATTATATCAACAGATTTAATTCAATCAACGAATACCATAGTACGTACTTTATTTATATTTATTGAGTTTGCAATTAAAGTTTACAAGTATTACTTATCATGAGTTGTATTAATGTCTAAATACAACTGTGGTTTAGTACGTCTATAGTTGACATATACAAAGAAATAATTGTATTGTGATGGCGATTCTTAATATTTTAGAGAATTAATTAGTTAAATATATAGTTATTAAAATCGTGATGATATTATTAAAATCGTATTTTTTCGTATCATTAGGTTCCAGTATTAAAGCATTAGTTAAATAAATATAAAAGTAGTCATAAAATAAAAGGAGAAATAAATTTATTTAATAATTTTGTTAGGTTTAAAGCTACATTTGTTATAGGTTATTTGTTATTTTATTTTGGTAGAGTCCTTTAATACCATTCAGGAAATTGAATTAAGTTTTATTTATAACCAATTGGATATAATGTCACTTCAACGCCGCTCTAATGTAATATCAATGATTGTAAGTTACACTTTTAACTAGAAGCCGATCATTGTGTGTATATAGGACGCCGGTTTAATCATGTTTACACTAGTATATATTGTTATTGTTATTTTTATTTGGTGGATTCCTTTCATACCATCCCAGGAACTTAGATGAAGTTTTCACTTATAACCATATATGGCTCTAATGTCCCTTCGAAGCCGATCTCATGTTAAGGCATCCATGGTTTTAACGAGAACCGATCATTTATTTATACACAATTATATAAGATCACTTCTAAATAATATTTTAGAACCTATTGTAATGGTCCGGACGAGGCTCGAACACGTGCCCTACTGCTTGTGCTGACCTGGTAAGGTAAGGTATTGTTTTCACAGATAATATACAATTAAATGTGACTAAATACAACTCATTACAATAGAAAACGGTGAGAAATATTGTAAACAATAATGCATTATTACCTGTTGCTACATATTTATTAGAAAAATAATATCTATTAAAGAAATATTTATTATTCTGATTATATATATATATATATATTAATAGAGTTGTAAAATTACACTTCATTCACATTATCAATAAAGAATGTGTATTTAGAAATTTATGAAAAAACACAAATATATGTATGACAAAATCACATTATTATGAGATTAATTATAATACGTTCTTATTTAATATGCATTTTTTTCGATATATATATATAAATATATATATATATATATATATATATATATATATGTAAACTAAGTTCGATATGATTTAATCAATGTATACAATGTATATATAGCAAATATGTATTGAACGACAAGCGAATTCAACAACGCCGTATCGGTACCGCGTAAGGATAGAACGAGGTGCATAGACTAAGTACGACTGAGCGCATGCGCGTGCACATAGCCATGATACTACCATCGTACGACGGCGGCGTCCCATCTAATACGTAAACGATTAACATAAAGCGAAGTGGGGCCCCCCAGTAGCCCCCCCCCCACAGTAGCCCCCCCGCCAATGAAAGAAAACGCCAGGGGCATCTCGTGCCGGAGACTGCCTCCCGTCGCGAACCATTCATCAATGCATCGTCATCGCAGCATCCCCCAAGACCGTTGTAACCATCGCCTCTCAGTCTCCCCACGTATATATTTATATATCGATGACTTTCTCTTTCCATCGAAACCACTTTTACTACTACTACTACTACTACTACTACTACTACTACTACTACTACTACTACTACTACTACTACTACTACTACTACTACTACTACTACTACTACTACTACTACTACTACTACTACTACTACTACTACTACTACTACTAATACTACTACTACTACTACTACTACTACTACTACTACTACTACTACTACTACTACTACTACTACTACTACTACTACTACTACTACTACTACTACTACTACTACTACTACTACTACTACTACTACTACTACTACTACTACTACTACTACTACTACTACTACTACTACTACTACTACTACTACTACTACTACTACTACTACTACTACTACTACTACTACTACTACTACTACTACTACTACTACTACTACTACTACTACTACTACTACTACTACTACTACTACTACTACTACTACTACTACTACTACTACTACTACTACTACTACTACTACTACTACTACTACTACTACTACTACTACTACTACTACTACTACTACTACTACTACTACTACTACTACTACTACTACTACTACTACTACTACTACTACTACTACTACTACTACTACTACTACTACTACTACTACTACTACTACTACTACTACTACTACTACTACTACTACTACTACTACTACTACTACTACTACTACTACTACTACTACTACTACTACTACCACTTCAACCAGAGAAATGACCTGAATTTACTGGACATCGGTAGTGATTTTAATAAATAAATAATATTGCGACCGCCTCACAATACAATGGATAACTACAATAGATAATACAATGAGTTACTACAATGGGTGTATTACGTTTCATTACGTTACGGGTGATTAATTATGCTACTGTGTCATGATGTAATGCAATAATATAAAGCTTGTTATTTATGTAATTCTATTATTTCCGACAACTCATTTATTATTGAAGTTTTGAAATATTACTTTTGCAATCATTAATTATAGTTATTTCACATATAAATATATATCTTTTTCCGTATATAAATATATACATATGTAGCTCTACAATGTGTAACTATTTATATATATATATACAGTAAAACCTCTCTATAAGAAACCTCTTTATAAGAAAAACCTCTTTATAAGAAAATTGTTTACACATTTGGTTGGAATTCAACCTTTTCCACATTAAAAAACCTCTTTATAAGAAAATATTATAAGAAAAATATAAGAAAAACCTCTTTATAAGAAACTTATTGTATAAAAAATATAAAAAATAATTATATATAAATATAATTATAATATATTGATAACAATTATAGAAATGAATTATTATATAAGATATTTTTTTTCTCTACAAATATTTTATATTACATAAATAGCTTGAAATGAATTAAAATGAATTAATAAATGTTATTTTTATCATTGAATTTATTAAAATTAATTAATAAATATTATTGTATATTCATAAATTTATTAAAATAAATTAATGATGTTATTTCCTTAAATGTATTGATGATACAATTTAATATATTATAAAATTATTTATTAAATATATAATAGATTATTATACTTAGCATACAATTATATCTAGCGAATAACAATTCATGAAAATATTATGACTCTATTAATCTGTTATCTAAACATTGTACAGATACAATAATTTAAATCAAACAATTATTAAAAAATATTTTAAATAAATCATATTTCTAGACTATTCTTTTGATTAATACTTTTAAATACATATAAATAAATAAATATACTATATATATATAACCTATAGGTTATATGATGCATTTTCAATTATAAATTAATTCTTCAAATCAATGGAAAAGTAAAAACCTCTTTATAAGAAAACCTCTCTATAAGAAAAAAAGTACTGAAAAAAAATAGTTTCTTATAGAGAGGTTTTACTGTATATATATATATATATATATATATATATATATATATATATATATATAATTATCTTAGTTCACCTAGAATTAACATGTCAACTTATAATTAGATATTAAACATATTATTATTATTATTACGGAATAATAAATAAATAAAGAAGTCGGAAGATAGAGAATTCATCTAAATGATCACAATAATAATATATAAATGCACATGTTAAAGTTATTATAGGAATTATGACAAATTAAATTATATACTATACAAATACTAGACACATTTATATAGATATATATATATATATATATATATATATATTTATTTTTATAGTTATAGCCTATAACTTATAGGATTCTTAGATTAGATTTATATTAGATTTAATATTTTCGTCAAAATAATTACAATAATAATAATGATAAGTGTATGCATATGTATCGTTGTTATATAATTAAGTAGATAGGTATTCGCCAATATTTACTTAAACATCGGGTCCGCCAGATTGTGTGTTGGATCTAATAGGATTCTATATGAGAATGTATTCATTTACATAGAAATTTGCACGTATTTCAGGTTTTATTATAAATTCAATTAAGATTAAAGGAATATCCTACATATAATTATATATCGATTATAGTAATATATAAGTAAATTATATCATATTTATATATATACCAATGTTTTTATAAATGTTAATTATACTATCACTAATCAATAGAATAATATATTTATAATTTAAACTTTCATATTATTATAATAATTATATTCCTTTAATATATATATAGACCTTGCAGGGTTACCATGGTAGCATACGATAGTATACTATAGTATATAATGGCTTCTAGTGCTATTAATCAGTAAATTCTATTTTAATTATAAAAACAATATATTATTGATATAATATATAGAAGTTTATATATAAATAATAATAATAATAATAATAATAATAAAAATAATAATAATAATAATAATAATAATAATAATAATAATAATAATAATAATAATAATAATAATAATAATAATAATAATAATAATAATAATAATAATAATAATAATAATAATAATAATAATAATAATAATAATAAAAATAATATATAGTTATGAGAAGAACATTTTTATTTACTTTATTTTATTTTATAGATAATAGCTTTATAAGATATACTATTATATCTTATTAATCTATATGTGTGTTGCTTTTTTTGTAAAGGGATATTCTACAATAAGGCTTCTATTTAATTTGTCTGGCCTACATGCATCTATAGGCCTCTATAGAGGTATATAGAGATATATCTATAGATAGGGCAATTTAGCCGAATACGGATAGTGACCGAATACGGACACTCTCGTTATCTCAGAAACCATACATCTTACTAAAAAATGTTTTTGAACATTTTCATTATATATATATTATAATGAATAAAATATTCATAATTATTTAAATAGTCTAAATAAGTATTTTTTATTGTTTTAATTATTTAAAATAATGCTGATATATATCCAATAAACTAATTTTTTTATTACGTTTTTAAATGTATGAAAAAAAATATCAACTATAAGCATATACAAATGTATTACTATAAAATATAACAATATATTATTAATAAATAAAGCATTTTAAATATTATTTACATAACTTCTATATTTATTATCAAATATTAATTAAGTTATAAGCATATATTTAGATGTCATATCAATCCCTAAAACGGACACTCTCGATGTCTTAATACGGACACCTTATAACCAATCAGCGCGCTGCGTGTGAACTATTATGATTTTCATAAAAATCGCGTGAGTTATAATATTACAATACACCATAAATTTATTAATCGTTTCATGCTTATTATTTAGATTCACTTGTAATTATTAATTAATACAATAATGTAAATTAATAAATTAATTACTAATTAAAATATATTAAATTAATTATATGTAAAGTAATTAATTTTTCTGATTGGTTCATCAATAATATATAGTATATCCTAGTGGTATATAGATTGCCCGTATTATAAAACAGGGTATCCATATTCGAACATGGGTTCCGAATATGGACCCCCGTTATCTATAGATTATAATGAATAAAAAGAATAAATAAAATTTAAAATCACAATAATTTCTATAATCATATAATACAAATATAATATAATTTGTGAATACAAATATGGAGTAATAAAATGTTAAGACCATGTATTGTTAAAACGTCCGTATTTGGTTACTTCCCCCTACGCGTTAATATAATTATAACAGATATAATTGTTTTAATAATATATTACAATAGCGGCAGACCGCGAGAAAGTATTTCGTAAACACGTGTATTGAGCGGGAGGAGGGTGGCGGGGCGGGGGGGGGGTGGTACTACGCACCCCTCTATTGTCTAGCGATCTATTGTTACGTTGTGTATTGAAGAGCTTACCTCTAATTCAAAATCAACAATAACATCGACCGTCAGTATAATACCATGTACAAACATTGGGTGGCAGCGCATATGTTTACAAATGATATCTATTTGAAATAGCGCCATGTCTATTAGATATTAGACATTTCACATTCAAGTATTTCAATTATGTTGTACCTACACTTTATGTATATATATATATATATATACAAATTAGTATCAACAAATTGATCATTAATTTCTGACGGGTATATAATAGCTATATATTAACAATTTATATATATATATATATATATATATATACTGTATTGAAAATATGGTTATATTATAATAAATGACTCTAATGCATAACTTTTATTTAGAATAAACTTTTAAATTAAACTTTCTTTACATAAATATATAATTATGTATATAAATATATTTAAAATTATATTTAAATTATAATTAACGTTAATTAATTATTGAAATAATGTATGGGGATATTTGGAATAAAAAAAATGACAATTATATTAAATAATTATCATATTATCATATTAATATAGTTATCGTATACTAGTATAATAGTATATATGCTATATGCTATAGGATATATGCCTATAGGCTATATGCCTATAGGCTATAACCAATGTTAACTTTCCGAACACCATTGTTAACACCACTAGTTATCATAATAAACAATACATACAACTGACGTAATATACACTCTTACATAATACCAGTATTACGTAATATGCTTCTTTTATGCGTTCTTCTATGCTTTTATTTACCTGCAGTTATTTCGCTTTAATATTTAAATTATTTTTCAAGAAATTTGAAAACAATTATATATTTATATATTTCATATCTTGTAATAATATATTATGTTATATAATGGAAAGTATACGTAATTTGTAATATTCAAAGAATACACTATTTAAATATGATCTATTTTTAATTTATATTAATTTCTAATTACATTTACAATTAAATAGGATGTGAAATGTGTAGATCGTAATTTATACATAGTTATAAAAGTAAACTATAGTTTATATTGATAACTTATATATATAAGTGTATAATAATACTCAATACAATTATATTAAATATGGTTTTTAATTAAAATATTGTGACAGTAAATCCCATAAATGTTTACATTCGATTTAAAGAAAGTGATGTGTACATATTATACTTACACTCCCACTGTATATGCTACGCGGGTCCGGGTTAATGTCTACTACATACCGCACTTTACTAGGCAAACAACATACTACACATGCACTTCGAACATTTCATTCCATCAGCGACTACCTAGTATCCCATAGGAGAATACATTTCACATATTAATTTAACATATATGTTAAATTAATATGTGAAATTGATAGGAAATCTCTATTAATAAATCCCTATAGGAAATCTCTATTAATTAATAAATATATATATATATATATATTGTTATTGTTATTGTTATTGTTATTTTTATTTGGTGGAGTCCTTTCATCCCATCCAGGAACTTAGATGAAGTTTTCACTTATAACCATATATGGCTCTAATGTCCCTTCGAAGCCGCTCTCATGTTAAGGCATCCATGGTTTTAACGAGAGCCGATCATTTATTTATACACAATTATATAAGATCACTTCTAAATAATATTTTAAGACCCATTTTATAAAATTAATTAATGGTCCGGACGAGGGTCGAACCCGTGTCCTACTGCTTGTGTGTCTGACGCCTTAGCCACTGAGCCACACAGTATATATATATATATATATATATATATAATACATCTGATGCATGCATTGATACATAATAACATCGACATATTCGGAAAATTGTTCCGAATTTTAAATAAATTGAATAAATCAAATCAATATTAATTCTATGTTTTAATTGTATATAATACATTATATTTGAATATAAATTATATTCTTGAGCATATATAAATATATATAACATTAACAATATAATTATGTTTATTTATTGTATTTATTTATTATAATTATCATTATTCTTGATTATAATATGTACACGTTTAATAATAGTATATTAAATAATATAATTATATTTATAGGTTATAGCAATAGTAAATATATTTACTGATTTGAGATGATTATTATTATCTTTTAACAATTGACAGACATTTATATATATATATATATATATGTGACATACTAGTGAAAGTAAGTTTGATATAATTATATTAATTGTATTAATAGCAAAGCGAGGTTGTAGGGTGTACCCATTGATGTAAATAAAGGGTGTACATACATCTATAAGTATGCAACCCAACCTAAAATGGAATCCCGTGGAATACCTGCATATGATTATACGATGAGATGATGTTGTATTCAAAGTGCGGTATTAATATATATATATATATATATATTAGTATTTATTAAGAAAATTTTAATAATATTTATTTTATGTTTATCTAAAAAATCTAAATAATGTCGATATAAACATTATTAAGATGAACAATTCATATAAATTATAATAACCATAAAATTAGTAATAACAGTATTTTATATATATATATATATATATATATATATATATATATACTAACTATATATATAATAACTTTAATAATGATACATACATATATGTATAGCCTATTTTATAAATAGTTAATTAAAAATTAAATATCTTAAATCTAATGTCACTTCAATGTTATCGCGTGTAAATCAATATAAAAGATCAAACGTAAACATTCTCAACACTTAGCCTATAGGCTAGGATGAAGTGATACAACTAATTGTTGATTGATGTGCTAAAATACATGTATTCGAATATCTGATTGTATTGTTATAATTAGCAATACTTATAATGTAATGAACTAGTGATGGATATTACGTCCATTAGCCGTACATGAAATATGTACATATATTAATTAATAGGTAAATAAATATATATATATTTATTATTTTCAATAACATAATATTTTCCGACCCCGAATTATATAAAATTATTATCATAATTTTGTACCGAATATTAATATTATCAATAAATGAATAAAAAGTTAATCTATAAAATGGTTTATGATGAATTTATAAAAATAAGAAATTGGGGTCATCTATTTCATTTAATATATATATATATATTCATAAAATGTATATAATTTAATATATCATTTAATTTATACATAATTTAATACATAAATAATATATGATTATAAGTGATAACTTCCAAGTATTACCCGAGTGAGCTGCAATAGCTACGCAATACACGCGAGTCGACGCACGAACGTACGCGCGTATAGGTGTGCGCGTACGATACGCTAGTAGGGTAATACGGACCTCTTTGAAATACATACGCGACGGTAATACGGACCTCTTTGAAATGCATACGCGCACACACTTAATTATAATAAAGCAGACGTGTGTAATTGTGTGAGCGATAATTGCCTGTAACAATAGAACAACAGATACACGCGCGCGCGTAATTACACATCCTACCGCTAGGTGGTGATAGTGGAGCTGTGCGCGTGCGCGGGGGTGTGGGTGTGTTACGTAATACCTGGGTAATTAGCAGGCGGCGGCGTCGTAACATTTAATCATGGCGGCTGTAAGCGGCTTCTGGTTTAATTAAAATGTTTATGATTCGTCACGTGATATAATATCCTCATCCTCCTCCTCCTCATCATCATCATCGCCATCATCGTCATCCTCTTCTGTATCTTCGTATCGTAATCTTCCAATTGATTACAAATACTATATATATATATATATATATATATATATATGCCTATACAATACTGGTTTTCACATTATTAATAGATCAGAGGTATATCGATGATTATAAATACTTTTGAGTCTGTCGGTCCTTCACCTGAGCAATCACATGAGCGGTGAAGGACCGACAGACTAAAACATATTTATAACCATCTATATAATACTGATCTATTAATAATGTGATAACCAGTTTTGTTATTGTAATATACAACGAGCGATGCATTAAAATCAATACATGTATTATTCCACGGGGGAACGTATCTCTGTTCCCGAGTATTTAAATAAGGACGGGGTATATTCCCACCCCACCCTATCGCGGCGCTCCTATTGGGTAGATATATACCCTAGTTTTTATCTTAAAATTAATATTATATAAATAAATATAAACATTAACATAAATGTACAATGATATACATTTACACGTACACGAACACGAACATATGTATATTTAATATAATTGTATAATGATGTATGTATATGTGTGTGTGTGTATAGGTACACGTACGTATGTAGGTATAGGTAAACGTGACATCGATCATAATGTCGCTAGATCGACATTCAAGGCTACCCAGCTTTTGTACTAAGTGAAGAGCGATCTGTCAATGTGCGGCTGCCCTGTGTGTGTGTGTAATTCCTTTATTTAAATACGGAAGCCGGTAGCTCGACGGAACCAACACCAGGGGGAGTCACCATTCACAGCACGTGCTTCCGGATTCGTTTATAGACACAGACGTACGATGTACGTCGTACATCTAACGATAAATCATGTTTAATTATAATGTATACATTTATACGCACACATACACACACACATACACACACTCATTCATACAAGTACGCAGCTGCGGGATACTAGAGTATATATATATATATATATATATATATATATATATATATATATATATATATGCTATGAATGAATGAAACACGTGGAGGATGTTTTTAATCACAATATTTATATGTTTAGAAGCACCGTTCTATAGAAAATATTTCTATGTAAAAAAATGTGTCAACCGTATGACGTAACGATCCGCGTGCGCGCGCACTATTACGCAATCGATAGTTACGTAATCCTCAGGATGGCGTGCGTCGTGTGTGCGAGCGCGCGCGCCATCGTCTACAAAATTATAAAATTCCACCTATAAATAATAAACACGCCACGAAACGGCCGTTTTTGATTAGCTGTCATTCGTGACAACTAAAGGACATGTCCTTACGACATACAATATATATACTTCACGTACACTTTAATACTAAATAATAGTCATTGTTATGAATTGAGTTTTGGCGTAATAATTGTGATAATTTTAAGATAATAATAATAATAATAATGATGATAATGAAGATAATAATGATAATGGAATAAAGGACATATTATAAAGGACATATTCATAATACTAATAATAACAACGTTAATACTATAATGCGTAAGGTTTAAAGTTACTCAATTTCGCGGTGTCTAAGTAGGTTTTATTCGCCAGGCCGGGCGTCATGTAGGCAGCCGTGTTTACTGGTGACATCATCACGGCCCCGACATCTTCCGACCGCTGATACAAATTGTGGGTGTGGCCTAGCATGAAGTGGGCGTGTCTAGAGTTCTGATGGTGCGCGAGTCTCACGTGATTGGACTGCTGAACCACTAGATTTCTCAACATCGGAACGTGTTCGGCGCCGATCATAGGTGTCGCTCTAATCGCCGACAAATATTGGTTCCTTTTCGCGCCGATAGAGTTCGGCGCGTTATCGTAGAGATTTCGAACTAGGGCGGGTATGTGGACTGCTGATTTGGGCGATTCTTTGCTGGGTCGCTTGAAGTCGGGCGAGATGATGTTCTCTATGGTGAACGTGGTGTTAGTTTTACGGGCGACGTCGGGTACAGCTTCCGGTTCCGACCTCTGACCCCCGACACCGACTTCCGGTAGACCGGCGGCCACGTCCCTTTGGGCATGCGCTATTCTCTCCTGGGCCTTCAGCTTGTTCTGGTACTGGAGGTATGAAGAGGCTCCCGCCATCGCTGCAGCCTGGTAGGACATGTTGAATCTCTCGCTGGGCGTGGCATAAGGGATGGGGAGGGGCGTATTAGAGGGCGTATTAGAGTGGCGGCGGCGGAGGCGGCGATAATTCTGATTTGTTACGTAATAGTATGATTGTTGTATACATTATTGTTGTATTTGTGGTAGGTGTGATATATAAATGAAACATGCATATGTTTTGATGGCACATGAGAAATATAGGATAACAATATTTATTTATTTGATTGGTATTTATTGAGAGTTATACATTAATTCATAACGTATATATATATATATATATATATATATATATATACCATATACGACGTATTATATTATATAAAAATCACGTGGTTTTTCAATTGAAAAAATAACAGTTCATGATATATTTAAACTCGAGCGAACTTTAAAATTGATTAATCGATAATAAAATGTCAATGAAATGAATAGAACATTTATGTTCCGCTTAAATACGCCCATTAACATATTGTCAATCATACTTATTATTTCATAATAAGATAATTATAAATTTTAAATTTAATATATAATTTTAATTAATTAATGAAATGTAAATATGGACTTTAGTAGATGTATTTATGAGAATATATACTGTATCATTAAATTAGTTATTAATAAATCATGTATAGTTATATATATAACTATACAAGATTTATTATAATGACATTAAAATGGTACTATTATCAAATATAGATATGTTAATAAATCATATGTAGTCCTGATGTGGAATTTAAAAGATCATTTGTATCTTTGAATGTTTGTATCGCTACCAATTCAACATACGAGAACAACGACATTATAATTAAATACAATACATATTATACAAAATAGTTAATTACTAAATATACTTATGTAAATATTGATATATCACCCATCTAATATTACAGCAATGAATTAATGTTTACTAACTGTTTAACTTATTTAGGTTACCATGGTAACTAACTGCAGTACTATATATATATATATATATATATATATATATATATATATAGTATTGCCATTATTAATTAGAAGATATCATTTGTAACTAATAGTATTTAACATATCAAGATTAATAGAAAATAAACTAAATTAATATATATAAATTATTTTATAGAAATAGAATATATCATAATTTATTATTTTCTACAGAAGAAGTAAACATGAAATATTATTTTTAATAATTACCATTTATATAATATTATTTTTAAGATTGTTTAAAATTATCCAATCAATTACTTCTATTTTATAACGTGAATATTAATTCACGTTGAAGGTACGCTCGATAGGTTAAATTAGGTCACGTGCATACTATTATAGAATGCCGAACCGCACTCTAAATACAAGTCTATATACAGTGTACGCTAACAATACGCTAACAAAGTCGGGCTAGATTTATACCGCGATTTTTATAGCCAGATATCAGCTGTTTTAAATTATTATATAAAGTTATTAAAATGTACTCGACTAATATTTAGTAGATGTTAAAAAAATAAACTTTGAAGTGGGGTAAATTGAGCCCACTTTATTGGTGACACGCCCCCTCTCCCTATTGTTGTCTAACCTTCCATTAATACCCGTTAGTCCTCCGTTAATAAATGACGTAACTAGACCGGGGATCTTAAAGCGTTTCCTTCTTCTCAGGAACGAACCGTTCTCGAACATGTCCCCGCAGAAAGGATGAAGAGCCCAGTAGCTTCCCTATCACGTGTTCGCCAGTTATTAATCACGTGCTTATTATTTATTTCATAAGTATACGCACACACACGCATATATATACAGTCAACTCCCGATAAGTCGGACTCGCAAGGGACCGGGAAAAATGTCCGACTTAGCGAGATGTCCGACTTATCCGAGATTCAGAATATCATGCAAATAATACATGTAATGCGCAGCGCGAGTTAAATGGTTACCGAAATATGGAATTATGCAACAATCAACAACATAAAATGTTGTATTCAATAATATTACTTACTAAAATTATAATATTCATTATTAAAAGTAATAATTCTGACAATTTATAAAAAGTCTGACTTATCCAGTATAAAAATCATAAAAATGACTATAATATGTGTCCGACTTATAGAAAAGTCCGACTTATCCAATCCAACTTATCCGACTTATCCGATTAATTTAACATGGAACTAGATAGTATCTACTAGATATAAATCCAACTAAACCAACTAAATGTGTCCGACTTATCCGTAGTCCGACTTACCGAGAGTTAACTGTATATATATATATATATATATATATATATATTTAGTTGTATAAATTGTACATATGTATTTACCGTATATACGGTAAATATAATCGAGCGATACAATATACATACAATACTATTGATTCTATATCAATCAAGCATGCTTAATCTGAACTGTACATATACATATATATATATATATATATATATATATATATATATATATATATAACATAATTTAGATAGATGACATTTTAATTAAATGGGAATAGTTATATATTAAAGTACACAATTAATGGTTGACGTTTTTAAAAAGTGTATTTCTATATTGTTAACTATAGTGTTCATGTAAGGGGACTATGTAGACATGGGACTATGTAGACATATACCATTGTAGACATTGGACAATGTATACAATTAACTTAGAAGCAGAGTATATTATAAATAGTAGCTATCTCCGTGTTGTTGTACTAACGAGTACCCGTATGCTAATCACTGTTGTGTTAGAGCTAACCATAGTGCACTATTGTGTTAGAGCTAACCACTTTTGTATTATAGCTAACCACTCTTGTGTTAAATCTAACCAATATTGTGTTAGAGCTAACCACTATTGTGTTATAGCTAACCACTATTGTGTTAGAGCTAACCACTATTGTGTTAGAGCTAACCACTATTGTGTTAGAGCTAACCACTATTGTGTTAAATCTAATCACTGTTGTGTTAGAGCTAACCACTATTGTGTTAGAGCTAACCACTATTGTGTTAGAGCTAACCATTATTGTGTTAGATCTAACCACTACTATAGCGGTAATGATGCACCATAACTACGATACACGCGGCATGTCTAAGTATACATATATGTAGTTATACTGTATACTGCAGGCATACTTCAGTACAATATTTCGCCGTATAATTAATCTGGATCACTAATTATTTTAATTCATTTATATTTAATTATAATATTATTGAATACGTATTTGGCATCGCATCTCAACGTTACCGATAGATCGGGGATATCTTCTTCTACATTATTAGTAACATTATAACCCTCCGGCTAGTTATGTCACCATGGTGATATATATATATATATATTGATAATAAGATTTCGTATATTGATGTTATTGTAATACAATTAGTAGCATTGGAAAGATTATTACATTATATAATATAAGTCATATTTTAGTTTTTTTTTAATTTGTATTAAAAAAAAGTTATAATTATATACCATGTCTTCGTACATATCTTTTAAAACATGTATGTTACGCTTGAATGGTTCTGTCGTATTGAATTATGATCCAGGTGTACGTATGTTTAATTTGATATTCAAATATATGTAAACGTTTATTTTAAAATTAGTTATTAATAAGATTATATTAAAATTGTAATATAATTTAACAAGTGTAGAATTTATTAGCATAGTTATATTATATAGTATAAATCCTATATATATGAAGTATAAAAAGTATGGGCTTAATTAAATCTCGATACTCTTTACATAATTGTTATTGAATTATGTAAAGAGTATAACTATTTAATTAATTATGATATTTAAATGTATTACTTATTATTATTATAATAATTATTATTAATTAATTTAAGGACTTCATAAATTAGGTAATAGAAATGTGTGAACAATTAAAAAATGTTCGACATTAACGAAAAAAATAGCGATAAACAAAAATAATCAAATAAATAAATATAGTAACATGTATTTACATAAAACAACTGTTGTTATTGAGATGCGTAATTACAAGTAATTAGTATCGTAAATAGGTATACATAAATATGCTTATATGTTATAATAGATAAGCATTTTATAATAGATATATATATATATATATATATATATATATATATATATATATATTATACTATAGTATACTATATATAGTTTAGTTATTTTAATAGGTATATGTATAAGTAGGCCTACTAGTAATGTATAAGATAATAAATATATAATTTAGTACATCTCTGGTAAATATAATACATGGAAATTATCTGAACACATATTTGTATAGTATATATATATATATATATATATATGTATACAGAAAAAACTCGAGACTATAGACGAGACACTATCACGAGACCTATAGGGTTAATAGGGTGTAATGGGTAATAGGGTTAATAGGGTGTAGACTTTACCTAGTATACGACGTAGATTATACAATGTAAACCAAATAATTACAATACAGTCCATGACCTAGTTCTATGTTTGTAATGAAACACTGATTGCATTCGTATTCAAAGATGTATTCAAACAACCCAAGAGATTAAATCAATAAATCTTACTTTTCATTTTTACATTATATATATATATATATATAATTTTACTTATAAGTCAGGCGATAAATACGAACTCCGTGGTTAACCATTTAACAGGTTAATCCATTGCTTTGTAAATAGAAAATGTTATAGTTTAACATTTATATTTATATATATTTATATATATATATATATATATATTTATGTATGCATATATACACAATTAAAAATATATAAATGATGTAAATCATTTATTTATAATATTAAATTACAATTATAGCTTAGTTTTTTATTATAGATATGATATTTAATAATTTAATATGATATGTATTCATGAGTTAAACTAATAGATGAAACTAAATTGGCCATTTATGAATTATTGACTATATTATATAGTGACTATATATACTATACATAGTAAATATATATAGTCAATATATATATATTATATTATATTACATTTATAATTTCTCATGAATTCTTAGTTACCTTTATAAAATCAATAAATACGAAATAAATCTTACTACCCCAATATTACTAAAAGGTAATAATTATATACAAAATATGTCATAGTTAGTTGACATTTTAAATATTGAACATTATTTTGTAGTTTATTAGTATAATTATAATAACAATATTTACTAAACTAAACAAATGATGCGATAAATCGTTATAGCGCGGTTTTTATCTTAAAATAAACCAAAGTTCTCTATAGAGTTAATTACAACGGGGTAATTATAAGTTAATTATGATAAATATCAAGCTAAACATATACAGACTAATTGATATCAATATAAGACGGTAGTTTTAATAATGGTCACCATATATAGAGGTATATGTATCAGTTACTAATGTATATAAATGTATTTAGGCGTGGATTATTATATAACACCTATTAATTGATATATATATATATATATATATATATAATTGAATTTTATATAAAAAAATTTAAATACCAGTTACGGTCCTCACTATAAAACTACAATATATATATATATATCGTAGTATTATATAATATAATAATTCGAATTTAGTTACTCAACGCGCAATACACGCGAGTTGTAGATTTCGAGTTGACCTCTACTTGACCCCGGTGTCATCGGTGTCTGATAGTTATCAAAGAACTACGATGTCATAAAGTGCTAAGACTATTAGCTAAGACACGTGACGGAGTGCGTACTATAGTACACATCATGTTATTAATTAATAATATTAATCTTCATTGTAGGCTTATTATGGCTTATATATCACTATTACTTAGTATATTATATAATTTATATATATATATATATATATATATATTATATGTATATATATATGTTTGTATATATATATACATGTTTGGTTATGCTTATCATACTATAGTATACTATGCGTATAAGCAGTGTTATATCACATATAGTTTATACAATATTATTAATAAAAAATAAAAAATAAAAAATAAAATCTACAAAATATACGTATATGTTATATCTTAGCTATATATATATATATATACATATCTAAATTGACATTATTATGGTAACGATATACATTATTGTACAGCATTATGGGTGATCTTTATTGATATATAATATATTACCTCATTACACAATTTCCAAATAGTAACCAGGGTAATTGTTTACGAACAAGTTATATTGCATGCATGCACCCCATTGGCTCACTTAAAATGCATAGGGTCAAAAATACTTATAAGTGGGAAGTAATCCGGGCAGTAAATACGTATACGATATTTACTCAGCGGAAAACTATAGGTATACCGGCGACATAGTACATCAAACGTTGTCTATTTTCACAAATACTTATAGAAAATATATATATTTGAAAATAAATTTATTACTCTCTATATAATTATATTTATAATATTTTATAATTTAAAATGATATTATTATTTCTAACATTATGAAAATAAGTCATACATATTAAATATATATATATATATATATATATATTTATATTATAATTTATATACAAATTAATTAGGTAATACATTGTTTTACTAATTAACATAATATTATTTAAAGTTAAAATTAAAGTTTATAAAATACATTAACGTTACGCTAACGTAGACTGTTTTCTAATACATATCAAAGCCCAAGATACACGGTAAAGCAATAACTGTCAAACATTTTATTCACGGTCTAATGATTTATTAAGATACGCCCACTTTTAACTGGTCATATTTATAACTTTCTTTGTTATTTACATACAATTTGTCATACATATAATTTACAATTACATATATAATTACTTAACCTAGCTACTAACTTATAAGTTACTATAGTACATTTAATATTTAATAGTTATAATCAATTATTTTCAAATTATACATTCGAATACAACACAATTTACATAAATTGTATGGCATTTATATAAATAGATATATACATATATAATTATATATTTATATAATTATGTGCATAAGTATAAATAGTATATAATTTGTGAAATATTAGATCGTGACATTTTATTATTATGATCAATTAATAGCTACGAGAATGATATTTCTTATATTGTTATTGTAATTAAATTAATATCATTAGAAATTAGATTATTAAATTCTAATACAAGTCATATTTTAGTTTTTTTAATTTGTATTAAAACAAAGTTATATACCATGTCTTTGTACATATCTTTTAAAACTTGAATGTTACGCTTGACTGATTCTGTCGTATTGCATTATGGTCCAGGTACGTATGTTTAATTTGATATTAAAATATATGTAAACGTTTATTTTCAAATTAGTTATTAATAAGATTATATTAAAATTGTAATATAATTTAATACGCAGTATATTATATATATATATATATTATTTATGACTATTTTTTTTACTGATATCCTGGATAGAAATTGTATTTTATAATCTAATATTTTATTTAATATTATTTTAATTTTATACCTGATTTTTCCCCCCACAATCACATTGGGTGAAAGACTTGATAAGCTCTGCTTTATCGTTATCCAGGCTATAGCCTTATAATGCCTAAATCCTGATTATTATTATTATATATATATATATATATATATATATATGATAATGACCGCATAAACAACTATATAAAAAGGCCTATAAACCTATTTACTCAAAAACAAATATTTCATATATATTTATGTGCGTATATGTATATGTGTGTGAGCTGATGTGTTTACACACACTCTGAAAGACACACAACATTATGTCTACATGCACAGCACCGGTTGTTCACTCATTCACACAAGTAAACGTTGTCCATTGTTGTATTTACAATAATTGCGTGGTACAGGATAGTTCCATTGTCATTCGCTCAAAGAAGAATAAACAATAAAATTTTATTATTTCTTATTATCGCTCGTATAAACAAGAGCTATTGCGTGATATAAATATGACGTAATAGCATGATTATTATATAATATTCGCGCCACTGTTAATGATAAACATATATATATATATATATATATATATATATATATATATATATATATATATATATGTGTGTGTGTGTGTGTGTGTGTGTGTGTTTTACATGATCCTACATGATACATCACAATTGTGTATATTAAAGTTGATACCCGTGTAATAACAATATTATATATATATAGGTGTTACATATAGGTAATTAAGATGTTAATATTAACTTGAATGCGTAGTATTATATTACTATAGTCAAGGCCGACTCTTTATTAGTTCACTCGAATCACTTATTGCAGACGATTCATTCATATTATTATACGTACTTGTATTACCAATACACTAAAGCAGCATGATAATCCATGAAGTGCACTTTATATAGTATATACATTTATATATATATATATATATATATATATATACATTAATATGATATGATATATATGATATTTAATATAATTACATAAACTGTGATTCATTACATTGAAAGTCACGTATAGAATACCTATAGATGTATATATATTTCCAAGTCGGGGTTAAGTTTAATAATCACTACCTATAGGTTTATTATAACATAACCAAAATGAAACATATATGTTTTAATTTATAACGATAACTTTAATAATAATCCAGTTACCCGTAGTCGTGAACGGTATTGCTCATGGGTTACTCATGGGTTAACATCATCTATATGAACACATAGGACACTTTCTTTACGTCGATGGTTAACATATTACATCGTATATACTATTATAATTGTATTAATATTATATATTAATTATATAGATTAATAAATATAGATTAATATTATAGGTATTAAATTATTAGTATTTAACAAATTATGAAATATACTGCTATTTACTAGTATACCTAAGTAAACATATTATTTATATATCGAGTTTTTGTATTAATATATATATATATATATATTATGACTATTATTGTAACATATTTAACTAGATATTAGCACAGGTATACGGTATATCACCTATATAATACACATGGTAAGTATGCTGCACTAGTGTAGTCCGAGTAAACATATCTAGGGACATATACGTTATATATAGGAATACTTAAAATGACATGGAGAAAATGATTATTTATAGGCTATTATTTAAAATAAATATATTTAGAATTCTATATTTAAATTGAACAAATTAAATTAACAAATTAAATTGTATTTATTTTAAGATTTATTTAGGCCATCTGACAAATTCCTAATATTTTAAATAATCATCTTTATACATTTATTAACTATAATATACCCTACTATATTCAAATATACCATAGTATACTATAGTATATTATAATACATTTATATAACTCATCCAACCTCGGTATATGTATTGTTTTAGTATTTACGACAGCATGCCGCAGCTGCATTGTTATTTAGAAACTTTAATTATATTATAAAATAGATTCATTACAATAATCAACAGGGGTTAATGTACACTATAAGCACCTTGGAATACTATATATATATATATATATATATATATATATATATATATATATATATATATATATATAAATAGAGTGATAGATAGAGAGAATATAATAGGATATACATATGTATTTAAATAATTTAGTTTTAATTATTTTAAATTGTATTTCTTTATATAAAAAAAGATTCAAAATAATACATTATCCTTTTCTTGTTAGTGCCATTATATATTATACATATACTATAACTATAGTTATATTTTAATATTTAATATATCTATTAAAAATTAAAATTAAATGTGAAAAATGTGTTTCTATTCTAACTATTCGGGGATACGTAAGGTATAGGTTACAAATTCATCTAATATTATGAACATCATGCACTATATATAGTATATATTAATTGATACATTATATATATATATGTGTATATATATATATATATATATATATATATATATATATATATATATATATAATAAAATCTGTTATATATAAATATGTAAACTTATTATACGCACCTTTTACTATATATATATATATATATATATATATATATAAATAATTTATATATTATTACACAATTAAGATCGACTATAATATTATTTCATAATAAATTATAATTTATGAAATATAATATTATAATATATTTTTGTAATATATATTATTATATAATAATTATTAATGTTATTGAATAATATATTAATATGATACTTAATTATATTATATATATATATTAAATTAGATAATATTATATAATATAATAATTAAGGGAGACTACCCTAATTCGGACCGGCTAAATGTAAATGGCTCTAGAGCATTTAATAATTAATATTTTTTTAAATGTTTAAATTTATTATATATATAATTTAAGATACATACATTTATAACATTGTCATACAAAATATTTGTATTTAAAAAGTTATTTATAAAATACAAAACAAATTATTTTTTCATTTTTAACCTAATTGGGACCACTTTTTTTTAAAGTAATGTAATATACATTAATAATTAATACATATATAATTAGGTTATAAATTATGATTTAATATAAATAATCAAGTTTATAACATATATTCATTTGTTAGACTACATTTAAAATAAACAAATTAAAAATAATAGAAAATATAAAAATTAATAATAACGATTACTAAGTACAATACATACATACAGAAAATGTCATAGGGTTTGCCACACACATATTATGAAACCAATCAATAAATTTTATATTTTGAATACTAGATTCGGTAAAATCATCAATTAAAACAAAATACAATTTTTAAAATGGTAATATTTAATATATATATTCGGACCATATATGGTCCGAATTATGAAAATAACTAGGCTACGCATATTCATAATTTAACTAGTTACAATTATTTATTTAAAAACAAATTTATTATCATTTTATTAATTACTAAATAGAATATTATTTAATGTTAATTTGAATATTTTGTATAAAATAGTATTAAAATAGTAACATATATATATATATATAGGATATATCCTATATATATATATATATGTTACTATTTTAATACTATTTTGGATGTATTTTGATGTATACATCAAAATAGTAAGAATATCATGTAAATTTACATTCTTAAAATTAGTGTATTAAAACATTTTCGATTAAAAATTAAAAATATAGTATTTCATTATTTAATAAATATAAACAACATCTATATTTTGTTTTTTTGATTAAATGGTTGAAAAGAGTAATATTGGAGATGGTCCGAATTAGGGTAGTCTTCCCTATATATTAAAATATTATAGTGTTGAATAAAATCCATAATGTGATAATTTAGTAAAGCAAGTATTTATATATACTATGACCTATTGGTAAATCAAATTTAGAATTATGATTATAATTATTGATTTCACTCAAACTTTGATACATTTTAACTCAGAGAGTTAAATGTTTAGATATTAAAATTTTTAATATTATTTGTTTTTCCGTTTGTTTTCATTAACTTGAATTATTATAAGAACAGCCTGAAAGTATATTATTCTGATGATGGCGATGACGATTATGGTATAACTTTATAATGCATAACAATAATGTGATAAATATTCCTATTATAATAGCGAAATATGTACATGCCAGCAAAAGAACAATACATAAAATAACAAACAAATAACAAGAAATATAACTATAACAATATAACCGAATAATATTATAATACAAATAAAAAGAATACAAATAAAGTAAATATAAATTAGGCAGGCGATTTAAGGTAGTATTTAATTTTAGTAGTTTAGGAAGTATAGAGGATATTGGAAGGATTTATAATAGAAGTAATATTATATATATATATATATATATATATATATATAATAATAATAAGTTTAAATTATTGACAGTAACTAAAATACAATTTGCGAGAATTAAAACAAATCGTGTATGTTTATAATTGCTAGTTACAAGAAAGTTGTATACACTCTTGTGTTAACGATATTAATTTCCGGAAATAAGTAAAAAATATATATTCGTTTTACTTACCGGTAATGAAAAATAAAGATGTCAATTTACAGTGTAGCATAGTTGGGTAATTTAAATTTGTTTTAATTTGTTTTTTAATATTTATAACTTTATGTTTAAATTATATGAGTGATTCTATAATATTAAAATGCATATAAATACATATATATATATATATATATATATATATATATATATATATATCTAATATATATATATACATATAATATATAATTAGATAAATAAATTAACAAAAGATATTGTAATTATACTTCCACTATTAAGATAATAATAATCTTAGTATACTATATATATAGTGTACATATATTACCCCGATAGGTGTACATCTTGATATATAGGTATACATATAGGTATACATCTTGTACATCTTGTACATCTTCATAACCAATACAGATGAAATGAAACCATATGTTAATGGTAATATATTAACAAATTGATAAATAGTATAATGCATGTATGTGTACACGTAACTTTGTTCGTAACACGTGATGTCACTGTGAGGTTGAACACTAATTACATACTATATATGCTAATGATATAAACACATAATGATCACATGTTACCTAATGGTATACATACGATATATATATGTATGTATGTATATATATATATATATATACATATATATGTGTATATGTGTGTGTTTATGTGCATTTGTGTATGCGTGTGTGTATGAGTGTTGTTAATGGAATATATATTTGTATACTCTATAGATATATAGAGAATATAGATGATTCAAACTATGCTCGAACGTAATATGTTTACCTGTAATACATGTTAGGATTCATTTGTTTATCATATATATATACATTTTATCTATATATATATATATATATATATATATATATATATATATATATATATATACAGATGTACACTTTACATTGTACAGTGTATGGGATGTATAATAGTATAATATTAAATTTAAGCTGGACTCGTATTGAACTAGTTCTATATATATATATATATATATATATATATATATATATATATATATATATATATATATATATATTAAATAACTACCACTTGAATTATAAATGTTTCTATTTTTACTAATAATACTCTAATCGCATAACACTAATGATACTTTTAATGTAATGATATTTTACATTTTTCAATAAATTCTTAATTTTAAATATTGTAATATTTTGAAAAATTAATTTTTTGTTTATACAAATTGATTTATAAACTAACGTAACCCAATTAATAACTTAATGGCATAAAGAGCTATACATTACTTACTGACGGCGAGTGCACGTGTACAGAGTAGTGATGCAATTTAAGCTCAAATCTAAAGTATGTGTCAGCAGTCTCAGTCTCAGTTACATAAAGTCTCAACTATAGTATATATAGTACCTAAAGTATAAACTATATAGAACTATATATAATTCTTTATAGCATATATGCCCGGGCTCGTTTGTCTAGACTCTAGACTCTAGAGTCTCATCTCGGTTCGGGCTCGTTTGGCTAGAGTCTCATCTCGGTTCGGGTTCGTTTGGCTAGAGTCTCATCTCGGTTCGGGCTCGTTTGGCTAGAGTCTCATCTCGGTTCGGGCTCGTTTTACTAGAGTCTAATCTCGATTCCGGTTCGTTTGGCTAGTCTCATCTCGGTTAGGGCTCGTTTGGCTGGAGTCTCCCTCGGTTCGGGCTCGTTTTTTTTCTCCGAAAATGAAATTTCGCCTTTGCATTAATAACCAAAAGTATCGGCTTGGCATTAAAAATCTCGGCATCATTTACATCATTAGTGACGAGTGAAAACGTTTCCTCAAATGAAAGTTTCTTATCTGTATACAGAGCGTCGATAGCGGCATATAATATTATCCGATAACGTTGATAAACTAATAAATACGAATAGTAATGTTGATTTACAATATATGTATTTACAATATATGTATTTTAATTATATTTTATTTATTTTTACGATTTTCATACTATATATATAGTAAATAATATATTTTATTTCTATTTTCGATTATGTTTCGTTTATTATTCGTTTAATTGTAAAACATCCTTCATTTTTTAAATCGTATTATTCTTTGTTTATTATAATAACGTATGGTATCGTTAGTTAATATTTATAATGGATACGTTCTACTTTATATTTCTATAATACACTTGCTTTAAAATATTAATCATCCAATCAGTTATAATAATGGAATAATAATAAATATGGAGAAAATAATAATGCATACTGTACACACATATATATATATATATATATATATATATAATATGCGCATTCCGATGTTATTGAAACAGTTAATTAAAATTTGGAACACTTAAATAATTGCACTGTTGTATCCATTGACCTGTGTAAAGCTTTCGATACTTTAGATAATGAGGTTTTAATTCGAAAACTTAGATTTGTTTATGGTATAAGAGGAATAGCTCTCAAATTATTAGAAAGCTATTTAAAGGATATGCAACAGTATGTTAGTTTAATGAACACTAACTCGAATATTAATAATATTTAATGTGTTGTACCACAGGATTCGGTTTTGAGGCTACTGCTATTTGTATTGTACATCAATGAAATCCCAAACAAATCTAACTCATTTAAGCCTGTATTATTTGCGGATAACACTAATTTGATGTTTTCCAATAAATCAATTACTGATCTAAAACTAATATTCAATGTCACTTAAATAAAATCTTTGATTGGTTGAATATTAATAAATTGTCTCTAAATTATAATTTATCTATAGATAACAACTTAGATTTAAAATCACAAATTAACTATATATCTACTAAATTATCTAGAGATATTGGTATTTTAAATAAATTGAATATGAAATCTTTAGTGTTGGTATATAATCCCTTTTTTATTCTCACCTCACATACCGCTTTCATATTTGGGTAATACCTTTTTATTCAAATTTAATTAAAATATGTATACCATAAAAAATATCGTTGAAAGTTATAAATAATTAATCTAATTATTCACATTTTTAGATTACAAGCATATTATGCAAGGGCCTGCTTAATAATATTATGGGCGCCGGGCAAAAAATCATGGTCCGCCATAAGAATTGGTTAAACATATTAATATGGTTATTCTAGTATTAACTAATATATATATATATATAACTATTTAATTTATATATATATATACAGTTAACTCCCGATAAGTCGGATACGCAAGGGACCGGTAAAAGTGTCCGACTTAGCGAGATTTCCGACTTATCCGAGATTCAGAATAGTATGCAAATACGACATGAGATGCGCAGCGTGAGTTAAAGGGTTACCGAAATGTGGAATTATGCAACAATCAATAACATAACATGTTGTATTCAATAATATTACTTACTAAAATTATAATATACATTATTTAAAGTAAACATTTCTGACAATTTATAAAATTCCGACTTATCCAGTATAAAAATAATAAAAATGACAATAATATGTGCCGACTTATAGAGAAGTCCGACTTATCCAATCAAACTTATACGACTTATCCGATAAATTTAACATGCATGTTCCATGGAACTAGATACAAATATAACCAAACCAACTAAATGTGTCCGACTTATCCGTAGTTCGACTTACCGAGTGTTGACTGTATATATATATATATATATATATATATATATATATTTAAATGATGTACATCATAATAGTATACTATTATTATATGTGTGATCAAATTTTGTATAAATATTTAAAATCTTTAAAATTCGAGTTTTAAACAATTGTGGTTTATCATATCTATTTACATGTACCGTGTGAAGGATGTCCCCTTTATGATACCTATACTATGTAGAGGTGGATCTCCTGCACGCTATGGGTATGCATAGATACGAACGTCATTGCAATATAACCACCAATACAGCCCTCTTAAAATCATTACAATATAATATTTTATAAGTTATAAATTAATTAATACAAAAATTTAAGTTTAGAGAAGATTCTCTCTCAGGTGTAATTATTTACGATTATATATAGGTATATACGGGCGAAAATGTATAGATTTTGATATAAATCTAGCCTACCATATATTTTATATTTTCATATTTGGATAGTCCATTTATTTGAGATGTATATAAATATAGTATACTATATGTTTAGCTATATTGTATGTTATAATATATATATATTATATTTATACCATGAAGTTTATGTTTAGGGCCAGGAATAATGTATTTTTACCTTTTAATTTTCCAATATTATATTCAATTAAATAATATAATAAATATTTATTTCATAGATTTTTAAGTTAGAACATATAGCAAATCATTCGGTTTATATGTTACAGGTTCTAGACTATGGAATAACTTATATAATTATATAAGAAATATTTCAAATTTCAATTCATTTTAAAAGATTTAAAAAAAATCTATTAATAGCTACCATTACATTTTTAATTATCTTTTTAAATTTATAGTTTTAACTTTTATTTTGACTTATTAAAATATTAAAATTATTAATTTTTAATTTAACTTATATAACTATGACTTTTAACTTAATCTGACTCATGATATAATTTTATTTAACTTTTAACCTACATAATATAATTTACTTTAAAAATGACTTATTGAAAATGTTAACTGATAAATTTGTTATAATACTATTATCATTCTAATTATTACTTTTATTTTAATTTTAATTTAAGGTTTTTATTTATTAATAATTTAGTTGTGTAGTTTTGTTCCTATTATTTGGTTTACTATTATTTGTAATAAATTTTTATTATTTGTCATTAAATTTTCTATTTTATATATATTTATGTTTTTTTATTAAATGATGATTAGATTACGAGATCTTTTTTAATAATATTAATGTATGTTTGATATTTTATCTAAATCGTGTTCTGTACTTTATAAAGATTACAAATTATTTACTATTTATTATTGTATTATTTTTAATTAATGTTGTATTTTATTACATATTATATATTTATATTTAAGAGTTTGTAGAATAATTATGGAATTTTTTTTTTTAAATATCGTTTACTATTAATTCATACATTTTTCAAATTTTATATCGAGTATTATGGATGCAATTGCTGGCTCCAAATGTTACCAGTATATATACTATTGGAAACTATATTCCCAAAGGTTTTGCACTTGAACTCACCTTCGGAAAGTTGATATATTATGGATGTTTGTGGGTTGATGATTTATTTTAATATTTGCATTTTTTTATTATATTTATTATTCTACTATTTCTTGTTTTTAAAAATATTCCTATATGATATCATAGAAAAAAATATGTTGTTCTCATCATAATCTTAAATGGGTGAAATACTTGAAAATCTCTTCTTCTTCCTTCACCCAGGCAATTGCCAAATCTGATTTTATTATTATTATTTATTAATATATATATATATCTATTTTGTACACCCTTCTGAGTTATATATATAATATATTGTCTAAATACATTATTTTAATAAATAAGAACTTTAATTACTATATACTATATATACATTATACCCGAGTATATTGTATACACTATACATTATATAGTGTATACAATATACTATAGTATAATGTATATATATACTAATCAATAATTAAAATACTGAATATAAATAATGTAAAATGAATATATCCTGCAGCATAACATATAACATATAAATACCTATAGGTATATATACCTACAGGTATAGCTACAATAATTAGCTACAAACCCAATATGGTGATCATTGTTTAATGAACAATAACATATAAATAAGGAAGATTAATTTATATTAATATTAATATATTATAATACAATATGATTTTATTTGTTTAAGATATATTGCATACATACACATTTATATATAAAAACTAAACATGTATACTATAGTATACTATAGTCTACTTTCTATGTTAATATTCTGTCTATGTTTATCTTCTATTACTTATGGCATGTGTAAATCAGAATTATTTTTTTTTCATTTATTGTTTTTTATCAAATTATTGTTTCATGTCATTTTGTGTGTATAGGCTATATAGCTATAACTATATACCTATATACCTATATATATATATATGTATATATATATATATACAAACAAGTAAAATACACAAATGTATATACCATATACTATAGTACGACTTACCGAGAGTTGACTGTATATGAATTATTTCTTTAATCTATTCTATTAATTAGTGTTTATTATTAAAACTATACGTATACATATGTATATTAACTATGTTCTAATTATATAAATATATTCCTAAATAATATATTCGTTATATAGAAAATAAATTTCATATAATATATATATATTACATGGTATAATGCAGGTATGATACATGATGATACTATATGATATTCTATAATACTAATGAATATATTCATCATAGTTAATAATAAACCAAACCAGAAAGTATAAATAGGTGTGTATAGGTCCTTTATAGTGTTTCAATATAATTCAAATGTAAATGTAAATTTTTTTTGATTCACTCTGCAAATCCATGGATTACAAATTGTATACAATTCGTATATAAATTGCATACAATCCTGTAGGATATTATGATATAATTATATATAATTATATCATAATATCCTACAGTTTGTATATTCATATATTTACAAATATTCAGTTATTATATGTAATATATTAGTATAATAATAATAATATCATAATTTAGGTATGACCATATATTGTTATATATGCATGTATACATGCATATATAACGATATATATATATATATATATATATATGTAAACTGTTATGTATTTTGTTTTCTTGCAATTGTTGTCAATTTATAGTTAAATACACATTAATATTTATGCTTTATAAATATAAATAGATTTAGAATTATTGATGCATCTACCATTGGATAATTATATATATATATATTTATATATATATATATATATATATATATACATCTTATATATAAATCTTATATATATATATATATATATATATATATATATATATTCGTTTTATATAATACCCTTGAGAATGAAATGATTTCTTGTCGTACATATATATTATAATGAACATTTTACATCGCGATGTATACATGGTATACCATACAGCATCATTACTACAGTAATAGTAAGTATATATATATATGTATATATACATATTTATAATGTATTATTCATCTAACATGTATTTAATATATTCACATGTATACCTATAGGTATACTCAATTATATAGTATTCTATGTTATAATATATAGATATACTCTATAGCGTGTATGCTAGTATATATACTTCTATATGGTATACCATATATGGTCAAATATAGTTAATTATTTATTTTATTATATATATATATATATATAGTATGTATAATATACTCTTCTCTATCTAATCGGGAAGTTGCATACAATGCATGCATTTCAAGTATCAGATTGGGCGAACCTAACACACTGCTGAGATTATATATATATATATATATATATATATATAATATATATACTATTATATTACTATATACAATATTATATATAGTAATATATTACATATACTTATCATTATTATTATATATATAAACTTATAATAATAGTTTAATATATATATATATATATGAATGATAAACGTTATAACGTTATATATGTATACAAACACCATTATGCTTAATTAGTTATAACTTCATTATATTTTTTTAACGGGATAATGGATATATGATCAGATTTTCAAGATGTATTAATGATATGTCATTAATATATATATATATATATATATATATATATATATATTATATAAATATTATTATGTTATAGAAAAAAAAATTATCAGAATTATTAACAACAAAATCACTTACTTTTAATCATATCAAATACGTCTGAATTATTTATTAGTAATATTATTCTAAAATTAAATGATCTATAGTGATGTTTAGAAATATTATATTATTTATAAATTGTTAAATAAAAATTACAAAATTAATTGTAATGAATATTTTACATTAAATAAACGTAATGATAGATTCATTTTACCATTAATAAAAACTACAAAATACCAAAATACAGTATTCTTTAAATATATGAAGTATTATAATGATATAATATTTGGTAATATTTAAAAAAAAAATAAAATAAAAAATATAAATCAATTGAAAAAAGTTTTGAAATTGTTTTTCATTAACTAATATAAAATATAATACTGATTTATATTTTTGAAGTGATATGTTTAATAATATTGCAAATATATTATTTTTCTAATATTATATTGTAAATTAAACAAATATTTTGTATTATAATACTTTATTAAAAAAATCAGTATTAAAATATTATAACGGTATTTCTCCATATAAATTTTACATTTTTCCATATTTTACATTTTTACATATTTTACTTTATATAACTATACAAAAATAAAACAATACAGTATAACAAATTAGAAGTATTAAAAACATTGAAAAAAAAACAGTATAAAATGTTTAAAAATTAAAAAAATTACTATTTGTCAAATCTATTTTATATTTATTTTAAAAATTTTACATTTTATGTATTTAACTTTACATAACTAATAAAAAAAACTAAACAGTATTAACAAATTAAAAGTATTAATATAATAAAAAAAAACAGTATTAGAATTAAAACAATTAAAAACAGTATTAATATAGTAACCTACAAATATATATAAATATTATTAAAATTGACATAAACTATGAGATACAAATATTTAGATTCTTTTATAAATATTTTATTACAATTATGAAAAATGTTTCATTATATTTTATACGTTGTTTTGCTAACATGGGAATAAAATATTACTGTTAGGATATATCTAATTAAAAAAGCTAAACACTTTCACTGATTCTCATTAAACATTGTCTATAGATAAACTGAATTCATATATATATATATATATATATATATATATATATATATATACCTATATACAACATACAAAATATATATATTTTTTTAAACCGTTATATATATAACATAAAATATATATATATTTTTCTATATTTGATATATCAAATATATTTACCATATTTTTACTAATATATATATATATATATATATATATAAACTATTTTAATTTATTTTTTTTAATATATTTTTTAATTATTTAACTGTTTGTAAATCGTAATATTTAAGGTGGTCCGAATTAGGAGTTGTCCGAATTAGGGTAGTCCTCAATCCTCTATAGAAATAAATAAATATAAATATATATAAATTGTATGTATACATAAATTATTATAATAAAGTTTATTATTATAATAAAATTATTATAATAAAGTTTATATATATTTCATATTTTTATATTATGTTTATATTATTAAATGTATTATGTTTATATTAATTATATATACTAATATAATAAGTAATACACATATAAATATATATATATATATATATATATATATATATATTCTGTATTAATATTATATATATTAATAGTATATATATATAATAATAATAATAATAATACCATCAGATTTGGTATAAAGCCTGGGTGAATGAAAAAGCATGGCTTGTCAAGTCTTTCACCCATTAAGATTATGAGGAGAAAAATTTAAATAAATAAAAGCAATAAACGAGTGTAATAAATTATATATAATTGAATCAAAATCAAAAAATCAAAATCAAAATTTTTTAAATATATTTTTAAAAATGTCGGTTACAAATTCTAAATAAACAAGTTTAACAATAAAATTTATATTTTGGTATATACTGGCAAAATTCAACTTTTATAATTCAATACTTGAATAGGTAATATTCCTAAGACTTACCTTTGAAAAAATAGTAGTATTGTATTTTATTATTGTAAGCATTTGCTTGCCACCAACAATTAATCATATACATATAAAACAAGTCAATATATTATTAAAATATCAAAAAAGTGGTAATTATTAAATAACAATATTAAAGAACTACAATAATAATATAAAAAACTCCTCAAAATCTAAATCATCATTTAATACAATTTACATAAAAGATAACCATAAAAATAAATTAAAAATAAAATAGATATAAATATATATACAAGTAATATAGTAATTACTACCTTAAGATAGTCAAAGTTTAATACATTTAAGATTATATTTAAAAATTAATTCCATTAGTTATTTATCATTAGTCATGTAAAAATTAGAAAAAATATATAGGTATAAACACACAAATTGACACAAACAATATATATATATATATGGACATAACAAAAAAACATCAAAATATTAAAATAAAATATAAAATAAATATAAAATTAAAATTAAATGTATATTTTTTTGAAATGTTTCGAAAATAATTTTAAATTAGAAATGTTAATTAATGAACTTGGAAGATTATTCCAGTACTTTACGCCAATATTTGTTAAACGAAATAAGTTTCTAGAAGTTCTATAGAACTTCTAGAGAACATCTAGAACATCTATAGATGCCTTTCTAATAAATTTATTACAATAATTTTTATTTTTAATAAGTCTGATTTGCAAATTAATCGGTAATTTATTATAGAAGCCTCTATGTATAAATTGTATAGAATTAAATTTAACAATATCATCAAACTTAAAAATAAAATTGCTCTGCATGAAATCATGAATATTAATATTTGTATTTAATATTATGCATTTTAATACTCTTTCCTGTAAAATTGCAATATATGATTTATTAGTTTTAAAAGTATTACCCCATATATATATGTGAACAATAATTTAAATGAGACATGAATAATGATTTAAAAATTAAATATATATATATATATTTATATGTATATATATATATATATATATATATATATGTATATGTATATATATATTTATAGATTTATAACTTTGAGTTATAATTCATTTAGGACAATATTTAAAAACAATATTTAGTTTTATATTGATATAGTGTATATATAAGCATATATGCTACTTTACATGGTATACCATTTATAAATAACGTATTTTATATATATATATATATATATATATATATATATATAAATGTAATGTATAATATACTCTATATAGTAAATATAGTATATTATATATCTATCAGTGTAAATATATTATATATATATATTAATTATTATTAATAAATAATTATAGTATTTTTATAAAAAATACTGTAGATTTTTTATCTTTAATAGGTGTTATATATATATAGTATTTTAATATTTACATTTAATATTTAATAGTATATGTCATATTAATATAAATATTTAATTATTATTTTAATATATATATATATATATATATTATATTTATATGCACATATGTTATAAACACACATAAGATAATATTATCTATGATATTACGCAAACAAAATTATGATATATTTAATATAATGTTGATAACTATTATATATAATAGATAACATATAATACTTATATAAAATGTAATTCAAGCAAATTTATTATATTTATAAATTAAAAATTACACTATTGTATATATATATATATAACATCCAACATATATATCTGTATATCAGAATTCTGTACACATTTTAAACCGGGAAATTAGGAATGTACATTATACATTTTATTTATATTTATTAAATTTCTAGTGTCATTTATATATATATATATATTATTTAATATAAATATGATATCACAACTTTACAATATAGTACATTAGGTAAAAAGATATTTTATAAATAACAAATATTATAAACATATATATATATGTGTATATATGTGTATATTATAAATATATATATATATATATGTATTATTTATTATACCATATTTATATGTATATGTATACATTTGTATTATATATTATAATATACAAGTACAAGTATATATACACACATATGTTACATATATGTAAACAATTGTTTTATATAATAAAGTTAATGTTATACATTTTTGGTTTTATTTTCAATATTTTGATTTTGTATAATATTACTCTCCTAAAAATAACGAAGTAAGTTATTATTATGGATTTATTTGTGACATTTTCATAATATTTAGATAACATTCATATTTACATTCTGATAATTTTTATTTTATATTTATATTCTAATTAAAATGTTAAAAAACCTTCAAATATTACATATGAATTATATAAATTATATATATATATATATATATATATTTATATATATGTGTATTTAAAACAGATGTGTTTATAATTGAACATTATGTTGACATATATGTCATATATGTCATATAATATGTAGTATACATTATAACTGTTTAATATTTCATAATACATTGATACATATGACATATTAATATTATAGGTAAATGTATTATATAATAATGTTGAAATGCTGAATATGATAAAATGTGATAAACATAATAACATAATTGTAAAATGTATAGTAACAAATGTTTTTTAAAAGATATAAATAATGTATTAATATTAATATAAATATATAAATATATAAATAATGTATTAATATTAATATAAATGTATAAATATATAATTAATATATTAATATATATTGAAAAAAATCAATTCCTTATAATTATAATTATCATCATATTATATATTCAGTTAGCTATGGATTTAGTACTAAATGTTAATAACTTTATTGACTTAATTATATGTAAGTAAGTAAATATATATATATGGGCGACAACAACAGAAATATAAATTATATAAATATACTAGTAAATTAACAGAAATTCTTCCTATAAAATTATTATATATATATATATAATTACTATATAAAATCCGTAACTATAGTAACTATTGTATATATATATATAGTTAGAAATATACCGAAAGTATATAACGAAATTCATGACCCCGTAAAAGGACTACAACATATAACCATGGTTATCATGCATGTATGTATGATCATACATGTATGATACATCTGCCGACACCTATAGGTGTTATGTAACCTTATGTAATGATGATAACACATAACTACTTCTAATATTGAAGACTAACCCTAACACAGGTTTATAACCCTACATTTTTATTTAGCTTTCACTAATGAGTCGTCATTGACATGTTAAAACTGCGGTTTTTTAATTCAAAACACCTAACAAAATGTATCAATATAATATGGGTTTCACAAGTTATGTTATAATTTAGTAGTAGTATAATAGGTAGAAGTAGTATTACACTACTATAGTAGTATATATTCTATGTTATTACTATAGTAGTAGTATTCGTAACCGCTGTCTAGTTATAGCTATAGTATACTAGAAATATAGTTTACCATGATTTACGAGGTGCACGTTCAGTGTTCAATGATTCATATACTGGCCATAGTTCTCTCTCTAGGTATATTGTGACGTCATTAATCATGACGTCATAATCACACATACACACATACACGCAAACATCAGTATGCATACACGTGTGTATGCATACATATAGACAGACATGCATGCTTCTACAGCATGTTATTCGTCACATATCTATATATATATATTTAAATATATAGGTATACCTATATACAGGTATATATATACAGGTATATATATCTACAGTTATATATATATATATATATTCGTATATACATATTATATATGGTGTATATATATGAATGTATTATATTACTGTATTATAGATTATACATATATGTATTATTATGTAGAATTATAATTCTTACTTATACTATAGTATATATAGACTATATATATATATATATATATATAGTCTATAGACTATATATAGTATATAGACTATATACTATAGTATATATATATATATACTAATACTACTATAGTATACTATATCACTATAGTACTAGTTAATGGTTCTTCTTTTATTACCTTTAATATATATATATATATATATATATATATATTTTATTATAGTCATATATAAATATATTAAAATAGAGTACACTTTATATATTATAGTTTTGTATATATTATATTCACTATATAAATATATATATATATATATATATATATATTGAATTGAATTTAATTCTTTATTTTAACACCAATATAGCGGATGCCTAATACAAAATAACAATAATTAGAATTAAATTAAATTAGAGATAAATATTAAATAAAGTATATACACAAATAAATTAAGAAGTATTTAGATAATATTTTAGTTTCTTCATGAAACAATACAAGGACTGGACCTTATATATATTATTTGTAATGTAGTTTTTTTAAATGTACATTAGTTTTAATACGTGTATGCATTTAATATATTTTTAAAATAAATTAGTGTATACACCTGTGATACTCGGACACTGTCCGGAGTATGAAGGACACATGTATATCTCCACTACTAATATTGTATATATATATATATATATATATAAACTGCCTGTGTGGCTCAGTGGCTAAGGCGTCAGACACACAAGCAGTAGGACACGGGTTCGACCCTCGTCCGGACCATTAATTAATTTTATAAAATGGGTCTTAAAATATTATTTAGAAGTGATCTTATATAATTGTGTATAAATAAATGATCGGTTCTCGTTAAAACCAGTGATGCCTTAACATGATAGCGGCTTCGAAGGGATATTAGAGCCATATATGGTTATAAGTGAAAACTTCATCTAAGTTCCTGGATGGGATGAAAGGACTCCACCAAATAAAAATAACAATAACAATAACAATATATATATATATCTTATTCCTATATATATATATATATATATATATATATATATATATATGTACATATAGGTGCTTATACATAATAACTATAGTTATTTATCTTACTTCCATGCATGCATGTATTATTATCTAATACACATATATATATATATATATAATTAGAACATAACCTAAAGGTTATGTATACTCCAAAACCATTTAAAGAATGCAGATATCATTTCTTATGTTATAACAGAGGTATACCTCTATTCCAGTTCCTAATGTATACATTATATATAATATCTAACTATATATATATATATATATATATATATATAGTTCCTTGTGGTATTCCTTAATATTGATAGTTTATATATTAATTATAATACTAACTATTATTATAATAATTAAAAAAGTATAATTATTAATCACATTACTAGTTTATAAATAGGTATAGTGTACGACGTACACTATACGTTACGATTATCTTTATTAGTCATATCTTTAACATCTGTTTATGTTTTATATAGATAATTATAATTATCTATATAAAACAAAAACAATATTTAAAAACAATATTTAAAACATAAACAAAATTGTACACATTATATTTAATGAAAGATATAACGTTTCTATATAATATATTTCTATAAATATATTTAAAATAAAGTTATAACATTTCCATACAAAATATGTTTATATACTACTACTTTGATATAATAAAAGTATAATAAAGTTTGACATAATTCACTGCAGTGTAATGCATTAACTATTAAGCGGAAGTGAACATCTATTATAGTTTTTATATCATCATTACGTAATACGTTATTTAATAAGTAGATTTGTTACGTAACGGCAGTGCTGTAACAGGAAGTGAGGTAACCGGGCTTCGGATACGAGCTATTCAATCATAAATAATAATTCGTTATTTGAGATGATTTATAGATCATTGACTTTGATTTATTGCAATAATGCAACTCATTCACTTGCGAATTAGTGTTTACAGTGTGTTCATTATTTATATGATTTATATATTCATTACTATATATATATATAGATACTAAACTATTAACTTCTTCATGAGCCCCTTTAGTCATTCGTCGACTAATATATAGTCGCTAGGTAAACTTAATATTATCTAATAATGCAATATCTTATTGAACGCATAATTATATATATATATATATATATATATATATAATTATTTCTGATAAGAGTTCAGTTTTGTAGCAGGGAAGTTGGACTGACGGACAAATGGACGGTCTGTTAACACATCGTGTACACACACACAACGATACCTGTCCTCCATCTGTCCTCCACCTGTCTACCTGTCTACCTGTCCATCTAGCGCTGCGTTACCTTGCCGGGCCGGTCTGGTCTCCTCGGTATCTTGATGAAGCAGTCGTTAAACGAGAGGTTATGACGAAGGGAGTTCTGCCACCGAGACGTGTTAGCCCGGTAGTAGGGAAACCTCTCCTGTATGAACTTGTAGATCTCGTTCAAGGTCATCATCTTATCGCCGCTCGTCTGGATGGACATCGCGGTCAACGCTATGTACGAGTAGGGCGGTTTCTGTTGGTCCGAAGCGGTGGTTCTCGTCGGACGAGGCATGATCAACAACTGGCCGCATGAACTCGGCCGCCCGCGTCCGATTGGCGTACGGCGTGCACCAATCAGCGACTCGCCAATCGACCGCCCGCCGTTTGATATACGCGCCGCCGCCGCCACCGTAACGACTACAGCGCCACCGTGCGGCGGGTATCGTATATCATTGTAGCAGCAGCGTCGTTAAATGTTTATTTATACACTTTACACACACACACACACACACACACACACACACGCACGCACGCATAAGCACACACACAAACCTATACCTATATGTATACACGCACACGCACATACAAAGGGAGGCCACCCATTGACTATTTACAATTACCTGGAGCTCGCCTCGTCGCCGTGTGTGTGTGTGTGTACCTTCTATAGTTTATATTATTTGCTTTAAATATTAATCTATTTATAGCTCCGTCGCATGCGAGTAACGACTTAATGATTTAGATTTACTTACTGTTCATTAATTATGTTCTTTTATTATTGGTTCATAAACAAGCTTTGTGGGTGTTTGTGTATTTACACACGGATGTAGGTTTAGGTACACCTATAGGTGTGTATGTGTACATGCGTTTGTGCGTATATAGTCATTTATTTATTGGAATATCACAACAACATATTCTCGAATAAGTCCATTTAATAATAAATACGTTAAACAGCAATACCTATATTTACATTTATAGTAAATTTACATTAATCAAATACACAGTAAACTCCCTCTAACTCGAAACTTCTATATCTCAGACTTTTTACTGATGTTAGTTATAACTAAAAGTTATATATATATACTATATAACCTATAAGTTATTTATATATATATATATATATATATATATAAGTTACTATTACTATAGTAATTACGAATCACTAATATATTAGTATACTATTAAATAATAACCCTTTTTAAAACGGAGGCGCGGCGAGATATAGCTGCTAAAGAAGCAGCGTCTCGCCACGTCTCGCTAATACTAATTATATATATATATATATATATATATATATATATATATATATATATATATATAGTATAGTATGATATTATTTTAATAATGATTATATAGTATTTTAATAATAATTATATATAATAATAATATTATTATTATTATTATTATTATTATTATTATTATTATTATTATTATTATTATTATTATTATTATTATTATTATTATTATTATTATTATTATTATTATTATTATTATTATTATTATTATTATTATTATTATTATTATTATTATTATTATTATTATTATTATTATTATTATTATTATTATTATTATTATTATTATTATTATACTTTTGTTTGGATATACAGTCAACTCCCGATAAGTCGGACACGCAAGGGATAGGGAAAAGTGTCCGACTTAGCGAGATGTCCGAGATTCAGAATATCATGCAAATATTACATGAGATTCACAACGTGAGTTAAAGTGTTACCTAAATATGGAATTATGCAACAATCAGCAACATAAAATGTGGTATTCAATTATAATATACTTAGTAAAATTATAATATACATTATTTAAAGAAAACATTTTTGACAATTTATAAAAATTCCGATTTATCCAGTATACAAATCATAAAAATGACAATAATATGTGTCCGACTTATAGAGAAGTCCGTATTATCCAATCAAACTTATCCGACTTATCCGATAATTTGAACATGGTACTAGATACAAATCCAACCAAACTAACTAAATGTGTCCGACTCATCGAGAAGTCCAACTTATCCGTAATCCGACTTACCGAGAGTTGACTGTATTACGTATGGCTTGTTAAATAAGTGTCCCGTTAATCAGTAATCAGTTTACTCTATGGATTCTATATATATATATATATATATATATTATTATTATATAGACTATAGTCTGCCGAACTTTTCTCCGATCCCCTGACAGTCCGCTCACAGTATAGTGCACTATAGTGAGATGGATTTATGTTATGGTCAGGACATCTAAATTACCTATAGGTTATAAGTTTTATATATATATATATATGTGATATATAGAGTATATATATAGAGTATATAGTACTATATACCAGTAATACTGTTATACTGGTAACCTGTATGCACCAATATGTGCATATATAAGCATATATACCTATATGGGTGTACCAAATAACTATATTTATTACGTTTATTACATGTAATATTAATCACAGCAGGCTACAGCAGTCTGTAGTATAAACTGCGTGTACGCATACATACGAGAATATACATAATAGAATACACTTTAGTTATATAACTAAATAAATAATGAATAATACCTGTATTTTTTAAATACTATAGTATATATACATTATATATGTTAGTTAAAAATAAAAGATATATCTTTTATTTTTTTGTATACAAGTATAATTTGTTAATTAAAATAAGGGCAATATTGTCAATTTCATCTTCGATACGTTAGAAAGAATTCCCAATCTATAGAGTTATAGCTAAATTCACTCAGACTAAATAATATTCTGATAATCCCTCAACCCTATAGGGTGATGTATATATTAGACTGTGATGATAATATCACCTCACTTATAACTACGACCTCGCACTTTCAATATAATATTAGGAACATTCGACCTTTCATTGACTTCATATTATTATATATATATATATATATATATCTTATCGAAATAATATATTGACAATTGATCAATATTCTCTTCCACTTGTCTCTTTTATATTTATATTCTCTACGATCTCCCTTCAATCTCATAAGAACCGTGTTTCTCCCCTTCTAGTTACCCCTATTATACGTCCCACGTGTGTGTGATATTATGTATGTATGTATGCATAGATATACAATGTTTAATGTATAATAATATACAATACCTATCTATGTATTCAATATATAGATCAACCCCTATAGGTAAGCAACTAAATACATCATGCCTAAGTCTGCTGACACATTGTTCGATACACCTGTCACTCAAACCTATTGACCATAGCATACAACCACAGTAAGTTGTAAAGTGTACACGGTATACAGTATACGGTACAACGCTATTATGCATATCACCTATAACAATTGGGTTAACAATGCATGTATTCTAATCGATAATATCGATTATGTTTGAAATTATAAACAATAGTTAGAGGTTGTGAAACTAGTTTGTAAATAGTGAACTAAATAGGAGGTTATTTGTATTACTATACCTTATTTATACAATGCTAAGAATATATAATGGTATATATTAAAAATAATACGCCCATCTAATCATGTGTTATATTTTCGATCACTACGAATTTGATTTATTTTTGTAATCACGTGATAAAATCTATTACATTACGATATATACATGATGTGAAAATATCATTATAATAATTATTATCAAGTGTGCATTCGCTTAATATAATATAAACTGTAGTATATAATAAGTAAATACTACTGTTGAAGCTACTACTAAAGTATGCGAAAGGAAATAGGACCTATAGCTCATATGTCTATATATTGTTATTGTTATTGTTATTTTATTTTGGTGGAGTCCTTTCATCCCATCCAGGAACTTAGATTAAGTTTTCACTTATAACCATATGGATATAATGTCCCTTCGAAGACGCTCTCATATTAAGGCATCCGTGGTTCTAACATGAGCCGATCATTTATGTATAACACAATTATATAAAATCACTTCTGAATATTATTTTAAGACCTTTTTAATGGTCCGGACGAGGCTCGAACCTGTGTCCTACTGCTTGTATGTCTGACGCCTTAGCCACTGAGCCACACAGGCAGAAATATTTAAACGACACAATTCTTGACACTTAAGTGAATTACTTCAATAGTTGAATTTCTAATATATCCGATTAGTATATATAGTATGATATCATATATATATCATTCATATATACTAAATATATGCTTTACTCCATCTAGTATCACATATATGTATACACACATATATGTATACACCAATGTACACATATATGTGTACACATATACATATATTCATACACATACACACTATATATAGTACATTTGTAAATTAATCTATAGGTTATTCTGGGTGTACTCGGTCTATATACCTAGATCATGATTGGTTTATAACCATCATTATGTTATTGTAAACTATTGAACGTTATGTTACGTTAGAACAATCATAATAATACTGTTCATCTACTTGTATTAACATATGTCTCTGCAGAGTCTCTCGTGAGTTGTTGTATGCAATATTAATTCAAAGGAACTAAGCTGCAGCTCACATGTGATAGGGGAAAGTAACCTAATACGGACAGTGCCCGAATACGGACACTCTCGGTATCTCAGAAACCATAAATCCTACAAAAAAAGGTTCATGAATAAAATATTTATAATTATATAAATAGTCTAAAAAGTATTTTTTTATTTTTAAGTATTCAAAATATTGCTGATATATCCAATAAACTGATTTTTTTATTACGTTTATAAATTTATGAAAAAAAATGTCAACTTAAAATCTTCTCAAGAATATACAAATGTATCGATATAACACTATATTATTAAATAATAAAGCATTCTAAACTTATATATATAATTTCTATATTTGTTATCAAATATTCATTAAGTTATAAGCATATATCTAGAGGTCATATAAGTTCCTAATGCGGACACTCTAAATTTCTTAATACCCTATAGGGTGTCCGTATTAAGTTATATATATTAAGTTATATATATAACCAATCAGCGCGCAGCGTATGAACAATTCTGATTTTCATAAAAATCGCGTGCGTTATAATATTAATCCCACCAATAAAGCTAATTCTAAAATTTGTATTATTTAGATACTTAAATTGTATTATTAATTAAAAAATAATAAAAATAAATAAATTATTTACTAATTAAATTACAATATATTTGTCATAAAATTAATTATAAATAATTTAATTGTAATTTGTCTGATTTATTCATCAATAATATATAGTTTATCTAGTGGTATATAGGGTTTCCGTATTATAATACAGGGTGTCCGTATTCGTACATGGGTACCGAATACGGACACCTCCGTTATCTATTGAATTAAAAGATTAAATAAAATTTTAAAATTACAATAATATCTATAATCATATAATATCAATATATTGTACTTTTTGAATACAAATAATGAGTTATAAAAAGTTGAGACCATTTATTGTTAAAGTGTCCGTATTAGGATACTTTCCTCTATATATATAAAAGCGAATCAATAAAGCTTATCGCTTTCACTGATCCTCCTTAGACTTTGTCTATAAAATGATTTCATTCATTTATTCATTCATATATACTTTATATGGCAAGGTATATAATCGTAACGAAGTTATTTATTTAATAACTATTTAAAATATTAAATATATAAGTTAATTATATTTTTATAATTATAATTAGACTTTTAAAAATTGATAATACAGTAATATAATGTACGTGTACATTGTACGTGTACCTATTAAAACCTTTATATATAGAAACGATATCGTTTACAAATATAACCAACAAGTTTATTAAACTACATTTTATGTTTTATTAATATTTAATAATTTATAAACAAATGACTTGTTCTATTAAATAAATAGTAAATCAATTATTAAGATGTATAATTATTGCCTAAGTCTTAACTCCGAATCTTGACACAGATATGGGTAATCTAATGTATCACCAATGTGAACTTACACGTTTAAATTATATTATAAAATAGATCAGTCATTATTAGATTTGTACAAACATATATTCGATTACACTAAACATATAACTCAATATTATTATGTAAAGCAATTTCAAAAAGTTTATTAATTTTATTAATCGTTGTTAGGGTAAATATGGTTAATGTGGCCAATTTTAGATAATGTTGCATAACTTTTAAATATTAGTTCTAATTCAATAATTATTTCAATATAGGCCAGGAATTAATCCACTAGATGCCGTTACTTTATATAAAGTTTAGTCCAATGATATCACATCAAGTGTAATCTTAAATATCACACTCAATTGTGATACATTAATGCTTTTTAGTATCATTTTATAAAATACTATAGTATATAGTATATATTAATGGTATATACTATATACCATTAAACTTACTTATCATGTTATTAATATTTAAAAAGCAATTTAATCTGTAAATGAATATATGTCATAACAATACGGCGATAAAATACATAGATAAAATAGTAATAGTAAATATGACTAATTTATATTATCTTATGTATATATATATATATATATATATATATATATATATTATAATACAACTATGGAGATTCGTTATATATATTAAATAATATAATATATATTAAATAATTTATATATATATATATATTTTGTTCTTTATAATTTGTTAAATATACAATTAAATTTAAAAGTTTATACCACGATTATAATATGTATGGACATATATTTGTATGGCTAGGATATATTATATGTTGATTATAAGGTTTTCATATAATGACGCAAGCAATTTATCAATATATAAACATTTTTATTTCAGATCATATATTTAACGTGAAGTGGCCAATTTACCCGCTTCTAGGTATCACGCTACATACATGTATATAATAATGAATATTACTCACTAGAATAAATGGATTACAAACTTTGTTTTAATTATAGTTCTTTAATATCCAACTTTAATTTTGAATTTAAATTATATATCAATGATTTAATTTATGTTTTACTAAACTTTTATTTCAATTTTTTAAAAGTAAATCGATTTTTTTTAAATGTTTACATACTTTTTTTTATTAATAGATATACACATTATTTGTACTTATTTGAACTTACCAATGCGCATATTTCATATATACATTTTTGTTGATTGGACTTATAGTTTATAAGATACGATAGCTGGCCACATTACCATCCTGGCCACATTACCCATCTTTCCCCTATAAGAAATAATAGGAAAGAGTATTCTACCCCCATATTTTGCATTAAATATATTATTAACATTAAATATTACTTGACAAAATAGACATCAGGTATCAATGATAACAAATTTATAGATATTATTTACTTCGATTTTTAAAAATCATTCGATAAAGTATCTATTAAAAACTCATTGTTAAAATTAAAGCTATTAGTATATCTGGTAATATATCTAAAAGGATATAACATTTTTAACTAATATAAAATAATCAGTCAAAGTAAAGTATATATATATATATATATTCTAAATTTATAAATGTATTATCATGCGTTCCGAAGTGTTCGATTATTTAATATATTCTTTTTATTTATTTTTTATAAATGTTGTAATTATTTATTCACAGACAAAATAAAAATAGAGCTATTTATAAACGATATTAAAATTCACTTATAATCACTGAAAATATATCTGATAGATATATCATGACAATGTCAATACATTCATTGTTATATTGTGGGCAATAGTAGGAACTAGATATATTTCCAAATATAATAAATATAACTCTCGTATCATTAATTGGTATATATATACCAATATACTATATAGATAAACACTAATAAATGTGATACATATAAATATTTAGGTATCCAATTTTATAAATATTTTGATAGACATATATAAATAATATAGCCATAAAACAATCAACTAATTTTAAATTCTTAGGCATTTTAATTGACGAAAATCGAAATTGGAAAATGCAAATAAATAATATTAAAAATAAACTTTACTATGGACTTAGTTTACTACATAGATATAAATATAAATTTAATATTAATACTTTAGTTATGCTATATTTTTCTTTTTTTCATAGTCATATTAATTATTGTTCTATTATATGGGGAAGTACTTACCATAGCAATATAAAATGTATTCAAATTTTACAAAATAAATGTATGAGAGCAATATATAAACTTGATAACAAAACCAATATTGATTACATTTTTTTAAGACATAACATTCTTAAATTTAAAGATATAATAAATATATCCATTTATAAATATATGTTTAGAATATATAACAATCATTATTTGCATAGTTCAATTTGTAAGTTATTTACCTATAATTGCTCTTTATATACTTTTAGGTTAAATAGAACATTCTTAATACCAAAAATAAGATGTGATCATGATAAATTTAGTATTCGTTACAAAGGCGCATATTTATGGAATTCTTTAAATACAACCACATCATCTTTGACGAATTTGAATACTTTTACAATACATATTAAAAACATGCTTTTAAATAGTTATATGTAATCACTTACACCTTATCTGTATTGTTTGTTATCTTATTTACATGATCATCTTTTCTTCTTTTTAGCTCTTTTAAATTGTTCGTATTGTACATATTTTTATCTCTAGCCTTTGGTCTTTAGTTTTCTTTGATTTTTATAGTTTAACTTATTTATTATTTTAGTATCTTTTTACATTTTTTAATATTTTATTATATATTTTTATTATATTTTATTATTATTTTATTGTTATATACATGATGGTTTCTTGGTATTGAGAGATATATTTAATTTTATTGTATTGCTTTTTTATGAGACAGAACACGAATGAACAATATAGAATTGTAAAATATTTATTTATATTTATTCATTTTGTATTTATTCATTTTGTATTAATTCTCTCATTACCAAGAGCAGGTTGGTATCTCGATAAGTTCAATAGAACTTCTATACCATACCTGGGTTTTTGATCTCGGTCATCAACTGAATCTGATATTATTATATTATATTGTTGTAGGGGTGTTATTTTAACGGTTAATGTATGCCGTTGTTTAATAACTAATGACCTATTACTATATATAGTATACTAACTATAGTTAAATTACAATTTTAAAGGCGCATGCCTATACATATTACTTATGATCGGCAACAATTATAATTGTCTACGACTGTTTAGAATCCTAGTCTAATGGCAGGACGTATAACGATTTATCTGACACGATAAGAATGGTTAGAGAATATTTAAATGAGTATTATTCTGAAGATGCATCTTTTGACATGTATCAACATATATAGCAATTGATATGTCACTTGAAGCATATCAATAGAGAACTTCTTCTTTATCTTAGGTTACAATCATTATAATTAAGGCTTTTGTATAATTATCTAATTATAATATGTACATTAATTCATAATATATACAATATTAATTATACTAATATATATATATATATATATATATATATATATATATATATATATATATATATATATATATATATGTGTGTGTATACACAAATTACGTACATACACCGTACTGTTACCACACAATAAAACTATATACAAAATCTGGAATAAAACTAATAACTACAAATTCTCGTTCTATTATAAATATGAATTATTTTAATAATAATATAGTAAATACATGGAATAATCTTGATTATGTAACGGTTCATTCTCATTTTACTTTTCGAATATCGTTTTATTAAAATTAATTTTAATAAAATACAAATCTGTCAATTAGGAGACTTACTACGTTAGGATCTATATATTATATCTTAATTAATATTATAAATAACTGTCGCATCTAATTCGTAAAAATTGGATAAAAGTTATATAATTATATTGTATATTTTGTATGTTTGATAATTAAATTATATAAATAAAAATAATTCATTATCTTTTTCAAAGTGGCTTCAAATTAAGAGGTACATTTTCTATAGTGAATACCATATTTCGGCATATTTCAATATATATATAATCAAATAAGAACATTAAATGTAAATCGTGATATGAATTAAATACACTCAATATAGGACCTATTCATATTTAGTTACTATTGAAGTGACCTCATTATAAGAATTACTAGTAACATATGTATTAGCTGAAGGATGGATATTATACCCTATAGGCCCTACACTGTAGGCCCTGTAGAGTATACACTGTATACTATACATCCTATATAATACAGGTATACCTATTTTAAACATTTAAACTATATATATATATATATATATATAGAATAACAATATAGATGACCTAATTAATGTTAATAATACTAATTAAGTTTAAGTCAAGTTATTCTACTAAGTATATATCTACTTTTCCTATATTAGTTTCATTGAAGTCGTATCAAGATTAACTATTTAAATAATTACATTTAAAACAATAATTAACCCATATTATATGTCGTACATACCAATACCTCCTATAACCAGAGGTTATAATATGTATTGAATATACACCTCACTTTCGTAGTAATATAATTTGGTGACCGCCCACTATTATCAATAAGAGATTAGTAGGATACCTACATAATAGTCTATTATTGTATCCTAACCCATTACTAATATTGGACATATCAGAAAATGGTCACCTCTATCTAAAAATGGGAACCATAACTCATCAAATTGTCATTTAAAGATCATCACTAAAGAGTCACATCCATATTTTTTCATAAATAGTTAATCTTGATACGACTTCAATGAAACTAATATAGGAAAAGTAGACATATGCCTAGTAGAATAACTTTATTGAAACTTAATTAGTATTATTAACCTTAAGTAGGTCATCTATATTGTTATTCTCAATGATTTTTGTATAGATTACAAAATAGGCACCTCTCAATTAAATAAGCTATACAACCTACTTCTTTAATTTGTGTTACCTACTTAGTTTACAAGTATGCATATCAAAATGTAGGCAAATGGGTAACGTAATATCTACATATACCTATTTACAATAAGTAGGTATTTTAAATTATAGAAAAACATTATTCGAAATATTCAAAATATATAGATAATTTAGAAGTAGTTACTAAAACTAAACTTTAAAAAATAGTATTATAGGTATATATATATATATATATATATATATATATATATATATGTTTAACAATAGCTAGAACTTAAGGAGGTATCCCGCTACCAGTATTTCCGGAAATAATATCAGGACATTTTTGATAGAAAGATTTTCTAGCAAGTTGTAGATACCACCTTTAAATTATTATATTTTCGGCATGTTTCCGGAAATGTCTCACTACAATTGTAGGGGAAAGTAACCTAATACGGACACTTTAACAATAAATTATCTTAACATTTAATGACTCATTATTTTTATTCAAAAATTACAATATATTAATATTATATGATTATAGATATTATTGTGATTTTAAAATTTTTTTTAATCTTTTAATTCCAATGATAACGGTAGTGTCCGTATTCCATACCCATGTCCGAATATGGACACTCTGTGTTACAATACGGACACCATATATACCACTAGATAAACTAAATATTATTGATGAATCAATCAGACAAATTACAATTACATTATTTATAATTAATTTTATTAATAATGTATTCTAATTTAATTAGATAATAATTTATTTATTTTTATTATTTTTTTAATTAATAATACAATTTAAGTATCTAAATAATAAAAGTTTTAGATTTAGCTTTATTGGTGGTATTAATATTATAACGCACGCGATTTTTATGTAAATCAGAATAGTTAATACGCTGCGTGCTGATTGGTTATAGGGTGTCCGTATTAAGATTAGATTTATAGTTTACAAACTATAAATCTATGGTATTAAGACATCTAGAGTTTCCGTGTTAGGTACTTATATGACCTCTAGTTATATGCTTATAACCCAATAGGCTTATAACTTAATGAATATTTGATAACAAATATACAAATTATAAATATCATTTTTAGAATGCTTTATTTTTTAATAATATAGTGTTATATTTTATATCGATACATTTATATATTCTTGAAAAGGTTTTAAGTTGAAATTTTGTTTCATAAATTTAAAAACATTATAAAAAAATCAGTTTATTTGATATATCAGCTATATATTGAATAACTAAAAAATAAAAAATACTTATTTAGACCATTTACATAATTATGAATATTGTATTCATTACATTTTTGTTTGTATGACTTATGGTTTCTGAGATACCGATAGTGTCCTTATTCGTTTACTTTCCCCTAGTTGACTTGCTATAAAATCACTTTCCAGCAAAAATTTCTGGACATTATTCTGGAAATACTGATAGATTATAAGAACCATGCTTTATACAAACACAATATGAAGTTTGTATATATCTCATATTATCAAGTCCTTGCTATTAGCGAATCCCGCTATTACTATATATAGTATAATATATACTACATATATGTTTAACATATAAATCGAATATATTAATTATTAAAATAATGTTGTATATATTAATAATTATTTATTATTATAATTACACACACATATATATATATATATATATATATATATATATAATAATAATTCAAATCATAGCCATATTCATTTGAGTGAAGTGAACTTCACTCAAATGTATATGATCATAATAATATATTTATAGTTCACCGTAGGGTATAGTTTACCATAGGTAACTTTAATACCTCCTATAACCTCGGGTTATATCAATACCTCCTATAACCTCGAGGTTATAGGAGGTATTGGTTATATGAGGAATCAGTAACATACAAATCTATGATCATAATATCTATTCTATCATGGTCCCTTTTTTATAATGTATATTTTATGATCTTTGATCATTTATTTATATCATAATCCAAGAAAATTTGGATAGTAACAAGATTTAAATTTTAAAATAGTTTATTTTTAAAGTTTTAGCTTTATTAAATTTTTAATATACATATATATATTTATGATAATTATATAATATATTTTATTTTAATAATTATAATACTCTATATTCATAATACAACACATGTGATATGATTATTCATTTTAAGTGCAATTCTAAGATAAATATAACATTTAGATATATATTTATATTCAAAATTGAATAAATTTGTCCTTGCAATTTAATTTTTAATATTACAAATTATAAATTAATAATTTATTAAATTTAAAATTGTAATAATATAATTTCAATATTGATAATATCATAGTAACTATTAATAATCGTTATATATTAAATTACAATTATTTGTCAACATATTATAATTATTATAATATGTAATATATAATATAATAATTATAATATGAATTGATAATTATTGAATACATTTAATAAATGTATTATTAAATGATTTACTTTATAAGTAAGAATTGAATTATTTACACATTGATTAAGTTATAATTAACTAAAGTAATTTAATATTTAAAATTACTTAACACATTTAAAAATAATACATTACATATCTATATATCTCATAATTAGATATGTTACGAAATTTCATCTTCCGTACGTTTGAAAATCCAATTATTAAAAAAATACATATTAATGCTAAACAAAATTTAAATAATAACAAAAATAATTCGATATCGACTATTTATGCTGTTTCATCCGGTCAAGGAAGATGTGGCGTTGCCCTTATCAGAATATCCGGACCTAAAACCAAATTTATACTATCGAAACTTATCAAAAAGATACCAAAACCTAGATATGCCTCTCTGAATTACATATATAGACCCGATACAAAAGATATACTAGACAAAGGAATTATATTATGGTATCCAAGTTTGTATGCTATTATTATTATATAATTGTAGATATTAAATAATAATATAGAATTCTAAATACACGTGAATATATTAATATATATGAAATTCATATATATGCACTCTGGTATGAAATGAGATATAATATAATTTCAATAACTTTATATTTTTAAGTAATTACTTCTTTTTATCTGAATATTATATATATATACTATAATAAATTAAATATAGTGATAAATGTTTATTTTAATGTTAATGCAAATATATTATATATATATGTGTATATTATAAATATAATTTTAAATACAATACAAATATTTAAACGTAAATGAATTATACGTACGCTAGTTACGCTCGTTACGTAAATATACATATATTTAACTACGTAGATCCGGCAAGTTTCACCGGTGAAGATTGCGCTGAGTTACACGTGCACGGAGGTAATGCGGTTGTGACAGCCGTACTGTCGGCCATTGATTCAACCGCTACGGACGTAAGACAATCTCGCGCCGGAGAGTTCTCGAAAAGGTTACGGCGACGTTTCTACTTTTAGTCGACGGAAATCTATGTAGTATATTTTTATATTGAAATGGTTGTTATGTATTGATGTAAGACGTATATCTGTTAGCTATTTATGTCGGGACATAAGATGAATGCCTGTATGTATAGAGAAGAGTGTCACGTCTTATATATTTATTAAGTGCATTACATTAAGCGAAGTGGAGATGGGCCGCTATATATAGTCATTTGTCATGCGAGACGACTGTAAAGGAATGTTTGGACGATGCCGGACGTATCTACGTTGTATAGCGAGCGATGATAATAGAAATAGAAAATATATACGCATACAGTATATGGTATACTATAACAGTAACAATAATATATAACTGTATAAGTATTCAGATTTAGGTACACCCCGTGGAGGAAATAAGGTCAAAGTCCAACTTACATCTCCTCTCGTGTAGTAAACCAGCACCCTTCCCCAAACTCTATTAACGATACCCGTTTGGTTGAGGATTACTGTACGGTTCTTGTTATCCTTCGCATCCTTTAGGGCGTTTCAGAATGGTAAAATAGACCTGACGCAAGCTGAGGGATTACGAGACTTACTAATGGCCGAGACGGAACAACAACGATCTCAAGCCGTCAGCGAAATGCGACGAGTCGATGTTTATGAAACGTGGAGGACAGATTTAATTCAAGTTTATAGATATAAGCTTATATATATACTTATGTGTATATATATATATATATATATATATATATATATAAATATAAAATATACATATGTGTATATTTATATATTTATTGATCTAATATATGTTAATTGTTAAGTAATATTAACATATGATTTTTTCTGATCATTAACTAGTATTTATTTAACTAGATCAATAATAATATAACATAACATCTGTTGATAAAAACTAATAAATTAATCATAAATTTAATAAACAGATAAATATAATTAATTAAAAAAACTTGATGATATTAATTTTTTAATTATGTAACTGGCGATTTAAACAGAGTTATTTTTAAATTATTTAACTCTACTTTATATACTTCTCGATAAAATTGTTTTTAGAAATACTAATCATTAAAAACCTCAATTAACTTATTTACTAGAATAATATACTAGGTTGCAATTAAATGTAAAACCTATACAATATTTAATATTAATTTAAAATTTCTATAAAAATCTTTAAGATAAAAAGTTCAGTAATTATTGTACAGATATGAATCACTATTTACTCGAGTTGGTGATGAATAAATAGAGATAATGTATTTAAAGTCAGACTTCTGGAGGGAAATCTATGTATAAATAATAATAGCTAACTTTATTAATACTATTGATTGATAATTTATTTAAACACATATATAGTAGAAATATTTTATCGAAAGTATGAAGTATAAATATTTGCAATTAATTGAAATAATCAAAGAATAATACAAAATTAAAAAAATAAATAAATTAAAACATTTTACAGTGAGAAATTAGCGAAAATAGAATATAGTATAGCGTATAAATAATCGAAAATAAAAATAAAATACATTGTATTGTTAATGAGGGCTTCAAAATATTCTATTTCTACTTTAAATATATTGAATTCTTCTGAATATAGTTTAATATTTAACTGATGCATTAAACAGAACATGTTGAAAATCAAATAAACCGATACTAATACGAAAGAAACAAATGATGTAATACTTTTAAAATCTCTAAGAATAGTAATTTAATTAATTTTGTATTTTAATACTATAATATTTGAAACAAATATATGTAAAAATCTAAAGAAAATACCGAACAAACAAATTATAATATAATGCTTATTAATTTAAAATATGTTATAATAGTAAATTATTAATTTCATAGTATAGTAAATTTGAAAAATATATATAAAAATCCAAATATTTTATAAAAAAAAACGAAGTGATAATGCAATAAAGATAATAAAGATAACAAATTAAACATAAATTAATATGAAATTATAAATTTCCGTTAACAAAAGTTGTTTGTCAAACAGAATTTGTTTATTTTATTTTTGAAAGATGAAACAGATACAGATTTTATTATATCATTATCTAATGCATTCCATATATTAACTGATATATTATTAATTATATTTATAATTGTATTATCATAATTATGTATTACATTTAATTTTTTACAAATACCTCTAGTTCTACAATTATAAATGTAATTAAAATTAAATTATAAATTATATAATTCAAAATGTTAAGGATATCAGATATAATTATATCTGTATAATTATTTAAATTTTATCTGTATAATTATTTAAAATTTTTAAAATTATAGTTACATCTATTTTCAATCAACTTAGTTCAAGTGATTCTAATTTAAAAAAAATCAATATCTCTTAATATGATTTTGTAATTAATATTTTATGAATTTGTAATTAATCTTCCAGTAAATAACCGCTAAACTCTTTCAATTTGGTCGTTTATGAGACTACGAAATGTACTAACTTTTGAAATAGGTGACCTAATTATAGATGCGTATATTATTTCTATTTTAACTGTATATTAGTGAAATATTTATGTAATATTCATATATAATTAAGTTAATGGTGTAAACAAAATAATGTGTATCATAAATTATGATTCATAATACATGCAATGGAAACATTTATTATTAAATACAAGAAATTAATATACATTTATATTTATATACATATATAGAGTTTACTAATAATTTAAGATCACATTACCATTGCTATTATGTTGCATTCTTTCATGCAGTGCATCGGATATCTTGAAGCTTACATCGACTTCAGTGAATCGGACGACATCGAACATGGCTTAGAGAAAACAGGTATTTTATCATAAGTTTAAATTGGAAAATATGCTTGGTTGAAGTATGTCTTTTTGATACGTTAACAATTAAGTGAAATGTAATACAATTGCATTCTGACGAGAGAAATACTTTAATTAAACTGATAAATTGAATAAATATAATAGTTACAATTATGGAGATTCATTTAATATGTAATAGTAATAGTTAATATTATTATTTAAGATTAATTAATCAATATTAGTTTATAAGATTAATAAATATATATTATATAATATTACTATATCTCTATAATTTAATATTATTAACACTACATAATATAGTAATAGCAAAGATTTTCCAAAGGAAAGATATAACACTTACGCGAAATCGTGTAATTCGAATTTGTATACAAAATACCCTGGTGCCACCTATAGCGGGTTACTTTTAGGAACTATGCGTTGTTTATAATGTAAATTCGTATTTAACTATACACTTTTAAAATGTTAAATAATATGCTTTAAATTAATATTTATATGATGAAAACTAAGTGTTCATTACTAATATATAACAAACAAATATGATATGTATGTTTTAAATGCTATAAGTATATATTTAGTGAGTAAAAGCTAATTTATATTGCATGTAATTTAATAGAGCAATGAAAACATTGTTGTATGCAAACAGAGCCGAACCTAAATCTATTTCAGTGATTTCGATACTACTGCTAGCAACGGTTGGGGCTATTACTAAATTACGTTGAATGCATAGGGAGTGTTATATCTTTGCTTCGCAAAATCTTTGGTAATAGGCTATTTAACGTTCAATTGAACATGACGAATATGAATATTTATAATATGTGTACCCTTTATCGAATGTTTTATATTCACCTGTCGCTGTACCTACTGAACTATAGGCCACATATCTGCAGTCCTATATGATGTTATACATACAGCTGTACATGCTAATACACCTGCAGTCATACACGATCTACCTGTACAAGATGTACACGCTACCCTGACTATATCTGTTGTACACGTAACACTCGTCTATAGCGTATGTTATCGTTAGCAAATATTTATACTTTATACTTTAGATTATATTTTCGACTATGTATTTGCTTAAATAAATTATCAATCAAACACTCGTCTACTTATTAGTGGTATACGGATCGCTGTCTACGAGTGTGTGCGCTTGTCCGACGCGAGTACACAATGTGTTTAGCGTTTAGCCTGAACATACGTCGCGTACCTCAGTTCTAGACAAAGTCACCACGTTAATGCGAGATATAGACGCTCACCTCGCTACCGGAGAGAAGTGCCGTCTCATCAAACACGGGGTGAAGGTGTCTCTCGTGGGTAGGCCTAACGTAGGCAAGAGCTCCGTCATGAACTATCTGTGTTCGTACCGGTAGTGTGCTTAGTTTAGCTAACATCTATATTATTAGGAATATATATTCATTAATGGTTGTAGAGAACATATTATTTCCTTTACATATATATATATATATATATATATATATAGAATGATATTTTCTCCTTATGGAAAAGGGAAACTATGACTATCAGTTCAACAAGCTAAGATTCTTAAGTAATATTTTATACACAATATTTATTAGATATATTTTTCATTATTTCATATACAGATTCTGATGAATAATGTAAGAATGTATTAGGTTTATCAGTAAGATATTTTTATTTATTTCAAGAATAATAAAAATAATTTTAATATTTTGCAATAATAGTATTATCTATAATTTGGTAAATAAATTTGTATATTTACGAAGTTATTACTTATTTCATTCTAAAATTTGACTAAGTATTAAAATGATAAGCATTTAATAAATATAAAATGTATATTTAGTATCTTATTTGAAATAAAAATTAATAATTCATAAAAATACCAAACTTAATAATAATATTATTAATAACTGTGGCATATTTTATGAATTAATTAATAATGAAGAGTTTATTAGTAAACTCTTTATTATAATACCTATAACGATATAATACAAGTATTAACATATCACACACACACATACACATACACACACACACATACACACACATACACATACACACACACACATACACACACACACATCTGCGTACACTCATACATTGTTCACATGTTGCTCATTCCTATCTGCTCCTACTATTTCAATATTCCGCATAATACTGAAGAAAAATCTTTTGTTATAACCAGGCCTAGTTAATATGGGTCAAAGCCCAACATAAAATCAAAAAGCCCAAAATAAGAATTTTGAAAAGCCCAAAATAACATATTTGGGCTTTTTATTTTATTTTCGGCTATGGCCCATATCAACCGGGCCTGATTATAACTAACTTTTAACTTCATTATAACTATATACGATTACATTTTAGAGAATTGTTTTGTTTACTATTATTTAAGCGTGAAAATAAACTACTACTATTATCATCATCACCCTGACAGGCGACGACAACATTTCGATGGTATCGCCGATAGAGGGTACCACTAGAGATGTTCTAGAACGTCACGTCGACATGGCCGGCTACTCGGTCAGGTTCAGCGACACCGCCGGTATCACCTCTACCGACGACGACCTTGGCGAGACGCGCGACGACCTCGAGCTCGAAGGAATGCGTCGCGCCTCCAAGAGGTAACAGTGGTCACTAAACACCCGATTTCGTACGGATGTAACCGCTGCTAAACTATATAATAATTAATTTACCTTGACATTAATTGTACCTTTATGTAGTATAAGTAATATATATAATTATATCATATCGGTATATTGATGCATTAAATGTATTATTAAACTTTAGTTATGTATTATTATTCAAATATATAAAATTACAACTGTATATTTATTGTAAAAGGTACATAGTTACTAATTACCATTAGTATATAACTATTTAACTAATAACTTATAATATAGACTGTAGTGCAGACGATCATTTGTTATTGTGTTATGATGTTATTTATATTTAATCACGCGTAAACTTTCAGTCTACAATTTCGCGTTTCCCCTATCGCGAAGTATCTACGAGTAATTAGATATAAATGAATCGATAACGCGCGCCTATGATTTATCAGTGTCGCAGCCTTACCGATGATCACTACGATGTACTTAATGACTCACCCCCTCCCCCCGCCTCTCACTAGCATGAAGGAGTCCGACCTGAATCTGATAGTTCTCGACGCCTCATCGCTTTCCTCCGCTGCCGACGTAGATGCCCAAGTGGAACAGTTCACGCCCCCCGCCACCGCCGGTGATAAACCCGCCCTCGTGCTGATCAACAAGAGTGACCTCCTGACCTCTGACCTCTGTACCGTGGCCGACCTCTCCTCGCGTAACGACGTCGTCTTGTTCAGCTGTAAAACGGGCCACAATCTGGAGACGTTATCGCTCCGTCTACTCGACTTGATAAAACACATGTTGGTGATGTTATGTAATGCCACTATTACATAATAGAGAATCTTAGCATCGAACGCATACAATCTATACTTTTATAAATTATAGAATGAATTCATATTTCTAATCGTTTTAATTAATGAGGTCATATATAAATATTATAATAATAATGCAGTTATATAATGATTTAGTTATTCGTGTTATATACGTATGTTAATCTTTCACGTGAAATATTATAGAATATAGCCTATTATATATTCAATATTATATTTAGAAAATTTTCTTGAAATATAATATATATTAGTTATAGAATATAGAAGTTGCTCAATACATTAACTAAATATATATATATATATATATTCAATATTTTTTTCATAAATTTACTAACTTTTCTCTTAATACCTACTAATAGTTATTATTGTTTAGATATGCATAGGACATATATCATTTATACAATATTTATGTTATTGTATATATGTTACGATTGACTTATTATGTATATTTTATTCCGAATATAAAACTGCATGTGAACTACATATATTTGTTACTTTTTAATATTATGAATATAATATTTATTAATTAAATGTTATTATGTTATAAGTGTATATATATAATGTAAAACGCATAATTAGATATGCATCCTACATTGTTGATATTTTTATAGGAATTAAAAATTATATTAGATTTTGTATCTCACATGTTATTTTAAAATGGAAATTATAACTTATATTTTAACACAAGTAATTATTCATTACATTTATATGTTCAATATAATATTCAATTTTAAATGTTTAATTTTACCTATGAAATATATAAGAGATATATTTTAATATATCGATTTAAAATTTGTTTAAATTTTGAATTATAACTCAGTGATTACTCTAGAATTACTATATTCATTTTAATGATTTTGATGATACTACTGTCCCCTATATATGCCTATATAATATTAACCTAGGCTACTGCTATTATACCTAGTAGATATACTTCGCTAACATCTAACTTATCATTATCCTCTGATCTACTAAACATTTGCTATTTATTACTAAATATTCCGATAAATGTTTTATTGTTATTTTTAAATTGATAACATATACTATTATATATTATTTTATTATATTCTTTATTCTTTATTTTACAATTACATTTTTGTTGTCAATAAATGTTATGCTATAAAATATTTAAGATACAAATAAGACGAAATTTATTTTCTAAAATTAAAATATTTATTTTATTTATACCAATAACAATGCTATTAAACAATGTTTACTATATGCATTATATTAAATTTAATTTCAATATGATCTTTATTAAATTCAATATTTTGTTATAATTTATATAAAGTCATTGATTACAAAAGAATGTATTTTCTATTTACAATGTAGTATATTATGAGTAATTAAAAATCATATTAGTATGAGAAATATATATCAATATTTATATATTATATAGAATAGAATAGATATTTGGATGAGTTTATTAGAATAATTGAATTTCATTGTTTTTTCTTTTAAGATTAAATTTCATTGTTCTTTTTTTTCCAAAAGTCTTCAAAATAAGACCTTGGTCTTTTCGTATTATTACCAGTGATTCATTCATTGAGCAAGGAACATAAGTGAAAATAAGTAAAGAAATATTTGTTTTGACTTTGAATAGTTAATTATAGATTTACATATACATACAAACAAACAAAACAAACAAAATATATAAAGAAAAACATACATAATAATAATAATAATAATATTTATTTATTGAAATCTCATATATATATATTGAATACAATACAAATAACGGATACAAATGGACCCCTCAAGAAGTCATAGACTTGTACATGTTATAAATAACTGTGAGAGGCCCCGGACAATACAATACAAATAGTAACATTTTTTTTCTTGTGTTTTGATTTATAGTTTATTAAGTTCTTTATAAACACAAGAGAAAATCAATAACTGCCTGGAGTCGAACCCGGGACCTCTGGCTTACTAGCTTTTGGTTGTCCCACTGAGCCATCGACCCCAGACTAACATTACATTGACAACACACATAAATATAAATAATTCGTATATATATTATTGTAAGCTATATTTTTTTATTATTTTATTAGTTTTTTTTTGTTTGATTATAAGTTTCAATATGAATTATATATTTTTTTTTTTTTATTAATTTATTAATCTTTTAGTTAGATTTAAAAAAATGTAATTTAACTATTTATTTATCTATAATTAATTTGTTATCTATAATATAATTCATCATTGCATAACTTATTTGTAACTCTTGTCTTCAACAAATTTTCATTTATCATATTTTATATATTTGTCGATAATAAGTTACAAAGTTATGGATGTTTGATTATTAGACTGTATATGGTTCTTGGTGATTCGGAAATTGTAATTAAATACGTTTTTTTCAAGTATATTTATTATTTTGTTTGTATGTATTTCAGTTCAGTTTGCAAATTAATTGTATCTATCAGAATTTGTATGAATGAATTTGATCAAATTGAAGATTAAAAATATAATTTTAGATTTTATTTAGATTAATATTTATTTAATAATATGAGCTTTGAAATCAGTTGTATAATTATAGATAGTTATATAGTAGCATATAGTTAGAAATAGTCATATAGTTAGATGGATATGTAGTTATATATAAATGTATCGAGTTCATATTCAAATTTGGAAAAATATAAAATAATATGACATATGGTGTACCAATAGTTTTGCGATTTAATTATAACATATAATATATAATACAACAATAACTATATTAATGTCAATTGTAATAACTATAATACTAACTGCGATAATAACTATAACAGCATCACTAACCACACACCCCACCCCTTCGCCAGGTGTACGGTATCCGACGTGGAAAGCGCCGTGCTAGCTCAGCACCGCCACCGCCTCATACTAGAGGAGTGCATCCGCTGTCTCCGGGCCTACCTGGACACTAGACACGACTGCGTGGTTGCCTCGTATCATCTGCACGCCTGCGCCAACCTTATGTCCAGCTTGACCGGTCGCATTCACACCGACGACGTACTCGACGTGATCTTTAGCGAGTTCTGCATCGGCAAGTGAACGCCCCTACGCTACACTTACAGATGGGGGGCGGCCACACTCGGCAATATGTTCGAAGCCGCGTTCGGGAATAATCGCAAACATCGTAAACAGTGTAATACTTACTATTACTGTAAACAGTGCGAGTATTGTTCACTAATAGTGGTGAACGTGTTCGAGTGCGACCTCAGCCTTATAACCATCGCTGTATGTAAATATACCTTATACGCGTATAGGTAAGCCATGTTTTGTTACGTATTGTGTACGTTTATTTTTATATATTTCAATAATTTAAATATATTATTGTGATTTTATTTCGCCGATTTTATATATAATTTTATATATTTTAAAGTTAAAACTTAATATTTTGTTTATAATCACATGTTGGCCAGATATTAGATATTCTTTTGTAAATATGTAAATATGTAAGATAAGTATATACATTAACTCTATTTTAAATAGTGTGTATTATCGATATTAAATTTCATAGTAAAAAATAAAATTTGATTCATATAAAATTAATAAATTTTATGAATATTTTTTTAAATTATATATATTATATTTTATACAAGTGTGCAGTATGTATATATACATACTTATACATAAGTAAGTAGTATCTTTACAGGATTATTATATTCAATTAGTCCTCTCATTATTATTTCCATAAATATTTATAATAAATTATATATTTTTATTTATATATAAATAATAATATCTATTTTATCATGCTACTAATGATATTAAATGGTATTCATATCTGGGAAAATCTTGATTAATAATATTGTTCAACACAATATCGTTCTTTTCTTCTTGTTTCATCCTGTCCAATCATTGTACAATTATTGTATATGATTACGCATTACTTCATTTAGTATCCTCTTTCTCATAGAATTCTCAATCGTGATTTCAGTTCAATGAAAGAATTTCTGCTGAGAAAAATGATACTTCTCTTTCAAACATGAAAACAATTATCATATTGAAATTTCATTTGATGTAATGAATAGATATTTTACTTGTAGATATTTTTCTAGTATATGTATTAAATATAATAGCAAAGTAGGGTTTTAACTTTTATTATAGTTATTACTGGAGTTATATTTATTATTATTTATTTTTATTGATTATAATCATTTTAATTGATAATTATCTGAAATTATATTCCTTCACATTTATTATTAGAATATAATGACAGCACACTTACGTCATATAAACCACTTGATATAAATCACATGATATATATATATATATAAATTATCAATAATTAAATATATATATATATATATATAATATTGTATGTGATGTTACTACCAATTCATCATACATATGTTATTGTTATACATATACCACTAGTGTCATGGATACACATAATATCAATATAAAATAAATAGGTAGGTAGGGGAAAGTAATCTAATACGGACACTAACAATAAATTGTCTTAACATTTTATGACTCATTATTTTTATTCAAAAATTACAAAATATTAATATTATATGATTATAGATATTATTGTGATTTTTAAATTTTATTTAATCTTTTAATTCCATAGATAAGGGTGTGTCCGTATTCGGTTACTTTACAGAGGGGAATTCCCCTATTAATATAGATGTATAATAGAAACATAAGGTAAATAATATTATCTATACCTAATATTACTTAACATATAATACCGCATATGATAGGTATAATGTTCGGAAGGTCAACCAATAACCGCACTCTTACATATGTTTACCATTAACATTGTAACAGTGACAAAAATAAGAAGAATTCTATAAAGTTAAACTAGAAATTGAATATTTCGATGCCACTTACAAAATAATGTATTTTATTTCTATTTTCGATTATTTTTACGCTATCTTTTATTTCTATTTTGATCATTTTTCGTTTATTTTTACGTATATATGATTTATTTCTACTTTCGATTGTTTTTCGTTTATTTTTACGGTAACTGTAAAACGTTTTAATTTCTTTAATTTTTTAATTTCGTATTATTCTTTGTTTATTTCTATAACGTATGTTATCGTTAGCAAATATTTATACTTTATACTTTCGATTATATTTTCGGCTATGTATTTGCTTAAATAAATTATCAATCAATCAACAGTAATAACGATTGTTATGAATAAGCGTGATAACCACGATAACAGATGACCTTCACGTGACCTGTATGACACTCGATACGCATGACCGAACATTAATCTTATCCCCCTCCTCATAACATTATCCGTGCTGCGATCAATCAACACGGCTTTAGATCGAATTATTAATAATTTGTATAAAAAATGGGTACGGTTAACTAGGCCTAGTTATTCAGGTGTATACCTTTATACCTGGATGTATACCATGTATACCTGCATGTATACAATTGTATACCTATATACCATTGTATACCTTTAACATATTAATAATATAGGTGATCATTTTATTATAAAAATTAATATTCAATAAGGCGTTTATCGGGTAGGTCGTCCTTGATCCATGTAATTAGGAAATCATTAATATTAATACATAATATTATATTATTAATATAAATATTATTTATTATAATATTAATTATAATATTACACAAATTTCGACAATCTATACATATTCAAATACAATTTGACTTAAGTCAAAGAATAAATTCTATATGATACAATAAGTACATTTTACTTCAAATAAACCATACAACAAATATAATGAAGAGAATACCTACTACTTAATTTCTAATACCACTTGATTATGTAATACTTAAAATTCTTACCCAATATAATTGCATACCTTCCATCATTCAGTAACAAATGGTACAATATTTTATAATATCATAAATCTTACAATATGTATATTTTTTTATTAAATATCAATAAGAAAGCTATTTGGAGATAAAATAACATAAAGTTGTAGTTATTTCGATATCGATTAATATATATATATATAAATATAATTTTAGTTGTTAAATTAATTTGTAATATAATTTAATAACTATCCATATCATAATATCATAATAAACATGCTAGAATAACATAGGCTATAGGCTATAAAACATAACCTATATTTCGTTTATAATGTCTATGCATCATTAGATTCTACGAATAAACAAGAAGTGCCCTACATAATTATATTTTAAAATGTGTCATTTTAAACAGAATCATTTCATGGATTGACTTGTAAAACAGTTTTCTCATTGGTAGGTATATACATTTTGTATGAAATTAAAAATAAATTGTTCGCATATTTTGTTATATACTGAAATGAATAGGAAATAGTGGGCTTACAGCTTACACCTATCACATAATAATAGAGATATTTCTAATAAATAATTCAATAAAATAATTATATTTAAATATATTTCATAATTGTTATATTGTAAATAATAATACCATATAGAAATGAACAAAACACGTAGAATATAAAAATGTATAGATACATTTATAAAATCTGAATACAGTATGGGGAATACATTGTTAGATAAATAAAAAATGGAAATATGCTTCTAACAAATAATACATTGCATAATAAAAGCATACATCTATTAATAATATATGCGAATAATATCTATAAATATTGTGATAATAATATGTATCTTTTTAAAAGTCTTTTGAAATCTTTTTTTAAAGACAAATATGCCTTCATGGATTTTCATCCTATATTTGTTGTGATCATAAAATAATATTGAGTTATGATATCGAGTATACTCTTTATATATATAGAATATGGAACTATTAAATTAAAAGTTGCAATGTTATAGCATACTTATTGTCTTTCCTCACAAATTTAATATTTTGTGGACAATTTTCTACATTTTAAATTCAAATTTAAGCAACCAATATTCTTATATATTATTAGATCGCATAACTTAATAATAATATAATTAATAAATGGTTAGTTGCTATTAGATAATATAAAGGTCCATATATATAATTCATATAGTATCTAGGAATCCTAAAATTAATACATTTATTAATATATTCATTTACAAAGGTATTCAATATAGAATCAATAGGGGACAGTAACCGAATACGGACACTCTCGGTATCTCAGAAACCATAAATCCTACAAAAAAATGTTTAATGAATGAAATATTCAATATTATATAGATAGTCTAAATAAGTATTTTTTATTTTTTAAGTATTCAAAATAATGCTGATATATCCAATAAACTGATTTTTTTATTACATTTTTAAATTTATGAAAAAAATGTCAACCTAAAACCTTCTCAAGAATATAAAAATGTATCGATATAAAATATAACAATATATTATTAAAAACTAAAGCATTCTAAAAATTATATACATAATTGCTCTATTTGTTATAAAATATTAATTAAGTTATAAGCATATATCTAGAGGTCATATAAATCCATAATATGGATACTCTATATGTCTTAATACGGATAACCAATCAGTGAGCAGCATGTCAACTATTCTGATTTTCATAAAAATCGCGTTCGTTATAATATAGATACCACCATTGAAGCTAAATCTAAAAATGTTATTATTTAGATACTTAAATTGTATTATTAATTAAAAAATAATAAAAGTAAATAAATTATTAACTAATTAAATTACATTAAATTATTCATAAAATTAAGTATAAATAATGTAATTGTAATTTATCTTATTGTTTCATCAATAATATATAGTTTATCTAGTGGTATATAGACTATATACTATAGGGTTTCCGTATTATAATACAGCGTGTCCGGGGCACTTAATACGGACACCCCCGTTATATATATAGAATAAAAATATTAAATCAAATTTTAAAATCACAATAATATCTATAATCAGATAATATTAATATATTGGAATTTTTGAATGAAAATATGTAGTCATAAAAATACCATTTATTGTTAAAGTGTCCGTAGGTTACCTCATTAAACCTATTAGGTTACTTTCCCCTACTTAGGTATACCTATCAATATATTTATATAAGAGATGTACCTATATTATAATCAATACTTGATATTTAAGTTACTGACATTTAAATTTAATTCACAATCTACTAAATAATTTATAACTATCCAATATAATTAAAATATAAAAATGATAATAAATATGAATTCACAGTAAATTGTTGTGTACGAAAAGTCGTGTATTGGCTACGCTAGAACAAGTGTATTACACCATAGAGCTAGAGAGAATCTCTCTAACTCTATGGTATTAAACTGATATTTTGTCACTATAATTCTATTTTAAAATTTAATTTAGTTTTTTAACACTGAGATAACATGGATGTCGATATTATGTGCAATTAGTGTGAACATTTATGAAAATGTATGTTGCTTAGGTAAAAGTTTATAACTATGTAACAAATTATGAAAAATACAAAATATTTTCAGCACATTGTAAAATATAATTATATCTATAAGATTTATTTTAAATATTTAAAATACCTACATTTTTAAATGATTGAGAATTGATATTGTACTTCAAAATTTCATAAATTAAAGTAGTTGTTATAGTTGTAAAGAAAAAATCGGTTTTTTGTTTATATTCAAATATTAAAAAAAAAATTATACTTATATGAATTTACATTTTATATATTAATTATTTGTTGATTGTCATTATCTTTTAGAAGATCTCTAGGGTCACCCTAGTAGGGTGTCGATGTTAATTGCATATCGATATTAGATCATTCTCCTCTACATACCAATAACCGGCCGGTTATATTTAAAACATATAATTAATAATAATAATACTTTGAATATTAAATAAAATGTTTCAATGTTCAATAATGAGCAATCTTTATAACATTATTTCAAATTGTAGTATCTTAATTATCAATATAAGTATGATTATAATTGTTATTTAAGTTGACACATAAATGAAATTATGATGATTTAAAAAAAACCATAGATAGGGTACTTAAGGGATACCCTACTTAAGGGAAAGTAACCTAATAATGACAGTGCCCGAATACGGACACTCTCGGTATCTCAGAAACCATAAATCCTACAAAAAAATATTAATGAATAAAATATTCATAATTATATAAATAGTCTAAAAAAGTATATTACAAAATATACATTAAAAATATGTCTGATATATCCAATAAACTGATTTTTTTATTACGTTTTTAAATTTATGAAATTTTTTTTACTTAAAACCTTCTCAAGTATATATAAATGTATCGATATAAAATATAACACTATATTATTAAAAAATAAAGCATTTCAAAATTAGATATTAAATTTTAATTTTTGTTATCAAATATTCATTAAGTTATAAGCATATATCTAGATATCATATACGTTCCTAATACTTATACTCTATATGTCTTAATACGGACACCCTATAACCAATAATTTCGCAGCGTATGAACTATTCTGATTTTCATAAAAATCTCGTGCGTTATAATATTAATAGGGTTAATTAATATTAATTAACCTACCACCAAAAAAAGAAAAATCTAAAATTGTTATTATTTATATACTTAAAGTGTATTATTAATTAAAAAATAATAAAAATAAATAAATTATAATTATTAACTATATTAACTATATTAACTAATAATTATTAACTATAGTTAATAATTATTTACTATAGTTAACTATTGTTAATTATAATTAAATTAGAATAAATTGTTCATAAAATTAATTATAAATAATGTAATTGTAATTTGTTTGATTAATTCATAAATAATATATAGTTTATCTAGTGTGTATATATATATATATATATATATATATAGTGTCCGTGTCCAAACACGGATATTTAGTATGTGTAAAACACGGACATATAGTCTGGAATTTACAAGACATATAGAATTGGTCCAACATACATTTTTTTAATATTCGTTATTTTAATATATTTTATTTATTTAAACACTCTATAATAAAGAGTATAATTAATACTATTCTACAACCTATATTAAATTAATCTGCATTATGTAATACACGTACATTTGTATTATACCTATATATATATATATATATATATATATATATATATATATGTATATTGCCTATATATGTGATACTCGATATTAGGATATTTTTATATGGTGAAATATAGTAGATATACATATATAGAGAAAAGTGAAAACTATGTATTGATTCATAGGGAACCCCGTATTTCATAGGAGAAGGATTAGACGAAGAATTATATATTTTGACACTCTACGAACTGACAGGTATGAATTCAATCAGGAAACTGCAATGTCTCTAATTCCAAACAGGTGAAGATGTTTTTAAATCAATTATAAATTACAATTCATAATTATAATTATAATTTATAATACATATACTCCAATCATAATTATTAATAAAGGGGTATCCCACTACCAGTATTTCCGGAAATAATATCCTGAAATGTTTGATAGAAAGTAATTTGCTAACAAGTTGTAGTGGGATACCACCTTTATAAGTACTCAATTTATGGCAAGTTGCCGGAATGTAAGCCCAGTAAACGTTTGTAAAAAAAATAGAGGCATTAACGCGTCTATTTGTCGTAGATTTATTTTACAAGGTTGTAATTTTATAGACGCCTTAATGCGTCTATCATGGCTATGCAAAGAACGCGCATTAAATGTTAATGCGTCTATTTTTTTTGCAAGGATGTAATTTTATAGACGCATTAACGCTCATATTATTTTGCAAGGTTGTAATTGTATAGTAATATTGGAACAAAGTTTAATACAACACTAGGTGTGAGACAAGGCTGCTTATTATCGCCTATTCTGTTAATAAGATTAGCTACAGCAGTTTCAGCACTAGTAAAACTGGAAAAGATCTTGCGTAGCGGAGAAATCGAATTCAAACTTAAATTTAGATTATACAACTCATTAGTTCTGTCAACATTGCTTTATGGCTGTGAAACATGGACTCTTCTATAGCAGAGTCCAAAGAAGAATCAAAGAAGAAGATCCGAGGTTTTGAGTCAAAAGCTCACATGGGGTTTCTTGAATATAAGCTATAAAGAAAGAAAGATGAATATATTGGTCAATAATTTAATAAATGAGAAAGTCGGCTCGTATGTACTTATTCTTGATATACATTATTTTCCTTCGCATGATTATATGATATAATCATGCGAAGGAAAATGAAAAAATTCGGACATATAACTCGACACGATTCAATGTCCAAAACAATTCTTCAAGTCTATGTCGAAGGTAATAGAAAAAGAGGAAGACCAAAGATAACTTGGTTAAATGATATTTTTGAATACCCTAATCTCCCTCTTCAGAAACTTATAGTTATTTCAAAATATCGTTATAAATGGAAAAAGTTAATAAAAACATTGTCATGTTCTCCCCCTACGATGCCTACGTCACGGGACTAAGTAACTAAGTAACTAAGTAACTAACTAACTAAGTAAGTAAGTAACTAAGTAACTAAGTAACTAATTGTATAAACGCATTAATGCGCATATTGTATTACCACATTTTAATTGCATAAAGATAGACGAATTAATGCAACTATTTTTACGCACAAATATGTGGTAATAAAATATACACGAAATAGACGCACTAATGCTACCATTTTTATGCAATTAAAATGTTGTAATAAAATATACACGAAATAGACGCATTAATGCAGGTATGTAAAAAAAGAAACACTATGTATACGCATAATGTAGCTATTTTTTACCACTGTTATCTGGGAGGTATCTATAGATAATGTAGTTATAACTACACTTAAAGTTAACTTGCAAGAAAATCACTTTCTAAAAATACTGGTAGTGAGATATATCCCACTGGGGTATACCAGGGTATACACCAGGGGATACCCTCTTAATATATGTTAACATTGTATTAAAATAATAATTTACTGTATTTAATGATAAAATGAATAAATTCATTATCAAATAATAAGTAACATTTGTTGATCTACCACCTAATAATTTTTACTCAAATATTAACCTTGCTACATTTATTCACCTACCTAGTAATCTTTCCTATAATACAAATTCCTCTACTTCTGTACCCGAGTCCTAACCACTAACTATATATGTGTATCTCCAACTACTACTGTATCTCCTACACACTCTCCTAATAATTCTACGTACACATGACCGATTAGTCCCAGCAAAAAGTAATATCCGCATAATAGCAGCATAACAGCATATTTAATAGCCTCAAATGTTTACATTGTGCTATTATGCTGCTATTATGCGGCTATTACTGTTTGCTGGAGTGGCTCTAATTAACATTTAATCTCGTATAGAAAATTCCCTTTTACTAGTAACCTACATTAAATATTATTCCTTCGTGATAATTGCCCTCACATAAATATTGATCTCACCCGATGACACTGCTATCTTCTCCCTTTCCTTGATATAGGTTGCACACTCTTAGTCTCCCCAGCAACCATAGTCGTGGAGGAGGTGTAGGAGTTCGTATACATCATGAGTTACCTATTCATACGTATACCCATCCTACTTGTTAATATAGTGATTGTCTTCCTGCTTCATTTTCACTCTCCAAGACGAACATCACAATTTCTATTTATATTATTTATAGACCTCCAAACCCTGATTATACTCTGTCCTTTAATGGATTTAACGATCTCATTTGAATTATAATCTCCATTATCCTGGGTGATTCCAATTATTATTTATACTCGACCCAATATCCTCATTCAAGTCTCAAGTATCTTACTGACTCCTTAAACATGAATAAAGTCAATTTGTCTACCTATTCTGCCAGGAATTCTCTCGACATTATTATCTGCAGGTCTCATAATTAATGAAATTATTTTATTATTGTACCAAATCTGATCTTCTTACAGACCATTTAATCATAACATGTACAGTTATTCTCCCTCTACTTCCATCTTTATCGAAGAAATTCATTATAGAAAAATAGAATCTATAAATATTAATTTATTCTCCTCTGAATTGTTATACACTATATTATCATTACCCATATCTACTGAATCACTAAACTCCACTCTCTCCCTTCCACTTTACAAATATGCCCCTATTTTATCAACTATTATTTCTCTGTATTCTAATTACCCATGGTTTAAATCTATTATTGTTAAACTCAAATGAACTCTACGTAAAACTTAAAGATCATATTGTCATGTTTCTTTTCCTGAACCCTTTGTCTTTTACTAATCATCGCAAATTCTACAAATTAAATATCATTAAAGCATAATATTCTTTCTATATAAGTACAATAAATAGCATTTTCTCCAATCATATTGACACATTTTCCTTAGCTAAGCAACTTATTGCGCCTGCTCCCGATTTATATTGGAGTCGACCAACACCCCCAAATAAAATCGACCAATACCATTTCATCGCATAGAGTATTATTATGTTATCTTCATTCAATTATTAATTAATATTTATAATGATTTTTTTTCATTTTATGTAGAATATTGTGTAGTTTAATATAATAAACAAAAAAATTTCAAGAATATATCAATAATTTCGTTGTCATTTACTATTAACTCTCCGCTATTTTTGTTTACAATAAAAGCATCGACCAAACCTTGACGTCCCCTATGTATAGCCTTATGATAAGTCATATTTAGTTACGCAATATTTTAGTTAATTAACATTCTTAATGCTTAAGAAATCATCGTGTAGGACACTTATACGAGCATGAGGTATTCACATCATGTACAGTTGATATCAAATTGCTACTTAATTTCTAATTAAGTTTTGTGTCTTGGTAAGAAATATAACTTATATAGTCTTATGTGTAAACATTATATTTACTTTATTAAATATAAATTATTTAATTTTGGTCAAATCTTAGTAGTATCATACTACTACTGGGTATAGTTGTAGTAGTATACTTAAGTTATCCACACAAATTCTAATTTATTACATTATTCGTAAGTGAGATATAATAATAATAATAATAATGTAACGATATAGATGACGTCACCCATAACAACATATTACAAAGTATGCATAAACATCTCACTAGAGCGACGTTACCGATGTAGGCCGCCAGCTGGACGACGTGTAATACGATACATCGAGGTTACGAGATGATCAATAGGTGGTCGGCCAGTCTCCCCATCATCCCTCATCCTCATCAGTTACGTCACCGTACCGGCTCTCGTTTAAATACGGGGCTACGGCGGGCTTCTTCACTGCAGTCTTGCTATCGACAAGGTAAACTTCTCTTTCTTCATCTCGACTCATCTATTTATAATATATCATATATTATATATGTATATATATATATATATATATATATATATATATATATATATATATATATATATATTCAATATATATATATATATATATATATATATATATATATATATTGATATATGATTGTGAAATGAATTTAAATTAACGTATTGTAGTTGAGTATAGTTTCCTTAGCTAGTGTGAACATGGTGTAATATCAGGTTACTTATGTGACATACCTATAGGTTACCTGGTACACCTACGACTGTACGTGATAAATCGTCTCGATAAATGAGCGGCGTATCAATAGAGTATATGCAAAATGCTGTTATAACGGAATTTTTAAATATCAATTTATTTTCCTGCATGATGTCTATTTTAAAATAACTATATATGAGCTAGATTTGCGAATTAAAACTTATAATATAATTATAATTAATATATGAAATAATTATAATTGTAATTGATATGTCAGTAACGCATAACTACTTAACAGATTATCATATGCTGCGTACATTTAACATAATGTACTTTAATTAACATTATTTACTTTAGATTTCTATATTATCTTTCTTTAAAACTAGTTAGGTAATACCTAGATAGTCCTATATATTAATTGAATGCTAACGTTATTATGGTATGTCAAACATTGACTTTAATTTAAATGAGACATATTCTTTCTCGATCAAATGTGCGATGTATGTTATATATTTAGATATAACACATTAACTAATACATATATCATAAAGTAGTAATACATACTTATAGGGTATTCATCATTTAAGAAATTTCAGGGTTAACTCATAAAGGTCGAAGCCATTTATAATATATAACATCTTTGATTAACTCTATAGAGAATTATAATGATGACGATAATCATTATAATTACTAATACTAATTACTAATTATATATATATATACATATATATTATAATAAAGTTTATTCTAAGTATCTCTAATAATAGTTTATATATTGTAATACATATAGAATAAACCAATACGTACCCATGTGTATACATATATTCCTGTCGAATGAATTCATTTATTACTGTATATAGTTACCATGGTACTTACACCGTGACTAGACCGCTTTCTATAGCCACAGTGTACAGTGTACAATGCGCATGATACACTCTACATTATACAGTGTACAATGTAGAGTGTACAATTTATAGTGTACAATGTAGAGTGTACAATGTAGAGTGTACAATGTAGAGTTACGTCTAAACTAGTTACGTAATGCATTGTTACAGACGCACCATGAAGTTGTTAGACGTATTGTTATTAGCGTGCAGCCTCGTGCTATTGTTCTCCGAGGTTAGTACACTTATCTGATATAACCCTATATAACCATATTTATAACCTTATATATAACTCTGTATAAATATCCCTATATATAACCCTATATAACCCTATATATAACCATATATAACCCAATTTATAACCTTATATAACCATATATATCATACTTATATTACCAGGTCGAGCTATCTCTACAATCAATGATTTTTTCTCCAGTTTACTATATTTCTCATTGCCGTTTTTAGTAGTATTCCATGTTTTGTTGTTACGTGCAATGGTTCCCGTAATAGTACATCGCTTATAAGACATTGTTTCTTCGCCAGTGATGCACTGATAAATGTAGTATATGTTATTGCTCTAGAGAAAGTCTTTGTAAATTAATATTAGGATTAACCTAAAAATAATATTTGCATAGATTTCTCGTTAGTTCACCAGCTTAAATATAACTCAACCAGTGGCATCCGTGTGTATGCAATCTATTTCTCGAGCTTGAGTCCACATTATTGATTCGTATATAATAACAGAATCAATTTCTGCTATAAAGTGTTTCTTTAGCTTAGTTGATATATTTGACTTCCATATTGCCTAATGCCTATGTGGCTCAGTGGCTAAGGCGTCAGATACACAAGCAGTAGGACACGGGTTCAATCCTCGTCCTGACCATTAATTAATTTTGTAAAATAGGTCTTAAAATATTATTTATAAGTTATCTTATATATATTGTGTATAAATAAATGATCGGCTCTCGTTAAAACTATGGATGCCTCAACATGAGAACGGCTTTGAAGGGACATTAGAGCCATATATGGTTATAAGTAAAAACCCCATCTAAGTTCCTGAAGGGGATGAAAGGACTTCACTAAATAACAATAACAATAATAATAAATATAACAATATTGGGTACATACTATTTAACGCTGCCCAAGCTTTAACAATCCTGAAATTTACGATATGTTTGGTTGTTCCCATATAGCTTCCTAGGTATTTAAAATCGTCATCTTTCTTGATATAATCGCTATACATTATATAATTTGTATCTTTTTGGTTCAGACACACATACTCAGTTTTTCAGAATTATGTATATATATGTATAATGTATACCGATATCTTTGCGGCTTCTTCGATTTTATGCAGCAAAAAAAAACCCTTTAAGCTATCGTAGATGGTTGCTATATCACCAACATGATAGGCATCTGTGCTATGTATTGCAGGGTATCTTCTGATCATTGTAGTGTTATAGTGAAACCATGATGAGTGCTGTTTTTCATTGAATTCTTCAGTAATGATCAACACATAATCTTGCTATAATGGTGCGGCCGTATCACCTCGTAGAACTCCAGTATTACTATCAAATGAGGATGTATATTCATCAGGTGATCGAACCATTGATAGAGTGTTTTAGTATAGAATCATAATCGCATTGACTATTTCTAAGGGTATCCCATATGTATGAAAAATCATCTTCACCTTTACACGATGTAGAGAATCGACATTTTTTGATAAATCTATAAATAACAATGTAGATGGGTAGATTTTGCGACCTCGTTCCTTCCAGTATTCATCGGATAGAACTTTCCATGTGGTTAATTTGATTCTATGACAATTATTTTTATTCTTTCTGAATATAGTCTATATTTCTGGTCTTATATGGTGTAGTAGGAATTAAATTGTATATCTTTGCTGCTATTGATGAAATCATTATACCTCTATAGTTTTTTGGAATATGGAGATTTCCTTTTTTTGTGAAATATAATATTCTATCCTTCTGTCCATCAAACTAACCCTAACCTATACACACATATATAAATGCATAAACCTATATGTAGTAGTGAGAATATGTCAATATTAAGGATAGGTGATCCCGATCCTTTTGAAATTAGCGATCCCGATCGTAATCGCTAATTTAAAATGATCACACATCATTATCACACATCACTATAGGATTATAATAGTTGACATAGATATTACTTCAAATCGTTACGTCACTCCCCGATCACCGAGTTAAATACTACTGTACAATGTACATCGAACAGTGTACATTGTACATTGTACAGTAGGTACCTATCCATATATCGGAATATCTAACGACCGCGAAAAGTCGAGGCCATATTCGCGAACAATCGTCACACACTCGTGTTTGACCTATAAACCCCGATTATTATTCGCCAATATGGCCTGCATAACTTTAATGATCGCACTCCGACGACCCGCACCACCGCTCAACGCACATACCGCACACCCCTGCAGTTATCCCACGCGTTAACCGTCAAGGAGTACGTAGACAGAGACGATGGTGAATACAAATACACCCAGGTGTTGATGACGTCATACGGAGGTGTCGACGTCCACGTGTTGAGAATGACGTCACAGAAATGGATGGATGGTCAGTATAATTTGTTATTTTTATATAATACAATATCCAAATATATATATATGTATATAAACATATTTATCAACTTTGTTATTATCCCGAATATGAAATTAATATATATATATATATATATATATATATATATATATATATTACACGATGTAACATTAGAACTGTACATATATAGATACATTATTAACCTGTCATCACATAACGCTATATTATATAATGTTACTTACCTCTTACTACCCAATGGTCCCCGATATTACCTCCGATACATATTGATACCAGGTACTTTAAACCCGTTACCACATATAGTAATGGCTTACCTTTATATTTAAATTACCGTGTAATTTAGTGTGGCTTGTGTATTCGAATGTTCTAGTGTATAGGTTAAGAGATATAGGTATGGAGGAATTAATAGGTTAATAGATATAGTTATGTTCAAATGTAGATGCTAAGAGACTAGGAGGTGTAGAGGTGTAGATATGTACACATACACATATGTATACATATACATATAGTTCACCCTGTAGGTGTGTAGAAAGATATGAAAATTTAGATAGAAGTGCAAGGATGTAAATATATGAATAATACTGTATGATATGTAGACATTATAATGTATTATAAGAGATACCTAGATGTAAATATGTAGTATATTAAGATACTATTTGAATAAATCATTTGTTACATAGTATTATTATTATCTCATAGGTAGCGATATATCATGTACTTTATTATTGATAACCTGACATTAATATATCTTCATACCCATTTATGAATTATACGGTATTATATATATATATATTTCATCTAATCTGCAATAGGTAGAAAGTTGATGACGTGTCAATAAACATGAATCATAAAGTCAATTATCATGACTCATACATTAGGGTATCACGTTATAGATGTAATGTTGACCGTAGTTTTTCTAACAAAACTTCTTACGGAAGTGTACATATCATGCAGGCCTATATGTGTTTAATGCAATACGTGTATCCCTTCAACTGTTTAATATTTATTATATAAATAACTATAGTTCTACACATATATAAGAAACCCTACAACATATCCTTCACCTTAGTAGGTAAATCAAAACCCAGTCACCTTCCTGACCAACCGGATACAGTCCTCTGCTACTCATTTACTAATTTCTTCCAGAATAAAGTATCTAATATCACTACTGCTCTCCCTAATGTTAATGTTGATCTCCTCACTCTCAACTCATCTTCGCTAGCTACCCATAATCACTGGTCCTGTTTCACTCTCCCTACTCGTCCCTATTTGCTCTCTCTAATGGCATCCCTAAAATCTAATTCCCCATTTGACCCTATTCCTCTTACTTTACTTCGTACCCTTTCGCCATCGTTAATTGAACCCATAATAATGATCATTCATGCGTCCCTTATTACATCCATCGTACCAAAGTCTATGAAACACTCTTATATCACCCCAATTATACACAAACTACCCTTAGCCACTCTAACCTGTCGAGTTATCGACCCATCTCCCAGCTTTCATCAATCTCTAAGACCTTGGAGCGAATTGTATCTTATCAACTTATATACTACATCACCACCAATTCTATTATTGATAAGTTTCAAATTGCTTACTTACCCCATCGGAGCACTGAATCAGCCCTGAATCTTATCATTAATGATCTACTACTATCCATTGATAACAAATACCCTGCTACCTTGTGTTACTTGACCTATTCAGTGACTTTGGAACTCAAACCATGACATTATTTCTTTATGACTCAATGAAATCGGTATTCATGGTAATGTACACAGCTGGTTTCTGTCCTTTTTTTCCTTAAGGTCCTCTTCAGTGAAAATTAACTCATCCTTCTCTACACCCTTTATCAACACTCATTGCGTTCCACAATGCTCTGTGCTTCGTCCTTTACTTTTTATCATTTATATTATACCCATAAAACCATATTTCGTAAATATACTTACTCCCACTACCATCTCTTTGCTGACGATCTACACATTTATACTTATTTTCCCATTTCCTGTGACTCCAACTCTATTTAATTATATATATGTAACTGCTTCACATAACTTACTGACTATTTCTCCTATAATTTCCTATCAATATGACCAAAACTGACACCATCATTCTCTTCAGACCTACCTACCCCCTAATCATCACCCACCCCTTTCTACTATCCCTTCCTACCTCACAATCCATAATAACTATTGATTTCACCATCAACTCCCACCTAGATTACTCTGACCACATATCTATAATGATACGCAATGCCAACTATTTTCTTTATAACATTAGAAAATCACGCAATAAATATACTTTTTAAATCTCTGTCACTATTTAAACGTGAACTTTCCATGCACCTATTAACATTGTGACCTACCCTCCCTTTACCTTCATTTTTATTGTATTCTATTCATTTTATTTATGTTTCTAATTAATCACATCGAATATTGAGATACAAAATATGTGTATCACTGTACCATATGTAATGTATTACTTACAGTGCAGTATATTAAAGTATATTAAAATACATTAAAGTACATTTCTTACACGTGTAATGTATTATGACGTAACCCTGTGCAATGAAACCTGAGAATACTTGTAGTATTATATGAATATTAAGAATATATAAACTTTTAGTGGGATAGTTTGCAGGTAACATTCTTTAGCAGTTCATACATGTTAATTAGGATGTATTCATCATAAAGCACACACATATATATATATATATATATATATATATATATATATATATATATATATGATGATGATGATACATGTTTTAATAGGCACTACAATATATATATGTGCTACATTTAGGCTAGCTCATCACATAGCAATGCTGTTACTGTAATAGTACCGACTACCACTACTACACACAACCTCTATACGATTACATAACACTCGTTCCTCTTATCGTTACGCAACAGCTAACTTCAGCGACACTTCTGTGTGGGTTCACGACGTGATCATCTGTATACCGACGGGTGTCCCATACCTGCCTCATAAGGAGGGGCTGCTAGTACTGTCCGGCTACTCCAACCTGATTAGAAGTTAGTAATACGTAAGAAGTCACGTGGTATGCTGTAGTAGCCACCGCTATATCGATTTATAATAACTTAGTTATAATATATTAGTATAATTATTATTATTAGTATAATTATTATTATTATTATTATTATTATTATTATTATTATTATTATTATTATTATTATTATTATTATTATTATTATTATTATTATTATTATTATTATTATTATTATTATTATTATTATTATTATTATTATTATTATTATTATTATTATTATTATTATTATTATTATTATTATTATTATTATTATTATTATTATTATTATTATTATTATTATTATTATTATTATTATTATTATTATTATTATTATTATTATTATTATTATTATTATTATTATTATTATTATTATTATTATTATTATTATTATTATTATTATTATTATTATTATTATTATTATTATTATTATTATTATTATTATTATTGAATTGAATTGAATTGAATTTTATTCATGATAATTCATAAATATAAATATTAAAGTATACAGTAAAAATTTAAATTAACAATAGGAAATAAGTAATTTAATAAAATTAATATATATAAAATAAATATCAAACGTTCGCAATACATAAGATTAAAATAAAATTAGATAATATTTACATAATATGTCTTATTTAAAGATATTGAATTTACGAATTACATGGAACGGTTACATGCTATCAAATAATAATAAAAATGACAATAAATTAAGTGATAGATCGCATAATAGATAAGTATCTATTAACATTAATTTTATTTATACGAGATTTGAAACAGTCCAAGGATGGAGAATGAACTGTTTCATAATCAAGATTATTCCATATATTTATTATACGGTTATTTAGATAGTTCATATGTACATTTGTTCGTGACTTACAAGCCAGGAGTTTTAAGTCATGGCCATGTGTTCTAGAATTTGTCTTGGTAACATATAATATATCAGAGTAATCAACCTTGCATAGATTATTTACTAGCTTGAATATCATAATCAGGTCTTTGTGCATACGCCGTAGTTCAAGAGATTTTATTCCAAGGTATTTTAGACGTTCATTATAAGTAGTATATTGTAGTCTGCAAGTACCAAATAGCCTCCTTGTGAATAATCTCTGAACACGTTTGAGCTTATCGGTTAGTCCATTGTAACGTCTTGCTTTAAGACCAGGATTCCAAACAGTTGTGGCAAACTCTAATTTAGGCCGAGCATATGTAATATAAGCTTTTAAAAGCATTGAAACATCGCTGGTTATAAAGCATCTAAATAAATTATTAATAGTCATTAGAGCACCTCTACAACACTCTATTATATGCTTATCAAAATACAAATAATTATCAAATATTATACCTATATCTTTATTTGATATACAGTTATTAATAAGTTTACTTTCTATATAATATGTTGGTATACCAACATATTATATAGAAAGTAAACTTATATTACATATATTATATATAATATATAATAATTAATATAATATATAATTACATATAATATATTACACTACTGTTTAATGACATTAGATTAGTTTTATTTGGTGCTATATCAAGTTGTCAGTTTTTGCTCCATGATAGAAATTTATTAATTGCTAATTGCATCAGTTGTCTATCCGATATATTATTTGATTGTAGATATATTTTGGTATCATCTGCAAATAAATCTATTTTAATTTTGTCAGTGAATAGATTAGTAATATCATTGATGAAGATTATGAACAGTAATGGTCCAATAACTGAGCCTTGGGGCACACCTGATAGTACATTTTTGAATTTGGAATATGAGTGCTTTACTTTTACAGATTATTTCTTATTTATTAGGAAACATTCAATCCATTTTAATATATTACCTGCTATACCTATATCTTTTAATTTTATTAAAAGTTTTATATGCGAGACTTTATCAAACGCTTTTTTGAAATCAAAATATACAATATCAATATATTTGTTATCATTTATGGCAGAAGTCCATTTATTTAGGCACGCCAATAATTGTAACTCTACTGACTTGCCACTCATAAAACCAAATTGATGTTTTGATAAAAGTGAGTTTTTCAGTAGAAATAATGTAAAGTTATATTATTATTATTATTATTATTATTATTAGTATTATTATTACTATATATATATACGAAATCTTAATGATCACGTGGTATCACGCGAGATAACATGCGCATGCATTACCTAGGTGCAATGGATCTGATGTGGGAGCCCTATATACCCTACCTGATGCAGTCCGCCTTGTACCTCCAAACCAGCGTCACTCTCATACGACAAATGCCCAACCAACGCATCACTTTCACGGTTTAACTCGCTAGGGGTATTCGAGTTACGGTAGCGCCATCTGTGAATATTTGTTTGCATTTGTATTTGTATACATTTAGTTAGACCTGTATGATGTACGTGGATAACGTTTTCTCAACGATATTATTGGCGGTATATACAGGGTGGCGATAGATCCGGATTAGCATTAGATTATAATTAGATAATATATTAATTTTAGATAGCTGTGGCGTATGTAGTTATATACATATACATCAGTCACGTGTGAATACATTGTTTATAAACTAGTTGCGATTTCAAATATATTTTCATCCGCACAAACGATTATAGTATATTCTGCGAATTAAAAGTTACCACCTCCATCATATCTAACATCATATCTATCGTTCACATCAAACAAAAACTTAATTTAATATATTTCTATCTGAACCCTGAACTCTACTGTTGATAAAGTATACCTTCATGAATCATGAATCATGATATATTAAGTAAGCCGTAATCTACACAACTTCACACTACTTTGTACATACTCACCCATCACTACATGCTTAATCTCTAAACCTGAGCATATGTCCTTCTGCCCTAATATCCGATAACTCTTTCGATCATCTAAAGAACCCAACCTCTTAAATCAATCACGTTACTCTTATCCAATCGATATTATCCAAACAAAAATACAACATATTCTATACTTATTTCAAATCCAGTATATCTATACTTCCAACTCTTAGTATTATGCCATCCCATTCTTCGGGAATAATACCTACAACATAACTGGATTATAACACCATTATAATACAATTATTAACTATTATCTCGGAAGTTTAATAAAGTATACTGAACAATCATCGGTTCACCACGATACTTAGGTATCTTTAAAAAGGTCCATGATTACATGATTAAGCATGTCACCTTCCTGAAACTTTAATGTTTAAATATAATATATAATCATCATCATCATCATCATCATCATATCACCATTATTATCAGCATCATTATATGCACTATCATCATCATCAAAATAATCATCATCTTCCAACTTAGTTATGTATGAATATAATCATCGATATAATATTACTTTATACGTAGTATACCTATAGAATTATAATATATCATACTATTCGATATATCAATAATTAGTAAGACTTAAAATTAGACAATTCATATTATATATATATATATATATATATATATATATATATATATACAAGCAGTAGGACGCGGGTTCATGACACGTCAGGACCATTAACATAGGTATTAACATTATATTTAGAAGTGATCTTATATAATTGTGTATAAATAAATGATCGGCTCTCGTTAAACCCACGGAAGCCTTAACATGAGATCGGCTTCGAAGGGACACTAGAGCCATATATGGTTATAAGTGTAACTTCGTCTAAGTTCATGGATGGGATGAAATGACTCCACGAAATATAATAACAACAACACCGATAACACGGAGACTGTCACGTGACTACACGTAGATCATCATTGATGACTCATCATCACCGCAGGCTGACCCAGATCAAAGAATGAGGTCAGAAGACGACCAGTTAGCCTACTTATGGAACTATTACATCGAGAACAATGAAGCCAGCGAAGAAGTGATCTCAGTGTATCCGATGACTAAGGTAAGGTAGTCATGCGTAACATAGTATTTATAGCATATAGCATACATTGTAATTCACAGTATTATATATATATATATGAATATAAATATATCATATATATATATATATATATATATATATATATATATATATATATATATACTTTAAAACAAAGTAAGCATAAGTAAATATATATATATATAATATATATTATATTATATATATATATATATATATATATATATATATATATTTATTACGATTTAAGATATATCAATATTGTGAATATATGTTTTATATAATTTTGTATATATTTCATAAACATAATCAGTAATATTCGTCAAGCTATAATGTATTGTTATATGTTGTTTAGGCCGTGGTGAAAGCATTTGATACCATCACAGACTACACAAAACAATTATATCCTACTGGTTATACTGAAAAATTCATCATAGTTGGAGGATCAAAGGTTAATATAGAATATATAACAACACACTATATGACCTTCAATATAATAATATATTAAACTAAAAAGTATAATAACATATAGTATCTCAAATTTTATAAATAATATATAATATTATTTAAATTCGTAAATTATTAATTTTACATATTACGTAATATTGAGAGTACTCTACATTGTACACATTGTACACATTGTACACATTGTATACATTTAACATTGTATATTTATTAATGGTCATTGTAATCCACAAATACGGACTTAAGTATATTAAAGAAGAATTATATACTGTCTATACCGTATTATATCTACAAATGTGTTTGTTAGTTAATTAGTAACTAATTAGATGTTCATATAGTATAGGACTATGTATCTCGGACTATGAATTATAATATGATATGATTATTTATTTTTATTTTAAACAAATAATTTGTAGATGTTTACTAATACTATTTGATTAATATTATTAATAATCATAATAATATCTCTACATTATTGTGTAATTAGAACATAGTATAGATTAAATTTATAAATTCAGCGCTATTAAGTTAATAATGTAATAAAACATAGCGAGGATGGGCATCATGGGCGGTTTCCGCTATCGATGACAGAATTGTGGCCCAAGTACCAGTTGTGATGCCTCTGGTCAACGGTCACGAGGTTAGTGTCTCTCTACCTACATATGTCTCTACTTATATATATATATATATATATATATATATATAGATATACCTCTATCCCTCTCGATCTATCTCTCTATCTCTCTATCTCTATATCTCTCTATATCTATCTATATCTCTGTATCTCTCTCCATCTCTATATCTCTCGATATCTGTCACTCTGTACTATGCTAGCTCTTCATTTCCCTACTCTATATCTCTACCTTTCCTATCTATATCTTACAACCAATTTATATATCTATATATCTATCTATATATCTATATATCTATCTCTTTATCTTTCTTACGCCTATTTTAACTATCTACATCTCTTTCTCACCCATATATATATATCCATCTCTTTATCCCTCTATTTAATGTTAAATTTAAACATTTAACAAGTTATATGTCACATCGCGCACATATACGTATTGCGTCACACCTCGCGCATCACTATTAGCGCATCATTACATCACACCTCGCGCATCACTATTAGCGCATTATTACGCAACCCTAACGATGACGTCACACACACACCGTTCAGGTATTGATGGCATCCTACAGGTCTCTGGGAGGCTGGACTTTCGCTATGTCGGATTACGTGATGCACGGGGTGTTGGGACATCTGAACCACGAGAGATTCACCGACCTCATGTCCTTCGTGAACCCTTTCAGTTAGATACCGATTATGTATCTTCGCTTTAATATAATGTATAACGATATCCAGTGATGGCCATATATTCTTCTTTCCGTGATCTTTATAACGGCAATCCAAATCCTGGCGATCACGATCCTTTATTCATAGCCGATACTTTCGCGATCACACTCACTATCAAACTCACTATCACTTTTAATAGACAATAGTACTATAGTACTATAGGTATATATAGTATATATATATATATATATATATATATATATATATATATATATATATATATATTTGTATTGTGAATGTTTACATATTGTCATTACGATTGTACACGTGTACAATGTGTACAATGTACACGTGTATTATAGACTATTCATTATAGTTATAGTTGATATATATATATAATTATATGTTTGTTTATAATAATACATATCTATAAATACCAGTAATTTGGGACGATTAACTCACGATTTACTGTAGTCATTAGTTACATGCCTAACGAGTTGATGTAGGCATGTAGTCCAGACAAGTAAGGCTTTGTAGGCTTAACTGAAGTTCTCTTCATTTATATCATAAGTAAATATAAATCTAAATATCATTTAAATTAGACATATCGGGAAATAAAGTCACATATAACGTAAATTAGACAAATAGTGATAGGGGAAAGTAACCGAATACGGACAGTGCCCGAATACGGACACTCTCGGTATCTCAGAAACCATAAATCCTACAACAAAAATGTTTAATGAATAACATATTCATAATTATATATATAGTCTAAAAAAGTATTTTTTGTTTTTAAATTAATCAAAATATTGCTGATATATCCAATAAACTGATTTTTTTATTACGTTTTTAAATTTATTAAAAAAAATGTCAACTTAAAACCTTCTCAAGAATATAAAAATGTATCGATATATAACATATGTTATATAATAATATAGTATTAAAAACTAATGCATTTTAAACATTATATACATAATTGTTATATTTGTTATAACATATTAATTAAGTTATAAGCATATATCTAGAGGTCATATAAGTCCATAATACGGGCAGTGCCCGTTGGGCACTCTAGATGTATTAATACGGACACCCTATAACCAATCAGTGCACAGAGTGTGAACTATACTGATTTTCATAAAAATCGCGTGCGTTATAATATTAATACCACCAATAAAGATAAATCTAAATTTTGTATTATTTATATACTTAAATTGTATTATCAATTAAAAAATGATAAAAATAAATAAATTATGAACTAATTAAATTATAATAAATTATTCATAAAATGAATTATAAATAATGTAATTGTAATTTTTCTGATTGATTCATCAATAATATATAATGTATCTATAGATCTATAGATACCACTATAGTGGTATATAGGGTGTCCGTATTATAACACAGGGTATCCGTATTCGGAAATGGGTACCGAAAAAAAGCATTCGTACATAGGGAATTATTACATGTGAAGATTATATAATATATAGATTTTAATATATATATATATATATATATATATTTTTAATTGCCTGTGTGGCTCAGTGGCAAAGGCGTCAGACACACAAGCAGTAGGACACGGGTTCGAGCCTCGTCCTGACCATTAATTAATTTTATAAAATGAGTCTTAAAATATTATTTAGAAATGATCTTATATAATTGTATATAAATAAATGATTGGCTCTCGTTAACACCATGGATGCCTTAATATGAGAGCGGCTTCGAAGTGACATTAGAGCCATATATATGGTTATAAGTGAACACTTCATCTAAGTTCCTGGATGGGATTAAATGACTCCACCAAATAAAAATAACAATAACAATAACAATATATATATATATATATATATATATATATATATATATATATAATATATTATAATAATTATATATATATATATATATATATATATATATATCTATATAATATATTATAATTATGTAAACATATTACTATTAACTACACAATTAACAAATAACCTAGCGACTAAACTCTCTGACCGGATGTCACATCTGACCCCGTGACCCCGCTACACCTATAGGTACCATAGAGAAGTACACGATGCCCACTCTGGTCATTATGGCCACAGGGGATCAATTCTTCCAGCCGGACGCCACCCGTTTCTTCTTCAGCCAACTTCCGGGAGAGAAATACCTTTCGTTAGTATACTAATATGATATATCATGGCAGCATAGCAGTACACTTTATTGTATAGAGTGTACACTGTATACTGTATTATATAAGGTGTATATTGTACTGTATAAAGTGTACAATGTATACTGTATTGTATAAGGTGTACATCGTATACTGTATTGTATAAGGTGTACATCGTATACTGTATTGTATAAGGTGTGCATTGTACTGTATAAAGTGTACAATGTATACTGTATTGTATAAGGTGTAATTTCTACACTAATGTACAGTGTACATTAATAGTGATATTAAACATGTTGTTTATTATGGTTTCGACTATATACAAAGATTTTCCAAAGGATACTTCACAATATCTTTGCTATATATATATATATATATATATATATAGATATATATATATTTAAATCAATACATTATGTAATATTACCTATTAAATGAAACTAACATAACAGAATTCAACCAAATGTTGGCCATGACTTATCAAAAGAAAGCTATGACTTAATTTCAGTATTTTCAAAGAGTATTATAAAGGTGGGTGTATTTGTAAACCCCTTAACCCGTACTTAACCCCTTAACCTGTAGTTAACCCCTTAATCTAAATATGAATCCCTCAATATTAATAAACTATCCATAATACTAATCGTATGAACTTAGTCTTGATATTAATATATACACTGGTATCGTATTATAGATATATATATATATATATATATATATATATATATATATATATATATATATATATATATATAGGTATATATCACCTATACCTATATATCAATATACTTTAGTATAAGTATATTAGTACATATAGTATAAGTATACTTAATACTTGTACACGTCTATTAAATAGTCGTACTGTATAATATATATTACTATAACAATTATAATTCTCATTTTGTAATATTAATTTATAGTGATATATATGTTTATATTTATATATTACATCATGTTACATCATATTACATCATATTACATCATATTACATCATATTACATAATATTACATCATATTATATTTAGGGTCGCTCTAGGCCAAGAGTTGAATGGAATATTTTGGAGGTATTTATTTTGTTTTATATATATATATATATATATATATATATATTAATTTATTTATACACATTTATATATACTATATAATATATAGTGATATGTGCAGAAATACTATAAATTATATTTTAGATACATATTGATTAGAATTAAAATTATTATTAAAAATGTCATAATTTAAAAAAAATTAGACATTATCAAGATACATGTATACTGCAGAAAGAAATTATATTACATTTTGTAATTTAAAATATATATAATATATATGTAAACATAAATATATATATATATATATATATATATATATATATATATATATATATATATAGTATACTATTATTAAATTAGAATTATACATGACAATAATATTTAAATACTGTTATTTCTTATATACCTACTTTTACTTAGAAATCTTTATATAATTGTACATACATATACATATGTAATACGTATGTCATACGTATACATGTAAGCTCACATATTGTATAGTTAGAGCTCGCGTATACAAGCGTTACAGTTAATCATTAACCCTAGTTAACAAGTTAACACATCGTATGTGTTAACCTAAATATCTTATATTACATAGGTACATATGCTTTCTATCAAATTCTCTTTACAAATGCAGTTCTACAATTAAATTAATATATATATAATAATATTTTGTTAAATGATTGAAGTTAGCTTACAAGTTTTTACTTTAAAATATCATATATATATATAATAATTCATACGAATAAATACTAATATAAAACTACTATCACAATGATCATGATGATGACATAGACTGAAGATCAAGGACGAATTGACCTAACAATAACCGGACGGGAAGCAAACATCATACAAGTATGTTCCTGGTCCGCTTTATCTAGGACAAATACATCGTTAGCATACCACTATATAACACCGTATAACATATACTGCCTGAGTGGCTCAGTTGGCAAGGCGTCAGACACACGAGCAGTAGGACACGGGTTCAAGCCTTGTCCGCACCATTAACATATGTCTTAAAATACTCGTTAGAAGTGATCTTATATAATTGTGTATAAATAAATCTGCTCTCGTAAAACCACGGATGCCATAATACGATAGCGGCTTCGAAGGGAAATTATAGCCATATATAGTAAGTAAAAACTTCATCTAAGTTGCTGGTCGGGATGAAAAGACTACACCAAATAAAAATAACAACAATTACAATAACAATATAAGCATCATTTTAGATAGGTATTACGTAATAATCATAACACCTACACCTCGAACACAGGAGAGATTTCAGGGCTCACTATTACGACGAAGGTATCAGCTACAGCGGAGTCTGGTGGAGGAAGTCGTGCAATAACCTAAACAGAAGGGTTAGTAACACACACACGCGCGCACATCCTCTATAGACCCTCATAACCCTAATCTACCCCTACCCTGTTCTCCGCAGACCAGGAAACATTACGTCATCCACGATGCACCCAGCAGCGGGTGGCTCGCTTTCTACATTGAGGTCAGCCATGTCTTTAGGGGCATTAAGCATAAATAACATAACTATACCAGTGTATTATAACTTATCATTTATAATACACTGATAATATACATATATGTATATATATGTAATGTAGCTAATTTATATAATTTATATAAACATAATAATAATATATTATATATAGAGGTAATTATTTTATAAGATATTTACAAATATTAAAGTTAATTATACTATAGAAAATTAAAAATATTTAAAAGATTAACATAGTATTTATGCTAAATTAAATATTGTATGTAAGTATCCTATACAATATTCATAAATTACGTTTAGTATAAATTATAATAAGTTGTAATAATATACGTGTGTATGTGTACATATCTACTATAAATTATAGTCTATAATGCATATATATATATACAAACACACACATACATAATACATCGACCATTGAATGTTAAATAACGAGTCCCACGTTGGCGATAATAGGTAAAGTTCCGAGAAGTGGACGGTAAGGTGTTGACGCTGTCCAGTGAGCTAAGTGTGGTGCCCCCCTCTTACCCCTTCCCCAGGTGTACCGGACCCACCGGCTGCGATGTCGGCATCGTCTAGGTGTGATGTCAATTACGTAACCAGTTGTATATTACGCAACTAGTGGTGTATTGCGTAATAAGCTACGTTTATTACGCAACGAACGCTTACTTCGCTATTAATAAACTCGCTATACACGACACGTGTCTTCTTCTTTGAACCTAGCGAACACTGTAGACATCACCGGAACATCATTGCCGCGTAGAGTGTTCATTATTCGATGGGGACGAGTGATGTGTTGATGACGAACTTCGATGTTAACGTGATAGAGGGGATATTTAACGATGTTGTTCAAAGCTGGTGTTTAGGCTGTACTTTAGAAAATGGTGTTCTGAGGATGATAATGTTTGCTGGTAGTATATTTGTTATATAGATAGAACAATAATAAATTAAGTTAATAAGTTAGATAAAACAATAATAAATTAAGTTAATAAGTTAGATAAAACAATAATAAATTAAGTTATTATGCTAAATTAAATATTGTCTGTAGGTTTCCTTTACAATTCCTATACTGAATTACATTTAGTATAATTTATAATAATGTTAATAATAGTTATAGTTATAACTAATTAATTAATTTAATCTAGTCTTTTATAATCACGACAACATAATATACTATAATTAAATAACTAACCATAATCAATATATATATAGGATCATCATTCAAAAAATATGATAATCTATAATAAATAATAAAATAAATTAAAAATAATAATTTAATTTTATAAGATATATATATATATACATATATATAGGATATATATATATATACATTACATTTTATATATTATTCAACAAAACAATAAGCAAGTATACATTAAACAAGCGAGGCGTAACTAAATCATTGAAACCAAATTACAGTGATATTCGATGCGAGATACATATATATAAACACCAAAGATTTTCCGAAGGAAAGATATAACACTTAATAATAACACATAATTACGCGACATCGTGTAATTCGAATTTGTATACAAAATACCCCCAGTGCCACCTATAGCGGGTTACTTTTAGGAACTATGTTTTGTTTATAATGTAAATTCGTATTTAACTATATACATATTTAACTGTATATACACTTTTAAAATGTTAAATAATATGCTTTAAATTAATATTTATATGATGAAAACTAAGTGTTCATTAATAATATATAACAAACAAATATGATATTTATGTTTTAAATACTATAAGTATATATTTAGTAAGTAAAAGCTAATTTATATTGCATGTAATTTAATAGAGCAATGAAAGCATTGTTGTATGCAAACAGAGCCGAACCTAAATCTATTTCATTGATTTCGATACTACTGCTAGCAGCGGCAGTAGATATTACTAAATATCGTTGCATGCATAGGGAGTGTTATATATTTGCTTAGCAAAATCTTTGTAAACACCTTATTAGACTATCCAATATACATATATCTATCTTATTGTGCTATCTTATTGGTCTACGATAACATGAATATTATATTATACTATTCATGATATCTTAGACCAATAAGATAGTAATCTGGGATCAGCCCCATGTACTTTAAACGGCATAATTCTTGAGTGTTTGTAAATAAAATCGGAAACAATAATCTCAGACTGTCAGGCGATATAAGCATACTAGTTAATAACATGTTAGTATGACTTCGCATATGTAAAACTTTACAATATACTATAGAATATTAAAGTTTATTTTCAATATTATATATATATATGCTCACATTTTATCAACAATTTAATTATATTCCAATCAATTCTACTTATATATATGTAGCATAGAATTGATTATAATATAATTCAATATGAAAGATTCAGATATATCACATATCATACATAGGGGCGCTGCAACAGGGGAGGACGGGGGGATATGTCCACCCCCCCCCCACTTTAAAATCTAGGGGGACCTCCTATGTATTGGTCCCCCCCTACATACAAAATCGTTCCATAGCCTCATATCATACACATGTTAATGTAGTATGAGTTTATGGTGTACACCGAAATGCATTGATATAAGAATTTCAAAGATGTCGTTGTATTTAATAATGTGATGAAGGATAATATTCATCTCAATTCATTGTTATGGTTAACCCTACATTTAGTAGATAATAATTCATTCACATATCATTTAAAATAGTATTCCACAGTATGTTCAAATACCATCTGATTTTATTAATCTTTATTTATTAATTATATTTATAAAATAGTTAATGATTTATATTTTTATTTATATTACGATGTATATATACAAAATATAAAATTATACATTATAAATATACAAAATAAATAAATAAATTGCAAATATTAATCTATTATATTAATATATTCATATTTCAATATATCAATTAATATATAATAATAACAATAATAATAATTATTATAATAATAACATCAGATATGGCACACTTCCTGGGTGAATGAAAAAGCATAGTTTGTCTAGTATTTTTCACCCGTTTAAAATAATTAGGAGAACTCTTATAATTGCTATAAACAATAAACACATTTAATTAATAAAATAAAATATGACTGTATACAGGCATATATATAACTTATATAATATATCTCAATAGTAGTCCTATACTATTTACTATTGATATATCCTCCTTATTATCCATACTTTGTATAGGTATTATATTACAGCCTTATATATTATTAATATAATTAATATAATATCAATAAAAGAGTATTAATAATATAAGTAATATTATAATATATTATATAATATACTATAATATATTCAACATATATGTGTATTATATTACCTATAGTAGTATACGTATATTGTATTTAAGTTGTCATTAATATATTTCAATGTATTAAATATTGACATATACTTACAATCTATTGTTTACCTATCAAACACTGTATATATCAGTTAAAAACATATAAATTTATATATATTTTTATATTAAAAAAATATTAAATAATATACATATACAAATCAACTTCTCAACAACAATTACAAATAATACACAGAGGTGTTCCCTTGGTCATAGAGAATATCTCGTTTAATATACAATTTCTATAAATATTATTCATAGAAGATATTCTTTAATTAAAATCGACATAATAAACAAATATATTACTTATTTATCGAATGAAGTGCTATATATATAACATATTATTTATAAAGTACAGTTACAAAGTAAACAAAATAGAAATGTTTACTTTTATAAACTACCAATTATAATATAACGACAGTTAGGATTGTATAATTGTTTATATTTATGTAAACTATAATTTATTATTTGCATAATGTGATATTTAATTATAATATATATATATATATTATTAAATTAGTTATTTATAATTATTTTACTATAGGTATATCATTAAGGTTTATTGACTTTATAATAATTAACATTAAGTTATAATTTGTTTATATATTTATAAAAAGTGTGTTTATATCACTTAATTATATATATATATATATGTGTGTATACTTAATATTATTATTTTATAAGTGGCCGCAATATATAAAATGTATTGATCAATTTTTCTGAAAATGTGATGTTGTGTTTTAGAGCACATCGGTATCTATCGCATATCTAACGAAACATCTACCACCAGTTGTGGTCCATCACCCCCTAATATATGATAAGTTTACCGAAAAGTAATGTTTTCATTTGTAAAAATTACCCAAATTACACATTTATACTATATTATACTAATTTAAAACATACAAATGTATATCTTATTAATATTATTTTATAATGTTACATCATATAACAACATATTTAAAGAGTTATTTATAATAAGTATCAACATAGCCATGTATTGAATGTATTGATGAATACATTGTGAATATTGTTATTCAGTAAGTTTGTTATTTAATAATCTAGGATTTCCCTTTGATAATAATCCTAATTTTACTCCATAGCTTCACAGCTTACCAGTGTGTGTGCACCTAATCACCTAGGTAAAACCTCCTAATTATCATTTATATAGAATACGATTAATTCGCAAATGTATGGTAATTTTTTTAATATATTCGAATATATTCCCTTCCATATTACTAAAATGATTATTGTATAGGTTACCTAACTGGTTTTATCCTTAAGTATTGCTGTTATCATGATTTCTAGTGAAATAACTACTACTAGACTTGATATATTTATACATAAACATGGGTAGGGGAAAGTAACCTAATAAGGAAACTTTAACAATAAATGGTATTCTCATTTTATGACTCATTATTTTTATTCAAAAATTACAATATATTAATATTATATGATTATAGATATTATTGTAATTTTAAAATTTGATTAAATATTTTAATTCCATAAATAATGGAGGTGTCTGTATTCGGTACCCATGTCCGAATAAGGACACCCTGTGTTATAATACAGACACCCTATATACACTAGATAAACTATATATTATTGATGAATCAATCAGACAAATTACAATTACATTATTTATAATTCATTTATTCTAATTTAATTATTTAATAATTTATTTATTTTTATTACTTTTTTAATAAATAATACACTTTAAGTATAAATAATAACATTTTTAGATTTAGCTTTATTGGTGGTATAAATATTATAACGAACGCGATTTTTATGAGAAACAGAATAGTTCACACGCTGCGCGATGATTGGTTATAGGGTGTCCGTATTATGACACATAGAGTGTCCGTATTAGAAACTTATATGACCTCTAGATATATGCTTATAACTTAATGAATATTTGGTAACAAATATAAAAATTATATATATAATTTTATAATGCTTTATTTTTTAATAATATAGTGTTATATTTTATATCGATACATTTGTATATTCTTGAGAAGGTTTTAAGTACACATTTTTTTTCATAAATTTAAAAACGTAATAAAAAAATCAGTTTATTTGATATATCAGCTATATATTGAATAACTAAAAAATAAAAAATACTTATTTAGACCATTTACATAATTATGAATATTTTATTCATTACATTTTTGTTTGTATGACTTATGGTTTCTGAGATACCGATAGTGTCCGTATTCGGGCACTGTCCGTATTCGGTTACTTTCCCCTAGTAGGAACCTACACATGTTTACATGCTATGACCATGATGATGTAACGTACCATTTAAATAACTTGACATATATCTTAATATTGCACACAGATATTCTTTTGTTTATTAAATATATTTTTTAAATTATCGGAAATAATAAACTAATAATAATTGTAGTACTCTAATAAAATATAAAGTAACTTTCAGAGTACTTCTATAGACTTATACTAGATATATATAGCGATTTGATTTTGATCTAAAAAACTATACAAAGTATCTATTTACTGTATATATAATATAGGAAAATATCATGTAATGTATGTTCTACTTAAGTAATATATTACAATTGGTATAGTTTCTTAATCTAGTTTACACAGTAAGCTCAGTCTCCTCCTCTCATTAAACACACTGTTATCTCCTGTGTCGTATACCAATGGTTGCTAATTTAATTCTCATTTATAATACATATATGTTTTTTAATTTAATTTATATTTATGTTTATAGAATTATATATATATATATATGATTCTCAAAATGATTAATTTGTTAATGATATTCAATACCTTATCACCTTAAATAACGATTTATTAAATATAGCTGTGAACTACATATATATATATATACATTCTATATTTTATATATAATGTATATTATACATGCATATATCCTATTATTAGTCATGTTTCATACCGCGTCACCTACTATCATACTTATAATAATAATATCTTCTAAATATCACCCATCCCATAACCCAATCCCCTTACACCTCCTTAAATATATTTGTCCGCAACTTATTTCATATATAACCACACCATTATTACTGCATATCTCCACATATCTATGAAATAAACATATATAATTCTGATTCTTAAACAAAAGCTTTGATCTTGAAATGTTATCACACTACCAATCCATATCGTAATCCTCCATATCCTAAGTTATCGAACGTGTTTTCTATAAATAACCCATTGACTGTCTAACCACCAATGACATTATTAATCCTTATTATATTATCTATTTAGATCATCGTAGTACAGAGAACGGGCTAAATCGTATACTAACTTATATTAATATCATACTCGATACTAATAATAATTGCTAGGGGAAAGTAACCGAATACGGATAGTGCCCGAATACGGACAGTGTCCGTCGGACACTCTCGGTATCTCAGAAACCATAAATCCTACAAAAAAAATGTTTCATGAATAACATATTCATAATTATATATATATATATAGTTTAAATAAGTATTTTTAATTTTTTAATTATTCAAAATAGTGCTGATATATCCAATAAACTGATTTTATTATTACATTTTTAAATTTATTAAAAAAAATGTCAACTTAAAACCTTCTCAAGAATATAAAAATGTATCGATATATAACATATGTTATATAACAATATAGTATTAAAAACTAATGCATTTTAAACATTATATACATAATTGTTATATTTGTTATCAAATATTAATTAAGTTATAAGCATATATATAGATGTCATATAAGTCTCTAAAACGGAAACTCTAGATGTATTAATACGTACACCCTATAACCAATCAGCGAGCACTGCAGCGTGTGAAATATTCTGATTTTAATAAAAATCGCGTGCGTTATAATATTAATACCACCAATGAAGCTAAATCTAAAAATGTTATTATTTAGATACTTAAATTGTATTATTAATTAATAAAATAATAAAAATTAATAAATTAATTACTAATTAAATTATATTAAATTATTCATAAAATTAATTATAAATAATGTAATTGTAATTTATCTCATTGGTTCATCAATAATATATAGTTTATCTAGTAGTATATAGGGTATCCGTAGTAGAAATATTTCTAAATAAACGTTTTAGAGATATCGACGGAAAGGTTGTCGATGACAAATATGGATACCACTCCTGAATGATAATTTATCGAGTATACTAAATATATTTACGAATAATTCGCAAATATTGTCGGATAGTTTTAATAATTTATTATGGCATGGGTTTTAAATATACTAATTTGCTACTAATGACAAATAACATAACATTTCGATGATATAATCATGATAATACTATTACATGATATTTAAAATTCATAAATTTTTTAAATAATTTTATATGGATAATACTATCTATAATTAAATATAGTTTATTTTGTAATATTAATAATAAATATAGTATTTTTTTTAATAAGTAACCGTTTTTGAAATAAAAACATAATGTTCCGAAAAATAATTTCCATGTATAAAACTTTATTATATTAAATTAGTGATAATATACTAGTATTGCTTTTCTAAAACAAACAAATTTGAATATTAGTAAATAATATTGTATACATATATGTATATATACACACACATAGGGGCGTCGGAACGATATTTTTTATGGGGGGGGGGGGGGCTATTTATTTCTATTTTATATTATATATCCTATTATTTATTACTAAAATAATCACTAATTATATCTTATTAATATCATATACCTCTTTAGTCTATGTTAACCCTTTAATATGATTTAATATAATTAATAATATTTAATTTTTAAAACAATAAGTAGGAATATATTAGAAAATAAATAATAAATATTACATAATTTATTATTATATAAATATAGATTTGTATTTATAAATATACCCATCTCAATTGTGTGAATTATTTTTTGATTGATATTTGCCAATACTAATGCATTGAATATAATATCTAGCATAGTAGACCGTAATAACGTATTTATTGTTCGTAGCTTACTAAATCCATGCTAACATGACACAGAACTTGAGTTAAAATTTGACCAAATCTATTATTATTATTATTACATTTTATTTAAACACTTTTTAAACGGAAAATAAACGTTAACAAAGGTGTGTACACATTCATAACAAATATGTGATTAAATGGATTATATAAACGATGGAAAATAAATAAGGGTTAAATGTATCATTCATAAGGTGAGAAAAGGTGAGTTTTTAATTCTCTCTTGAATTCAGTTCTTGATGTGGTGCACCGCAGAATATCGGGAAGTTCGTTCCATGCCTTTACTCCATATTATGCCGGAAAATATTTTTTGAATTTTAGGAGATTGTTCCATCATGTATATGTTTATCCTCATCAGATGGTATTGCCATTTTTGATTGATTTGATTATATGGAAATGTGATCTTTCAATCGTTAATTCTTCATACATTTTTTAATAATATCTATTTAGTGTAGAAAATTAATAGGATTAATAAGATAAATCTAAAAAAAACAAACCTTTTTTTAATGAATTATATTATTTGTAATAATGATTCCTTTAATTTATAAGAATGTATAAATAATGTTTCCTTAGTATAAAATTTGTTTTTAATTTGCATCATTATGGAATCAGATAACTCAGTATATTTTATTCTGTAAATATTAATGATAAAGTATATTAACATATTAACTGTTCATAACTAATCACATTCTTATATTAACATAACATTAACATTGTTATATTATTTTATCTAGATGAGGTACCTTACGTAGTCTTTTGAACTTTCATTACTATTCATCTCATACATATTTATAATAATTTATTTTATATGTCTTATTATTATTCTCTGAATTAGATATACTTAAAAAATTAAATTAGATATATTTAAAATAAAAATAAATTATTATAATATTTTATTATAAACATTTATTATAAGCTATTTTGTATTTTATAAAATTGTTATATAATACACTGTTAGAAAAAAGAGTTTTCTATACCACCGAAAAAGAGTTTTCCAAGTGTCCCTGTATTATAACTCTTTTCGAGCATTAAGCAAATAGAAAACTCTTTTGCAAAAGAGTATTCTAATTTTTAATAAATATAAAAACTCTTTACCAAAAGAGTATTCTAGCTTTTAATAAATATAAAAAATCTTTACAAAAATAGTATTCTAACTTTTAATAAATATAAAAACTCTTTACTAAAAGAGTTTTCTAGTTATTAATACATATAAAAACTATTTACTAAAATATTATTCTAGCTATTAATAAGTTAAGTTGTTGATGTGGGTTTAGATATAAAATAAAATATTAAAATAAATATTAGTATCTTAGTGTAGTAAATAGTATCGTAAAATGAAAGTATTAACTTGTATATTACAATATATTATATAATTTCATTTAAGTTATATTTAAAACTTAAATTCAACAATAATAAAATTGTAATATTTAATACAGTATTTAATCAATATTCAATTGCTACAATATTCAATATCGATCAATTATTCAACATGAATTCTAATTGTATTATCAATATAATTATGATTACAATTGTAGTTGATAATTTTGAAAAATCTATAGGATACTTAAATAATTTAAGTTTTTAAAATAAATATTGTATTTATTAAAGCAGTTTATTAACTTAAATATACCTTTAAACAAATTATTAATAATTAATTTCGATAAACAACAATATAATCAATATATTAAAATAAATAAAAGGTATAATATTTTATTTGTTCAATATTAAATAATTAATATAACTATAATTTAGGTAATATTTACATCAATTCTACAGAAAAGAGTATTCTACATTATATAAAAAGAGTATTCTATATTATATAAAAAGAGTTTTCTACATCATATAAAAAGAGTTTTCTACATCATATAAAAAGAGTATTCTACATTATAAAAAAAGAGTTTTCTAAATTTTAAACGCTGGAAAACTCTTTTGGTAGTTTTTATATCTGTTATGATATGGAATACTCTTTTGTAGAGTATTTGGCCGTATTAGTAGATAGAAAACTGTTTTTAAATAAAGAGTTTTCTACATTATGAAAAAAAGAGTTTTCTATATTTTAACAAACACTGGAAAACTCTTTTTTCTAACAGTGTATGTTAATAAAAGTAGCTTATTAACCTTGAATCAATATAAAAACTTGTATATATAAAATATAAAATACTTTTGTTTCTATATCTTCAATGAATGTGTACATTATTTCTATCATTATTCAATTTAATTAGAATCATCTTTACTATTATCTGATCCTTTATGTTTATTTATTATTGATTTTTATTATGTTTATATATAATTATAATCATATATGCTTTCAAGTATATTTTTATAAATGTTACCTTCAATAGCATTTGTTGGTATCATGAAAGCTTACACCTTTATAATATTAAGTTCATATCCAAGCTTTCAAATATCAAACTTGAAATATTCATAGAAAACATATTTGACTTATTCATATTTTTTAATAATAAATTTGCAATATATTTGTGGTCATTGGTAATATAATCTAATTCTTTATATTATATCAGTGCATCGATTATACCACTATATTGATCTAATTTTGTTTTAATACATGATTTTCGCAGTCCATATTGTTGGGCATAATGGTTTCAATGTCTTTGCTTTGTTATTATTAGTAGTATATACAATCCGGAATTTGATAGTTTTTTCATATAATAATCCCAAATCATGAACCACTCTCAAGGCTTTTCTTATATTTATATTATTATCTAATGATTATGCTATTATGTTTGTGCGATGAGCTCCACATTGTGTATACAAAGTGAATGGCTGTATATTCATTATTATAGTCTTTACACCATTATATGGACCAGACATATTAGCTGCACCGTCATATGACTGTCCTCTTAATATAGAAATAGGTAAATTAAGATGTTAAAGTTCAGATACAATTAAATTTGCTATATTTTCTAAGTTGTATCCTCAGTCATATTTCATATTCATATGCATATTTCTTTAATTTCTAATTTTTATGTCAAATATCGAACCACCAAAATATCTTGCTCACTTCCGGATATATCTTGAATTCCATCACATTGAATTGAAAAAGTTCCATTAATATCTTATAATCAAATATTTAATAATTCAGATTTATATAGTTGAATAATTTCATTTTTAATATCGCCAGAAAACAAGTATCTCTCAGAGATTCTCTCATGAATATAATCATATTTCATGGATGGGGGGAGGGGGGGGGGCAAACAATACTTAGCCCCCCCCATATGTTTGGTATAATTCTTTAGCAAAAATGTGTATTAACAAAGACAATATACTAGATTTAATATATATAAAATTTATTAATACACATTTCATGGGGGGGGAAAACATACTTAGCCCCCCCCCCATATTTTTGAATGGGGGGGGGGGGTCCGATACCCCCGCCCCCCTGTTCCGACGCCCCTACACACATATATATATATATATATATACATATATATAAATATATATTTATTTATTTTAATTTGAATCAGACATGCATAACATAGGTATAGAGTATACAATATAGAGTATATAATTAAAACTAATATAACTATTAAACGAAAACAAAATCTAAAATATTATCTAAATAAAGATGTATACATTAAGGTAAATAGTTGCGATGGGCACATGATATTATAATAATAAAGTTGAACAATTAACGAATTACGAGACATTCGTATCCGTTGATTAAGTGAATTATAAGATGTACGTATTTTAATTGTTAACTAATTAACATTGTTATATAAAAACATATATGTATATATATATATATATATGTATATATTATTATATAATATGTACATATGATACTCACTATTGCGATGTTCGATGGTCTATATTTACACACAATAGTGCGATTCATCACAATAACCGTGTGTGCGGGGAGCTGCGCACACCTCCCACTTAATCGTGATAGATGTGTGTGCACGCATCCGATACAACGTAAAAACTACAACAATAATGTATCAATAAGCGCGTATTCTTAGAAACCTCGTTATATCGATACGCTGGATACCCGATACCCGGCAAGCGTTCATTTCACCGTGTAATCATCTCGTGATTAATGCACATAGTGGCGCTTGTGATAACTAACTAATCACGTGATAACTAAATAAACACGTGATAATTATATAAACACGTGATAGCTATATAAACAAGCGACTACAGCTGCTTACATTAATCTATTCGACTCTCCGGGAAAGACATCGAAACACAAGGTAATCAGCCTAGTAAGCCCATATATGGGTATATATACCAGGGCTATAGCCCCAGCATAATTATCATAGCCGACTACTAACACACTATATTACTACCATAAACGTTAACGAGATCTATCAACGACGATATTGAATATCTAGAGAAATATCTAGAAACCCTTTATAAAAACACCACCAAATATCTTAGTATATAAATGTACTTCACTCATAAAGGTTTAAAAGTCGGACAGCTTTGTCTACAAGTTATGGTATGGGTGTTAATAATGTATATGTTTATAGGTTCTATAATTAAGTTAGTTATGGGTTTTCTTATTATGTAATTTCGTATATAGATATAATAACTATATAAAGCTTACCACTAGATATATTCCGAAACTAGTAACCATATAAAATTACTAAAACCCTAACTACATACGTTATATAAAAATCCATAACTGTGTTACGCTTTCAATGATGGGTGAATATATATAACATAATTAATCTATATAATATGAGTTTGTAAGGGTGTTGCATACAATGTATATCACTACATTATACAATGTATACAGGATATTCACATATGTTAATATTAAACTACAATTAATGACTTTTAAAATATCAGAATTGTAATGTATACGTATAAATAAATATTAGAAAAATAATATATATATATATATATATATATATATATATATATATATATGTATTAACTTAGCTGCCTTCAATCTAAAAAAGTAGCCGACTTATCTGGTAGATATTTCGTCACGGATATCCGCGAGAATGATTTTGCCGGATTTGTATTGTATTTTAGTGAGAAGACGAAAGATATCCGCCGGATTTATTTAGAACTTGTTAAAAAATATCCGGTTGTTTGACGTATATACGTGATAAACAAAATCACGGTCTATTAAAAATATCCTTCAATTATTCTAAATAAATAAAATCATATTCGCGGATATTCATGAGATATATCTACCGAGATAATGCGACTACTTTTTGTCGGTGTAAAATTGGCTTTATAGAAAATGATTATTTGATAAAGGAAAATAATATGTATATTATTACGTAATATTGATTACGTGTAACGTGATGTCATATGTACGTGGCAACGAGACATATAATGTCAGACATCGTAGATGTATTACATGATACTAACGTACATCAGTAGCGCATCACCTATGTGTAATAGAAGGTAGTTACGGAGAGTTTTAAATATGCATATATGCACCTATAGGTAGGTGACACAAGGACATCAACATGTATTTGCTAATACATGTAAGTGATTTCAGTTATCTAAGCGAGGATGTTTGCATGTGATATACGTATATTTGTAATGGCGGACTACAATACTAAATGTACTCGCATAATGTGAACGAGTATCTAACATTCGATGATCTCGATTCTATCGCTGATGTGCTGCAATCGAGAAGCGAATCTTAGGAGATATACAGTATACTGTATACTATATAGTATACTATATTATACTCAATATAAGACTAGTCTAATATATAGTTATCATTTAACGGATAATAACGATTACTATTTTGATCGTTATAAAGCTATATTAACTATATCATCTAAAAGCGCGTACTAAATAATATAAATAAGAAAGGTGATCTTAGGGAAGGGAATTTATTAAGAAAAATATATGATTATGGAACTTACTAGTATGTCATATTTAGAGCGATGGAAGATACGTGGTAAAGGAATATATTGTTGATATATATAGATTATTATTTAAGTAATAGATGATTTATTTATTCGTTAACATTGTAGTAAATAGTTTATAAATAATAGTTATGGGTATATATATAAATCTTGATATCTATAGCTAGTATATATATATATACTATTAAATAGGTATCACTATTACAATACGTATGTTATATATGAAAACTTGAACTATTCTAAACTCGAGATTTAAAACATGAACTACATTAGTACTAACTGTCGTTAATATATGAATACGAATAACTGTACCACTAACAACCCGCGTATACGCGTATAATATACTAACTATAGTTAGTAAGTGACTACTGTACTTACTGTTGTATACTGTTATTAACTGTATACTCAGTGATAGGCAACGATCCCTTTTTCCTGGATCGGCGATCCCGATCACGATCCTCTATTTATTATCTTATGCGATCCTTTTCCCGATCTCGATCCTCTCTTTCTTACCCGATCCCGATCTCGATCCTGCTCATCACTATCTATACTGTCATTTACGTATACTGTTAGATACGGTGAAATAAGCTTAGTGAACATGTTAACTATAATAAGATACAGTGTGCCCTCAATGTTGATCTAGCGGGATGCTCACCTAATTATATTGATACTATCTAATTACATAGGTTTATAATTAGTATAACGATGGATAACCCTTCTACGCACCCGTTATTGTATCCATTACCTCGTCGATCATTTTCGTCATGAATTCATTATAGCTTAGTTCAGCATAAAATATTGTATACATTAGAAAAGTATATATGTATAACCAGTGATGGGCACGATCACGAATTTTCACGATCGCCGATCGTCGATCAATTTCGTCGATCATTTTCTAACGATCGTCGATCGTCGATCTTTTTACTCGATCATTTTTTAACGATCGTCGATCGTCGATCGTCGATCGTGTAATTATTTTGATCGTCGATCGCGATCTCGATCATCGATCGCCGATCGTGGATCTCGATCGTATTATTATATAAGCGTATGAATTACGGGCTTCTGCATGAACCACTAATGATCCACTCATTACTAGCGAATACTCACGCATTGACGCCGTCATATCAATATATTTATATAGGTATATATATATATAATATAAATTATATATAAATATACCAATGTATCTTTTTTACTAAGTAATCGTAATATTTTACCGCGCGAGATAGTTTTTATGGAGATTTATTCCCAACACTATTTTCAATAGAATCCCGCTTATTAAAAATGGATACTAAATTAGTTTATTGTCAACCATTATTAGATGTATTAAAGGAAGGATTAAAATGTAGGTTTAACGATTATTTTTCATTTGAGTATTCTATTAATAGTGCTATTATAGTAACAATATCTAACCCACAATTTAAGTTAAATTGGTTAAGTAATTACGTAGAAGAAAAAGATATGTTGTTATCTACATTTAAGAAATATGTTAATAGACATATCCCAGATAACGAGGTTTATATAACTACACCAGAACAAAGCAAAACTAATTCAGATGAATTCTATGTTATGTATGATAATGGACCATCCACTTCTAAATCAACGGTATACCTATTTCTATAGAAATAGAAATACTTAATTATATGAATAGTAACTAATTTATATATGCTAAATAATTATCCTATTATAAAAATGTTATTTATAAAATACAATTCTATACTCCCATCATCCGCGCCGGTGGAAAGAATGTTTAGTATTGCTACCAATATAAATAAACCGAAACGCAATAAACTAAATGATACTAAATTTGCATTGTTAGTTCTATTGAAATCAAATTTATTATATTAATATTATTTTATTATAAATTTGATCGTATTTCAACATTTTCATAAATAAAAGTTATTATTATATCCACTATTTTGTTATTTCTTGATGTAAATATATATAAATTATGTTTAATTTTTTTTCACGATCGTTGATCGCGATCAGTTGCTGACGATCGTCGATCATTTTACTCGATCATTTTCTAACGATCGTCGATCGTCGATCATTTTACTCGATCATTTTCAAACGATCGTCGATCGCGATCAAGATCACGATCGCGATCGGGATCGACGATCGTGATCGTGCCCATCACTGTGTATAACGTATACGTCAACATACATACATATACGCTTATTACACACACACATATACATCAAATATTTTCCGAAGGAAAATCTTTGTATACATCATATATATATATATATATATGTGTGTGTGTGTATGTGTAATGATATGCATCACTTAGAATAATGCAATGATATGCATGACTAAGTATAATGCAATGATACGCATGACTGCGTTAGCTCTGACTAACGCCTCCGAGAAATCATCAGTTAATCGTAATACGTTAGTGATAACGTACCTATATATAACTAATATAACTATATATATACACCCGAATCCTCTACATATGACAAGTTCTCCATCCATCTCAATTTTCCGCAAATTACCGAAGAAATACTTTTATCATAATTATTTATTTATTTATTTAACATTATTTGATTTCACTTTAGAGAATTGTTTCTACTATTATTGATGTGTCTAAATAAACTATTATATATATATATATATATATATATATATATATGTATATATATATATATATGTATATATATATATATACATGTGTAAAATTATATATGTATCTAATCAATATATATAATTATAAAAGCATTAATAACAAACGTGATAGTATTGATTAAATTAGATTAAATGTCGACCTGTTATGTTTCATAACTTATAACTAATAAAACATTCGATATATCAAAAATATGTATACATTGGAAATAAAATTTGCCAAAACATGAAAACAACATCGCTATTTATAATGCGTGTATGTAAATATATTTAAAATATAAATAATAATACAAACTAATCATATATATATATATATGTATATATATATATACATGATATATATACCATCATTACATTAATCACTTTTACCTCTAGATCATGAAGTTCGTGGGATTTGAAATATTGTTATGTGTACAATGTTCTATGTTACTAATATCGCAGGTTATCTATGCATTTATATAATACACACACATACATATTGATCTCAGATAATCTGGAATGACATTCTATTTCTAGATTCTGCGATTCAGAATTATGTTTCACCTATATATATATAAATATATATTATAAAGTGAGGTCAATTTTTATACTTATTTTTACTGTCTAAAATATATATTTCATATCGGGATTTCAATAAATATTATTATTATTATTATCATTATTATATATATATATATATATATATATATATATATATATATATGAATACACATTATACTGCACACTGTATTCATTTTAATAATGCTAACCTTATTCACTTGCTTAATCACTATGGGCAACAATAGTGGTCAGAATAGCACTAATCAATACCACTGACCAGTTATCATCACTACTGACCTCTATCACTAACTACTACTACCCACTACTGCCCACTACTGACTAATACTGACCAATACTGACCACTACTGCCCACTACTGACTAATACCGACCACTACTGACCACTACTGACTAATACCGACCACTACCGACCACTACTGTCCACTACTGCCCGCTACTGCCAACTACTGCCCACTACTGCCCGCTACTGCCCACTACTGACTAATACTGGCCACTACTGACCACTACTGCCTACTACTGACCACTACTGACTAATACTACTGAACTCTATTGAACACTACTACCGATCACTACATTGACCACTACATTGACCACTACTACTGACCACTACATTAACCACTACTACTGACCACTACATTGACCACTACTACTGACCACTACATTAACCACTACTACTGACCACTACATTGACCACTACTACTGACCACTACATTGACCACTACTACTGACCACTACATTGACCACTAGTTATGAACAGTGTTATTGCCAATCACGCAGGTTTCATCGATGCTAACCCTACAAGATTACGTCATAAAAGTTGACCCCGAATACGGTTACGAGCTAAAGTTCAAGGTCAGGCACGAAAATGTCGACGTGCACGTGCTTAAGATGACGTCACAAAGATGGATGACACGTTAGCACAGAGTTACGTAATATGTATACACGTTATGCTAAGTTATGATAGGTTATAACAAGTTATATAGTCTATTAACGTCAGAAGTAGAATATAACCTTCTTGCATATCGTTAATACATCTAAAACTTCAAATAAGTTATTATACTTAGGATGTATATAGTTTTTATATTTATATTATTTGATAATTTATAATAAAATAGATAATTTAAATTGAGGATAGGTTTATTAATAAAAAATAGAAATATATGCATATATAGAATCGTCTCTGACGAGAATCCGTGACGTTTTATGTACCGTGTAAACACGCCCCCTTAGATAGCCTTACACACGTGACTTATAGGTACACGTGACGTATATGTACATGTGACGTATAGGTATTATCTATTAGGTACACGTGTATTTCGATACTTTAACATGAATTAAAGAAAACATAGATTTTATATTTCATTTATTTCATAGGTTAAAATTTCAATTATAGATAAATAATCTATTTTATTATTGTATAAAAAGTATACTTTATAGAGAGTTTATCGTAAAGATGTAGAGACACTAACTAGTTGACACAATAACACGTGACACATTATTTAATCAACGCAGCCGAGTTCAGCAACACGTCGCTATGGCAACATGACGTAATCGTCTGCATTCCTTCAGACCTGACCTACATACGATACGCCACCGGGCTGGTGCTGTTGTCCGGTAACGAGGACTTCATATTAGGTAACACATATGTCCTTAATCGTCATATATGTCCTTTATCGTAATATATGTCCTTAGTCGTCATGCATGTCCTTAGTGTTAGCTGTATATCTATCGGAGTTTTATGATACGATGTCGCACGATACGACACAGGCAGTAGTGTTATTGTTACCAGTGATCATTAGCATATGTAACATATATGCATATATACATGGAACAATATTTAAATAATGAATTTATTAATAGGATGTATATATATATATACAATTAACATATATTATAATGATAACATCTTATTAGCGTTATTTTATTAACTATATTATATATATATATATATATATATATTCATATACAATTTTTATATATTTATACTATATATATATATATATATATACTATAAATACTATAGTATTTATATATATATATATATATATATATATATATATATATATATATATATATATATATATATATATATTTATATATATATATATATATATATATGTATATATATAAATTTAATTGTAAATTATTATATATAATACGTATTAGAATTCTTAACTATAACTGCTATAGTTGCATAATTGAAAGAACGTATTTATATCGTATTGTTTATCAATACTATCACTATCAGATTGTACTGTGTACAGACACCTACTGTCGATACGAGTAATTCGCACTGAGAAAGGTGTCGATATGTATAATTCAGTTACAAATACCGACATCCTCATTTATTACAATGTATATTTGAATAATATTTAGGTAATATATTATATTTTTGAAATTCCATTTAATGTAGCTCGAGCTATATATTTTTTATAAATAATATATTACAATAGAAACATACATATATAAATAATAAAATTATTAAGTAGATATTACCTATTAACAAAATCTCCCTTTATCATGTATACATTATCTTTATATATGCCCATATTCTACATATAATTCATAATGATACTTTAGAAAGGATATATATATAGCCTATCTGTATTCATAGAACAGATATTATACTTACATTATATTTACCTAACTTTTGAATAACACTGCAGTGTTATTAATGCATGCCAATAATAATTAGTTTTTTTATACTAAATAGTATCATTTATAATAATTTAGTTATATAATCTGAAAATACGATATTCTGATGATATCAATGATACAGCCATCGGAAAAACATATAAGTAGATAATATCAAGGTAGGATAGTATGGTACCTATATTATTGTAAACAAATGCTTAGAAATACACAGCGACTAATATGTTATACATACCCGCCTATCATAGTAATACAATACACCTTATCCATGCTTCAAGGGATGAAGCCTGTCTATAGAATATCATTATAATACATATCTTGTATACATACTAAAGTATACTTTAGGCTAGTTTCTAACACATCTTCTCACAACAATACATCTCGTCCACGCTTTAAGATGAGGGCGGACTCTGGAAAGAGAATAAGCTACAATTCGCTATCGACAGCGCTAAACGTCTGAAGACTTCGGTGACGATATTAAGACAGGTGCCACCCGCACGAATCACTTTCAAGGTATGCCACATTTCACGTGTCACTTTACAAGTATGTTACGTGTTAACTTCGAGGTATGCCACACAATGTGTCACTTTAGTTTATGTGAATATGTTATCGTATATATACTAGTATAATACTTTATTACAAAAATATGATATATTATATTAATGAAAATACATATATATATATATATATATATATGTATATATATATTCAGAAATTATTTGTCATTTATAAGTAAAATATTGATTAATACTGCTATAGCTTGTATATTATTAGAGCTTAATACAAATACCTAAGTACCTACAGAGTATTACATTTACACTATTTATGTGATTACTATTTAGAACTGTTCAACAGTATTTTTCAAGCTCCCACACAGTCCATAGAGATCTCTACTCAATTATAAATTATATAATACAGTCCTCATAATATAAGTTTCCAACTGACTTACATTTCCCCACCACACTATCGTGTAATCTCTATCCATATTGTAACTCTATCCATATTTATTAACTTCTAATAAAGTTAATTCATAAACGAATAATCCATCTGACATATTAGCACTAAGCATTACCCCCCCCCCCCCACCGCCAGTATGTACCTTAACCCCAGCCTCTACTTTGTCCATTATGTAGCTTTATTTATTTAAGTATTCAATTCTAAAGAATATATGATATTGTTTTTTTTATAACTTATTTATTATTATTATTATTATATTATATTGTGTAAACTATAGTTAAACTATAGCATTAACAAAGATTTTGCGAAGCAAAGATATAACACTCCCTATGCATGCAACGTAATTTAGTTATAGCCCCAACCGCTGCTAGCAGTAGTATCGAAATCACTGAAATAAATTTAGGTTCGGCTCTGTTTGCATACAACAATGTTTTCATTGCTCTATTAAATTACATGCAATATAAATTAACTTGTACTCACTAAATATATACTTATAGCATTTAAAACATACATATCATATTTGTTTGTTATATATTAGTAATGAACACTTAGTTTTCATCATATAAATATTAATTTAAAGCATATTATTTAACATTTTAAAAGTGTATAGTTAAATACGAATTTACATTATAAACAACGCATAGTTCCTAAAAGTAACCCGCTATAGGTGGCACCAGGGTATTTTGTATACAAATTCGAATTACACGATTTCGCGTAAGTGTTATATCTTTCCTTCGGAAAATCTTTGGCATTAATGTAATTGTATTGAAAGTTTATACTTTATTGTTAACACATAAACATGACTATACACTCCTATTAGTAGCACTCCTACATATTATATGTAAACGTACGATACTACCACTACCTCTACTACTACTAGTACTACTACTACTACTACTACTACTACTGCGTCTAGGACGATGCGGCACAGAAACCGAGGTCTGAAGATGATCAAATGGCCTACATTTGGAGACATTACATCAATAACATAGGTGTCAGTCAAGAAGTGATCTCTGTCTATCCGATGACGAAAGTAATGTAAACCACCTATATTAAAATTGATATCAACAATATAATTTATACCTAAATAACGAAATATAATAATTAACCTAGTAGATCGCTAATTTTAAATATTTTTACAATTTTATTATCGAATACATGAATAACTAATTTATTTACTATATATATTAGTTAAATTAGTTATATAATGTTTTGATAATAATATTGTAGACTCATTATATAGTAATAGTATTTATTAAATAGACAAACACAAACACACACACACATATATATATATATATATATATATATATATATACCGACACGTATACACATATTACAGGCTATAGTGAGGGTAATGGATACTATCACTGCGTATACGAAGAAGCTTTATCCTCTGGCTTATACTAAAACATTCATCATCAACGGCTCTTCTAAGGTTTCCTTATTAATAAAGGGTGTGGTCACTTTAGCAGGACAGTTTGACAGATGGACAGTCGAGAGCTGATACATTACGTAGATACAACGGTGTACCGGACTAGTGTCCGCCAATCTGTCCATCTACCCATCTGTCCAACTGTTCACCTGTCCATGTTAAACTAATCACACCCGAAGTGATTACTTAAATAAATTCCTAACGTTATTATGTAATTATATATGATAATTTATTAAGGTATACCATATATGATAATATACAATTAAATTAATATATTTAAATATATATGAATACATAAATATGGTAGTTTAACATTTATTTATATCTTCAATTTTTCAATATATATACATTTGTGCGCAATATTTAATATTTAATAACTGTATATATTTGTTAATAATTATAATGTTGTTTTCAATTTAATATCATAATGTAGTAATAATAATAATAATTTAAGATTTGTATATTTAAATTAGGGATGTATATAATAATGTACCTCTTAATTCATCCACCTACCTCTGATAAGGTTTATTACTAAATCATATTGATTACATTACGATGCACTTACAACGATATCACACTGACCTTCAGAGAGGCTGGGTAACTTGGACAGTGGCCGCAGTTGATGAAAGGGTTGTGGCTCAAGTACCGATGGTCATGCCATTGTTTGGTGGTTATGAGGTTTTATATTGCTTATGCATTGGGTATGCATCAATATAAAATACATATATCTACCACACTATATATGTATATATAGTTAATAATTATTAGTTATATGTATTACCAAAATTATTAGTTATAACATATATTGTCACAGATACAATTCTCCCTATTATTCCCGACAGATTAATAATTTTACCATTAAAATAATAACTTATCTAAATGAGTATGATATTAATAACAATAATAGCAATACAATACTAGCATGAACAATAGTTATGCGTGACCTCTAAACTAGTGTTATTTAACCTCTACCATTAGTCATACGGATCACACCATATACAATCAATTGGCATGGTCCCAATATACTCTATTTAATATTTATAATGCAGCATAAAATAAGTTAACTGATTTTATATATATATATAAATAATATATATATATATATAATATCATATTTCTATAATCGGTTAATTTTATGTTTTCTATAAGATTTATAATCTAAATATTGGATAACGTGTCCTTCATATTTTATTACGTAATATATCATGACCGTAGCACGTGACGTAACGTATTCATTTCATGACGTCATAATCAGGTATTGATGTCTTATTACCGGGCATTGGGAGGCTGGACATTCGCGTTGATTGATTACGTCGGTCAAGGCATTATGGCCAACATGAAACACACGAGATTCTCTGAATTAATGTCACTCGTTAACCCGTACAGTTTGTATCCTATTTAAATATTATATTAGTAGTAGTAGTATTAGTATTATTAGTTGATTGATCATTTATTTAAGCAAATATATAATCGAGAGTTTAACGTATACGTATGTGTGTTATTGTGTGCGAGATAACATACGCTATGCGATAACAATATAACATGCGCATGCGTTATTATACACAAATAATACGACATTAAACAACATCAATAAGGTACACGTTTTACTTTTACCGTAATTATGTTCATTTATAATATAATACATAATATTTTATTTGATAATATTTTGACTATTCGGATAAAATAACTTAAATATAATTAGTTTACCTATAAGTGAGACTTATTCTACCTATTTATATAGAAAGAAACCAATTATACCCTATTCATAAGTATTCTACAGTTCTAAAGCTCCACTGGAATTTATTGTATTATTGCGTTATATGTTTATAAATATCTTTAATTTAGAAAATTATAGTTCATGTACTGTTATCGTGCGATATACGTATTCGTTAGTTACATAAGTGTAGAGATATGACGTAATCGCTGTTACGCAACAAGTATAAATAAGAGTTATCACCGTGCACTAGGTATGATAGAGAAGTACACAATGCCGACGTTTGTAATATTAGCTTCGGGAGATGAACTGTTTCTTCCCGAAGCTAGTCGTTTCTTCTACAGTCAGCTTCCGGGAAAGAAATACCTATGGTTAGATATTATCACTCTTATCACTTATCGTATCTTCTTATCTAACTACGAAGGACATTAATGTGAGGACACACAATTGTGTGTATGGATAGATGTTCGTTAACGGTAAAAGAGATTATATATATATACATATATATATATATATATATATATATATATATATATAATATATATATATATATCTATATATTCTATTAAGATCAATAGATACAATTTTTTAATATTTTCCAATGCATAAGTAATATATTCAATAATTTCCATTAATGAATCAGATGTTGATACACTAGCTTTAAAACCGTAAACAAAATATTCGTATCTAACGATGAATTAAAGTGTATGAATGTGACTTAACGGGGAAAGCGATTAATTCTATATATTTATATATATATATAAATATATAATATATTTATATATTTATATTTCTATTTATTCCTTATATTAAGACGATAATATAAACAATAGTTACATATATTTAAAAGGGATATCCAACTACAAGTATTTCCGGTAACTTGCCGGAAATACTGTCCGTAAATATTATCTTGCTCCATAATGTTTCTGGAACGGTATTCCACTACAAGACACTTGTTAGAAAAAATGTTTCTAGCAAGTTTAAGAAAATCGCATTAAGCGCAGAATAATAGATGTATTGTTACAGGGTTCAGCCACAAATCGGACATCATTTATCTTCCGAAACGTACGAACAACTAATCGTGTTTTCAAGCAATATAATTAAGGTTTATTGAAATACATTCTAATGTATGTTACTTTTTAATACTCATTAACTTAAATATAAATTTCATTATTTTATTCTTGAAACCATAAGTTTAACAGTAAATATATAATTATCATATAACACATTTAACCCATAGTAGGTACACCCCCATTTGTATTGTAACAATATGTATTTATGTTACCCAACCATGAATGCCAGTTTCAATGATATATATATATATATATATATATATATATATATTTGATAACTTTATATTATATAGTTCAGCTAAATATGTATGTATTACTTATATATTACAAATATGACATTACCTTTCATGAATATAATACATATTACACACATTTTAGAATAGTATAATTATATATATGCATGGATTTTATTTTATGGAATATTTATAAATATTGCATTATATAGTAATGATATATATATATATATATATATATATATATATATATATATATATATATATATATAATATAATAAACATAATATATTTACTCTAAACATATTATTTAAAGCATCATAGTCTTCCCGAAATGACATGGAATATACTTCAGGTAATAATCAATAATTTAATATGCATAAACATATAAATAATTTTCGAAATGTTTAAAATAGAAAATTTATAGAAAAAATATCCGCATTATTAACTTATATTCGAATTAAATTCATATATAAATGTATTAAATTTATTTATAAAATTAATATAAAAATTATTAGATACCATACCATATTATATATATATATATATATATATATATATATATATATTTATAATATAAATGATTAGAAATATAACTCCAATTTCTTTAGACAAAAACAGAAGGAAGAATAGATTTTTCTATAAAAAATAGAAGTAATAAAATCATTCAGATATGCTCTTGGACGGCTCATTCTAGAAATAATGAAACGTATGTTTATATTTTATAATATGATATATATACACACTAACATATATATATATATATATATATATATATATATATATATATATATATATATATATATACAGTTATTTATAAGATGTATAATTCTATGACTTCCTGAGGGATCCATTTGTATCCGCTATTATTATATGTGTGATTCAATAAATAAATATCATATTATATATATTTATATATATATATATAATATATCATATATTTATATAAATAATATACGAATATCCTATTCTAAATCCCTCTAATATCTATCTTTGAAATCTAAGTATCAACTATTATATTTCATAAGATAATTTATTTTGATAACATTTATAATATAACGTAACTTTAATATATAATTAAGTTTCGTCACACATATATGTATATATATAAATGTATATAATGTGACATTATTACTTATAATATATCGTTAATGAATACATAATGCCCTATAGGAGAGATTTCCGTAAACATTACTACGATAATGGAATAAAACCTAGCGGAGTCACGTGGGTAAAGTTATGTGTCCATAACCACAGGGTTAGTTACCTACCTTACACCCGCAATATCTAGCGTTGTATCGCGCATAATCGTAATTGTGTTATAATAATAATAATAACAATAATAATAATAATACTATATATTAATGATTTAACAATATGCTGGTATATATATATATATATATATATTAATATATTATCAAAGATTTTCCAAAGGAAAGATATTGCACTCCCTATCTATCTCTAGTACCTCGAAATGTAAATTTAAAATGTAAAAACAATATTAACACTATAGTGTGTATATAACATCTATAGATGGCGAAATAGTATATGAAATGTTAAATCATGTGATATTTTTATTTAAATTTCTTGTTTTCTAATTATATACATACATTTAAAATCATTACAATATAATACAATACATGTAGTTTTTTTTAATATTAGATTTATAACAATTTATTTATCATTTATTTTATTTGTTTATATTTAATATAACTAATCAGTGTATTCTATTGTTATATAATTATATTATCATTTTAAAATCATGTAAATACATATTATAATACAATATACATGTATATTGTATATAATTTATTATTTACTATTACAATAAATATAGAAATGTCTTATTATCTGAATAATACCGCTAGATGGCAATATCGAATTATTAGGTGACACAAATATACACAAGTGCAATATCTTTCCTTTGGAAAATCTTTGATATTATTATTACCTACGTACATATCAGGATGAATTTATCTGTAGAACATTAACGAATTAAAACTTCTAGCTATACGAACGATTAGGTTTATGAATTAAAGCGGTATACATAGTAAGATACTTAATTTAATGTTAGGTATACTATAATTCAGGTTATTAACTTAATAATTAAAATAAATAAGTTCCAAGTATATTACCATACGTTTGTGTTATTGTTATTGATATTGTGCACATATAACATTATTCCTACAAGAAATACTATAGTATACAAAATATATGTAGTGACTCTGGTGGTACTACCAATATACCAGGCTACAAAAAAAAGCTAGTTTCGAGCTATAGCTTAAGTTAGCTTTTTTATGGGTTTGATTTTATGAATACAAAATCTATATCTTAAAAAAGACTATCTACACTTATAAATGCAACATGGCAACATTGTCAACCTACCTATAGATACGCAGACACTTCTCGGTATATTTACGGATATCAGTAGTTTTAGCGATACCGTAGGATACGTACTTACTATAGTAACAATACATATATATATATATATATATATATATATACATACAAATACATACAATATACATATATTTAGAAACTTGCTAGTTACGTCATAAACAAGGTTCCGGAACAAGGATGGATCGCGTTCTATGTCGAGGTACGTGTGCATTACAATAAAGTATAAAAGTATAATAGTATTACAATAAAGAAGTATGTTCCTATATTCCTAATTTATATATATATATATATATTTAATACATAGATTTTCATAAAAATGATACGGATAATATAATATAGTATGGTATATTATAGTAAGGACATGCTTTCTATATTTGTAATGGTAACTTTGTATTCAACTAAATATATATTATAATATAAATAATATATGATAAATAATCTATAATATATAACTGAATCAAAATGTGTAATAGATTTAAAATGTACAATATTTTAAGACTAAGCTACCATTTAAATATATTTAAATGGTAATTATAATTACAATTAAGTAATTATAATTACTTGTGTATTGTAATTCAATACGATGAAATAAGTCAAGCGTAAAATAAAAGTTTCCAAATATATGCGTAATCATGAATATAGATAATCTATTATACGCGTATTAAGCTGAATCCAAACTTCGCTCGAAAACTTAATTTGCGAATATTCGCAAATATGTTTGATCTATAAAGTTCGCAATTATTATTCGCGCGAATTTGTGATAAGTATGGTATCATCTAGCTATGGATATATCCGACTACCGATAGCCTAGCTGATACAATAACGCGTCGACAGGTTAAGTTCGAGCAGCCCGATGGTTCGGTACTGGCGCTATCCACAGAAGAGAACATAATACCCAGCCGTTACGCGATACCCAGATGTACCGGAGCTATGGGGTGTCCTAGCGGTCCTATTGTGTAGGTGGCGACACCTGTGTTTAGTTCTCGTGTGCACATATCGTTATATCCTATGTATGGTTACACTAATTACACCTAATATTTATGTTATCAATTTATAATGAAATAAATATTAATTATATTACATTTAATTTCATTCAATATATTATATATATATATAATATATATATATACTATAAATAATTTAATATATAATAAAGTAATACATTTAGAAATATATTTAAATAAACTTGTTTAATTTATATGACGCTAAATTTGTTTGATTCGAAAAATAAAATTTCTTAAATATATATATATATATATATATAGGGGAACGTAACCGAATATGGACACTCTCAGTATTTCAGAAACGATAATTCCTACAAAAAATGTTAATGAATAAAATATTCATAAGTATATATAGTCTAAATAAGTATTTTTTATTTTTTAATTATTCAAAATAGTGCTGATATATCCAATAAACTGATTTTATTATTACGTTTTTAATTTATTAAAAAAAATGTCAATTTAAAACCTTCTCAATAATATACAAATGTATCGATATATAACATAACAATACATTATTCAAATCTAAAGCATTTTAAACATTATATAATTAATTTCTATATTTGTTATCAAATATTAATTAAGTTAGGTGTCTTAATACGGACACCATATAACCAATCAGCGGCATCGTGTGAAATATTTTGATTTTCATAAAAATCGCTTGCGTTATAATATTATTACCACCAATAAAGCTAAATCTAAAAATGTTATTATTTAAATACTTAAATGGTATTATTAATTAAGAAAATAATAAAAATTAAAAAATTAATTACTAATTACTAATTAAATTATATTAAATTAATTATAAATAATGTATTTGTAATTTATCTGATTAGTTCATCAATAATATATATTTAATCTAGTGGTATGTGTGATGTCCGTATTATAAAATACGGTGTCCGTATTCGGACATGGGTACCGAGTACGGACTCCCCCAATATCTATTGAATAAAAATATTATATAAAATTTTATAATCACAATACTATCTACAATCATATAATATTAATGTATTGTAATTTTTAATACAAATATTGAGTCATAAAATGTTAAGATCATTTATTGTTAAAGTGTCCGTATTAGGTTACTTTCCCCTATATAAATATGATATGGATATTTAAAAATAGGTTACTTTTTATTCAACATTATTTCTTGTCACCGTTAAGTCTATCTCATCAATCGTAGACTACGATTACGAATGTCAATATAAAATGACACGTGAACTAAGATTACAGATCACGTGGCATTGTAAAACAAGATGGCGCTTTAAGTTTAACATTGTTTCTCTTGATGCCCTCCATCGGTATGATACAATAGTAAACAAGAAATGTATAAGAACTGCCTGAATGGCTTAGTAGGCTAATACATCATGGACGTAAGCAGTGAGACTCGGCTTCGAACCTCGTCCGAACTAATACAATCTTAAAATACTGATTAGAAGAGTTCTTATATAATGTTGACAACATTATGTTGTATATAAAATTAGAGCCATATGGTTATAAGTGAAAACGTTATCTAAGTTCCTGGATGGGACTCCACTGGAATATATTCTTATAAGATAACGATTAATAATAATATGATGATAAGAGGTATCGTACTCTTCATCACGTAGTCTCATCACCACGTGATATTCTAATACTGACACCATTGCATGCATCACGTGTTTACCCCGGATATCACGTGTAACTCGATACGTCTGACCTTATTCATGACCCGATACGTCAACAGGTATGAACAATGTCGGTGTAATCGTAATTGTTCAGATTATGTTAATGAGCGGAAAATATATTAGAAAAAATCTATAAATAAAATATATTTGCTATTCGTAAATTTGTAATACATATCTATTACTTAATCGTTATTAATTGTGTATAAAAAACCTTAGGTGCATTTAAATATGTTATTGATATAAAGTTTAACAATAGTATACGATGAAGCAATTATTTTATTATTTCATATTTATAACCTATGTAATGCTTCATTAGATAGGGCGGGGGTAAGAGGGCGCAATGCTGAGGCGACATACATACAAACATATATCCTTCTTCGTATACTATAGTCAGTAGAAGCGTATACAAGTTGTCTAAGTTTGAGCTGTTGCCAGTTGTTGATACTCCGTAATGCGGTACTTGTTAGGCCTACATCTACTTCTCTCACCACTAGTGGTACCACTACACCTACGTAGGCACACTTACACGATCTTCATCGCCTACATCACATATACCACCTGCATCACCTAATGTTCATTATATCATTGTTGTATGAAGAGTGTCACGTCTCATTGTATAACTGTGACTATTTTCACGCTGCACACTGAATTACCCAGTTTGGAGGTATTTGTACATTACCCAGTTTGAATGTTCACACGGAACATTAACCACGCCCATTTATACCAACATATATGACAATGGAATAATTTGAAAATGAATGCTGACATATATCTTCGAATAATCAGTGATGACCTATATAACTAGTCATTCGTAAAATAATATCTGGGTAAATTATATATTGTTTGAAAGCGATCGGTAAGTACGCAGATATAGTACCCAGTATAGGTATCGCATTCACTTACCTCCTTAATTTAGGCGAGTTCTCACTATACCAGCTCTTGAAATTACTTTCCATCCTTCTCTGTCCATCATCAGTATTATTAATTCGTTTTCTTCTTCACAATCGCAGTCGTTCTTTAATATGTCTATGCATGTTTTGAGTTGTCTCTCTATGTTTCGAATGCCGTTCTTTGGATTATAAGCCATGTATACATTATAAGCCATACATACAATTAAGTTGTGCGCCAGTTTGTCAGTGTGACTTATGCAATGACTTTCTAGTCGAAATCGTCTTTGTTTTATTACCTCATAGATCTTCAGAGGCATTCCTATGTAGAGATGTATATTCATCGCATACACACGCTGCATTGTGTACCCGATATGGCAGACGGTATTTTTACCCAGACTGGGTATAGTTAATTATGTATACCAGGTATGTGTACACATATAGGCGACAATAAACACGCCCATATCTGTCGTATGAAAACGCCCTAAAGTACCATAGTTTCCTTATTATGATTATTACTAGGAGTGGTTCTGGTTAACATTTATATATTCATTAATGTATTTCGTTACTTACATACTACTTTTCCTCTGTCTATAGGTGATGCATTGAATGTTCTTCTAAACGCTTTGTATTCTAATGAGGAGATACTTCTGATAGGTATAGGACACATATCCTTTGTTAATGACCACATTTCATATATATTATTACATATCTAAGTATTAGTAAATCGAGAAAAAAAAGTGTATTCTTTAAGTTGGCATTTCACCTCTTCGATAGTGTAATTAGTAATAGGTAATTATTCATTATTCATTATTCATTAGTCATTATTAATTACTAATTAGTCATTAGTCATTATTCATATCTTTGCTAAAGTTGTAATCTCCATTGTTATTTTAATTTATATCTTATTTCTAACACAGACGCATATATGCGTCTGTGTTAGTGCGTCTGTGCATATATGCATTCCAAATGAGTACACTTGAAGTATTCGACTGTTACCAATGTATCTCAATTCATAAGTATATGTTTACCTCCTATTTTAGTTTGAAAAGTGTCTTCTATTTTAGGACCGCTCAATGAGCTTAAGGTGATCCGGGTGTCTCTTAATAGTATGTCTCACTATGCAAATAAATTATATACAATTAGAAAAGTAGTATACTTGTTTTTGGTTCGATTGTATTTTTGTCACTTCTCCAGCCATTTAAAAATTGGCAAAAAAAATGATCAACAACAAAAATCCTACTATTTTCTATATGAATCTCATGTTAGACATCGCTAATTTTTATAATTTATTTATGTCTATATTTTTTTAATATAATCAAGAATAATTTTGTTTAATTATACACAATTATCACTAATAAAAATCAATTTCTTATGTCATAAATATTTTGTATAAAATATTTTTTTGAAAATAAATTTGTAACCATTTTTATATTGAATATTAGTATTTGTTTTGATAGTTATGGTGTACTATATATCTTTTATTGTAGAGATGAAGGTTTATTTTTAATTATAAAAAAAATCATCGGCAAAAATTTGTATTGATGTTTTATAAAAATTTATTTATTTATTTTCATATAAATCAATAAAATCTGAATTTGTATTATATCATTTAATTTCAATACATAAAATAAATATAATATGGTTGTATAAATATGTATATAAATATAAAAGTATACATAATATAATGAATTTTAAATAGAAGTTTGAAAATTGTGTACTTTTGAATACAAATTCTAAAAACAGATAATATTTATAGGATTTCTAAGTAAATTACAAAAAATTAAAAAATGTTTTTATAAATACAATTATATTAGATCACTTCTAAATATTATTTTAAGACCTATTGTAATGGTCAGGATTGTAATGGTCAGGTTTAAACCCGATTCATACTGCTTGTGCATCTGACGCCTTAGTTAAATGAGCCACACTAGTGTTCTTACGTACAATGTATTATTGTGCGCATTTGTAATGTATAAAAAGTATTTTTATATTATGTTTTCAATATATGTATACTTTAATTAATATTAAATGTTTTTAATAAATTAAAAAATCCGCATAATAATTCACGAATAATTATAAAATATTAAAAATAGATTGATATAAAGGATAACAATTTTTCAAATCGCGGAGGAAAATATGCCTCCTAAACAAAATGTGGAAGTACCACGAATTATATGTTATCAATAATTGTATGATGTTATCTAAATTCATTATTTGTTCATCACTTCCCTACATCTTAACCTACTTTGTACATCATACAATATTTAGGGAAAAGTAACCGAATACGGACACTCTCGGTATCTCAGAAACCATAAATCCTACAACAAAATGTTTAATGAATAAAATATTCATAATTATATAAATAGTCTAAAAAAGTATTTTTTATTTTTTTTAAATTCAACATATTGCTTTATATCCAATAGACTGCTTATTTTATAACGTTTTTAAATTTATGAAAAAAATGTTTATCTTAAAACCTTCTCTCAAGAATATACAAATGTATGGATATAAAATATAACAATATATTATTAAAAAATAAAGCATTCTAAAATCATATATATAATTTCTATATTTGTTATAAAATATTCATCAAGTTATAAGAATATATCTAGAGGTCATATAAGTACCTAATACTGACACTCTATATGTCTTAATACGGACACCCTAAACCAATCAGCGCGAAGCGTAATAACTATTCATAAAAATAGCATGCGTTATAATATTAATACCACCAATGAAGCTAAATCTTATTTTTATTATGTAGATACTTAAATTGTATTATTAATTAAAAAATAATAAAAATAAATAAATTATTAACTAATTAAATTAGAATAAATTATTGATAAAATGAATAATAAATAATATACTTATAATTTGTCTGATTAATTCATCAATAATATATAGTTTATCTAGTGGTTTATAGAGTGTCCGTATTCGGAAATGGATACTGAATACGGACACTCCCGTTATCTATGGAATTAAAAGATTAAATAAAATTTTAAAATCACAATAATATCTATAATCATATAATATTAATATATTGTAATTTTTTAATAAAAATAATGATTCATAAAACGATAAGACCATTTATTGTTATAGTGTATGTATTAGGTTACTTTCTCATACATACACAGTCTTTTATTTGTGAAGCATGAATATATAATTCGTCTCCGTATTTAATGCCTATAGGCATATAATATGTTCATATTTGTATGTTAATATGTTCATATTTGTATGTTGTTGTTTACTGGGAAAGCATGATATAATAAACAATTACAATAATAATAAGATACAACTGCGATATAAGATAAATATGTATTATAAAATGTATAATAAAAAATTTAAATAAAATGTATAGAGCATAATAAATATATTAAATTACTTATTTTAAAAATATAAAATAAGTGATCAATATATAAAATTATGTATATATTGTATACAATTTAATGGTGTTGTGTATAAATAGGATAACAAAGTAATACAAGTTTTAAAACATATCTATAACGTCATTTTTTTAAATATATATAGATTTATTAATTATAAATGATGTAAGTATAAATTCCTTAATCCTGGGCATATCATTTAATTGAAGAATTATTTTCTATCTGTTCTAATTTTTTTCTGATAAATTTGTATTGTTTGCCTATAATACATATGTTACCTAATTGTTGAATAGTGTTTGTAAGTATATTTTTACTGGCTGAAAACATAACAACTACATTTTTATTAATAATATAAACACACTTTTTTATAATTTGTTGAAGATAAATATTATAACTATGAGAAGTTTAAAAACTATTCTTAGTGCACGATTTTGAAGTTTAGTGATTGGCTTGATATTACTTTCTTAATTATTTCTCCATATATTGGCACAATAATCAAGTTGACATTTAAAATTGAATAATAAACTTAAAGTAATTTTCTTTCATTTAGTTTATTCTTAATTTTATTTAATATGGCAATTGATCTTGATAATGTGAATCAATATATTAATAGAAAAATATAATGTTACTATTCAATTTAATAGGAATGTTATTAATATTAATATTCAATTTCGTAGATGAAATATAATTTCTAATGTTTAACGAAATTGTTGTAGATTTTGTTATATTTATAGTCAATTTATTTGTGCATAGCCATGCAATGATATAATAAACCGACGTTTAACGATAATATCGTATAATATACTCAAGATTTATACTGTTATCAATTTAAATATTACATTTGTATAATCGGCAAATAATATTATTTTTAAGTTTTTAAAAATATTAGTGAATTAAATGTTTACTTATTCTTGTAGATTTATTAGTCTGAAAGGGGTATCCCACGTAGTACTACCAGTATTTCCGGAAATAATGTCCGGAAATGTTTGCTAGATAGTGATTTTCTAACAAGTTTTAGTGGGATACCCCTTTTAAAGTTACTATATTTTCGGCAAGTTGCCGGAAAGTAAGGGGGTTTCTCACTACAATTGTAGTTAACTTGATAGAAAATCACTTTCTAGCAAACATTTCCTGAAATTATATAAGGAAAACTTGTAGTGGGATACCCCCTTTAGGGATTTAAACCGTGACATCCTACTATATCATTTATATTATAAGAAATGAAAATCAATGCATATTTTATACCGTATTTTATAAAAAAAAGTTATAATATATCTTATCCTAATTCTCTTTTTATACGATTTATAAAAATAAATTAATCTAATTAGTATAAATATAAATTAAAACTGCCTGTGTGGCTCAGTGGTACAATACGTAAGACACACAAGCAGTAGGACACGGGTTCATGCCCCGTCCGGACCATTAAAATAGGTCTTAAAATATTATTTAGAAGTGATCTTATATAATTGTGCATACATAATTGATTGGCTGGCATTAAAACCATGGATTCCTTAACAAGAGAGCGGTTTTGAAGGGACATTAAGCCAAATGGTTAAAAGTGAAAACTTCATATATGTTCCTGGATGGACTCCACCAAATAAAAAATCATAACAAATAACAAAATAGCAAAGTCAACCAATCAGGCTTCACATATCAATATTCAAATAAGAATACTACTATAGTAGTGTTCTACTTATAAGATACGCATCGTTTTTGGCCAAAAAGTGTGGGGTTCATTGTCTGAAATAATTCCTTTTATTTTTATCAGTTTATTTGTATTACTATGTTGGTTACAGATGAAATGGTATAACTTATATTGTCAAATATTATATCATGTAATTATGATTTTATATCATAACATATGCTATTTTATACAATTTCAAGTCATAAGATGGCATAACCAGATGCTGGTATTATCTACCTATTACTAAATATCTTATATATTATACCGTATAATTTATATTACTATATAGTATATATTACTATATATATACCTTCCTTTTAAATAGTGTATATCATAATACTTTACACCTAAATATATTATTAAAATTGGATTCAAGTTATTAGAATAAGATTGATGTTATAATAGAATAGTTATATTTTTATCTACTTTTTGTTTAGTTATATTATAAAATTCGAGAAAATTTCCATTATTATTTTATTTAATTTTAATATGTTTGCTTTCTTGAGATCTTAAAATGCAATAGTGTAATTTAATTAATAAATAAGATTTTATATTTTGCCTTATTTTCATAAATTTATGATTATACATTTTAATACTTTAATTGATTTTAATCTCTTTCTTGAAATTTGAAGATTCTTATTCTTTGTTCGAGGTTTTTCTTCTTTACACAATTATATTTATATTACAGAGTATTTGTAGTTTTTTACTTCAATTTCAATATATTCTTCTGAATTAATAAATAAATTATAAATATTCACAATTAATATATTTATAATACACATATTATAATATAAGTTTGAAGGAAATAATAAATTCAATAACTACATTGTTATTATAAAATCTCGAATAATCAACAACTTTAAATTGATTACAGTATAGTTGACATATAGTGAAATAGCGATATACCCAAATAGGTCATCGCATAACATGTGTTATAAATCTGACTCCAATGTAGTCACTTGTGATTCTTTACTATAACACCTCGTCACTAGTGTAAATACATACAAACCACTCCATTCATACACATCCTACATATTACCAATGACCGATATAAATATGGGTTCGTAATTTCATCCATACATCTATCCACCCAAATAGTATTATAATAAAGTAAAATAAATATATATTTTCTGCACTTACTATATCGACATATTCACATTTTCTGAAAAATAAGTATCAGTATCATATCAGTATCATTCGACAGCTGTATCAGTATCATATCAGTATCATTCGACAGCTGTATCAGTAGGTCCTATCGTATTAGTATCATTTGGCAGAAGTATCAGTATCTTATCATTATCGTTTGATAATGGTATCTGCATCGTTTGACAACAACATCAGTATCGTATCATATTCTGGTATAACAAGAAGATAAAATCATATCTTAAAACTTAACAAATTTTATATAATATCAAAAATGAATACAATAATTTAAAATAATGATAGCGGAGCGAATAAATGTAAAATGATGCTATATTGATTGAAAGTGGCGCGAATTCACACAAAGAAACGCTATGTTGATTGAAAATGGCGCGAATAAATATAATCCCAAAGGTAAACATTGGAATGTATTTTATATATCCAATAATACAAATCCGAAATAGTCCGAATCTAATATTTAAAGTCCGAAATAGTCCGAGTTCAATATTAAAGTCGGATATAAGTGCGATCCTAGTCCAATATATTGTTATTATTATTTTTATTTGGTGGAGTCCTTTCATCCCATCCAGGAAATTATATGAAGTTTTCACTTATAACCATCTATGGCTCTATGTCCCTTCGAAGCCGCTATCATGTTAAGACATCCATATTTTAACAAGAGCCGATCATTTATTTATACACAATTATATAAGATCACTTCTAAATAATATTTTTAGACACATTTTATAAAATTAATTGTCCGGACGAGGGTCGAACCCGTGTCCTACTGCTTGTGTGTCTGACGCCTTAGACACTGAGCCACACAGGCAGTTATAACATAAATGATACTGTATCAGTCCGGTATCAGTGACCTAAAGTCCGAAACAGGGTCCGAATGACAACACGAATATGTAAACATACGTAATGGCGTACATATCGCTAATATAATACACGCCGCACGCCTTTATACGCCCGCCTGTCAAATATGTCACATCGTAAGTCCCGCCCCCTCGTGATATCGCGTCCTCTTTAAATAGAGGGCGCCATCGTGGCTCTCACGGTTTCTCGCCGTCTCTCTCTCACCGACTCTTCATCACAACAAGAACCATGTCACGGGGTACCACCGTATTAAGTTACGTAACATCGGTCGGCTTTCTGTTGGCGCTGATATCTAGAGTGGCAGCAACGGAGGAGGCTGATGTCGTTAGCTTGACCGGCTTGACCGGCTCGTCCGAAGGTCACCTGTACGACGGTAACTCTACCGCGAACTATTCCCTCGAGATGACCACCGGCCAGCCACTCGCCGAACTAAAACCTCAGTGGCTAGTGGTAATGGACTCCATTCAGACTGTGGTGACCGCCATAGGGGCAGTGGTCAACGCTCTGACCGTACTGGTGTTGCACAAACGTAGCGCCATCACGTTGAGCGATAATACCAGGATTCTGCTTTTCCATCAGGTTATCACCTACACTACGGTATTATACGTACAATAGTAGGGTATACCCAGTGAACTATTATTAATTGTATACTGATATTTTATATTACGGTTATATATATATATATTATACAATCAAAAATGAGTAAACGAATTTCTATATTTTACTGACTTTACTATATGTTCTTGCATTATTATTTAAATTTCACTCAAAATTAAAGATCCTATCAAGAACCGTCTACTATTATTACATGATATACGGTGAATATAGAAATATACTTTGTACATAATAATAGTAATAAATGTGTACATGTAATTTATTATTATTATTATAACCTTTATTTCCAAAAAAAAAACAGGTCTATAATTTATTACTATTATTACAAATATTAAATTGTCAACAACTATAGGTTTGTAATCTATTGTTTAAACATCATATTGGCAACTTTACCATATACACACACAAACATATATATATATATATATATATATATATATATATATATATGTCATTTAGATGAATATTAAACCACTTATATTGTATGGTTTACAACACTATTGTATATAGCTGTACACTGTACGCCGTATACTCAATGTTGATATGATAAAACCTACTATAATGATTATACCTATATATATATATATATATATATATACAATCATTATAGTAGTTTTTATCATATAGGTAAGTTATACTATAGAGTTACCTATAGGTAAGTTATAGAGGGTATATTTAGATCAATAAATCTTAGTTATGTGTATAATATCACATGTAAATATACTTAGTCAAAAAACGTTATTAGTTAACTATAGTACTATATATAGTATTTAACAAATTCGTAGTAGTTATTTGATGTTACAAAGATTAGGAGTTATCTGCCATTCATTAATTAGTTGACGCCATGACATTAATTTATGATAGGAAGTAAATAGTTAAGTGCGATATCGAATTGAAGTATGACATACACACATTTGAGATTTGTAAATATAAAATAATGTATATAGAAAATAAATAATATCATTTATATATACTTTATATATATATATATATATATATATATATTCATTTATATATATATATATATGTATATATTGATATAGAGACTGTGACAATATGGCTGGGTTGTGTACTATAGGTAGCACGTGCATCAATGTACCACGAAGTGCACGTCGTGAACACATTGTTATCAAGTAATGTAGTATAGTTATCAAGTAATGTAGTATAGTATTACATCGAGTATATTTAATAAAGATAGATAATAATATATATATATATATATATATATATATATATATAATAATAATAAAGTTTATTTAAACACTTAAATAATAGTTGAAACATATATAATAAGAGTAATCAAATAATGTTAACAATAACACAAATTATAATAAAATATGTTTCTTCAGTCTTTCACGGAATATTGAGATAGACTGAACACTTCTATCGCCAAATGTAGCTGTTTCCACATCGAAGCAGCAGAAATCCTGAAGGATCTCTTTGTGATTTATAATCGACATCGAAATTCTTCAAGTTTCATGGGATAGAGCCTCGAATATCCAGTTATTTTCTCTGATATTAGCGTTGATAAATAGGAAGGTACTACAGAAATAATTATTTTTTTAATTAAATATAATAATCTGTAATTGATCCTGGTAGATACCCCTAACCATTTTAATTTGTGTAATAATAACTATAGTTTGCGACTATAGTCGTAAATCTATTAGAATATGGGATATTAAATATAATTTTTATACATCTAAGAATAACTCGATTAATGTTATATATATATATATATATATATATATATATATATATATATCGTCGTAGGATGTTACGAATATTTGATATCTATGGCTAAAAATATATTAATTATTTATATAACTCTGATATTTATTTAATATATCAATAAACGTTAATTGCATAAGGTAAAATGTATACATGTATACATGTATGTACAATGCATTGTATACGTGTTACTGTGTACATAGTGTCTATATGTCTTTATGCGCTAATACATTAGGGTATATCGCTAATTATACATTTATCATTTATATCAACAATGTATAATTCAAATATATATTGTTATTGTTCCAAGAATGTAGATTACATTTTCACTTATAACCATATTATGGCTCTAATCTCCCTTCCAAGCCGCTCTCGTGTTAAGAGTATTCATGGTTTTAACGAGATCCGATCATTTATGTATACACAATTATATAATATCACTTCTAAATATTATTTTAAGACAATTTGTAATGGTCCAGACGAAACTTGAACCCGCGTTTAAAAAACCCATTCATATATATATATATATATATATATATATATATATATATATATATATATGTGTGTGAATGAAGTATACTTTATATTAAGCGTTATTCATAGATATGGATATCTTTGTAGCTATTCAGGGAATCAGGTAACTGATATATCTATGGTAAACTACATATCAATATAGAACATAACAAATGTATGATTTATGTTCTATAGATATATGTTCTGTATTCTAAATCGCTGAAAAATCTCGTCATCGTTCATGACTATTGTCATATACTATATATATATATATATATGATGATGATATATGATATTCGGATTATTAAGCACTACAATTGGGTCATGTAGACACATTCGCTCGTGCGGGAAAGTAATAATAATGAGATAATAGTAATACGATAACAATTTAATAATAATATACATTGAATATAAATATATATATATTTTATATACAGTAAACGCCGCTTATATCGACAGCCACGTGTATCGATAAATCGGTTCTAACGACAATTTAAAATATATTTGTTGGAATTGCCATCTAATACGTGCTACAGAATATCGCGTGTATCGACAAAATATTACTATAATATTTAGAATGTTGCATCACGTGTATCGACATTATGAACATATTACACAGTTGTAGCATAGTATGCATGATATAGAGATGGGCATATTAATAAATTATGTACTAGAGTACATATGGTACATATATTTATATTAACAAATAAGTTATGATGATATGAAGAATTAATCTTTGTATTATTGTAGATTCACTACACTAAGCAAACATGCACATATGTGAATATAAGTATATATATAATAGTTTATACTTGAATGTTCACTCTTGATAAGTAATATCTTAAATTTACCACCTATCTTTAATTATTTCTAATATAAATGACGAAAATGAGTGTGAATACGATAATGATACATATGAATCCGTTAGCATTACATCTACACCCGATATTCTTGATATGATAAACGATGTTCAAAATGATATATATATATATTAATGATATCAACAACTATGAAATATTGTGTCTGCGATTATTAATATTAAATTACGTGCTGAAAATTGTTTCCTATCAAAGTTAATAACTACTAAACAAATACAGATTACTAATTATTTTAATTATCAATAATAAAAATAAAATATATATTACAAGCATACTTTAATTTAATTTAATTTATATTAGTGTAATAATCAGTAGTATTAACTTAATACACATGATTAATGATATAATCGCAATCAAGTATAGCATAGATTTTATATTTGTTAATATAATTACATATTCTATTAAGTGGGCGTAATTTTAAATTAGCCACGCCTTCATCATACGTAACGTTATACGGATTTATCGACATATTTTCGGATCTCATGGGATATCGATACAAGCGGCTTTTACTGTATATAGTTTAGCTGAATCCCTATCTATCTACAAATATGTCATTATATATAAAAATACTTTAGTCAAATTATACTTAATATACATATATACTTGTGAATTATGTATTGATGATATAACTACATGTTTAACGTGCATCATATTACATAACTTCGATTAACGCCGTTGTAATTGATATTATTATTAATGTAATATTATATATGCATTTAATTAAATATGGTCTAATTATAAATATAATACATGTTTATTTATAAATATATTTATAAATATACGAGTACATATTAATATAATGAACATTTTTATTAACAATTAATAATAAATAATTTGATATAGACCCGAGAAATAATGTCATAATTAATAAGGTAATATTACCACCATTTATATAATAATAATAATGATAATGATGATGATAATTATGATGATGATGATGATGTTGATGATAATGATGATTATAATAATGATAACCATAATAATAATATGATAATTATTATTTTAATTATGATTTTATTTAATTAGTAATTATAATTCTATTCTATTTCAAATAATGTGAATTCTACGTTTGAGGATACCTAAACTAGAGTTGAATGTTATAACGACAGGTATAACCTGATAGGCAGAATAGCATTTCTATTTATAGTAATAATAACACATTTAAATGGTTTGTTATTATCACTAAATATCAAGAAATTAAATATTTCGTAATTGACATGAAATATACCATAATGATACCCGTAACCTATTGTTTTAATTAATTAATTATAAATAATATATGTTATGCAAATTAACAATTATTATAATTCATAATTTATAACTGCTTTATTAATTAATACCTACACTTACTTTAATTATGCCTAAACTCTGGATCACTTAGACCTGCCACATACGAGTTTATCATTCTAATTGCACGTATCGATTCACACTTAACCTATTATCGCAACTGTACACTGTACACACACATACACATGTATATATATATATATATATATATATATATATATTTATGAGTATATTAGTAATATAATATAGTAGTTATAGTTATATACTGAAGTTGATATCAATGTTGTGACGTGCGCCCATCACCACCACCACCACCACTATAGTTCACACCTTCGCGCGCGCCTGCGCATTAGCATTCTTAACACGGCTATTACATAACACGGCGCCGGTATTGCGCAACGCACATCACGTGATACATTGTATCTGTTCGTTTGTTGCACTAATACGATTAATCTTTCGCCACTGGAGTATTGATCTCGTGTTGATCCTGACTGGGATTAATAATAGTCAAACTCGTGTGATATTAATAAACCCGATACTACTTAGGCATTACCAAAGATTATACGAATATTATCTCATGATTTAGCTATTTATAGATTGTATAGGTATTACTAATCTGTTTTTTTTTATAATCATCATTATTTTAATTATTATTATTATTAATAATATTATTTTTATATAATTATACATATATATAATTCTATATAATAATACACACATTATGATTCATAATGAAAAATTATTTGACCAATAATTTAACTAACGTTATTTAACTACCACTTGTTATACATCTTGTTATATAATGTACAGTGTACATCACTAATTAACATAATGATTAGTGATGTACAGTGTACAGTGTATACAGTTTACACTGTATTACATTTATTATATTATATAGTTCATACAAAAAGAAAATAGGCAGAATTTATAAAATATTTTCCGAGATTAATGTACATTGTACATTGTACGTCATACAGTTTACGATCATTTAAAAGACCAATGTATACTGCACAATGTACAGTGATGTATGGTGTACATTGTACAATGTATAATGTACATGTACAATGTGATCATTATGTGTTTATATCATTAGCATATATAGTATGTAATTAGTGTTCAACCTCACAGTGACATCACGTGTTACGAACAAAGTTACGTGTACACATACATGCAGTATACTATTTATCAATTTGTTAATATATTACCATTAACATATGGTTGTATTTCATCTGTATGGGTATACACTGATCGTTTAAATGATCGTCGAATATTAATATAAGTAAATTTATATAGGATATATCCTATATATTCATATGAATAGGTATATATATATTTATATTGATAGTCAAATATCGATATCCTAGACTCTTATATCTCAGAAACTACGCTAACTCAGACTTTTAAAACATGATACTTCGGTTATATACCTACGAACAAACGTGTAAGAATGAGTATGTATCTCAGACACATTTCTTCCTATCTCTTCAATGATGAGATACCGATAGTCTACTGTATTGCAATGGTATCGACTATTATATAATGTCTATGTTATGCACGTATGTGCCGAGTGTAAACATATACACACGCTTGTCCAACACCCACTGGTCCAACCATCGACATGGCGCGATTATGAAACGTTGCATTACTATCGGGGATACATTTAATACCATACGTACGAAATATGTGGACAGTCCAAATTAAAATCTTACCCACTAAGAAATATAGTCGACTTATATATAATATCATATATGATACAATATACAAATATATATATATATATATATATATATATATTTGTATATTGTATAGCAATAAGTAATACCTAACTGTACACACCTAATTGTTACGTCATATTTACAGGCTTTCTGGGACATGGAGGTGTGTCTTATAGGAGCGATCATCATGCTTCAACCTAACATGTGGACAGTTGGAAATACATTTATTGATATGTTAGATATACACAAATATATATATATATATATATATATATATATATATATATATATATATAGGTATACACAAATATATGTATATATAAATATATTTTAATTTATATTGTTATTTTTATTTAGTTGAGTCATTTCACTCAATCCATGAATTTATATGAAGTGTTTTACTTATAACAAAATATTTCTAATGTCCATTATAATCAATCATGTTAAGGCATCCATGGTTTTAACGAGAACCGATAATGTGTGTATATACAATTATGTAAGATACACTTCTAAATATTATTCTGAGAATTATTGTAATGGTCCGGACGCGTCTTGAACACGCATTCATATGCATGTGTGCGTACATGCATGTGTGTCTGACACATTAACCTTATAATATACACTTACAGTTTGATACAGATGTGGTATAGTTTTATGTAATAGAATATGTATCTATGTATGAAGTAAAACATATATCATATATGCATATATTATGTACAGAGAATATATTAATATATAGGTTTTATATAATATAAATATTTTAGTATTTATCATACGTATATTAATATATGCTCTTATGTCGAATAAATAATGTAGCAATAGGATGTGTTTATGATCCTCAGTGGTAATCTATGATACAACAAATGTTTGCCTGAAATAAAATAAATACGAATATTATATGTCTCGGTGATAATAATTATTTAAAATGTCGCTCTATATATGTACTATCACGATGACGCATGTATGTTACGTAATACATATATATATATATATATATATATATATATATATATATATATATCGCCGGTGGGCGTGTCTAACCGAACACCCGCCTCCTCCCCGCCAGGATGATATGCCTATTCTGGCACACGCAGATCTGCTACTGGGTGTCTGTGGTGATGTCAGTATTCAATCTGGTGGCTATCTCCGTCGAGAGATTCACTACCATATGTACGTCGCTGTTGGTATCTTGTGTGGAGTGCGTGTGCTGAGTGTGTGTGCGAAGTGTGTGAAGAGTGTGTGCGGAGTGTGTGTGCGAAGTGTGTGAGGAGTGTGTGCGGAGTGTGTGCGGAGTGTGTGCGCGGAGTGTGTGCGCGGAGTGTGTGTGCGAAGTGTGTGCGGAGTGTGTGTGTGCGGAGTGCGCGCGCACTACTAGGATATTACACTCCCCTTAGATAACAACCTAATCAGGTGATATTTAATTATTTAATTGCTTATATATCTACGAACTTACTTGCATACTTATACTATCATGAATCTACTTATTTACTTACTTACTCGTGTATTTGATTTCTTACTTACTTATAAGTAAGTATAGGAGTAACAAACATATATGTTATCTACTTAAATAGTTGAGTATTGAAACTACTTATATTGTAATTATCTATTATATTTTCGTAATTGGAACCTGTCAATCAATATGTATGTCACGTGACTTAATATAATTAAAACACACGAACCCACAAACACATACACAAACACATTCACAAATCAATACACTTATACATGCACAAACATGCACACCAATAAAAACATACATACATATATACACACAAAATCACATAAAAACTCACCCATACTTTTTATATTATCATAAGTCTAACATATATTTACTTATGGTCTTTATTGTATATATTTATAATATGTTAATTCAATGTATGCATGCATATACATATATACATGCATTCTTATAATCTAATTTACGTGGATACCATCACTATATCGACAACTCGATGATAAATAAAGATACGCGCGTCAACAACCAGCCACAACCGCACGCACACACAACCGCACGCACGCACGCACGCACGCACCATCGTAAATACTCTATTAACATCGATGTGGTATACACACGCTAAGGGTGATCATAGAATGTTTTGTTGTTGACACATTGCATCTTATAGCTATTGAAATTCTAAGAATATATGTATACTTCAATTTTTTTTGAAGTCATTTTTTACGACACGACATACTGTCAATTTTTTTAGAGTCATTTTTTACAACAAAAAACACTGTGAAAATTCCAAGAAATTTCTAGGAAACTTTTTTTTTAATTCTATTTTTTATATTTTCTATTCCATTATTATAAAATAAATAGTGTGTTAAAATTTGATAACAAATTATTCATTAAAAGGTTTAAAATACTTATTTTTTTATAATTTATTTTATATATAGCAAAATTTGTATCTAACTACATGTTAAACTTAACGAGGCTGTCGTGTGACCTTAGATTAATAAAAATAAAAATAAAATTGTGTGCTTCATTTTAAGGGTATATTTATTAAGAAAAACATAGTCCAATGTTAATCTGTTAATTTTCAATATTCTATGATCGCCCTTAACGCACGCACACCCGCCATTACAGAGACGGTAGGCGTGTCCTAATGATATCGTTCCTGGTGATGTACTTAACGTGTGTGGTCCTCATGGCAACCAGCATTACAGAGATGACGTTCGATAAAGGCTAGCTTCTCGCACACTAGCTCCGTCGATATAAAGACACTTTCTTTAAATCGATGACTAGCTCACGTATGTATACATAGATATAGATGTACGTATACAGGGAGGCCCCGCTAACTCGGACACCAATAAAACACGTGTCTGAGAAATCGACTTTCTAAGATATACAACTATGCTTACTTGTAATTACGTGATATTACATACGACCTGAGTTAGAGAGGCTTCTTAGTTAACGGTATTATTAGTTAGCGTATACGTATACATATATGTTGACTGTATTAATATATATATATATATATATATATATATATAATTTTACGGTAAATATTTGGCGATAGTGTTTCTTAAGTGTACGACGTTGAAAGTAATATCTACATAGGTTTAATAACATTTTACATAATATATAAATATATTTGTGCTATAAAATCTAAAATATTAAATCTCTCAGTTTCGGACCGGGACAAAACCAAAATTATTACATATTTCAAATATTTGAAAATTCTCGGTGTTTTTTTAAATATATACCTATATATATATATATATATTTACTAATCTATGAATTGTATGTAAGGACGATATTTAACCTGCATTTAGTGGTATAATTAGCGCCATTAGCGAGAACTCCCCAGATTACACATACATCGTATACATCACACAGAAACCGGATGCGAGTACAGTTTCTACTTGCCGGACTGGTTCTACTTCTACTACTCGATACTGTGGCTGTTCATCATCTACCTGATCCCCATCGTCATCTTCACGATCCTCTACACGAAGATCATCCGAGCTCTCATACAACACAGGTTGCTAACTTCACTAGCGATAATATCGTATTAGAAAAGAAGGAGACACATATGTGAAATTATAACAATAATATATTTATTCAGTAATAACATAATTAGATATGTTTCGTTTGAACACGAAATACTTAATATTTTATAACTACTTAATAGAATTATGTAGTTCATACTTAGCACTTATCCGTACATATCATAGGTGTATAAACCGCTTACCGTTGTCGATACGCGTGCAATACCTATAGGTGTTATGACTTATCGATGCATACGAATGTATATACATATTCATTATTAATATACTTGCGTTACATCACTTGTAATTTAATCATATAAGTTTAAGTTTAATTCGAAAGTTTCTAGGTGTATATATAGATGTATATATATATATATATATATATATATATATATATATATATATATATATATATATATGTATATAGTAAATTCAGTATTACATTTTCAGTATTATAATTCAACCTATAGTATAGATTCGGCACGAAAACAGGAACATGTATTATGTGTCGATATAATAGTGATGCTAGTTTGTTAAGTATGTGGCGAGAATGTATGTGTAATGGCGATATGTTGCGGTCAACGGTGTGTAGAGTAATTATGTAATTATGTAACATCTTTTAACTTGACATTATATATTACCTATATTTAAAACTATTATAAATTAGTTAAGTATTATATATTTATTAAATATATATATATATATCATATGTTGTATAGTAAACTAATTTGATATACTAATATCCAGTTTATAGATATTTTATAGATAGTTTACCCAGTATTAATAGATATTATGTAATTCTATAAGTTTGCCACACCAACCTCAGCATAATATATAGACATTATTTGTGCCGGTTTCATGCGGTCCGAGTAGGTATATTAATACTTATTTATTATGTAGTTTGATACGTTTTTTCATATTGTTTACAATATTTTGTATTTCTATTATATTATCTATTATTATTAGAAATTGTTTTTTTTTATAATTTTATTGTATATTTTTATCTCGTCCATCTACTGAGACAATTCTATATCGTATAAGTATAATAGGTCTTCGATATAAACCTTTGCTGTTAACACGAAATATGACTAATATTATTATTATTAATCATAAATAAGTTGAAATAATTGATTTATTTATTTAGATAATGGTACCTATAGGTATATATATATATATATATATATATATATAATTTATTATATTAGTATATCGAGATATTTAACAATTCTTCATATATTCATAATATTGTAATTCTTATATATAATATATTATAAATTGGGATTTTATATAATATTCTTATGTGATATTTTACTTTCAAAATATCGATCGTATGTTATTTAAAATGATATTTATTTATATATATAAATTAGAATCTCTAAGTCTTTATTTTTTATTTTTACATTCATAATATCCTATATATATACTTATAAATATTATATGTATAGCAACATATCAAATTAATTTAAATTTAATTATATGGTTTTATATACAAAATATACTTACAATATATTAAAATTTATATTCGAACATATTTAATATAATCGTTATTTACGTAGACGCAAAGTTCAAGATACTTCTAACTCTAAAAGAATTTCTAAAGCTCAGGTTAGTTAAACTGATTAACTACCGTGTAATGATAGCCATATATAAAGTAACTCTTTCATATTAGTTATATGCATATATTTGTGATGGCATAATATCCTTGCTATTTAATTACAATAATATACAAATATAAAGTAACTCTTTCATATTACTTATAAGGATATATTTGTTATAATACACTACATATTGAATATCATTAGTGAACCATATATATTAATTATATATTACCTGTCTAATATTGGATACATAACATATCGATTTTTACAATATTAAAATAATGAGGTGTTTTCCTTTTTACTAAGAATATACATTTTAAATAGTATAATATATATAGATATATATTACTATATTATATATATATATATATATTTATCACAAATAATAGTCTAACTATTATATATATATATATATATATATATATATATAATCAGGATATTAATTATGTAGACATGTGTAATGTTAAAGTAAGGTCAATATTTAATTAGGTCAGAACAAGAATACATGTAAGCCTTATATTGTAAGTTACTATAGGACATGCCCTTACACCGGTGCTATAATGTATTATATGTATGTCCTTGAAGCCGTGTTATTATTATTGACCACCGCACGAGTAAACAAATGTATGAAATTATCATTAGAATATAATTATTACATTTGTATTTATTTATTAATAGTTTTTTGACTGAAAAAAACATGAAATGTTTATCGGAATCATAATATATCTATTGATAAAATAGTAATCGATTAATAAATAATGCCTTCATTATTATTTTATTACTTTCGGTGTGTGTAAATCACAACTTATTTATATTTATTTTTATTCTATATATATTTTTGTCATTATTATTTATTGTTACCCATCGTTTTGAATCTATTCAATAAACTATCTATCAATATATCTATCTATTAATATTATATTATAAAAGAAGGAGAAAAACATGTGAAATTATAACAATAATATATTTATTTAGTAATAACATAATTAGATATTCGTTTGAACACAAAAGACTTCATATTTTATAACTACTTAATAGAATGATGTATTTCATACTTGGCAAATATAGATGTGTTAATACATTCGTTAAACGTTAACTGGACTGTGGCTCCGATAATGATCACCGTATCTCACTACCTGTCCACCACCACCACCACTACCACCACTACCACCACCACCACCACCACCACTACCACCACCACTACCACCACCTCTACCACCACTACTACTACCCCCTTCCACTACCACCAACAGACCAGGGTCACTCAGACCTCCATAATCTTGACTGTTACTTTTGTGCTGACGTTCGCTATGGATTCATGGGTTTACGTTCTAGCCTACACAGGAGTGTATCCGGATCTGTATGAATTCGGTCAGTATTGCACTTCCGGTGTATTACACTTCCGGTGTATTACACTGTCAACAGTATATATATACTGAACATAAGAACTATTTTATTATGTAATAGTTTGATTATATAATAGTTTGATTATAAGCCAATTAACAACTGAAGTAATCACTTTAATAACAATCAGCATTTGTCATACAGTGTATACAATTATACTCATGTAATAATAATAATATATTAGATGACATTTTGTTGTTTTCTGTTTTGTTTTATTTTTAATATATTGGTATCATTGTTTATTAAACTAGGAGTACTGTAGGGCTTCAAACTAATATGAACCATGTTATACTTATGATATACCTATGTTATACCTATGTTATACCTATGATATACCTATGATATACCTATTGTATACCTATGTAATTATGCGCGTCTGGTATTTGTTATATAATTCCAGATGGATATTTTGTATATTGAACGTTTCTAATATTAGATGTATTTCTAAAAAGCAGATTATATTACAATAATAAATACTGAATGTCATTAGAATGATTACTTCAGTTGTTAATTAGCTTATAATCGACCTATTACATAATAAAATAGTTCTTATGTTGTGTATAATTAATTCATATATTTATAGTTATAATATAGTCACTAATTATAATTAAATATATAAATTAGTTTCAAAGATTTTGCGAAGTAAATATATAAAACTCCCCATCTATGCAACGTTATTAGTATTCATATATCCCGCTGCTAGCAGCAGTATCGAAGTCGATTAGGTTTTAGATATTGCATAATATATTATATACCCCTATAGGGGAAAGTAACTGAATAAGGACACTCTCGGTATCTCAGAAACCATAAATCCTACAAATAAAATTGTATATGAATAAAATATTCATAATTATATAAATAGTCTAAATAAGTATTTTTTATTTTTTTATTATTTAAAATAGTGTTGATATCCAATAAACTGATTTTTTTATTACGTTTTTAAATTTATGAAAAAAAATGTCAACTTTAAACCTTCTCAAGAATATACAAATGTATGGATATAAAACATAAAAATATATTTTTTAAAACGAAAGCATTTTAAACATTATATACATAATTTCTATATTTTATATAAAACATTAAGTTATAAGTATATATCTAGATGACATATAAATCTCTAATACGGACACTCTAGATGTCTTAATACGGACATCCTATAACAAATCAGCGCTCAACGTGTGAACTATTCTGATTTTCATAAAAATCACTTGTGTCAATAAAAAAATGTGTCAATAAAATCTAAAAATGTTATTATTTAAATACTTAATTTGTATTATTAATTAATAAAATAATAAAAATAAATTAATTAATTACTGATTAAATTATATTAAATTATTGATAAAATTAATTATAAATAATGTAATTGTGATTTATCTGATTGGTTCATCAATAATATATAGTTTATTTAGTGGTATATAGGGTGTCCGTATTATAACACAGGGTGACCATATTCGGACATGGGTACCGAATACGGACATCCCCGTTATCTATTGAATAACACGATTACATTTTAAAATCACAATAATATTTATAATCATATAATATTAATATATTGTAATTTTTGAATAAAAATAATGAGTCATATAAAATTAATACAATGTATTGCTAAAGTGTCTGTATTAGGTTACTTTCATCTACAATGGTTTCAGTACTCTATTAAATTACATGGAATATAAATTAGCTTTTACTCGCCACAGAAATATGTATAGCATTTAAAACCAATATATTATATTGCTTTGTTATATATTAGTAATGAACACTTAGTTTTCATAATACAAATAATAATCTAAAGCATATTATTTTTCATTTTAAAAGTGCATAGTTTGATACGAATTTACACTATAAACAACACATAGATCTGAACATATATAGGTGGCGCTGTTGATTTTTGTATACAAAATAGAATTACACGATTTCGCGTGAGTGTTATATCTTTCCTTAGCACACATCTTTGTTAGCTTTATATGAATCTTATATTTAACATTAAATATAAAATCTGTGTATATCTCATTAGAAATTATTGATACCATATCATGATACTATATTAGCTCTATGAGATGTGTGTACTTCCATAATGACATACCTGACCACTACAATTTACCACATACTATTACCTTTTGAAGGATTTGAAAGTGGTAGAGCAAATTCCCAACATAATTATTTTGTTTTCAATTGTAAACGAAAAACAATCTAATAAAATATATCCACTTATTTATAATAGACAAATAGATTATGAAAAAATCTGATTTCGTGGTGGTCACGAATTTAAAAGTGGGGAACAAATAGTGGGAAAGCAATTTCCCACAACATAATCCTTAAAAAGGCACTGCTTTATAACACCTATTATAATTATAATAATATTAGATGGCGCAACACAACTTGATATTATATAATAACTAAGTAACGATATTATATCATTTAAATGAGTTATGTGAACTAGTTGTATCGCTAGATTTTAAATGTTATATCGTTTTCGTATAGCGTTAAGGGGAACATTTTAGATTAACAACATATAAATATGCCACATAAACACGTTACAGAAATAAAATAATGCCATTCTCGTAAATCAACGTAAACACATATAGTAATAGGGTTTAATAGGGTAGTAATAGGGTTTAACAGGGTATGATAGGGTTTAATTTGTATTGCGTGTAAATTAGGACAGGTGGCTACATGTACAGGTTACCATTACTAACTGACTGTCTACGTGTGCACCCGGTCACGCTATACACGCCAACCCTAATACTGGCCACACCCTAATCCACAGGTCAGCCGATACAGAAGATCGGTTTGTTCCTGTGCACCATCAACAGTATAGTGAACCCGTTCGTCTATTACATATGTCTGCCAGCATTCCGCGTTCGTATGATGAGTATTATCACGTGCAATGCGTACAAGGGAGGCGACCAAAGTTCCGTATCGGAGATCAGCAGTAGGACTTCGTAACGCCCCCGACACGCCCCCTCGCTTGTGACGTCATCGATATTCGTAATCACGCCTACTTTCGTATTAATTGTTCACCCGAAACGTATTCACATAATAATATTTTACTAAGTATTATATATATATAACTATATATGTGTCTATCAACTTGTAACAGGTGTATGTTTTTATTAATATTTGTGACCATTAGATATAATAATATAATATATTAATTAATAATTTTAATATAAGAAATACGATACCAAATTCAAAAATATATCTGAAACATAGTCATATTTTATAATAATTATGCATTAATAATTGAAAATTATCAAATTTATATCATCAAATCTTAAAAATGTACACACTTTCATTGTATGATATACTACTGTATATCACTGTATATTACTGTGTACTACTGTACGAATACTGTAATTCTATGTATTGTATTCTTTTATATTTCACATTTTTATATATATGTAAATTTTTGTAAATTATCAATTACCATATTTGGTATACACATTGTATTATTCACTAATTCAGTATTGAATCATCGGTGCACATGTTTATGTCATGACGTATGATGACGTAACATAAAGTAACTAGCATATTGCTAACACTATTGTTGTCAAGTGATTATTTTAAATAAATGAGTGAAAAAAATCAATTGCAAAAATCGAATTTATTTAGACAAGGAAACATAAAATATAAATTATCAATATAAAATATAAATTATATAAATAAATAAATGTATAATATAGAATATGCCTATTATTCGTCAATGATATATAGTCATACTTGTTGTTTACAAACATCAAGCTTGATACTAATGATACTAATTATTATATATAACACAATGCTACTCATTATTATATCATACGATATCGTAACATGTTCACACCCGACTCTTAATCATCACGTGACTTCATAGAGTGACACGTGACTTCGCACAGATCTACGTATAAGCATACGCGGTATATTCGTGTATGTAATATAGGGAAGAGTGGGGAAATATACAGGAGAGTCGAGTAACGCGAACAAATAATAGTTCTAGCGCCACCACGGTACTACTAACAATAGCAGCACAACTCGCGTAAATCACCTAGGTACACTGTGTATGCTAAGACATGACGTTTTGAAAATAATGTATGGAATGTTTTTATTTGAAAATCAAAAATAGGACCATTTAGATTTAAAAGTAAAATAACAAAATGTATGACTATATATTTCTATTTTATATATATTACTATATACAAAATTAAAAAAATGTACGCGATTTTCTAAAAAGCTTTTTGTAAATAATAGTATTTACAAAACATATCCGAAAAAGTAGACTCGGACCACCCAACATGGCGAGAGTTTGACCATTATTTATAATATCTTCTAGAACAACTAGTTTAAATTATATAATTATTGAATCATTTCTATGATTTATAGCAGCTTGGCTGATAGCTTCTCGGACGTCCAGTAAACGGAGTGATCGGTAGAGATTCTGTAGTTACATTATTTTATAGTACATTACACACAGGGCCGGCTTAAGGGGGGGGGGGCAAACCGGGCAATTGCCCGGGGCCCCACATTTTGGGGGCCCATGAATTATTTGAGAAACATTTTGTTACTATTTATATAAAAAAAAATTGTTTTTAACTGTATTTTTTTTATATATTATTAATTATAATTAAATAAAAAAATAATATAATAAATTAATTAAATATGAGTCATTTAGGCCGATTTGAAAAGTGAATTTTACAAAAATTTCTAAATTAAATGAAGATATGGTGGAAACAGGTACATGAAGATGTTGGAGCATATGCTAATAATGATAACTATAGATCATCTCACACATCTCTGCTTGTCAGATAAAATATTATGAAACGGATTGATAAATAATTGTTTGTTAAACTAGAAAGTGATAAATGATAAACGTATTAACCTTTTTTACCCAATTTAAGGGAATATTAGCCTAACTATAGTTCAATCTTAACAATTTATATTTCTATAATTAGTTTACGAAAAAAAAGTATACTTCTTTATATTAAAATTAAATATGAGATATATATTAAGATATATTTTAACTATGATTTCTGATGTTTGTAAAGGATTATATTGATTATATATTAAGAAAAAAAACTATATTCTATATAGATTTATAATTTGTATAGTAGGTATTAAAACTAATTAGATATTTTCAAAATAATTGTTCTCAAAAGAATTAATTTTCTCTATCTACTTCTCATATTAATAAAATGTGTATCTTCTCATAGTGTATATATTATTATAATTATGTTAGTGTAAATAATATATATATATATATATATATAAAATAGTTTTAATTTAAATAGGAATATTGATGAAAGGGAACTCTGTAGAAACTGGGAACTCCTACATAACATTTTACACAGACTATTATTATTGAAAGAAATTATATTTATATTTATTAAAACAGATATTATTTATAAATATATATATAATCTAAATATAATACTAAAGGCATTTTTGATATTATCCAACTAGTACAACTGAATGTTTAGATCACCCTAATCTATATAGTTATATATATAAATACACACAATGACGATATTCTTATTAGAGAACAGGTGTTAACTTAATAATTGAAGAAATATAAAATTAAAAATATAATATTATATATCAGTGTACTCAATTCCAGATATATCACATGTAGGTACGTTAATAGTCATCGTCATATAAACCAAGTTAGGTATTATTATTATATAGTTATGTATGTATACGTTAAGATTCATTATCACATTGGTCAATAAATATTTAGCTATTGATTTCTTAGAATTTGTTTAAATAATAATATAATTATAATAGATTATAAAGCTCAAAGTTATGAAAAATCCAGAAATATGTCTGGAAGATTCAATAAAATGAAAGATATACTAATATACCATAGTCCATTGTCAATATGAATCTCTATATCTGCGCTGTACATTCCTTAAATCTGGTTGGGCAAAATGCCGTTGAATCTTCGACAATTGTAGCAATATTATTTGCTTTCATCCCAAATAAATATAATTTATTTATCCAAACTAAATAAAGACTATATTAACATATATATTAAAGAAGAATATAATATGTTTTATTAAAAGTATTATCGAATATAATATGGACATCACAAGCAGATTTTATTAGAGCAGTATCATGTGGATTTCCCAAAATTACATAATTTATATCTGATATTATATATGTTAAATAATATGTTAACATATTACGTAAATTACATTACTAGAGTCAAGGTATTTATTCAATTAAAATGATTAGTATATAAGATAATTTAGTATTAAACATATATTATATCATATTGATATACACCTCAAAGGTATTGACTATAAAAATATTAATATATATATATATATATATATATATATATATGTTGGGCTATATATATCCAATTGTAGACATTTTCATCCTAATATATTTAATGGTAAATAATTAAACTTGAGAGAGAAGCTTATTTAAACTTAAAATTAAATTTGTAAATTATAAAATATTACATTGCAATGATTTTAAATTGGTACTGTAATATCTATTTACATCCATAGCATGAAGGAGATCCCGCTATATATTAGATGCATCTTAAAGTGGGTCTCCTTCAAACGATACATGTAAATATATATGAAAAAATAAAAAAATTGTAAAGATTATAAATATTTTGACATAATTTGATCACGCATAATAGAATAATAATACATCATTTATATATATATATATATATATAATATATATATATATATATATATATATATATATATATATATATATATATATATTTATATACAAATAAATTGAAGTGTTATAGATATTTGTTATTTCTAGAATGGCCCATTTGATATGTTATGAAATTATTATGGGGCCCATACGTTTTTATTGCCCGGGGCCCATAGTATGCTTAAGCCGGCCCTGATTACACATGTAATATATTTAACAATAGGTTATATTATCACACATAGTAAACAAGTAATATGTTAATAAGATGAATATCGGATAGCGGTTCCAGATAAATACTCGTTTATAAAATCGATTGAATTGTTTAATTGTTAAGTCTATGTCAAAATATACACTACTGTATTGGCATTTCATGTGATAACAATTATTTAAAGTCGATTTAAAGGTTATATTTATATCAATAATAATTTCAATATATTCTATAATGGGGAGGGGTAATTTACCTGTTTTGTGTTGTTAGCTTATCGATGGAACTTACAATTGAAATCATTATTAACTTTTTATATTTTTTTTGAGTAAATAATATTATTAATTATACGATATATTTTACGTTATAATTACGTTACTATTTTTTAGTTAATGTATACATAATGAATACATTATAATGTATACGAGGAAAGTATCCGAACTTATCAGTATTTTGTAAGGGATAAGTATAATAAGTAAAATAAATGAGCATATTGATTATTTTTAATATATTTTTATAATTATATATATATAATCTTTACATTTATAAGATAGTTATCTTCATTTATAAATAAAATAAAATTAATATTAAAATATGTATTTATAAAAAGATTTAAAAAATTCTTGGTATAGGTAAATTTCGATATGTGTTTTCGAAATTTGATATATGGCGATACCTTATTTAATTAGCTCACCATACTAAATTTCAATATATATTTAGTTAACATATAAAACTACGTTATACAATATTGAGATATAATACATTTAATGAAAGTATTGTTGATAAGTATTCTATATTGTAGAGGAACACGTAATACATAATATCACCCTATAGATCAATCACTAAATCAAAAGTTATTGATTATAATCAATAAATAATTATTTATGTATTGAATTTAAATATATCTTAATATTTGTTATGATCTATAATTTTAAAATTTAATGATTTTCCGGAGAGTAATATATATTAATTAATCTTAAGATATTCCACAAAGTTCGCATAGTTGTCCGTATATAATTATATAATTTAATATTAATTTAGTGATTTGTATATAATTTGCAATATAAAATGAATGTTACTCATCCATATGCTTAGTATGACTACTTATTAATTATATAAATAATATTTTACCACAATAATATATATGTGTATATATGTATATAGGTATGTTATCGTTATAAGAACTAAGCCTATATATATATATATATATGTGATAGTTAAAAAAAGCATTCTTTAAAACTATTTAAAAATCCTTTTCAGAAAAATTATTTTAAACTATCTTTAATTTCTGTAAAACGCTTTTGGTATTATGTATATAAATATATATACATATATATATATATATATATATATATATATATATATATATATATATATATATAACTATAGTAATTAAGGACTTACTAGCTTTAACTTATATGGTTTTTATAATTTATAAATTTACTTACCTTACCATGTCGAGTTTGCTCGCCAGTTTTTTAACTATCTTCCTCCAATTATCTCTATCTTCCATACCCTTTTTTATTTCGTTTACATCACAGAGTGTATCATCCACCAGCTGATCGACGTAGGTACTGCGGGGTCGACCTATTTTTCTTTTACCATGAGAAGGTTACCAGATTATAACATCCGATGCCAGTTCCAATTTGGATCTCCAACAGTGCCCAGAAAAACGATATCTTTGCTGTCTTATCGATGTGCAAATATCCGTTATATTTCCGTATATCTCTTTATTGTTAGGATGATATTTCCACGATCTGTTTAGGATGGCATGCAGTATTCGAGTATAATTTCGATTGAGTCTTTTTTCAAGCGCTTTTGTTAGAGTCCAGCTAACAGAACCATATATTAACAGAGACTCAACAGTTGCTCTAAAAAAGTTTATTTTCATATTATCAGGTAGTCTAGATTTCCATATAGAGTTCATCACACTTAAGGCTGCCCATCTTTTAGCTAATCTGATATTGATATATTTTTCTGTTGACTGGATGTAGCTCCCAAGATACTTAAAATCAGAAACTTCCTTAATATTATTACCGTTTAGGATGTTTATAACTTCATTTATTCATTTTTATACTGATAAATTTCGTCTTTCCAGTATTTATAGATAGCCCAATTTCTTTTGAGGCCTTTTCAATTGTATGTAAAAGTATTATTGCTTCATTGGTTTTATCGGTTACTATAGCTAGACTATCCGCATAGTCCACATCTGTAATTTGTATTGCTGGATATCTTTTGCTCCTTCTCTCAATGAGGGTAAACCCAAGATCATTATTTCGGTCTAATGCTTTCTTCAAAACATAGTCAAGACAAATTATGAAAAGAAAAGGACCAATTGTATCACCTTGAAAAACACCACCCGAGATGTTTATAAAGTCAGTATCACCATCGTCAGTTCTCACAATAGATTTAGTATTTTTGTATGCTATCATGATAGCACTTATTATCTCATCTGGTATACCGTACGCATTGAGTAAATCTGCCATCTTTCCTCGATGTATGGAATCGAAAGCTTTGGAGAAATCGATGAAAAGGATAGTAGCTGTCAGATTTTTTGCATTTGCGCCTTCGATAATTCTTCTAACCGTAAGTATTTTCCCAGAGGTAGATCTATTAGTTCTAAAACCTATCTGATTTTTTCATAATATAATATCTACCGCCGGCCTTATTCTATTTAGTAACATTAGATTGTATATCTTTTCAGCTATGCATGTTAACGTAATGCCACGATAGTTGTTTGTAGAACTCAGATCTCCCTTCTTTGGTAAAGGTATTATAGAACCTTTATTCCATATATAGATTGGATCTTGTTCATATACTTTATTACAGCAGATTAATAAAAAGTCTTGAAATTCATTTATTTTCCAGCTTTCTTTAGGGATTTCGTCCAGTCCGCATGCCTTTCCATTTTGATAGTATTTATTGCTTTTAATAGTTCATACTTTGTAAAAATGGCAGTTTCTATGTTTAAACTATTTGTAATTTTTATATAGCTGAAACGGTAATTTCAGATGGATTTCCAAGAAGATCTTTGAAGTGATTATGCCACACAATTATTCTTTTTTCTCCACTTATTGCTTTTATCTTAGCTTTATTGCTCTTTTTTCTTTCACTAACATCATTAACTGCTTTCCAAGCCATAGCTGACTTTTTGTTTGATACTGATTTCTTGATTTCATCTATTTTCGATTGAAGGTAGATTTCTTGTTCTGTATTGTATGTATCATAGAGTAATTTCTGTGCCAACTTATAAGACTCATTATTGTCTTTAGATAGACTCGAGTTTTTAATTGTGCAGCTTGATGAAGATTTTTTCTTTTTAAACATATATCTTGATTCTCCCAAGATGTTCTCTTTCTTAATTTTTCTGTAATCGGTATTATTTCTTTGCACTTTCTCTGCATGAAGTCTCGAAATTTTCATATATGATATTGGTTGATATGTTCGATGTTTTGATTTAAGTAAATCAAATTTGTTTCTGACTTCATTGACAAATCTATTTTGGATATCAGGTTTGTTAAGACTTGTCCAATCAGAATTTTCTACTTTATTTGTCTTCCTTTTATTTGATCTTAGGCTTAATTTAAAATGTGCAGTTACTATGCGATGGTCTCATGCTACGCTTTTAAAAGAACAAAATCTCTGCAGTTTTTTCTACTATTTTTCCATTTTTTATTTATCATTATGTAATCAAGCTGAACTTTATTTCCGATAGGTAACTTGCGTGTCCATAGTTGACCCTTCCTTTTTTGATAAAGTGTGTTTAGACATAATAAATTATTTTCTAAAATATAATCTTTGAGCAAAATTCCATTTCTATTTGATTCATCATGTAGTGCGAACTTGAAACCATCTTGAATACCTAGATGAGCATTAAAATCGCCGGCTATGATTAAAACATTGTGTTTTGGAATCCGTCTTGTGGTAGAGGTTAGATTTTCATAGAAATTTTCAATTTCAGTTGGATCACATAAATTTGTTGGACTATAATATACTATGATAGAAGTTTGTGGATTTCCATTAAAGTTTACTATCATTATTCTTTTGGATACTATATCGACATTTGCTAAAGCATTATATGAAAACTTGTTTAGAAGTATTCCAATTCCACCGGTAGCTACATTTATGTTGAGCAAGTTATCAGACGCCAATCTCCTAGTGAACGTTCCATTGTATCTACCCCTTCGTGGATAAGCCTGTGTTGTTGTAGGTAGATTATATCATGATTTGTTGCTATTGCAGATGCAATAAGTTCTGACATTTTACTTTCCTTTTTTATGGTTCGCACATTGAACGTAGCAATACGGATATCCCTCTTTGCCTTCATGAGTGAATTATTTTTATTGAATTTGAATTCGAGTTTGACCCAATAGTTAATTTCTCGACTGCAACCTGAGTAGGAATTTCAGGACGCTCTCCTTGTTCCGCGCGACGAGCGATGCAGGATGAAATTGTTGTTTGGAGAGTAATCATGTTTTCTTTCGGTAGCTGAATAAAATGTGCGGTCGCTACTCCATACCCATTTGCGTAACCCTGCTCGGGTGGCTAAACAGATACTATGCCTTGCAAAAAGCCTGGATGTTGTCCGGCACCGCTTATTAGTTAATCGCTGCTAACCATTATATCTAATGGCCGTTCCCCTATCCGCAACCTGGGGAGCAGGTGGATTGGAGTTTTCATCACCACATCACCACCTCATTTCGATGCATCACGTATCGCCACGGATATAGATGAAGAAATGTGGGCCGGGTATCCAACGGAAGCTGAGCTCTCCACATTATATCCACAATTTACAACCATATTAATTTAAATAATATTAATTTTATATGTAACATAATCTGTTATTATAAATAACATATTTTACTCTTTATTTATATTAAACTATTTATTATATTAGTACTATTATCAATTAGTAATATTGTTTTATATTTAAGTTAATTATCTGAAATTAAATAAATAAATTACTCTTTTAAAATAAAAAATTCACTTGAATAATAATTTGTTCTTCTTCAATGTGATAATAATTTTATTTAAGTGGTAACATGAATAATAATTATAACCATAATTACTAAAATACCATTGTAAATAGTGTTAAACTAATTTCTCAATATTAAATGTATAACATATGACTTTTGATTACATATTATGTTTAATATAGCATTCAAAAATATCTACTTTATGTTGAAAATTAAACGTTATTATTATTTAATTATGTTTTAAATGTAACATCAGCATGCTATGCAATTAAATTCAATATAAATTGTTATTGTTATTTTATTTTGGTGGAGTCCTTTCATCCCATCTAGGAACTTAGATGGAGTTGTCACTTATAACCACATATGGCTCTAATGTCCCTTCGAAGCCGCTCACATGTTAAGACATGCATTGTTAAGGATGCATCCATGGTTTTAACGAGAGCCGATAATTTATTTATACTCAATTATATAAGATCACTTGTAAATATCATTTTAAAATCTATTTTAATGGTCCGGACGGGACATATATATAGAACCATTCCCGTTTTGGTAGACATTACTAGCATAATATAAACTATTTGGTAGACATCATTATTTGAACACAATTTAGTGTTCACCAAATATGTATGGCAATAATTTATAATTTTTGGTATAAATTTTACTTATAATAAGATTATATCATGTATATATTAACTATATTTGCATATTATTAAAAAATAATTGTAAAACCTATATAATAGATGAGTTTAAATAATAATTGAATTAACACTCTATATATTGCATCCATAACTATAATTATTTATTAGACACACAATTTTAAATGAAATATTTAGTATTATTGAATGTATGTTTACAGGATATTGATACGTTTCGATGTTATATTTCTTATGGAACATATATATATATATATTAAATAAAATAATACAATAATACATTTATAAACAATATATATTTGTAATTATTTAATTAATTGTGTTTTTATTTTGAAATAAGAAATATTATGATTCATAAAAAAATACACGTATTTTTATAAATTTAAAATATAATAGTAAATTAGGAGCGAAAACCCATTGCCAGGTCTATGTCAAATGTCAGAAAATATTTATTATTAGTAAATATTAATATTGCGAACAACTTCATTAAATTATAAATAATATATTTTTTGTAGACATTATTTTCATATGTTTTTTTATAATTGTATACACATTTTTATAATACATAATCTATGTGCATTTAGTGCAGTATTATTTAAGTTTCTATTAACTATTTTATGTACCAAATAAACAATATTCATCATTCATTATAACATTTTTATTTTTTGTAAATAATTGCACGATTTAAACAAATTTATGATAAATATACTATCATATTATTAGAGTAATAAAAGCTGAACATTAATTTATTAAAAATATTAATTTTAATTTAAAATTATGCGACATTTAAATTGTATAAATATTTATTTTTAAATATTATACTTATTTGAACTAATATAAATATATATATATATATATAAATTAAAAATATAAATGTATATTAAGAAATAATGTATAGTAGTTACTTTTATAATTATGTAATTAATAATATATCATCATTTTAATTAATTTGTAAATATATGAATTATATGAAAAAGATATATTTAATTAGATTATTTATTTATGTAATTTAATAAAATAATCAATTCTCAAGGCAAGCATTGTCCTGGGTTTAGGTATAGAGTGTCAACATCAGTTTGACTCAAAGCTACGTTCAGGAAAGTCAACTGCAAATTAAGTATTTATTATAAATGATAATAATTATATTTTAAATTATTGAAATAAATGAACATTATTATGTTATATTACAACTTTATTAAAAAATTATAATATTTTCTATAAAATATGATAAATAATATAAATTATATATAAATGTATATAAATATAATAACAATTATTAATATAATGTTAATAACTAACAGTATCTAAGTATCCATCAAAGTAGCAAGCTCCTCCACAAACGCATCCTCCGACCACCATTGGAGCCTTGACCCCATCAATCGTAGCTCCTAGAACCTCAGTTTGTACAACAACCTTATCCAAGTAAGTTGTCACGGTGTTTCCATCGTAAGAAATCACATAATGGTGGAAATCGTCATCGCTCTATATTTAATAGTTTCATTAAATATGTTAAATATATATATATATATATATCTATTTACAAAAATATTTAATGTGATTTTTAAATTGAGATATTATTTTAGTATATAATAAATATAATTAAATTTAATTAACAAAATAATTATTATTTATAATGATATACACTAACAGCAGTAGTAGTAGATATTACGGAGGATTGTGTAGAACTTGATACAAGACTAGCTACTGATCCTGCACTAGAAGTTACGGCAAATGATGCGGTGTTATCACAATCGCTATTATCTAGGAGAGAACCAGACCCAGATGATGTAAGTCGTTTGTAGAAGAAAGAAACCGAGAAAGATTTGAATTGATCAAATGCGTTGCTGAAGTACGCGAATTCCAATTTAGACTCGTCGGCACTATTGAAGAATGCACAGCTTCCGGATTTACATTGTGAAGAATCGGTAACGAGAACAACATTCTTATTATAAACGCTAATTCCTTTGGATGCAACGAATCCTGTTTCGAAATCCAAACATGAAACTACTTTTTGTTGGACATCTATTTATATACGTATGAAGTTATGATAAACATACATACATTAATATAAATAATGGTATATAATATAATGATTAAATGATAAACTAACATGGTACATCACGAGCACATCCACATAATGTTAAATCGAATACTGTTCCAGGGGCACACTCCATTTCTATTGTATCTAATGCTACAAATATGTATTTAGTAGGAGAGCCAGCTACACCTACCAAATTACAATTACCTGTGAATGTAGTTACAATGTTTAAAATATGAATAATAATTATTACGAATAATTTAAATTATTAAGTAAATTATAAATATGTTAAACCAGTTTCTTCGGTAGTAGGTTGGAAAACACATTCAGGTACAGCATCATTCCTGATACAAGTCAACAAAGTTTGGTCCCATATTTCACATGGATTACATGCTCGTACAATACCCGTGAACTGGGCCAAAGTTGAGTTATATTCGCATTGGACATAATTTTGACAATTACAAGGATCATCTATAAGTCCTAAAACACTATTAGCACCATCCACCATTGGGCAATCATCTGTAGTGTGTAAGTAATATGTTATTAATATTATAGGTTATTTAATGTTGCCTGATTTTATTAATATTCAATTACATTTATTCTACAAGGAATATTTATTTTAGTTAACAAATTATAATACAATTTATATTATGTGTTACTAACTAGCGACATCCAACGGGGTACAGTCACAAGCTTGATTGTCACTGTAATCACCTACACATGGTTCTGAATCACATACACGACTACGGTATTGGAGAGAGTCACATTTACATTGTCCGTATGAAGTCCATGCACCGAAATCACCAACTATTATATAATAATACATAATATTGTCAGTATCATAGTTAGTTAACTACAAATCAATATAAATAACTACTCAACATTAAAATTTATATTTATAATTATATATATATATATATATATATATATATATATATATATATATATATATATATATATATATATAGGTAAATAAATATGATAATATTTGTTATAACAATAAATTTAAATAATAATATACATTATCAACAAATGAATAATATATATTTAATATATTTTAAATGATAACATTATATAAATAGCATATCAATATTATATGAAAATCATTAATACATAATTAATCTGTTAATTTGATTTACATTTCATTACGAATACTAGATATATACCGGCATCATGAAACTAACATTTTTAAGTACAAACTATGTCGGATATGATAAAGTTGCACTTTTATTAAAGTGTTTATTAAATATAATGTTATTATATAATATCAGTATGCTGGTAAATAAGAGCGGAGTTTATGTTTATTTAAATATAGGTGCTAACAGTATAACCTACTATTAATATGCACAATATATTCAAACTCACAAATGTATGGGTCTACATCTGCAGATAGCATCAGCAAATAATTGTTTTATTAATTTGTATGTAATTCAGTTTTCATTTTATAATCCGGTAATAGCGCATTACTTAAATATAAGAATACACATATGCCTATATACATATATATGATTAGATGTATGTATGATTATATAATCACAGATTGTCACTATAGTGACTATTGTATCTATAGATAACAATACGTAACTAACAGACGAGTCCTAAGCTGCAAGCGAATGCGAAGATTAGTATAACAACGTTCATTTTCTTATTACCGCAATTCTGATAGAATACAGTCATTTATTATATTATTAATAATTAAATAAGCAATATATATATATAATATTATGTTAGATATATAGTTTATAAAAACTATTTAATGAATTATATAATTATCATGTTTAATAGTACATAATTTTGTAAGAAAATTATATATTTAATTAATTAAATAAATATTTATAATAACAAATTCTGACTTGGTAAATAGCAAGTAATTATAATTGATGATAATACAAAGTTACTCTTTAGAGATTTCACTAATTGTACGTAAGGCGCCTAAATAAAGTTTAAATGTACGTCAATATTATTATAAATTGAAACCACTAACAGTTTTTATAAAAAGAAAAGTATAAAATTTCGAAAACTTTATATAAGATATTTATTAATATTTCGCAATATGTAAAATATGTAAATAATTTAAATTACGGATTAAACATACATAGAAATAGTAACACTCAATACAATTGTTATAATATTAATAACTTTAAGAATAACAATTTATGAATGATATTATTATATATCTACCTAAAATAACACAAACTTATTAAATATAATATATGTATTTAATATATATATATATATATATGTTGTAAGGTATATTATTAGTATTATACAAGTGTGTGCACTGTAGCGTATCATATGCATTCCTATTTCCATTGTTGATATGCATGAATGATTTGATAAAAGTCATATCCTAAATTCAACAAGTCACTTCTAGAAATACAGTCAGTACTTAAACATCTATATTAGATATATAAAACAAGCGTAGCGCATATAACATTGGTGACAGCGGTATCCAGTGCTGACTAGGACCAGTGGCTAGAGGAAGAAATTTAAATACAACATAGGATAACAGGTTTGTGTATTGATATTGTTACTTTGCATACACTTGTATAATAAAATATTATTTTAGATAATAAAATATTATTTTTAAAATAATATTTTTAGTTTATTTACGTAATTAAACATAGTTATAAGAGGGATATAGAAGATATGGGAGAAGATAGTAAGCCAGTAGGTAGACCTGCTAAGAAAGATTTAGCATATGTTAAACTAGATTATTTTAATGAGGGTACAGATGCTGGTGAGTGGATTGCAAGAGCTGAGGAATGTGTAGATTTATTGGGGCATAAGGGTGAGGATGCGGCAGGGTATATTTTATATCATATAAGAGGTGGTGCAAAATTAGAATTATCAATGTTAGGCAATAAACTTTTAAATAAAGAGCATATATTTAATAGTTTAAGGGAGAGATGTAGTAGTAGGAGGTCACGGGGTGAGAGGTTACATGATTTAGTTGATAGGAAACAACGAGAAGGGGAGAATATTACTATGTTTATAGATGCTATATTAAAATTAGGGTTAAGTTTGAAAGAGGATGTAGATGGGTGGGAGGGGCTAATGACAGATTCATTCAAAACAAATGTATTTGACTGCGAATTACGGCGATATTTATTAATATCAGAAAAAAAAAAAAGTTTTTCTGAAATACGCTCAATGGCGAGGGAGTTTGAATCTATGAGTAATGTGAAGGAGGGTGGTATATGCTATAAGATAGAAACTAGTAAAGTAATAGGTGAAGTAACTAATAGAGGGAATGATGGTAGTAGGCTGGAGGAACGTATACAAATATTAGAGAGGAGGAATACTGAGTTGGAAGGTAGATTAAGAGGTAACTGGACAGACAGAGTTAGATGTTTTACATGTGGAGGGGAAGGGCATACTAGTAGATGGTGTAGGAATAGGAATTTAAACCGCCAACCTTTCCAGTAGATCAGGCAACTAGGAAAGGGGCGAATGCCTGGAAAATAAAGGGGGGTACAAGGGAAATAGGTAATAATAATAGGTTAATAGGAAGATGTCCTAGGGAAAAGGTAGTAATAAATCGGATGGTAGTTGAATGTTTAATAGATACAGGTAGTCAGGTTTCAGTGATATCAGAGGGGATGGTAAGGTCATTAGACTTGAAAGTAATACCTGTAAACCCAAAAGTTGATTTAAAAACAGCAAATGGCACTAAATTAGACTATAGGGGACAAGTAATAACGGATATTATATTATGGGGTAAGAAGAGTGAGAAGGTAGGTTTCATAGTAACTAATATTAAGGGATTGTTTATAATAGGTATGAATATTTTACAGACTTATGGGGTTATATCGATTACTGGAGTGAGTAGGGGAATTCATATAAGAAGTAGGGTATCAAATGGAATAAGTAGTGTTAGTATTAATAATGAGGAGATAGTAAAAGTTTATATAGGGTGTAAAAATAGAATTTTTAAGGAGAGCATAGAAAAATTAACTTATAAATATAGAAAAATATTTTTTTTAAATAATGATAGATTAGCTTCTGCTAAAGTAGGATTACACAGTATTAGAACAATAGACAAAATACCGGTCGCTCAACCTTATAGACGAATAATACCTTCCCAGGTAGAGGCAGTGAAGAATCAGATTGTTAAGTGGGAGATGGGAGGGGTAATAGTTAAGTCCAATAGTGAATATGCAAGTCCACTAGTGGTAGTAAAAAAGGGTACAGGAGAAATTAGATTATGTGTAGACTATAGGCAGCTGAATAATAAGACTATTAAGGATGCATATCCAATTCCTAGGATAGATGATTCATTAGAGGCACTAGGGGGAGCTAAAGTATTTTCGTCTTTCGATTTAAAGTCAGCATATCACCAGATAAAAATAGTAAAAGAGGATCAATTTAAAACAGCATTCAGTTCCCCGTGGGGACTCTACGAGTTTACTAGAATGCCATTTGGTTTAACCAATGCTCCAGCTACATTTCAGAGAGTAATATCAAACTTATTTAGATCAGAGATGTATAAATTTGTAGTATGTTATTTAGATGATATATTAGTTTATTCTAAGACATGGAAGGAACATTTAGGACATATTGAAGTTGTAATGATGAGGTTGGAAGAAGCTGGATTTCAGTTAAATACAGGGAAATGTAGATTATTTATAAATGAAATACATTTTCTAGGCTTTAAGATATCAGATAAAGGGATAGGAACGATACCGGATAAGATTAAGACGATAATAGAGTGGAAAAGGCCAAAGAACTTGAAGGAGTTAAGGTCATTCTTGGGTGTAGGATCATATTATCGTAGGTTTATAGAAGGATATACTAAGATTGTACATCCATTATTAAAATTAACGAAATCTGAGGCAGGGGTAGGTAGTATAAGTAAGAGAATGAGTAGACGGGTAAATATTAAGTGGGATGATGACTGTGAAAGAGCGATGCAGAAGATAAAAGATAAGTTAAGTAGTGCACCAATATTAGCATTACCTAGATTCGAGGAAGCATTCATATTAGAGACAGATGCATCACATATTGGTTTAGGTGCTGTTCTTAGCCAGGTGATAGATGGGGAGAGGAAGGTAATTGCATATGCTAGTAGATCATTAAAGGCAGGAGAAGAAAATCAAGCTAATTACTCGGCTAAGAAACTAGAGTTTCTTGCCGTAGTATGGGCGGTAACTGATAAATTTAAACATTACTTAATGGGGGCTAAACAGTGTACAATATTTACAGATAATAGCGCTGTAGCGTGTATAGAAAATAAGAAACAGTTAACAGCTTTAGAGCAGAGGTGGGTATCAAGACTAGCGCCATTTCCAATACGTTTTAAATATAGAACAGGCAGTACAAATATAGTAGCAGATGCGTTATCTAGGAGATGTGAGGAGAATAATGAGGTAGAAGGGGATGATTTCAAAAGATTATATGAGGATGATCTAGAGATCAATGATATTAGTATAATAGCAGGCATAGAGGAAGGGAAGATAAGGGAGATGCAAATGGAGGAGCATAGGTTAAAAGAGATAATAAAACATTTAGAAAGTGGGTCAATAAATAATGATAACTACATAATAGAAGAAGGAGTTCTATATAAGAATAGGAAAAATGGTGATAAGGTATTGGTAGTTCCACGTTAGTTAATTAGGGAGATCTTACAAGGGGTACACGATGCCAATGGTCACCAGGGTATAGATAGAACGGTAGCGAGAATCAGTCTAAAGTATACCTGGGTAGGTAGATATAGAGATATTAAGGAGTATATAGATAAGTGCGAAATATGTCAAGTATCTAAGGGAGGGGGTAGAAATCCTAAAATAGATATGGGATATTTAGGTGCAACTAGACCATTGGAGTTAGTGTTTCTAGACTTCGTTAATATTGATAAATCCTCAGATGGAAGAGAGAGTATATTAGTAATGACCGATTCATATACTAAGTTTACTAGAGCTATTCCTACTAGAAATCAGTTAGCAATTACGGTAGCTAAGATATTAATGAATGAGTGGATCTATTGTTATGGGACTCCGGAGAGAATACATACCGACCAAGGACGTAATTTTCAAGCGGAAGTAGTTAGGGAAATATGTAAGTTATTTAATATTAACCAAAGTAGGACTAGTCCTTATCATCCAGAAGGTAATGGACAATGCGAACGCATGAATAATCTATTATTAATTTATTAAGAGTTTTGTGTACGGAAGAAAAGTCCAAATGGCCGATTCATTTACCCAAAATGATTCATGCGTATAATATTATGCCTCATGCGATAACAGGGTTTTCTCCATTTTTTTTAATGTTTGGACGTGAAGAAAAATTACCAGTGGATTTAAGATTAGAGAGGTATGGGAGAGGCACGGACAGTGATTGGTTATGGGAGACGAAGCAGAAAATGGGAGAAATCGGCAGTAAAGTAAAACATAGAATAGAATTAACTAGAAAAAAAATAAATGACAAAAAGAAAGAAGACGAATTAGAGGCTGGGACTATAGTTAGAATAAAAAAACGTAAATTAGGTAGACGGAAATTAGAAAATATTTGGGGTGAGGAAAAATGGGAAGTTGAAGGTAGAGTTAAAGGTACTTCTGCCTATAAAATTAAATTTGGCCAGACATGTAGGGTGGAAAATAGGATCAATTTAAGAGTAACCAAGGATTAAGGTTTAGTTTTAGTTATAGTTTAGGGTTGTGTAGGTTATACTTTTAGGTAATGGCATATATATTATGGGTAGTAATTTTGTTAAAAAAAAAAAAAAAAAATATATATATAATGTTTTTTATAAACAAATAGTGTGGTCACTATTTTTCTTAGGTAGTGGGTGGATGTTGTAAGGTATATTATTAGTATTATACAAGTGTGTGCACTGTAGCGTATCATATGCATTCCTATTTCCATTGTTGATATGCATGAATGATTTGATAAAAGTCATATCCTAAATTCAACAAGTCACTTCTAGAAATACAGTCAGTACTTAAACATCTATATTAGATATATAAAACAAGCGTAGCGCATATAACATATATATATATATATATATATAGAAATAATATATAGTTAACTATTTATTGATTTATTCTAAATTATTCCACATAGGGATTTTAAATATTTATATTTAAAATATTTTAAATTTTAATTATCTATATAATATTGTATTATATTATAAAATACTTCATAATATAATATATATGAATACGATTATTTATAACCTATTTGATATATACATATATAGATAACTAACGTTACTCTGAGATGAAGATATACTTAGGTGTAGACAGGTCTTGCTGTTTATATACTATTGAAGTAACGTGCAACAGTTGATTAATTAGCTATAACTTACTTCATGTATTAGCTAGTATCGTATTACGAGAAGTTGCGGTATTGTTCGAGATATACGATATCATTGATCTACTATATATATATATATATATATATATATATATATATAAATGAAATAAACTTTCCATAATTTTTTTTATATTTAAATTATAACCGATATTATTCTAATTATAATATTAGTCTATATTAGTATATATACTCTAGATTATATTTGTATGTAAAAACTATTTATAAATTGTTATAAAACTATTATTAATTAAATATAAACTATGAATTAATTTGAAATAATTATAAATTAATATATTTAATACATATTTAATTTTAATTTTAATAGTAGTGACTTACTAAATTTAATTATCAATAATCCTTAGAATAATAATATTTCCTATGTATATTATCTATATGGTATATTATATACAATATTTTTATTTATTTTATTAAAAATAAAATATGTTGTATTCATATATCACAATATATTGTATTCATAACAAATATCATCGAATTTACTTATAACTTAATTTTAAATTATTACAATTAGGTCTTTGATGAAGTTCGTGATTTAATCCATAATCTTCCTTCACCTTCTACCTCTTTACCGATAATTATTGGTGATCTAAACTATCACTTCAAGTCTCCTATCCATGGCCCCATGTTGACTTAAACTCTCAACTTAGTATGTTTCCTTATGCTAACATACATAATTAACCAGCCATTCCAGTGCTAATAAACTTGATATAATAAGTACATCCCTATCCAACCATGTTATACAATGTATAAACCCTGCCTGATTTCAACAAATAGAACTACTAACGGAATTATCTATATTTCGAACATATGTCCTACTTGACAATTAAACGAAATGATATCACATATAGAGATTTTAAGTGTATTCACCTAGAACTCTTTGTAATTAACATTAACATCTACTTTGCTCTTCTATTTCCCTAAGTCAAGTACTCCTAAACTCTATTATCTAAAACAGTATTAATAAATATGAACCTACCAAAACTAGATTAATTACTGACGGATATGTTTCACTCTGGATTTCTCACGAATCTTACGAATCTCTAAAGAGGTATACCCTCATTAAATGACTAGTTAGAATTGTCTCTAAAAAACGTATCGCATACATACATTAACTTAATGTTTATACCTATTTAAAAGGGCTTTTTACCTGAAACAGCTCTTCTCGGTATTTCTGACATAATATTGTCTACCTTAAATAATAATACTTGTTGCCAGATAATATTACTTGATCTCTGATCTACTTTTAACACCCTCTACTATAATATAATAATTTCGCGGTTTATATATTGGGCATATATTGTATATCATCATTATAGTGTGTCTATATTATGATAGACAATCGCATTCTATTAGATCTTCTATTAATAACAGTATTCCCCAGGTATCCGTTCTATGTCCATCCTTATTTTAAAGTGAAAAGTTATGAAAAGTTAGTAGGTACTATTTGAATTTACTTATAAATTGTAGTGTTTAATTGTAAGTGATTATTTTTGTGTATTGTATTATTATTGTATATTAAGTGTATTTGTAATTTTATAGCTTTGTAATTTGTAACGTTTTTGTTTTTTACGTTTTGTTTAATTACCTAATTATTTTGTTTTAATTATTTGATTATATTTTAATTATTTTATTTATGTATGTTATCTCAAATTTTATTTACATGATGAATTGCATTATGAGGAGTTTTTAAAAAAATATTCTTATTTGTTTAATATTTTTTTTTTTAATTTTACAATTTAAAAAGTAATCTATATGAATATACATTTATAGTAACATTTGAACTATTTTATATTGTATTTTTTTTGGTGATGGAGGTGCTGATGTTTTTGTAATTTTGTGGTATGGTACGTGTTGGGGAAAGGGACATACTTTTACTGAGATGAAAGTATGCCAGTGTTCTTATTATTGGCACAAATAGGATCCCTAAGGCATTGGACCTGACGAACCCATACCCCTAAAGTTGATACACCATATATCCTTATTAGTTTCAATTACTGTTGGCTACTCTGGTTATAATTTTAATAATTAAATATATCGTATTTTTAAGTGTATTAATCTAATAGATTACTGTATAATTAAATTTTATTTATAATTTTGTTTTTTAATATATATTTTTGTATATATTTTATATACATATATATTTCTTTTACTAACTTTAAGTTTTAACATTTTATTTTTATTTTATTTATTTTTATTTTACTTTAACTATAATTTTCTCCTCATAATTTTCGAAAGAAAGTGAAATAGGTAAACTACTAGATAAGCATAGCGTTTCTTTGTTTACCATGGGCATACCTAAATTATTCTTATTATTATTATTATTATATATATATATATATATATATTATTTTGAGACCTATTTTAATGGTCCGGACGAGGCTCGAACCCGAGTCCTAGTCCTAGTGTCTGACGCCTTAGCCAACTGAGCCATACAGGTAGTTTATATATATATATATATATATATATATATATATTCACCAATACATGATCTGACAGAAATGGAAAAAATTACGGAAAAATATAGAAAAAAAAAAATATAATACGGAAAGAAAAAAATAAAGTATAAAATCTAAAGGAAAAAAATATACAAAATGTAGATGATATAATTATGATAAAACCTAGATAAAAGACGCGGACATCTGCCCTATTTAAGGGTAGATTCGACATATGTTCTATAAATAGATATGTACAATGTACAATGTACAATGTACATTGTACATGCATGAGTTCAATAGTAAAAAAAAGAGTGGCATTAATACTTTTAAGTATATTAAATTATTTTTAATTTATTTTTTTCATTACAATATTTAACAGTATCATAGATATTATATAGATTAATAATAAGAACATTTAAAAATTAAAAGCAAATAAAAGAAAATATTTTATATTTATTATGTTTAACTAATAAATTATTTTTATTTTGAATTTCAAAGATAACATTGTATATTGTTCTAATGATTAAATTAACAATAATGCAACAATTCTGTGTTTATATATATATTATAAATTATCTGACAATTTAAATTAATGTAAAGCATTACTAAATAAGTTAATGATGTTTGAATGAGTGACATTGGCCAGAATAATTGTTCTGAGTAAATTAATTCTAATGATTAATAATATAGGAATTTACCTAATTATGAAAAATGAATGAAATATAGAAACTGACGTATACTTATGTTATTTTGTGTTATTATAAATATAAAGCCACCTATGGATATTGATTATTTAAATGTATATATAATATTCTTTATTTTAGGGTTTACAATTTAAAAAAAATTAAATTGTGACGATTATTAAATTACATTAATTTATTATCAAATTATTATATTATAATTTATTTAAATGATATACTTTTATTACCTATTTTATATTTTTTATTCTATAGTTATATTTTACATATAAATAAGATTTATATATTATTTTAAAGATAATATTTAATATTTGTACATATTATATAAACAAAAATTGTAAATATAATTTTGTTTGTAATTTCAGAGGTCCCACCTTAATAAACCACCATACATTTTTATTTTCCTAAATAGTTTCAATGGTACATATATCAATTATATTATTAATAACATGGGTAAGATTATGTAATAAGATATTAAAATTGTAATTATTTGTTATATAAATAGCACCACCACAACTTTATTATTTTTTATTGTATGAATAATTAAGAAGTATAATTAAGAATTTTATCAAAATCAATATCATGTAATGTACGCCACGTTTCAGTAAATATAATAAAATCAAAATTGTATTTCATATGACAATATATATTGTCTGTTAACAATTGAATTATATTATCAATTATTTGATCTAAAACTTCTAGAATTCAAAATAATTATCGATAATTTAAAATATTATTTGAAATGTTATTGTGTAGATCAGGGGTTCTTAAACTATGGGTCATGACCAAAAAAGGGTCACGGTGGGTTTTAAATGTTCATGGGGGTTTTTATTAATAATATTAAATTAAAAAAAAGACGATTTCTCCGAACATTCCGTGTAATAGTAAATCTCAATTATTATCATTCTCAGTATTTAAAAAAAATATTTGTAAGATCAAGTCAGCTATTCGACGAGTTAAATTTTTCTGTGAGCCAAAACAAGTAGTAATTATAAATTTCTCTTTCAATTCAATGATTTCCTCTATACCCCTAACTTATCATTAATACATATAAACCTACATATAATATATATATATATATATATATATATATATATATATATTTATTTAACTATGAGGGTTAATATTATGCAATAGTATTATGTATATATTACCATATATATGTATGTGTCTTATTGATGTAATGAATATAAATTGATAACAGTTTAAGTCAATGGAAAAATGTTTACTATGTTATTACATAAAATCAATTAAAATAAGATAAAGTAATACATAGCTTGATTTTAAATATATGTAGTATACAGATGTAATTTTTAACATAATTTTATTGTTTTTTTTCATAGTCTAGTATTGAAATTAAATTGTTGGTAAACATATTAAATATAACTTAATTTAAACAATATTCAAAAAAAATAATATTTGTATTAATAAAATATTTGTAATTATAATAATTTAAAATTATAATTGAATTATCTTGTTTATTATTTAATGTATACAGTATAATTATAATATAATTATAATAATTTACTAAATATATATTATTTAATATTTGATGTCAAAAAGATCTTACCATGAAAGTGTTATGAAGTTTGGGTTCACATCGATTGTAAATAATGGTACTACTGTTTTACCACAGTGTGTTATTTGCAAGACAACATTAGCAAATGAGAGTATGAAACCCGGCAAATTAAAACTACATTTTACGAAAGTACATCCCGTGATTATTAATAAAGATATAGAGTTTTTCAAGTTTAAAGAAACTCAACTTAAACGATCACATTTGGACAATGATTCAAGTTTAATGTTTCAATCAAGTAACATTACAATAGCATCCTATGAAATAACGCTTCTTATTGCCAAGCAAAAAAAAACCATACACAATAGGAGGAACATTAGTGAAAACCTGTATAATTAAAGTTGCCACATTGCTCTTGGAACATAAACGTAAATGATAAATTGTGTCAGATTAGTTTATCCAATGATACGATTAAAAATAGAATTGATGAAATGTCAGAAGACATTAAATTACAAGTAATACAAAATATCAGTATTAAAAAATAATGAAAAATAATGTGAGTATTTTTCTTTACAACTCGATGAATCTACAGATATTTCTCACATCTCACAGTTGTTAGTATGTGTACGATACCTTCGCGATAGCGGTAATAGTAACATTTTATTTCATGAAATGGGTCATGACAACAAAAGTTTAAGAACCCCTGCTCTATAGAGAGTGAAGTTCGTGAGAGACCAGGGAGAAACATATCGGTCAGTAATAAATGTAGTTGTGATAGATTAATAATATTTTAGATAATATAGTTTTGGAGTACTGGACTAAAGTAAATAGAAGAGGAAAGTAGATATTTGATGTTGATTACAGAGATTGATAAATCAATAGACTTAAAATCTCTATATGTAACACCATTTCGTTTAATCTTCATTGATATTAGATTTATAAATAATTCAGTTAGTAGTTCAATTTTTTCAAACAAGCAGGGCTCATGCATTCTATAACATGGTTGGATAGGGATGTAATTATTATATCAAGTTTATTAGCACAGGAATGGCTGGTTAATTATGTATGTTGACATAAGGAAACAGACTAAATTGAGAATTTGAAGTCAAAATGGGGATGGATAGGAGACTTAAATGATAGTTTAGGTCATCAATAATTATAGGTAAAGAGATGAGTAGATGAGAGATGATTATGGATGAAATCATGAACTTCGTCAAAGAAAATAATAGTTTCAGGTTTTGGGGAACAATAAATTACGGTGATATATAAAGTTAGGCTAGGAAGCTTAATTGTCAGTGAAACACAATCACTCTAGAATAAAGGAGTGGATAAAACGGGTGGATAGAGGTAAAGAATCGATACATATTATAAATTATACCACAACACAACAACTGGCGTATCATGGTGGGAAATAGAGGGTATATCTTAAGTCTAAGATGGAAGAAAATATGTATGAGTTATCATTTTAAATCCAGGTTTCAGTCAATACGATGATATTTTGTATGAATACAATATATTTTAATAAAGCACATTTTTAATAAAATGAATAATAACATTGTGTTTTATATTATACTAAATTATAACTAATATATATAAATAGGATATATTATTATTCTAAGTATTATAATGATGATAAAATTCAGTAAGTTACTACTAACATTAAAATTAAATATGTATTAAATATATTAATTTATTATTATTTCAAATATTATTCATAGTTTATATTTCATAAATTAAATATAAATCAATATTGATAGTTTTTACATACAAATCTAATCTAGAGTATATATGATCGATAATATAGACTAATTTTATAATTTAAATAATATCGATTATAATTTAAATATAAAAAAAAATAGTATAAACAGTTTATTTCATTTATATATATTGTTATTGTTATTTTTGTTATTTTTATTTGGTGGAGTCCTTTCATCCCATCCAGGAACTTAGATATATATATATATATATATATATATATATATATATATATATATATATATATATATATATATATATATATATATATATATATATATATATATAGTTGATCAATGACATGTTATTCGTAGTTCTAAGTACTCAATGATATCGTATATCTCGTACAATATCGCAACTTCTCGTAATACGATACTAGCTAATACACGTAGTAAGTTATAGCTAATTAATCAACTGTTGCACGTTACTTCAATAGTATACAAACAGCAAGATCTGTATCATGCATTCCTTTAATGTCAGGCCGCGAGGCAGAATTTGTATATTGTTCAATTTTAATTTTAAAAAGTACTCTTTTTATTATCTAATTCTAAAAATTTTGTATTGAACAAATTAAAGAAAATTACTCTAATTAATATCAATAAAGATTAATTTATTATATTAACTATTAATTAAGTAAATTAACATATTATCTATTTATTTAATGAAATAATAATTAATTAGTAATAATATAATTTTAATTATAATTTATAATTAGCAATTGTTTAATAAGATATAAATAAATATGGATAATACTTTTTTTTATCATAGAATAATGAACGCGTTGACAATATGTGACGTTTCAAAAATGTCCAATAATTCCTCATAATTGTTACTAATATATTATATACCCTTTACCGATATAACATTTTTTTAATAAGTATATTTAGTAAAGTTGACTTCATATATTACATATATCGTAAAACAATTAAATAAAGTATTGGTTTTATATAATAATCCTCTATAGAGATATATGATTAAGATTATCAGTTATTTCAAGCATTATTGATAAATGAAACTTAATTTTATATTCACTCATTATAAACAATTGAAAACCCTCACATTTCTTAGCTCCATATGCCTTATTTTCAACGTAATCATATATATTGCAGCAATATCTTCATTATTATTTAACATTATATCATTATAATCAAAATACTATATATATATATATATATATATATATATAATTCAATTTAAACAATATATGATATGTATTACATACATAGTATAACATTTTATTAGATTGGTAATATTAAATTGTAACCGATCTTAAGAAAGTTCATATTGATATTATTGTATTTGAATATGTATTAACTTTTTAGTATATATATTTTTTAAATTTCATTTATTTTTACCTTCCTCTCAATATATTTTATGTAACACACATAAATAAGATTATTCGCATCTAATAATATTATTATATATATAAGTTAACAATTTAATAAAGTTTTTAATGAATTTAATTAATATAAGTATGCTATTGTAAGGCATATTGTTCTAACATTATGGCTATAGGAAGTGTGTGTGTATGTTTTGTTAGTGTACCATTCAACATTTGATATAGTATTCCAATGTAATAGTAAATTATCTATTTTCTTCAATTACTTCATAGATATACGATTACTATTGTTTATTAGAGATTGATATACCAATATGGCTATAGTGATATCGCTTATTCCTCTAAAGATGTGTAGGGGAGAGCGGGGCAGGTTGACCATAGGGGCAGGTTGAGCCATCTCCATTAGTTCTATAGAATACTATAGTATACTATTAACAAAGATCTTAATGTAATTTTTAATACACGTATCTCCACCTATACTTAGCATCATTGCAACAACTAAAATATTAAATATTTTAAATATTTTAAATATTATTTAATAATTCATCTTTTATGAAAAATTCGTCGACAAGACCAAGACCGTAAGTTTAAATATGATATTATTAATATATTTTGTAATAACATAATAGTATTAATAGTAAATAAATAAAGTATAATTAATATACTATAAATTGTAAAATTAAAAATTAAAAAATTAATATTCACAAATTAATTAGCTTTTTATATATACTAGTGATATGGGGCAGGTTGACCATAGTAAAACGGGGCAGGTTGACCATATGGTAAACCTGCCCCGTTTATCATGAAAAATGTTTATTTATTAATTTATCTAATTAATTAATTAATTATATAAATAATAATAATATGTAAATTAAATAATTAATTTAAATAACTTATTTTAATTAAATAAATATGCTAAACATATTATTGGGTGGATATATTAATTATTACTATTAATTTAAATAAAGTATACTAAATATTTATTATGTGGATCTATTAATTATTACTATTACTTATTAATTATCTAATTATATAATAGATTAACCTATTATTACAAGTAATGATATTAATAATTAATTAACATTACTTATTAATTAATTATATTATTAACTAATTAGTGGATACAGATTTGTTAATTATTTACCTTTTCATTAATATTATTTATATCTGTATAGATGGTAAGAAATTATAAAAGAAAGCTGAATGATACAGCATATGATATAGATGCTGTATTGAAACAGAGAGCAATTCACAAGGTTATTGAAGATGGACTATCTATTAGGGGAGTTGCTTTGGATTTGAATATAAATCGGTCTACTTTGAGCCGATGTAACAAAGAATTTAAAAATGATAAAGTAACGAATGCATATTTGAATTCTACATCATCAACTCGCAAGGTAGGACTTCATTTACAATATTAACATATATAATGTACAATATACAATTTTAGATATTTACAAAGGAAAAAGAAGCAAATCTCTAAGCATATTTGTTGAAATGCCAATCATCGTTTCATGGATTGGGGTTGAAACAAGTTAGAAAATTAGCATATCAATACGCAATAAAAGTTAAAAAAGAATTACCTCAAAATTGGAAGGAATATGAAATGGCTGGTCAAGATTGGATGTGTAGTTTTCTGAGTAGAAATACAAAATTAAGTTTGAGAACATCAGAGTCTACTAGTAGGGTAGAGCCCATGGATTCAATAGAACAGCAGTGGGAACGTTTTTTGATATCTTAAAGGAACAAATAAGACTTCACAAATTAACTGGTGATAGTATATACAATTTGATGAAAGTGGATTGACTACTGTTCAAAAACCACCAAAAGTACTTGCACTTAAAGGATCCAAACAAGTTGGCCAAATCACTTCATCTGAGAGAGGACAATTAGTCACAATTTGTTGTTGTGTGAATGCCATGGGACAAACTATACCACTTGTAATAATATTTCCTAGAGTCAAATTCAAAAGTCATATGATAAATGAAACACCTACTGGAACTCTAGGATTGGCTGCCCCATCAGGTTGGATGAACACCTCACTATTCTCTGAAGCTATTCACCATTTCGTAAAGTATATAAAGTGTACACAGAAGAACCCTGCTATATTAATCATGGATATTCATGAAAGCCATTTGTCGATAGCGGTTTATGATATTGCAAATTCTAATGGTTTGATCATTTTAACATTTCCTCCTCATTGTTCCCATTAGGTACAACCTATTGATGTGAGTGTACATGGTCCACTTAAGTCGTATTATAAGAATGCTGTTAATGAATGGATGCTGAGTAATAGAGTGACAATATATGATATACCCACATGTTTTACTAGGGCTTACTATAAAGCATTTACTTTTGAAAATATAGTTGCTGGTTTCAAAAAACAGGAATATGTTCACTGAATTAGATTATGCACCATCAAATATTTATATTCAAGGAAACGAAAAAAATGTAAGTTCGGAGAAGATACAAGAGTAGAAGAAGATGAAATAATCATAGAAGATGTAAGCGTTGAAGAAGATATTAGAATCGAAGATATACGACCATTACCTGAAGTAATTCGTACTAGTTCGGGGAAAAAACGAAAGTATAGATATGCCAGGCTTATTGACCAGCACTCCACAGAAAATAAATTTAATAGAAAAAGAAAATAATCAACATAAAAAAACTGCTAAGAAAAGAATACATTTTGATAATACTGATAATAATAACAACAATGTGATGGATTTACAAGATAAACCATTAGATAAAGGAGATTTTATTCCTGTAAGTTATGGCATTCAATATTTTGTTGCTCAGATTATCGAATCAAAACTGAATGAATATAAATGCAATTTCTACAGGTTTTTATTCAATTTGTATTAATATTAATTAATAATATTAACTCCTAATTATAGACAATCAAGAAAAATAAATGGACATTTCTATAAACCGGATATTGAGGATTTAGAAGTAGTTTTGAAGGAGAATATTATTGTTTCATTACCCATCCTAAAGAAAGAAAATCTAACCTATCGCCTAAACGTTTTATTTGTTTTGATATTAATCTTGATGCATATTGTTGTGAATAACTAATAAAATTATATATATATATGATTTTAAATATGTTTATTTATTAAATATATCTTAAATTTTGCATTTTTTCTATGTGGCTCAATCAGGTTGAGCCAAATTAAAATAAAATAATAATGTAATTATATAATTAATTATTTACCATAACACAGATTTATGAATATTTTTTATTGGTCATAAACTATATTTATCGTATGCACTTATTTTATTAAAATATATTCATAACATTTCTAGATAAATGGGTTTTTATAAAAAAAAGTGGCTCAACCTTCCCCGCTCTCCCCTACACAATGAATAAACTTTTCGTTTCCGCGTCGTTTTCCGCTCGTTATTCAAATATCCGAGCATAACAATTAAGTGTTCAATTATGTCAGCGTTTTACGTCTGCATAGAACTTGTTCAAATTAATTTGCATACAACGATGACTTTTTCATCACGTGCCATACATTTGACCCATGACCCATGATAATTTTTAAATATTTAAAACAATTTAATCAACACAATTGATTTTATTATTGTTGTATACAGTTGTAAATAAACATTATAAGGGAATAATTCATTATATACGTCTATATTAATATATTTCATGATTCTAGTATAAATATAATATTTAATTTAAAAAATCACTTTATATATATAGTGATATAAAATTTCAAATCTAAAATATAAAATATAAAATTAACTATTTTGATTATGGTCAAATTTAAAATGTTATATATTTAAAGATATGAAATTTCTCAAAGATTTTTTTTCTTATTAGTAGGTTCGGTTATTAGTAATTCGGTTCGGAGATTTTGTTCCAATGAATGCCTAAGTAGAATACCTAATATTGAGATTATAAAATGTATTCAACATTTATTTCACAGAATGAAGGTTAGTATGTATATACATTTATTTTATAAATTAAGCCAGAAGCAGTTGGTATAAATATCCTATAGGCAATATTATATCAATAATTCAGTACTTGATTTATATAAATGCAAAAATATGTAATAATATGTTTAATTTATTTTAAGATTTAAAAAACATTATCTTTATATTTTATTTTTTTGAGAATTTTCATATAATATAACTGTATATAGTATATATTTTAAATAATTTTTATTAAATAAATTAGAAATGCAAATTTTATATTATTAATATAGTCTATTAAACTGGTTATAATCATTATAATAATAACATTACATTATACATATAATGGAAATATTATTAAAATAATTAGTTATTAATATAAAAAGCAGTTAAATCGACATCAAAATATGCACACACAAATTATGAAAATATATAAATTAAAAATAACAATAATTAATTATATTTTAATAATGTAATGAAATAACGTTGTTTACAAATACAAATACAAATTGCGTATGAATTATATTTATATATTACATGAATAAAACTCGCGTAGTTATTATTAAATTAACCGAACTATAAGTCACAATGATATATTTTTCCAATATTTCTTTTATTTTGAGGAAGTTTATGATTTATAGCATTATTTATTTACATTTTACAATTGGCCTACCACTAATACATGTTGACTAATCTCTCGTATTAGTATTGCATTTTATTACATATGAGTCAGTTAATTAATAAAAATTGTAAAATATCTTATTAATTAATATACATTAAATATGTATTAGTATATATCTATATATTTATATACATTGTTTATATTATATTTTTAATTTGAGTTTTATATTTATTTTAAATACAAAATTATTATAATAATTATAATTATAATAATTAATTAAGTAGAGTAATATGAATAATATTTCAATTATTCTATTTTATTCTTCAGATTAATATAATATATTATATATTTATCAAAATAAATATAACTTGTAATAGAAAATTTCTAAATACGAGTACAAATTTTGTTTTTTAAATTCGTATAATTTAAATAAAATACATAATATCTGTACAGTATTATTTAAGTTTCTATTAACTCTTTTATGTACCAAATAAACATTATTTATCATTCATTATAACATTTTTATTTTTAGTAAATTATTGTATGATTTAAACACATTTATGATAAATATACTATCATATTATTAGAGTAATAAAAGCTGAACATTAATTTATTAAAAATATTAATTTTAATTTAAAATTATGCGACATTTAAATTGTATAAATATTTATTTTTAAATATTATACTTATTTGAACTAATATAAATATATATATATCAATTAAAAAGATAAATGTATATTAAGAGATAATATATAATAGTTACTTTTATAATTATTTTATTAATAATATATCATCATTTATATTAATTTGTAAATATATGAATTATATGAAGAAGATATATTTAATTAGATTATTTATTTATGTAATTTAATAAAATAATCAATTCTCAAGGCAAGCATTGTCCTGGGTTTAGGTATAGAGTGTCGACATCAGTTTGACTCAAAGCTACGTTCAGGAAAGTCAACTGCAAATTATAATATTTATTATAAATGATAATAATTATATTTTAAATTATTGAAATAAATGAACATAGTTTGGTTATATTACAACTTTATTAAAAAATTATAATATTTTCTATAAATATGATAAATAATATAAATTATATATAAATGTATATAAATAATATATAAATATAATAACAATTATTAATGTAATGTGAATAACTAACAGTATCTAAGTATCCATCAAAGTAGCAAGCTCCTCCACAAACGCATCCTCCGATCACCATTGGAGCCTTGACCCCATCAATCGTACCTCCTATAGGCTCCTATAGAACCTCAGTTTGTACAACAACCTTATCCAAGTAAGTTGTCACGGTGTTTCCATCGTAAGAAATCACATAATGGTGGAAATCGTCATCGCTCTGTATTTAATAGTTTCATTAAATATGTTAAATATATATATATATATATATATATATATATATATATATATATATATATATATATATATATATATATCTCTATTTACAACAATATTTAATGTGATTTTTAAATTGAGATATTATTTTAGTATATTGTATATAATAAATATAATTAAATTTAATTAACAAAATAATTATTATTTATAATGATATACACTAACAGCAGTAGTAGTAGATGTTACGGAGGATTGTGTAGAACTTGATACAAGACTAGCTACTGATCCTGCACTAGAAGTTACGGCAAATGATGCGGTGTTATCACAATCGCTATTATCTAGGAGAGAACCAGACCCAGATGATGTAAGTCGTTTGTAGAAGAAAGAAACCGAGAAAGATTTGAATTGATCAAATGCGTTGCTGAAGTACGCGAATTCCAATTTAGACTCGTCGGCACTATTGAAGAATGCACAGCTTCCGGATTTACATTGTGAAGAATCGGTAACGAGAACAACATTCTTATTATAAACGCTAATTCCTTTAGATGCAACGAATCCTGTTTCGAAATCCAAACATGAAACTACTTTTTGTTGGACATCTATTTATATACGTATGAAGTTATGATAAACAAACATACATTAATATAAATAATGGTATATAATATAATGATTAAATTATAAACTAACATGGTACATCACGAGCACATCCACATAATGTTAAATCGAATACTGTTCCAGGGGCACACTCCATTTCTATTGTATCTAATGCTACAAATATGTATTTAGTAGGAGAGCCAGCTACACCTTCCAAATTACAATTACCTGTGAATGTAGTTAAATGTTTACAATATGAATAATAATTATTACGAATAATTTAAATTATTAAGTAAATTATAAATATGTTAAACCAGTTTCTTCAGTAGTAGGTTGGAAAACACATTCAGGTACAGCATCATTCCTGATACAAGTCAACAAAGTTTGATCCCATATTTCACATGGATTACATGCTCGTACAATACCCGTGAACTGGGCCAAAGTTGAGTTATATTCGCATTGGACATAATTTTGACAATTACAAGGATCAGCTATAAGTCCTAAAACACTATTAGCACCATCCACCATTGGGCAATCATCTGTAGTGTGTAAGTAATATGTTATTAATATTATAGATTATTTAATGTTGCCTGATTTTATTAATATTCAATTACATTTATTCTACAAGGAATATTTATTTTAGTTAACAAATTATAATACAATTTATATTATGTGTTACTAACTAGCGACATCCAACGGGGTACAGTCACAAGCTTGATTGTCACTGTAATCACCTACACATGGTTCTGAATCACATACACGACTACGGTATTGGAGAGAGTCACATTTACATTGTCCGTATGAAGTCCATGCACCGAAATCACCAACTATTATATAATAATACATAATATTGTCAGTATCATAGTTAGTTAACTACAAATCAATATAAATAACTACTCAACATTAAAATTTATATTTATAATTATATATATATATATATATATATATATATATATATATATATATATATATATATATATATATATATATATATAGGTAAATAAATATGATAATATTTGTTATAACAATAAATTTAAATAATAATATACATTATCAACAAATGAATAATATATATTTAATATATTTTAAATGATAACATTATATAAATAGCATATCAATATTATATGAAAATCATTAATACATAATTAATCTGTTAATTTGATTTACATTTCATTACGAATACTAGATATATACCGGCATCATGAAACTAACATTTTTAAGTACAAACTATGTCGGATATGATAAAGTTGCACTTTTATTAAAGTGTTTATTAAATATAATGTTATTATATAATATCAGTATGCTGGTAAATAAGAGCGGAGTTTATGTTTATTTAAATATAGGTGCTAACAGTATAACCTACTATTAATATGCACAATATATTCAAACTCACAAATGTATGGGTCTACATCTGCAGATAGCATCAGCAAATAATTGTTTTATTAATTTGTATGTAATTCAGTTTTCATTTTATAATCCGGTAATAGCGCATTACTTAAATATAAGAATACACATATGCCTATATACATATATATGATTAGATGTATGTATGATTATATAATCACAGATTGTCACTATAGTGACTATTGTATCTATAGATAACAATACGTAACTAACAGACGAGTCCTAAGCTGCAAGCGAATGCGAAGATTAGTATAACAACGTTCATTTTCTTATTACCGCAATTCTGATAGCATACAGTTAATTGTTATATAATTAATAATTAAATAAGCAATATATATATATAATATTATGTTAGATATATAGTTTATAAAAACTATTTAATGAATTTTATAATTATCATGTTTAATAGTACATAATTTTGTAAGACAATTATATATTTAATTAATTAAATAAATATTTATAATAACGAATTCTGACTTGGTAAATAGCAAGTAATTATAATTGATGATAATACAAAGTTACTCTTTAGAGATTTCACTAATTGTACGTAAGGCGCCTAAATAAAGTTTAAATGTACGTCAATATTATTATAAATTGAAACCACTAACAGTTTTTATAAAAAGAAAAGTATAAAATTTCGAAAACTTTATATAAGATATTTATTAATATTTCGCAATATGTAAAATATGTAAATAATTTAGATTACCGATTAAACATACATAGAAATAGTAGCACTCAATACAATTGTTATAATATTAATAACTTTAAGAATAAGAATGTAAGAAAGATATTATTATATATCTACCTAAAATAACACAAACTTATTAAATATAATATATGTAGTTAATATATATATATATATATATATATATATATATATCTATATAGAAATAATATATAGTTAACTATTTATTGATTTATTCTAAATTATTCCAAATAGGGATTTTAAATATTTATATTTAAAATATTTTAAATTTTAATTATCTATATAATATTGTATTATATTATAAAATACTTCATAATATAATATATATGAATACGATTATTTATAACCTATTTGATATATACATATAAAGATAACTAACGTTACTCTGAGATGAAGATATACTTAGGTGTAGACAGGTCTAGCTGTTTATATACTATTGAAGTAACGTGCAACAGTTGATTAATTAGCTATAACTTACTACATGTATTAGCTATCATCGTATACGTAATATATTACGAGAAGTTGCGGCATTGTACGAGATATACGATACCATTGATCTACTATATATATATATATATATATATATATAAATGAAATAAACTTTCCATAATTTTTTTTATATTTAAATTATAACCGATACTATTATAATTATAATATTAGTCTATATTAGTCTATATACTCTAGATTATATTTGTATGTAAAAACTATTAATAATGTGTTATAAAACTATTATTAATTAAATATAAACTATGAATTAATTTGAAATAATTATAAATTAATATATTTAATACATATTTAATTTTAATTTTAATAGTAGTGGCTTACTTAATTTAATTATCAATAATCATTAGAATAATAATATTTCCTATGTATATTATCTATATGGTATATTATATACAATATTTTTATTTATTTTATTAAAAATAAAATATGTTGTATTCATATATCACAATATATTGTATTCATAACAAATATCATCGAATTTACTTATAACTTCATTTTTAATTATGACAATTATGGTCTTTGATGAAGTTCGTGATTTAATCCATAATCTTCCTTCACCTTCTACCTCTTTACCGATAATTATTGGTGACCTAAACTATCACTTCAAGTCTCCTATCCATGGCCCCATGTTGACTTAAACTCTCAACTTAGTATGTTTCCTTATGCTAACATACATAATTAACCAGCCATTCCAGTGCTAATAAACTTGATATAATAAGTACATCCCTATCCAACCATGTTATACAATGTATAAACCCTGCCTGATTTCAACAAATAGAACTACTAACGGAATTATCTATATTTCGAACATATGTCCTACTTGACAATTAAACGAAATGATATCACATATAGAGATTTTAAGTGTATTCACCTAGAACTCTTTGTAATTAACATTAACATCTACTTTGCTCTTCTATTTCCCTAAGTCAAGTACTCCTAAACTCTATTATCTAAAACAGTATTAATAAATATGAACCTACCAAAACTAGATTAATTACTGACGGATATGTTTCACTCTGGATTTCTCACGAATCTTACGAATCTCTAAAGAGGTATACCCTCATTAAATGACTAGTTAGAATTGTCTCTAAAAAACGTATCGCATACATAAATAAACATAACATTTACACCTATACCTATTTAAAAGGACTTTTCGCCTGAAACAGCTCTTCTCGGTATTTCTGACATAATATTGTCTACCTTAAATAATAATACTTGTTGCCAGATAATATTACTTGATCTCTGATCTACTTTTAACACCCTTTACCATAATATAATAATCTCGCGGTTTATATGATGGGCATATATTGTATATCATCATTATAGTGTGTCTATATTATGATAGACAATCGCATTCTATTAGATCTTCTATTAATAACAGTATTCCCCAGGTATCCGTTCTATGTCCATCCTTATTTTAAAGTGAAAAGTTATGAAAAGTTAGTAGGTACTATTTGAATTTACTTATAAATTGTAGTGTTTAATTGTAAGTGATTATTTTTGTGTATTGTATTATTATTGTATATTAAGTGTAATTGTAATTGTATAGCTTTGTAATTTGTAACGTTTTTGTTTTTTACGTTTTGTTTAAATAACTAATTATTTTGTTTTAATTATTTGATTATATTTTAATTATTTTATTTATGTATGTTATCTCAAATTTTATTTACATGATGAATAGCATTATGAGGAGTTTTTTATTTTACTTTTACTATAATTTTCTCCTCGTAATTTTCCTTTTAGGAAAGTGAAATAGGTAAACGACTAAATAAGCATAGCGCTTCTTCGTTTACCATGGTAATACCTAAATTCTGATTAATATTATTATTATTATATATATATATATACCAATACATGATCTGACAGAAATGGAAAAAATTACGGAAAAACATAGAAAAAAGATATAATACGGAAAGAACAAAATAAAGTATAAAATATAAAGGAAAAATATATACAAAATGTAGTTGATATAATTATGATAAAACCTAGATAAAAGACGCGGGAATCTGCCCTATTTAAGTGTAGATTCGACCTATGTTCTATAAATAGATGTGTACATGTGTGCAATAGTAAACATAGTGGCATTACTACTTTTAAGTGTATTAACTTATTTTTAATTTATTTTTTTCAATACAATATTTAACAGTATCATATATATTATATAGATCTATAATAAGAATTTAAAAGAAAAGTAAATAAAAAAAATATGTTATATTGATTATGTTTAACTAATACATTATTTTTATTTTAAATTTCAAAGATAAAATTGCATATTGTTCTAATGATTAAATTAACAATAATGCAAAAATTCTGTGTTCATATATATATTATAAATTATCTGACAATTTAAATTAATGTAAAGTATTACTAAATAAGTTAATGATGTTTGAATGAGTGACATTGGCCAGAATAATTGTTCTGAGTAAATTGATTCTAATGATTTAAAATATAGGAATTTACCTAATTATGAAAAATGTATGAAATACAGAAACTGACGATAACTTATGTTATGTTATGTTATTATAAATATGAAGCCACCTATGGATATTGATTATTTAAATGTATATATAATATTCTTTATTTTAGCGTCTAAAATTTAAAAAAAAATTAATTGTGACGATTATTAAATTACATTAATTTATTATCAAATTATTATTATAATTTATTGAAATGATATACTTTTATTACCTATTTTATATTTTTTATTCTATAGTTATATTTTACATATAAATAATATTTATATATCATGTTAAAGATAATATTTAATATTTTTACATATTATATAAACAATAATTGTAAATATAATTTTGTTCGTAATTTCAGAGGTCCCACCTTAATAAACCACCATACATTTTTATTTTCATAATTAGGTTCAATGGTACATATATCAATTATATTGTTAATAACATGGGTTATATCATAGAGAACGAAGTGGTCACTTCGTTCTCTATGGGTAAGATTATATAATAAGATATTAAAATTGTAATTATTTGTTATATACATATCACCACCACCACTTTATTATTTCTTATTGTATGAATAATTAAGAAGTATAATTAAGAATTTTATCAAAATCATGTAATTAGTACGCCACGTTTCAGTAAAATCTTAATTTTATTTTATATTGTACACTGTAAAAAATTAGGGTACAACAACTCATTTTTATAGGGTACGGTAATCGCAAAATCGAATATTATGAGTGATGTACCCTAATTAGGGTACACCATGAACAAATGCATTAGGGTACGATGCAACGCTTTTTTAGGGTACATCAATGCTATTAATTAGGGTACACTGTATCAAAAAATGAAAAATGATAGTGATGTATCCTAATTAGGGTACAATATATACAAAATCGTTAGGGTACAGCACTATACATTTTTAGGGTACATAATATCTATTTGTTAGGGTACACCATGTTCAAAAATATCACATTACTCAAATGTACCCTAATATAATAAACGCGCGGGGTGGTGGTTGTACGTCTCAGCTATAGTTGATACCCTATACACTGCTACAAATAAGGGTATAACATTATGAATTATATGATATAACATATGGAAATACGAGTTATACCATACAATTACGTTAAATGGTATAAGATCACATATTATATGGTATAAAATTTGATTTTTTTAGTTATACCCTATAGTTTAATTGAAATGGTATAAGATCACAAATTTTATAGCATAACATTTGTTTTTTTTAGTTATACCATATAGCTTAATTTAAATTGTATAAGATTACGAATTATATGGTATAACATTCGTAATCTGTAGTTATACCATTAGCTATTAAATATAATGGTATAACTTTATGAATTATATGGTATACAATATGGAAATAAAATAAGTTATACCATAACATTTTAAAATTAAGTTTATATTTGATTGAAAATAAAATGTATAAGAAATATAATTCATAATAGTATCCTTCATAATATCCTTAATATAACAGTCTACTTATTGTTGTGTTATAGTATTATAGACATAGCATGTATTGCTTCTAATTGCAATTAAACTAGTTTTGATAAACTATATAGATTCCCCATATGGAAATATGTATACATACCTATATATATTTACTATATTTTATATACAAATACTTATAATTATTCGAGTATATGTATATATATATATATATATATATATATATACATAATTCCATTTTATTTATTAACATATTCTATGTCCATCTACACTCAACATGATAAGCATCTATTTGTTAACACATTACAATATACACAAAGATTTTCCAAAGGAAAGATATTGCACTCCCTATTTATATCTAGTACCTTTAAAAATGTAATTTTAAAATGAAACTGAACATTAACACTAGATGGCGAAATAGTATATGAAATATTATAACATGTGATATTTTAATTAAGAAATTAAGAAATTACTATACATATAGAAAATTCTTATTATCTGACTAATACCGCTAGATGGCCATATCGAATTATTAGGTTACACAAATATACACAAGTGCAATATCTTTCCTTTGGAAAATCTTTGATATACATAAGGTATTTATGCTTATATTATATATATATATATATATATATATATATACAAATTATATCATATATATAATAATATAAAAGTTTATATAATATATAATTTTATAATATATTCCTATATTATTTTTAATATATAATTAAATTGTTAGAATATAATTATATAATTATATATATGTTATAAAGTCAAAGTTGTAGATATATCGATTAATGTAATATACATTTAAATGCATTTAGCATTACGTAACAGAAATCGATATATCAACATAACAACTTTAAACTATATTTCGGTGTCTCGCATTAACTATATGCTATATATTAATATGCAGGAAACTGATGAATTATTTGCAGAATTTCAAATTTTATTTAAAATATTATAAAAACTGCCGGAGAGGAATAGTGAGTTGATGGGGATGATAAAGCATATAACGTATATACAAATTATATAAACGAATATATTGATGTAGGCTACTAGGTAGCGCTACTAGGAAAACTGATCAAACAGGTAATTTAGTTATCTAATTAATAATTAAATATCTATATAAAATAAATATGCAATTGTCTCGATAAGCTTTAGCTTCTACAAAAACCCTGGTGTAAACCTAAATCTGATAATAATAATAAAATAATAATAATAATTATATTTTATTAGTCCATGGATAGTATACTATATATCCATATATGGTCAATTATTTATTTTATTTTTAGCTCACAATGTAATTAAATTTAAACAATATTAATAATAGGTATATATATGAATAATTGTAACTGTTGTACAACTATTATCAATATCATTCTATCCTTAATCAAATATAGATTATAAAATATATAATTAAATATATAATATAATATTTCCTAAAATAGATGCGGGAATCTTATATTTTATGATGGAAATTTGCGAATTATTGAAAAATTAATTTACAATGAAAATAAAGATAAGGTTACTTAATAATTACTTAATAACTATAGATTTAGTATTATAGTTATTTTATGATTTTTCGTATGCTAATTCAAAAGTATAATATACTCTATTATATATATATAACTGCAGTAATTAATATAATATAGTGGATTTTTCTAATTACAATTCTATACTTTATATAGTATTATCTAGTGCTGTAAAATTTCAAATACTTGGTTGTTCTCGAGAACTTCAAATCTTAAAATTTTGTTCTCGAGAACTTCAAATCTTTAAAAAAATATCAAGTTCTCGAGAACTTCAAATCTCTCATATTTAGGTATGTTCTCGAGAACTTCAATTCTTTTAATAATATTTAAAAATAAGTTAACGAAGACAAAAATGAGATATTAATTAATTAATTATTATTAATAATAATAAATTAATTAATAAATTAATTAATAAATAATTATTATTAATTAAATGAATTATTAATTATAATAATTAATAAATAATTATAATAATAAATAAATAATTATAATAATAAATAAATAATTATAATAATTAATAAATAATTATTATTAATTAATAATAATAGTAATTTATTTATAAATAATTATTAATTAATAAATTATAATAAAATACTTAATAATTATTAAAATAATATATAATTATTATTATTAATTAATAATAATAATTGATAAATAATTATTAATTAATAAATTATAATTGAATAATTAACAATAAATAATTATTAATTACTTGAATTATTGAATTATTTACGCTACTATTCTAATAATCATATATATCAGTATATAGTATTTAGTAAAGTTGTAAGAGGAATCCTATATACTATATACACCAAAGCTTATATATATATATATATATATATATAAATATATATATATATATATATATATATATATATATATATATATATATATATATATAGAAGGCTAAATATAAATATTATATTTAGATTATATATAAATATATATATATACCATAGTGTAAAATATTTATTCAAAATATACTTGTAGACAAATATAGTTTTAAACGGTTTATAAATTAAAATGTGTATATATTAATAAAGAGTAGGTATGATATTCCTTCAGGAATATGCAGAATATACGTATTAATTTTTAAATATTGTTATTAATGGATAATAAATCAAGGACATGGTGTCCTTGATAACATTATTCTATTTTAAATATATTATCATATAGGTGGCATAACTGATGATCGAATTAATAGTATCTATACAGTTTAATGGATATTTTAAAATAGTTGAAAAAAACTTATTACATAATTATGTTAGTCGATCGTTACCCGAACAATTACCCGACATGATACCCGAACCGAAACTAAATTTAAAATAAAGATTTGATACCATCAAATCTTTCCAAATACCCAAAAATTAAAGATTTGAACCGAACCGAAAAAAAAAGATTTGAGATTTGATATTTGAGATTTGAAATTTTACAGCACTAGTATTATCATATATGATATTAACTGTATAAAGTTTCTTATATATAATATAAGATCTTATAGGATACATATTTATACTATTATATAATATATAATATTATTATATACTCTAGTATATTATATATATATATATATATATATATATAAATAAATGAATAATTAAAATTTGAGTATACTATATAAATTTATTTTTAATAACTAGTTACAATAATTATATACAAGAGAATAATTCAACAGGAAAAATAATGTGTTTGAATTATTTAATATATATCTATTAATATAATTTAATATCATTTAATATCATTTAATTTATATTCAATATATTCTCAGAACAAGGTAAAGAATAATACAGACGAGGCTATTATATCTAGTATATGTTGCAGTTGGGTATCAACTGGGTATTTACTAGAGATAGAGAACTCACTGCAATCTGAGGAGGAATATGCAACAATTGTGAGTTTTTATATAATTGATATTATTATTTAATGTATATTTATTATATAAATTAATATTACAAATATAATAATTATTATGGTTGAACTGTTTATATAAAACATGAGTTAACAATAAACACTATTAGTCATTAATAGTTGATATAATATTCAATATAATATATATATATATATATATATATATATATATATATATATTTCACAGTGATTAGTATTATATTTTGTAAAAAAGGTTGTTCCTATGAGAACATACTTTAATTTATCAAAGAAATTTTAATTAGATATGTATTAAATATAGTTATTCATATGGATGCATATATATATATATATTTTTTTTTTTTTTTTCGGACAATGGTTAGTTAATAACCAGAGCCAATTATCCCATTTATTAGCGAAAACATATTAATAAAAATATGACGAAGTAGGCAAGGGAGAGGCCAGGTAATTAAGGATATTACAATAATCCATTGCAGCAGTATTTGCGATAAATATTTAGACTGCCTGTCATGACACGAATACTGAGTAGCGTAATATCATGCTTCCTCGGGCCTAACGAATATAGGTCTTTAGACGTTAGGGATGAGGGTATACCACGCCAGTTCCAACAAGAGGCACTTAGTTTAGCCTGCTTTGCACCAGTAAGTTGTTTTGCGTAGGAGAGTATTTCAGGTTTGTTATAGTAGTCAGTTTTGTGTCGGTAATTAGTATCGGTATCTATTGTATCAGTTGAGATTTGCGTATCTATAATATAAACAATGTCATTTCGGTAAGCCAGTAAGTCAGGTTTGCGTAAACCAAGTTGTGTTCGTATGTGTGGTTCCAGTATAGTTGTAAATTTGTACTTATTAAGTAGAGTGATTAAAAGAGCGTTAACATAATTATGCCTGTGAATAATGTTATTATAATTAAATCTACAGGTATGCATAATATGATTTAGGCAGTCATATTTATAATTACACCCTCGCCTTAAACAGTTTGTATTTAAACTTGGAAACATACGTTTACATCTGTAATGTGTATATAGTAGACCGTGCTTTTGCTTTACCATATCTACAAAATCGCGACCAGAAAACATCTTTATAGGAGAAGTTATCCAATTATTAATAAAAGGACTATGCGTGCCTAATTCTAAACCCTTGCCATCGACAGAATTAAATAAATATATTGAATGATATTTATTTATGGAGGTGTTATCAATAAACGTGTATTCATCGTATACTCGAGGTGTAGACCATTTTAGAATAACACTATCGGGAAGAGTTTGAATAATAGTGTCATCATTCCTTCTAATGGATGAAATCCTTTTTAGCCGCAGCACCGGTATTGCCAGAAAAAGACGAGTGATAGCTATCCCACCGACACTACTAGGTGCGTAGAATACACCGAGTGAAGTATCTGAAGGTAGTCGAAGCCAATGTCTGACGAACACCCGAATACTTCTATCCATCGTTTTTAATGAATTTAAATAGACGTTAGAGAAAGTCAAGGTATGAAGCATACTTGGAATTAGATGATTTTTGAGCATAAACAATTTTTGTTGGGGTTTTAGAGTAGATTTAGATATTGCCAAGAGTTTCGATGTGAGGTCATCATTAATTGAATTATTTTTATTATCCAAAGCGCCTATGTTGATGCCAAGATATCTATAAGTTTCTTCTATATTTAGCGCTTTAATTGTAGAATTATCAATAGATATAAAACTATATGGGTTACATATCCATTGTTTTTTATTTGGGTTAATAATTATATTCAATGTAGCGCATTTTGATTTGTTAACGTTTAACCCACATTGAGCTAATCTAAATAAAACATGATCAACTTGATATTGCATCATTACATCATCTTTCGCAAATAAAACCAGATCATCTGCAAATGCCATATGGCTTATTGTACTATTTCCTTGTAAATTAATACTACCTGGCATATTATCAGTTACATAATCTATAATGGAGTTAAAAAGAGCGGGAGACATTGGGTCACCTTGTTTTACTCCACGATTGACTGGTATACTAGGTGATACTCCATTTTTATATTTTAATTGAGTTGTACAATCAGAATAAGTATGCATGATATAACTTGTATACATTTTAGGAGTCCCTACTCTTTCGGCTAATGCAACAATTATATATATATATATATATATATATAAATATATATATTACAATTATTATATATACAATATATACTCATAAACTATAAAGCAATATTATAACATCATTAAAACATGAAATAAACTTTTCCAAAAATTAAAAAAGACTTATCATTTACAAATACCATCCTGACCTATCCCTACACAATATCTATATATTTATTACTAATAGACATTTAAAAAAAAAAAGAATGTATAAATGAAACTTCAATTAAATATTTATTAATTATTATTATATTTCCATCAGCTATATGCAAAGAACATTTAAAATCCTATCAAGTCCTAGATGAGGAGATGTGCTAAAGGAAATGCAACAAAGGGTCAATAGGAGGACAAAGTGACTTGATGATGTTAATATAAATAGTTTCATTTTTAGTTATTGTATAATACACATTCACTTCAATATTTATTAATTATTGTTTTTCTATAGGTATCTGAAAAGACGAATATGGAGGACCTGGGGTAAATGATTTCTACAATAAATATAATTTAAGATTAATTATTTATTTATTAATAACTAATTACAGAGTTCTCACGCGACCTTATCATGTTATTATTTTCCATTTTTCACAGTCCGTCATCAATTTCGTAATTTGTATTCTTAACAGACCCAATGTTTATTTCTGATGTACATAGATGTTGTGGATTGTCTCCCTGTTTCGTATGTTGTATGGCATGCCGTTCTTTGTCTTCCATAAAATTAAGTTGTGTACCTTATGCAGTGTCCTGCTAGTTGTAATTTTCTTTGTTTAATTACACAATTGATCTTTGGCATTCCATGTACTTTGTATGTTGGTAATCTTATCTTTCCATGATGTATTTGTTATCATTCTAGCCTATTAATAATTTAGGGTACGTCATCAATAATAATTTAGGGTACAGCATCAATAATAAATTAGGGTACGGCATCAATAATAATTTAGGGTACAACATCGTTAATAAATGAGGGTACGGCATCAATAATAAATTAGGGTACGGCATCAATAATAATTTAGGGTACGGCATCAATAATAATTTAGGGTACGGCATCAATAATAAATTAGGGTACGGCATCAATAATAAATTAGGGTACGGCATCAATAATAATTTAGGGTACAGTATAGTTAATAAATTAGGGTACGGCATCAATAACAATTTAGGGTACAACATCGTTAATACATTAGGGTACATTTAGGGTACAGAAGACTTAAATTTGCTAGGGTACACATACATCTTTTTAGGGTACAAGTATTCATTTATAGCATGATGGACCCTAATTAGGGTACGGCTATACAGACATGGCTTGTACCCTAATTTTTTACAGTGTATGTTAACAATTGAATTATATTATCAATTATTTGATCTAAAACTTCTATTATTCAAAAGAATTATCGATAATTTAAAATACTTATTTGAAATGTCATTGTTTAGATAAGGGGTTCTTAAACTATGGGCAATGGGGGTTTTTAAATGGTCATGGGAGTTTTTATTAATAATATTAAATTAAAAAAAAGAAGATTTCTCCGAACATTCCGTGTAATAGTAAATCTCAATTATTATCATTCTCAGTATTTTAAAAAATATTTGTAGGATCAAGTCAGCTATTCAACGAGTTAAATTTTCCTGTGAACCAAAACAAGTAGTAATTATAAATTTCTCTTTCAATTCAATGATTTCCTATACACCACTAAATTAGCATTAATACATATAAACCTACATATATAATATATATATATATTTATTTAACTATATGGGTTAATGTTATGCAATAGTATTATGTATATATTACCATATATATGTATATGTCTTATTGATGTAATGAAAAGAAATTGATAACAGTTAAAGTCAATAGAAAAATGTTTACTATGTTATTATATTATATATTATTATATTATATATTATACATAAAATCAATTAAAATAAGATAAAGTAATACATAGCTAGATTTTAAATATATATAGTAGAAGTTGTATATACAGATGTAATTTTTAACATAATTTTATTGTTTTTTTTCATAGTCTATTGAAAATGAAACTTTTGGTAAACATATTAAATATAACTTAATTTAAACAATATTCAAAAAAAATAAAAATTGTATTAATAAAATATTTGTAATTATAATAATTAAAATTATAATTGAATTATCTTGTTTATTATTTAATGTATACAATATAATTATAATATAATTATAATAATTTACTAAATATATATTATTTAATATTTGATATCAAACATATCTTACCATGAAAGTGTTATGAAGTTTGGGTTCACATCGATTGTAAATAATGGTACTACTGTTTTACCACAGCGTGTTATTTGCAAGACAACATTAGCAAATGAGAGTATGAAACCCGGCAAATTAAAACTACATTTTACGAAAGTACATCCCGTGATTATTAATAAAGATATACAGTTTTTCAAGATTAAAGAAACTCAACTTAAACGATCACATTTGGACAATGATTCAAGTTTAATGTTTCAATCAAGTAACATTACAATAGCATCCTATGAAATAACGCTTATTATTGCCAAGCAAAAAAAAACCATACACAATAGGAGGAACATTAGTGAAAACCTGTATAATTAAAGTTGCCACATTGCTCTTGGAACATAAACGTAAATGATAAATTGTGTCAGATTAGTTTATCCAATGATACGATTAAAAATAGAATTGATGAAATGTCAGAAGACATTAAATTACAAGTAATACAAAAATCAGTATTAAAAAATAATGAAAAATAATGTGAGTATTTTTCTTTACAACTCGATGAATCTACAGATATTTCTCACATCTCACAGTTGTTAGTATGTGTACGATACCTTCGCGATAGCGGTAATAGTAACATTTTATTTCATGAAATGGGTCATGACAACAACAGTTTAAGAACCCCTGCTCTATAGAGAGTGAAGTTCGTGAGAGACCAGGGAGAAACATATCGGTCAGTAATAAATGTAGTTGTGATAGATTAATAATATTTTAGATAATATAGTTTTGGAGTACTGGACTAAAGTAAATAGAAGAGGAAAGTAGATTTTTGATGTTGATTACAGAGATTGATAAATCAATAGACTTAAAATCTCTATATGTAACACCATTTCGTTTAATCTTCATTGATATTAAATTTATAGATAATTCAGTTAGTAGTTCAATTTTTTCAAACAGGCATGGCTTATACATTCTATAACATGGTTGGATAGGGATGTAATTATTATATCAAGTTTATTAGCATAGGAATGGCTGGTTAATTATGTATGTTGGCATAAGGAAACAGACTAAATTGAGAATTTGAAGTCAAAATGGGGATGGATAGGAGACTTAAATGATAGTTTAGGTCATCAATAATTATCGGTAAAGAGATGAGTAGATGAGAGAAGATTATGGATGAAATCATGAACTTCGTCAAAGAAAATAATAGTTTCAGGTTTTGGGGAACAATAAATTACGGTGATATATAAAGTTAGGCTAGGAAGCTTAATTGTCAGTGAAACACAATCACTCTAGAATAAAGGAGTGGATAAAACGGGTGGATAGAGGTAACGAATCGATACATATTATAAATTATACTACAACACAACAACTGGCGTATCATGGTGGGAAATAGAGGGTATATCTAAATACTAAGATGGAAGAAAATATGTATGAGTTATCATTTTAAATCTAGCTTTCAGTCAATACGATGATATTTTGTATGAATACAATATATGTTTATAAACCATATTTTTAATAAATTAAATAATAATATTGTGTTTTATATTATACTAAATTATATTATATATAAATAAGATATATTATTATACTAAGTATTATGATGATGATAAAATTCAGTAAGTTACTACTATTAAAATTAAAATTAAATATGTATTAAATATTTTAATTTAGAATTATTTCAAATACTATTCATAGTTTATATTTCATAAATTAAACATAAATCAATATTAATAGTTTTTACATACAAATCTAATCTAGAGTATATATGATCGATAATATATACTAATATTATAATTCAAATAATATCGATTATTATTTAAATATAAAAAAAATATTATGGAAATTTGATTTCATTTATAAATATATATATATATATATATATATTGTTATTGTTATTGTTATTTTTATTTGGTGGAGTCCTTTCATCCCATCCAGGAACTTATATGTTTTCACTTATAACCATATATGGCTCTAATGTCCCTTCGAAGCCGCTCTCATGTTAAGGCATCCATGGTTTTAACGAGAGCCGATCATTTATTTATACACAATTATACAAGATCACTTCTAAATAATATTTTAAGACCCATTTTATAAAATTAATTAATGGTCCGGACGAGGGTCGAACCCGTGTCCTACTACTTGTGTGTCTGACGCCTTAGCCACTGATCCACACATGCAGTTCTAAATCAACTATATATATAGTTGATCAATGATATCGTATATCTCGAACAATACCGCAACTTCTCGTAATACGATACTAGCTAATACACGCAGTAAGTTATAGCTAATTAATCAACTGTTGCAAGTTACTTCAATAGTATACAAACAGCAAGATCTGTATCATGCATTCCTTTAATGTCAGGCCGCGAGGCAGAATTTGTATATTGTTCAATTTTAATTTTTATAAATACTCTTTTTATTAACTAATTCTATACATTTTGTATTGAACAAATTAAAGAAAATTACTCTAATTAATATTAATAAAGATTAATTTATTATATTAACTATTAATTAAGTAAATTAACATATCTATTTATTTAATGAAATAATAATTAATCAGTAATAATATAATTTATAATTTATAATTAGCAATTATTTAATAAGATATAAATAAATATGGATACTACTTTTTTTATCATAGAACAATTAATTGTTCTATGATAAAAAAACTATTATCCGTATTTCATTAATGAACGCGTTGAAAATATGTGCACGTTTCATAAATTTCCAATAATTCCTCATAATTGATACTAATATATTATATACCCTTTACCGATATAACATTTTTTTAATAAGTATATTTAGTAAAGTTGACTTCATATATTACATATATCGTAAAACAATTAAATAAAGTATTGGTTTTATATAATAATCCTCTATAGAGATATATGATTAAGATTATCAGTTATTTGAAGCATTATTCATCAATGAAACTTAATTTTATATTCATTCATTATAAACAATTGAATACCCTCAAATTTCTTAGCTCCATATGCCTTATTTTCAACGTAATCAGATATAGTGCAGCAATATCTTCATTATTATTTAACATTATATCATTATAATAAAAATCCTATATATATATAATTCAATTTAAACAATATATGATATGTATTACATACATAGTATAACATTTTATTAGATTGGTAATATTAAATTGTAACCGATCTTAAGAAAGTTCATATTGATATTATTGTATTAGAATATTTATTAACTTTTTAGTATATATATTTTTTAAATTTCATTTATTTTTACCTTCCTCTCAATATATGTTATGTAACATACATAAATAAGATTATTCGCATCTAATAATATTATTATATATATATAAGTTAACAATTTAATAAAGTTTTAATTAATTTAATTAATATAAGTATGCTATTGTAAGGCATATTGTTCTTACATTATGGCTAAAGGAAGTGTGTGTATCTTTTGTTAGTGTACCATTCAAAATTTGATAAAGTATTCCAACGTAATAGTAAATTATCTATTTTCTTCAATTACTTCATAGATATACGATCACTATTGTTTATTAGAGATTGATATACCAATATGGCTATAGTGATATCGCTTATTCCTCTAAAGATGTGTACACACTGAATAAGCTCTTAGTTTCCGCGTCGTTTTCCGCTCATTATTCAAATATCCGAGCATAAAAACGAAGTGTTCAACTATGTCGGCGTTTTACGTCTGCATAGAACTTGTTCAAATTAATTTGCATACAACGATGACTTTTTCATCACGTGCCATACATTTGACCCATGACCCATGATAATTTTTAAATATCTAAAACAATTTAATCAACACAATTGATTTGATTATTGTTGTTGTATACAGTTGTAAATAAACATTATAAGGGAATAATTCATTATATACGTCTATATTAATATATTTCATGATTCTAGTATAAATATAATATTTAATTTAAAAAATCACTTTATATATATAGTGATATAAAATTTCAAATCTAAAATATAAAATATAAAATTAACTATTTTGATTATGGTCAAATTTAAATGTTATATATTTAAAGATATGAAATTTCTCAAAGATTTTTTTTCTTATTAGTAGGTTCGGTTATTAGTAATTCGGTTCGGAGATTTTGTTCCAATGAATGCCTAAGTAGAATACCTAATATTGAGATTATAAATTTCAAATCTAAAATATAAAATATAAAATTAACTATTTTGATTATGGTCAAATTTAAATGTTATATATTTAAAGATATGAAATTTCTCAAAGATTTTTTTTCTTATTAGTAGGTTCGGTTATTAGTAATTCGGTTCGGAGATTTTGTTCCAATGAATGCCTAAGTAGAATACCTAATATTGAGATTATAAAATGTATTCAACATTTATTTCACAGAATGAAGGTTAGTAGGTATATACATTTATTTTATAAATTAAGCCAGAAGCAGTTGGTATAAATATCCTATAGGCAATATTATATCAATAATTCAGTACTTGATTTATATAAATGCAAAAATATGTAATAATATGTTTAATTTATTTTAAGATTTAAAAAACATTATCTTTATATTTTATTTTTTTGAGAATTTTCATATAATATAACTGTAGGTACCTATATAGTATGTATTTTAAATAATTATTATTAAATAAATTAGAAATGCAAATTTTATATTATTAATATAGTCAATTAAACTGGTTATAATCATTATAATAATAACATTACATTATACATATAATGGAAATATTATTAAAATAATTAGTTATTAAAATAAAAAGCAGTTAAATCGACATCAAAATATGCACACACAAATTATGAAAATATATAAATTAAAAATAACAATAATTAATTATATTTTAATAATGTAATGAAATAACGTTGTTTACAAATACAAATACAAATTGCGTATGAATTATATTTATATATTACATGAATAAAACTCGCGTAGTTATTATTAAATTAACCGAACTATAAGTCACAATGATATATTTTTCCAATATTTCCTTTATTTTGAGGAAGTTTATGATTTATAGCATTATTTATTTCCATTTTACAAATTGCCTACCACTAATACATGTTGACGAATCTCTCGTATTAGTATTGCATTTTATTACATATGAGTCAGTTAATTAATAAAATTTGTAAAATATCTTATTAATTAATACATTAAATATTTTATTAGTATATATCTATATATTTATATACATTTTTTTTTTAATTTGAATTTTATATTTATTTTAAATACAAAATTATTATAATAATTAATTAAGTGGAGTAATATGAATAATATTTCAATTATTATATTTTATTCTTCAGATTAATATAATATATTATATATTTATCAAAATAAATATAACTTGTAATAGAAAATTTCTAAATACGAGTACAAATTTTGTTTTTTAAATGCGAATAATTTTAAAAAAATACATAATATCTGTGCAGTATTATTTAAGTTTCTATTACCTCTTTTATGTACCAATAAACATTATTTATCATTCATTATAACATTTTTATTTTTAGTAAATTATTGTATGATTTAAACACATTTATGATAAATATACTATCATATTATTAGAGTAATAAAAGCTGAACATTAATTTATTAAAAATATTAATTTTAATTTAAAATTATGCGACATTTAAATTTTATAAATATTTATTTTTAAATATTATAATTATTTGAACTAATATAAATATATATATATATATATATATATATATATATATATATATATTAATTAAAAAGATAAATGTATATTAAGAGATAATATATAGTAGTTACTTTTATAATTATTTTATTAATAATATATCATCATTTTAATTAATTTGTAAATATATGAATTATATGAAGAAGATGTTTTTAATTAGATTATTTATTTATGTAATTTAATAAAATAATCAATTATCAAGGCAAGCATTGTCCTGGGTTTAGGTATAGAGTGTCGACATCAGTTTGACTCAAAGCTACGTTCAGGAAAGTCAACTGTAAATTAAGTATTTATTATAAATGATAATAATTATATTTTAAATTATTGAAATAAATGAACATTATTCGGTTATATTACAACTTTATTAAAAATTATAATATTTTCTATAAAATATGATAACTAATATAAATTATATATAAATTATATATAAATGTATATAAATATAATAACAATTATTAATATAATGTGAATAACTAACAGTATCTAAGTATCCATCAAAGTAGCAAGCTCCTCCACAAACGCATCCTCCGATCACCATTGGAGCCTTGACCCCATCAATCGTAGCTCCTAGAACCTCAGTTTGTACAACAACCTTATCCAAGTAAGTTGTCACGGTGTTTCCATCGTAAGAAATCACATAATGGTGGAAATCTTCATCGCTCTGTATTTAATAGTTTCATTAAATAAGTTAAATATATATATATATATATATATATATATATATATATATATATATATATATATATCTCTATTTACAACAATATTTAATGTGATTTTTAAATTGAGATATTATTTTAGTATATTGTATATAATAAATATAATGAAATTTAATTAACAAAATAATTATTATTTATAATAATATACACTAACAGCAGTAGTAGTAGATGTTACGGAGGATTGTGTAGAACTTGATACAAGACTAGCTACTGATCCTGCACTAGAAGTTACGGCAAATGATGCGGTGTTATCACAATCGCTATTATCTAGGAGAGAACCAGACCCAGATGATGTAAGTCGTTTGTAGAAGAAAGAAACCGAGAAAGATTTGAATTGATCAAATGCGTTGCTGAAGTACGCGAATTCCAATTTAGAATCGTCGGCACTATTGAAGAATGCACAGTTTCCGGATTTACATTGTGAAGAATCGGTAACGAGAACAACATTCTTATTATAAACGCTAATTCCTTTGGATGCAACGAATCCTGTTTCGAAATCCAAACATGAAACTACTTTTTGTTGGACATCTATTTATATACGTATGAAGTTATGATAAACATACATACATTAATATAGATAATGGTATATAATATAATGATTAAATTATAAACTAACATGGTACATCACGAGCACATCCACATAATGTTAAATCGAATACTGTTCCAGGGGCACACTCCATTTCTATTGTATCTAATGCTACAAATATGTATTTAGTAGGAGAGCCAGCTACACTTACCAAATTACAATTACCTGTGAATGTAGTTAAATGTTTATAATATGAATAATAATTATTACGAATAATTTAAATTATTAAGTAAATTATAAATATGTTAAACCAGTTTCTTCAGTAGTAGGTTGGAAAACACATTCAGGTACAGCATCATTCCTGATACAAGTCAACAAAGTTTGATCCCATATTTCACATGGATTACATGCTCGTACAATACCCGTGAACTGGGCCAAAGTTGAGTTATATTCACATTGGACATAATTTTGACAATTACAAGGATCAGCTATAAGTCCTAAAACACTATTAGCACCATCCACCATTGGGCAATCATCTGTAGTGTATAAGTAATATGTTATTAATATTATAGATTATTTAATTTTGCCTGATTTTATTAATATTCAATTACATTTATTCTACAAAGAATATTTATTTTAGTTAACAAATTTAAATACAATTTATATTATGTGTTACTAACTAGCGACATCCAACGGAGTACATACACAAGCTTGACTGTCAATGTAATCACCTACACATGGTTCTGAATCACATACACGACTACGGTATTGGAGAGAGTCACATTCACATTGTCCGTATGAAGTCCATGCACCGAAATCACCAACTATCATATAATAATACATAATATTTTCAGTATCATAGTTAGTTAACTACAAATCAATATAAATAACTACTTTTACATTTACATTTCATTACGAACATGAGATATATACCGGGATTATGAAACTAACATTTTTAAGTACAAACTATGTCGGATATGATAAAGTTGCACTTTTATTAAAGTGTTTATTAAATATAATGTTATTATATAATATCAGTATGCTGGTACATAAGAGCGGAGTGTATGTTTATTTAAATATAGGTGCTAACAGTATAACCTACTATTAATATGCACAATATATTCAAACTCACAAATGTATGGGTCTACATCTGCAGATAGCATCAGCAAATAATTGTTTTATTAATTTGTATGTAATTCAGTTTTCATTTTATAATCCGGTAATAGCGCATTACTTAAATATAAGAATACATATATGCCTATATACATATATATGATTAGATGTATGTATGATTATATAATCACAGATTGTCACTATAGTGACTATTGTATCTATAGATAACAATACGTAACTAACAGACGAGTCCTAAGCTGCAAGCGAATGCGAAGATTAGTATAACAGCGTTCATTTTCTTATTACCGCAATTCTGATAGCATACAGTCATTTATTATATAATTAATAATAAATAAGCAATATATATATATAATATTATGTTAGATATATAGTTTATAAAAACTATTTAATGAATTATATAATTATCATGTTTAATAGTACATAATTTTGTAAGAAAATTATATATTTAATTAATTAAATAAATATTTATAATAACAAATTCTGACTTGGTAAATAGCGAGTGATTATAATTGATGATAATACAAAGTTACTCTTTAGAGATTTCACTAATTGTACGTAAGGCGCCTAAATAAAATTAAAATGTACGTCAATATTATTATAAATTGAAACCAGTTTGAAAACAGTTTTTATAAAAAGGAAAGTATAACATTTAGAAAACTTTATATAAGATATTTATTAATATTTACGAAAATATAAAATATGTAAATAATTTAGATTACGGATTAAACATACATAGAAATAGTAACACTCAATACAATTGTTATAATATTAATAACTTTAAGAATAACAATTTATGAATGATATTATTATATATCTACCTAAAATAATACAAACTTATTAAATATAATATATGTATTTAATTTATATATAGAAATAATATATTGTTGACTATATATTGATTTATTCTAAATTATTCCAAATAGGGATTTTAAATATTGATATTTAAAATATTTTAAATTTTAATTATCTATATAATATTGTATTATATTATAAAATACTTTATAATATAATATATATGAATACGATTATTTATAACCTATTTGATATATACATATATAGATAACTAACGTTACTCTGAGATGAAGATATACTTAGGTGTAGACAGGTCTAGCTGTTTATATACTATTGAAGTAACGTGCAACAGTTGATTAATTAGCTATAACTTACTACATGTATTAGCTATCATCGTATACGTAATATATTACGAGAAGTTGCGGCATTGTACGAGATATACGATACCATTGATCTACTATATATATATATATATATATATATATAAATGAAATAAACTTTCCATACTTTTTTTTATATTTAAATTATAACCGATACTATTATAATTATAATATTAGTCTATATTAGTCTATATACTCTAGATTATATTTGTACGTAAAAACTATTAATAATGTGTTATAAAACTATTATTAATTAAATAAACTGAATTAATTTGAAATAATTATAAATTAATATATTTAATACATATTTAATTTTAATTTTAATAGTATTAACTTACTGAATTTAATTATCAATAATCCTTAGAATAATATTTCCTATTTATATTATCTATATGGTATATTATACACAATATTATTATTTATTTTATTAATAATAAAATATGTCGTATCACAATATATTGTATTCATAACAAATATCATCGAATTTACTTATAACTTAATTTTAAATTATGACAATTATGGTCTTTGATGAAGTTCGTGATTTAATCCAGAATCTTCCTTCACCTTCTACCTCTTTACCGATAATTATTGGTGACCTGAACTGTCTTTTTAAGTCTCTTATCCATCCCGATTTTGACTTCAAAATCTCAACTCAGTCTGTTTCCTTATGCCAATATACATACTTAACCAGCTGTTCCAGTGCTAATAAACTTGATATAATAATTACATCCCTATCCAACCATGTTATAGAATGTATAAACCCTGCCTGATTTCAAAAAATTGAACTACTAACGGAATTATCTATAAATCTAACATACTTGAAGATTAAATGAAATGATATTACCTATAGATATGTTAAGTTATACTTAGAATCGGTTTTTAAAAACGATTCCTAAATTAATTATTGAGAATCGTATTTTAAAAAAGATTCCTAAACAAATGATTAAGAATCATTTTAAGTTATTGATGTAAGAATTTCTTAAATTATAGGAATATTATTTTTTTAATATAGAAAGAATTAAATATTATACCTTTTAATTATTTTAATATATTGATTTAATTGTTATCTATCCAAATTATAAATATAAATTTATTTAAAAAATTTAAATTATGTAAGTAATCCTATGTATTTTTCTAAGTTATCATAATCTCAATCAAGTGATACATTGATTATAATTGTAATCATAATTATATTGATAATACATTTGTAATCATGTTGAAGTAATTGCTCAATATTTAATATAGAAGTTGAAACTCAAGAATATTGAATTCAATATTATAATATTATTATTATTGAATTTAAGTTTTAAATCTAACTTAAATGAACTTATATAATACATTATATATTAGTTAATACTTTGCTACGATACTAATATTTATTTTAATATTATATTTTACATCTAAACTTACGTTCAAACTTACATCAACAACTTAAGTTAATACGATTCATATAGTAATATTTTAGGAAACGGTTTCAAATAAACCGATTCCTATAGTAATAGTTTAGGAATCGGTTTCAAATATACCGATTCCTATAGCAATTTAAGAATCGGTTTCATATAAACCGGAATCAGAAATGATAAAAACACAAATAGGAATCGGATTTTTTTAACTGTGAACGTATCGCCTATATACATTAACTTAATGTTTATACCTATTTAAAAGGACTTTTCGTACGACCATTCTACTGAAACAGCTCTTCTCGATATTTCTGACATAATATTGTCTATAGACTAGATTATGGTAGAGGGTGTTAAAAGTAGATCAGAGATCAACTAATAATATCTGGCAACAAGTATTGTAATTTAAGGTATACCTTAAATTACAATACTTGTTGCCAGATAATATTACTTGATCTCTGATCTACTTTTAACACCCTCTACCATAATATAATAATCTCGCGGTTTATATGTTGGGCATATATGGTATATCATCATTATAGTTTTCTATATTATGATAGACAATCGCATTCTATTAGATCTTCTATTAACAACAGTATTCCCCAGGTATCCGTTCTATTTCCATCCTTATTTTCTATATATATATATATATATATATATATATATATATATATCCTATATATATCCTATATATATATTTTTTAAAAATCCATGGAGTAATAGTAATAAGCTTCCAGCTTATGCATTATCTATTCTCAATTCTGAAAATATCTTGTATTTATGCAATTCATGCAAGCCTAACTTCACTATGAATATACCTACTCCTATATCACAATTAACATCTAACACCCTAAGTGATATTACTGCAAAACTAGATGAAATTAAAAATATAGTTGATAATACTTATATAATTACTAATACTCATAAGAAAACTTTCGCTGATGTATTAATAAATTCTATTGAGCCTAAGCTTAACACTATTTCTGATAACATGAATAAATCAGGCAATCATTCAAATTCTACGAAATTAGATTATAAACTTTCAATTACTATTGAACATATAGATATTAAAAATTGCAACACTGAATATATTAAATCTTTATTTACCCTACTGAATATCAGTTTTTCTTCTATTACAAATATATTTTTTCGTAACAATAATGCTTATGTTTACTTTATTAATTCCTTTTCAAAATTTGATTTTTTATCTTGTACTAGATTATCTAGATCTAAATTAATAGGCACCGACTATAATTATATTTTCATTCGTGATTATTTAGATAAAGACATTTTTAAAAGAGGGCGGGTTTATTATCATGCATTGATATCGAAACTAATAACAGATTATAAATCGGTTTTCAATTATAAGACAAAAAATTATGAATTGCGTCCATTGATTAAAATAGATGGTATTGATAAAATTGATTGGATTTGTAATTCATTTGTACCTTCTACTATTCAATTTGAGGAATGGAATACCTCTTTTGAAAAATTTATTTTATCAAAGAAATCTAATAGTCCTAATGACACCGAATCCTCAAATGGCTCTTTTTCATCAGACTGACTAGATGAGCCTAATCATAATATTCCATCTCGACTTCCTAAACATAATATATCTTGTTCTATGTTCAATGCACGGTCATTTCGTAATAAGGCTGATATTATACATCAATTAATTATTGATTCTAAAAGTTCTATAGTTGCTATTACTGAGACATGGCTGACAAATAATGACTCTTCCATTCCTTCACAATTGACTCCAACTAATTTCGATATTATTCAAGCGAACAGATTATCACCATCCCGTGGAGGAGGTTTAGCTATTATTTATTCTTCTGAATTTAAGCTACTATCATCATCCATTCCACGTACTATATCTTGCGAAATACTCAGTTGTCGTTTCTTGTTACCTAATTCAATTATTATTCAATTTATTCTTATTTATCGTCCACCATCATCAATATTTAACAACTTTTTATCTGAACTTGAATCCCTTTTTGAATCAATCTCGACAGATAATTTGATAATTCTTGGTGATTTTAATGTTCAAGTGAATAATTTTTTCTTGTACAAAGATCTTATATTTTTGAAAGATTCAAGATGGGTAAAACAGTTGCTTCGCTTGAATTTCAACTGATGGTAGCGAAGTCTTCTCCTTAGAAGAACAAGGTCATTGAATACACATTCGTTGTGCTCTGAATCATTTAAGAAGCTTATCTATGAATATTCTTACAATCAACTTGTTAATTTTCCAACACATACTAGTGGTAATACTATTGACTTGATAATTATTCCCCCTGATTCAGCTATTATTTCAAAACCCACTCAAGGTAACCTGATTTCTGACCATTATGTTATTTCTTTTGATATACTTGTCTCTCCTTTTATATTGAGTGACCATGTTAAACACTACAGAAACATTTCAAAAATTAATCTACAATTGTTCATCAATTCTGTATATGCTTATATATCTATTCATGATACATCTTTAGCGAATTACATATCTTATGATAATTTTAATGATGCACTACGATATTCCCTTGATGCACATTCACCTTTATTAATTAGGACCAAGAAATATGGTGCTCACTCTCCTTGGTTTAACAATGACCTTGTTCTTCTAAGGAGAAGACTTCGCTACCATCAGTTGAAATTCAAGCGAAGCAACTGTTTTACCCATCTTGAATCTTTCAAAAATATAAGATCTTTGTACAAGAAAAAATTATCAGCAGCAAGATCTTCCTTCTATACTGATAAACTTAATAAGTATGGCACTTCTACCAAAGAAGCTTTTAAATTAGCTTTTTCTCTAATTGGTAAAAATCGGAATAAAAATCTACCAGATGGTTCTGATGATAATCTGTGTTCTTTATTTGCTAACTTTTTTCAAAATAAAGTTTTAAAAATAATAGATGATCTTCCTGTAGTAGATTCTATTTATTTTGAAAGTTCACCCTCTTTCTCTGATACTCACTGGTCTTATTTTAATTTACCCACTTCTTCTGTTGTCCTTTCTCTCATGTCTTGTTTGAAATCCAATTCCCCACTTGACCCTGTTCCTCTTAATTTACTTCGTATATTATCTCCCTATCTAATTGATATAATTACTGGTATAATTCGTGTATCATTATCTTCATCCATTGTACCACAATCGATGAAGTATGCTTACATCACTCCGATATTAAAGAAACATAATCTCGATTCTTCCATACTATCCAACTATCGTCCTATTTCGCAATTATCATCAATTTCTAAGACTATGGAACGCATAGTTGCGCGTCAGCTTATTGATTATATCATATCGAACTCTATTGTGGATTGCTTTCAGAGTGCATACCTTCCCAATCATAGTACAGAAACTGCCCTAAACATTGTGTTTAACGATATTATACTATCTATGGATAATAAGGCTTCTTGTTATTTGGTTCTTCTTGATCTGTCTAGTGCCTTTGATACGTTAAATCATATGATTCTTTCTTACCGTCTACGTGAAATAGGTATTCATGGACAGGTTCACAACTGGTTGATGTCATTTGTATCTAATAGAATATCTTCGGTAAAGATCAAGTCATCTTTGTCGGCTCCATTTGATCACACTCATGGCGTTCCTCAAGGATCAGTACTGGGTCCGATTCTTTTTATTTTGTATATTCTTCCCATTAATTTGATTTTTAAAAAATACCCAAATATTCGTTATCACCTCTTTGCTGATGACTTACAAATTTATACTTTTTTTCCACCTGGTTCTGATATTGACATAATTCAACTTTCAATTGCTAACTGTATTAAAGATTTAATCTCTTGGTTTTCCTGTAATTCACTTTCATTAAATATTACTAAAACTGATAGCATTATACTTTCTAGATCTCTTTCTTCAATTACTCTCACTCATCCATTCCTTATCTCACTTCCTATCTCAAACACCATCACTACTCTAGGTTTTACTATAAATAATGTATTAGATTACTCAGTACATATATCAAACACTGTCCGCACTGCTAATTATTTCCTGTATAATATAGGCAAGGCTCGCTCTAAGCTAACATTTAATTTAACTAAATCATTATTACATTCATTAGTTTGTAGTCGACTTAGATATTGTAATTCGCTTTTAATTAATATTCCGCAAAAATTGATGAAAAAATTATTAAAAATTATAAAAATGAGTCATGACTCATGACCCAAAAAAGGGTCACCGTGGGTTTTAAATGTTCATGGGGGTTTTATTAATAATATTAAATTAAAAAAAAAGAAGATTTCTCCGAACATTCCGTGTAATAGTAAATCTCAATTATTATCATTCTCAGTATTTTAAAAAATATTTGTAGGATCAAGTCAGCTATTCGACGAGTTAAATTTTCCTGTGAGCCAAAACAAGTAGTAATTATAAATCTCTTTCAATTCAATGATTTCCTCTACACCCCTAAATTATCATTAATACATATAAACCTACATATAATATATATATATATATATATATATATATTTATTTAACTATATGGGTTAATGTTATGCAATAGTATTATGTATATATTACCATATATATGTATATGTCTTATTGATGTAATGAACATAAATTGATAACAGTTTAAGTCAATAGATAAATGTTTACTATGTTATTACATAAAATCAATTAAAATAAGATAAAGTAATACATAGCTAGATTTTAAATATATGTAGTATACAGATGTAATTTTTAACATAATTTTATTGTTTTTTTTTCATAGTCTAGTATTGAAATTAAATTTGTGTTAAACATATTAAATATAACTTAATTTAAACAATATTCAAAAAAAATAAAATTTGTATAAATAAAATATTTGTAATTATAATATTTAAAATTATAATTGAATTATCTTGTTTATTATTTAATGTATACAGTATAATTATAATATAATTATAATAATTTACTAAATATATATTATTTAATATTTTATGTCAAAAATATCTTATCATGAAAGTGTTATGAAGTTTGGGTTCACATCGATTGTAAATAATGGTACTACTATTTTACCACAATGTATTATTTGCAAGAAAACATTAGCAAATGAGAGTATGAAACCCTGCAAATTAAAACTATATTTTACGAAAGTACATCCCGTTATTATTAATAAATATATAGAGTTTTTCAAGTTTAAAGAAACTCAACTTAAACGATCACATTTGGACAATGATTCAAGTTTAATGTTTCAATCAAGTAACATTACAATAGCATCCTATGAAATAACGCTTCTTATTGCCAAGCAAAAAAAAACATACACAATAGGAGGAACATTAGTGAAACCTGTATAATTAAAGTTGCCACATTGCTCTTGGAACATAAACGAGTATATAAATTGACTCAGATTAGTTTATCCAATGATACAATTAAAAATAGAATTGATGAAATGTCAGAAGACATTAAATTACAAGTAATACAAAATATCAGTATTAAAAAATAATTAAAAATAATGTGAGTATTTTTCTTTACAACTCGATGAATCTACAGATATTTCTCACATCTCACAGTTGTTAGTATGTGTACGATACCTTCGCGATAGCGGTAATAGTAACATTTTATTTCATGAAATGGGTCATGACAAAATGAGTTTAAGAACCCCTGCTCTATAGAGAGTAAAGTTCATGAGAGACCAGGGAGAAACATATCGGTCAGTAATAAATGTAGTTGTGGTAGGTGCATATAGATTAATAATATTTTAGATTGTAGATATAGTTTAGGAGTACTGGACTTAAATAAATAGATAGATAGATAGATAGATAGATAGATAGATTAATAGTTTATTATATGTACGAATGTTATGGGTATGTGGGATAGGGTTAGGGGTAACGATTAAGTACATATAATTAGACATGGAACACGGATGAACAAGACAAAAAGGAAAAAATAGAATATATACAATAAAAAACATAATGAATTAATCATGCCTCTAGTATCAAAAACATGTGATATGTTGGTTTAATTGGTTGTAATATGAATGGGGAGACGGCGCTTGTCACAGATGGTGAGGAATCGACTTTCAGGAAAGGGTGGATCACTTCCTGTGTCGTAGGGCTATCTAAATTGGGCTAGGAAATAGCATCACGACTGATACCCTTACTTCCCGAAACATGTCACCATGAGGTCCAAACCGTCATCCATAAATAGTATTTTCCAAAAATGTACTACACATATTACCGAGACTCACTAGTATAATATGTGCGTAGTTGATTGGTAAATATTATAAAATTAGGGGAGTTAGTGATATATGGAGGTAATGAGTTCCATAAATTTGTTACTCCGTTGCCAAAATGATTTGCAGTGCGATTCGACTTGCATGTATCCATCCTTATCTTTATACGTGGACCCCGATTTGAGTTCAAATACGTGTTGATGAAGGAGGATACGTCTACATCAAGCAGATTGTTGATCAATTTATAGTCCAACGACAGGTCAGCAATCAACCTACGGTGAGTAAGTGTAGTTAGTTTCAGGAAGTGTAGTCTATTTTCATAGTTAAGAATAGGTAAGTTACATATATAAAACACTCGTTTTGTGTAATTTCGTTGAAATTTTTCAATCATTTCATTATTATTGGATCCACATCTATGGGGATTCCATAATGTGGACGCATATTCAAGTAATGGTCTTACATATGATTTTAAAGCAATAATATAATTAATATATTCCTTGGTAATGAAACATCTAAGAATAATATTGCTAGTACGTTTAGCATTACGTACAATAGTGAATATATGATTGTTAAAGTTTAATTTACTGTTGAATATGATACCAAGATCTTTAAAATTATTTAGAAGAGGAAAGTACATTTTGTATATTGATTACAGAGATTAATAAATCAATAGACTTAAAATCTCTATATGTAAAAACATTTCGTTTAATCTTCATGGATATTAGATTTATAGATAATTCCGTTAGTAGTTCAATTTGTTGAAATCAAGCAGGGTTTATACATTTATAACATGGTTGGATAGGGATGTAATTATTATATCAAGTTTATTAGCACTGGAATAGCTGGTTAATTATGTATGTTAGCATAAGGAAACATACTAAGTTGAGAGTTTGAAGTCAACATGGGGCCATGGATAGGAGACTTGAAGTGATAGTTTAGGTCACCAATAATTATCGGTAAAGAGGTAGAAGGTGAAGGAAGATTCTGGATTAAATCACAAACTTCATCAAAGACCATAATTGTCATAATTTAAAATGAAGTTATAAATAAATTCGATGATATTTGTTATGAATACAATATATTGTGATATATGAATACAACATATTTTATTTTTAATAAAATAAATAATAATATTGTGTATAATATACCATATAGATGATATAAATAGAAAATATTATTATTCTAAGGATTATTGATAATTAAATTCAGTAAGTTACTACTATTAAAATTAAAATTAAATATGTATTAAATATATTAATTTATAATTATTTCAAATTAATTCATAGTTTATATTTAATTAATAATAGTTTTATAATACATTATACATAGTTTTTATATACAAATATAATCTAGAGTGTATAGATTAATATAAACTAATATTATAATTATAATAGTATCGGTTATAATTTAAATATAAAAAAAATATGGGAAAGTTTATTTCATTTATATATATATATATATATATATATATATATATATATATATATATATATATATATATATATATATAGTAGATCAATGATATCGTATATCTCGTACAATATCGCAAATTCTCGTAATACGATACTAGCTAATACATGAAGTAAGTTATAGCTAATTAATCAACTGTTGTACGTTACTTAAATAGTATATAAACAGCTAGACCTGTCTACACCTAAGTATATCTTCATCTCAGAGTAACGTTAGTTATCTATATATGTATATATCAAATAGGTTATAAATAATCGTATTCATATATATTATATTATAAAGTATTTTATAATATAATACAATATTATATAGTATATATCAGCATTTAAAATCACTATTTGGAATAATTTAGAATAAATCAATAAATAGTCAACAATATATTATTTCTATATATATAAATTAAATACATATATTATATTTAATAAGTGTGTGTTATTTTAGGTAGATATATAATAATATCATTCATAAATTGTTATTCTTAAAGTTATTAATATTATAACAATTGTATTGAGTGTTACTATTTCTATGTATGTTTAATCCGTAATCTAAATTATTTACATATTTTATATTTTCGTAAATATTAATAAATATCTTATATAAAGTTTTCTAAATGTTATACTTTCCTTTTTATAAAAACTGTTTTCAAACTGGTTTCAATTTATAATAATATTGACGTACATTTTAATTTTATTTAGGCGCCTTACGTACAATTAGTGAAATCTCTAAAGAGTAACTTTGTATTATCATCAATTATAATCACTCGCTATTTACCAAGTCAGAATTTGTTATTATAAATATTTATTTAATTAATTAAATATATAATTTTCTTACAAAATTATGTACTATTAAACATGATAATTATATAATTCATTAAATAGTTTTTATAAACTATATATCTAACATAATATTATATATATATATTGCTTATTTATTATTAATTATATAATAAATGACTGTATGCTATCAGAATTGCGGTAATAAGAAAATGAACGCTGTTATACTAATCTTCGCATTCGCTTGCAGCTTAGGACTCGTCTGTTAGTTACGTATTGTTATCTATAGATACAATAGTCACTATAGTGACAATCTGTGATTATATAATCATACATACATCTAATCATATATATGTATATAGGCATATATGTATTCTTATATTTAAGTAATGCGCTATTACCGGATTATAAAATGAAAACTGAATTACATACAAATTAATAAAACAATTATTTGCTGATGCTATCTGCAGATGTAGACCCATACATTTGTGAGTTTGAATATATTGTGCATATTAATAGTAGGTTATACTGTTAGCACCTATATTTAAATAAACATACACTCCGCTCTTATGTACCAGCATACTGATATTATATAATAACATTATATTTAATAAACACTTTAATAAAAGTGCAACTTTATCATATCCGACATAGTTTGTACTTAAAAATGTTAGTTTCATGATGCCGGTATATATCTAGTATTCGTAATGAAATGTAAATCAAATTAACAGATTAATTATGTATTAATGATTTTCATATAATATTGATATGCTATTTATATAATGTTATCATTTAAAATATATTAAATATATATTATTCATTTGTTGATAATGTATATTATTATTTAAATTTATTGTTATAACAAATATTATCATATTTATTTACCTATATATATATATATATATATATATATATATATATATATATATAATATATATATATATATATATATATAATTATAAATATAAATTTTAATGTTGAGTAGTTATTTATATTGATTTGTAGTTAACTAACTATGATACTGACAATATTATGTATTATTATATAATAGTTGGTGATTTCGGTGCATGGACTTCATACGGACAATGTGAATGTGACTCTCTCCAATACCGTAGTCGTGTATGTGATTCAGAACCATGTGTAGGTGATTACATTGACAGTCAAGCTTGTGACTGTACCCCGTTGGATGTCGCTAGTTAGTAACACATAATATAAATTGTCTTATAATTTGTTAACTAAAATAAATATTCCTTGTAGAATAAATGTAATTGAATATTAATAAAATCAGGCAACATTAACTAATCTATAATATTAATAACATATTACTTACACACTACAGATGATTGCCCAATGGTGGATGGTGCTAATAGTGTTTTAGGACTTATAGCTGATCCTTGTAATTGTCAAAATTATGTCCAATGCGAATATAACTCAACTTTGGCCCAATTCACGGGTATTATACGAGCATGTAATCCATGTGAAATATGGGACCAAACTGTGTTGACCTGTATCAGGAATGATGCTGTACCTGAATGTGTTTTCCAACCTACTACCGAAGAAACTGGTTTAACATATTTATAATTTACTTAATGATTTAAATTATTCGTAATAATTATTATTCATATTGTAAACATTTAACTACATTCACAGGTAATTGTAATTTGGTAGGTGTAGCTGGCTCTCCTACTAAATACATATTTGTAGCATTAGATACAATAGAAATGGAGTGTGCCCCTGGAACAGTATTCGATTTAACATTATGTGGATGTGCTCGTGATGTACCATGTTAGTTTATAATGTAATCATTATATTATATTCCATTATTTATATTAATGTATGTATGTTTATCATAACTTCATACGTATATAAATAGATGTCCAACAAAAGGTAGTTTCATGTTTGGATTTCGAAGCAGGATTCGTTGCATCCAAAGGAATTAGCGTTTATAATAAGAATGTTGTTCTCGTTACCGATATTTCACAATGTAAATCCGGAAGCTGTGCATTCTTCAATAGTGCCGACGAGTCTAAATTGGAATTCGCGTACTTCAGCAACGCATTTGATCAATTCAAATCTTTCTCGGTTTCTTTCTTCTACAAACGACTTACATCATCTGGATCTGGTTCTCTCCTAGATAATAGCGATTGTGATAACACCGCATCATTTGCCGTAACTTCTAGTGCAGGATCAGTAGCTAGTCTTGTATCAAGTTCTACACAATCCTCCGTAACATCTACTACTACTGCTGTTAGTGTATATCATTATAAATAATAATTATTTTGTTAATTAAATTTAATTATATTTATTATATACAATATACTAAAATAATATCTCAATTTAAAAATCACATTAAATATTGTTGTAAATAGAGATATATATATATATATATATATATATATATATATATATATATATATATTTAACATATTTAATGAAACTATTAAATACAGAGCGATGACGATTTCCACCATTATGTGATTTCTTACGATGGAAACACCGTGACAACTTACTTGGATAAGGTTGTTGTACAAACTGAGGTTCTAGGAGGTACGATTGATGGGGTCAAGGCTCCAATGGTGATCGGAGGATGCGTTTGTGGAGGAGCTTGCTACTTTGATGGATACTTAGATACTGTTAGTTATTCACATTATATTAATAATTGTTATTATATTTATATACATTTATATACATTTATATATAATTTATATTATTTATCATATTTTATAGAAAATATTATAATTGTTTAATAAAGTTGAAATATAACTGAATAATGTTCATTTATTTCAATAATTTAAAATATAATTATTATAATTTATAATAAATACTTAATTTACAGTTGACTTTCCTGAACGTAGCTTTGAGTCAAACTGATGTCGACACTCTATACCTAAACCCAGGACAATGCTTGCCTTGAGAATTGATTATTTTATTAAATTACATAAATAAATAATTTAATTAAATATATCTTCTTCATATAATTCATTTATTTACAAATTAATTAAAATGATGATATATTATTAATAAAATAATTATAAAAGTAACTATAGTTTATCTCTTAATATACATTTATCTATTTAATTGATATATATAAGAATTTATATCAGTTCAAATAAGTATAATATTTATACAATAGAAATGTCGCATAATTTTAAATTAAAATTAATATTTGTAATAAATTAATGTTCAGCTTTTATTACTCTAATAATATTATAGTATATTTATCATAAATTTGTTTAAATCATACATTAATTTACTAAAAATAAAAAGGTATAATGAATGATAAATAATGTTTATTTGGTACATAAAAGAGTTAATATAAACTTAAATAATAATGCACAGATATAATGTATTTTTTTTAAATTATTCGCATTTAAAAACATAATTTGTACTCGTATTTCGACATTTTCTATTACAAGTTATATTTATTTTGATAAATATATAATATATTATATTAATCTGAAGAATAAAATAGAATAATTGAAATATTATTCATATTACTCTACTTAATTAATTATTATAATTATAATTATTATAATAATTTTGTATTTAAAATAAATATAAAATTAAAAATAAAATATAAACAATGTATATAAATATATAGATATATACTAATACATATTTAATGTATATTAATTAATAAGATATTTTACAAATTTTATAAATTAACTGACTCATATGTAATAAAATGCAATACTAATACGAGAGATTAGTCAACATGTATTAGTGGTCGGCCATTTATAAAATGTAAATAAATAATGCTATAAATCATAAATTTCCTCAAAATAAAGGAAATATTGGAAAATATATCATTGTGACTTATAGTTCGGTTAATTTAATAATAACTACGCGAGTTTTATTCATGTAATATATAAATATAATTCATACGCAATTTGTATTTGTATTTGTAAACAACGTTATTTCATTACATTATTAAAATATAATTAATTATTGTTATTTTTAATTTATATATTTTTGTTGATGTCGATTTAAATTGTTTTTATTTTAATAACTAATTATTTTAATAATATTTCCATTATATGTATAATGTAATGTTATTATTATAATGATTATAACCAGTTTAATAGACTATATTAATGATATAAAACTTGCATTTATAATTTATTTAATAATAATTATTTATTTAATAAATACATACTATATACAGTTATATTATATGAAAATTCTCAAAAAAATAAAATATAAAGATAATGTTTTTTAAATCTTAAAATAAATAAAACATATTATTACATATTTTTGCATTTTCATTTATATAAATCAAGTACTGAATTATTTTATATAATATTTCCTATATCACTCAAATGTATATAAACTGTTTCTGGCTTAATTTATAAAATAAATGTATATACCTACTAACCCTCATTCTGTGAAATAAATGTTGAATACATTTTATAATCTACATATTAGGTATTCTACTTAGTTAATCATTGGAACAAAATTTACGAACCTAATTACTTATTAGAAAAAAAATCTTTGAGAACTTTTATATCTATAAATATCTAATATTTTGAATTTAACCCTAATCAAAATAGGCAATTTTATATTTTAGATATTAAATTTGAAATTTTATATCACTATATATATATAAAGTGATTTTTTAAATTAAATATTACATATATACTAGAATCATGAAATATATTGATATAGACTTCTATAATGAAGTATTCCCTTTTATTTACAACTGTACACAACAACAATAATCAAATCAATTGTGTTGAATATAATTGAAGTGTTAACGTAATAATACACGTAATGACGTCATTACTAATGACGTCATTAGATCGTAATAATAATAAACAAGCGAACGATGTCATATAACGATTAATACTCGATGTGACGTCACATTAAAATTAGAATATAACACATAGTGAATTAAACAAACACACACGCGCCGACTTAGTACCAATGATATCGGGTACGTATACGGATACATATGAGCAGCGTGTATTCCGTAGCGATATAGGCAGGTATAACCGTGTGTGTGTGTGTGTGTGTGTGTGTGTGTCCTACTGTAGTAGAGTGTCGTCGATACCACACCTATACGTGTGTGTGTGTGTGTGTGTGTGTGTGTGTGTGTGTGTGTGTGTTTGTTTGGGAGACTATTTGTAGAGTGGTGTGTTTTAATATTCAATAGTACGTAACACTGTTAAGTACACGAAAGTCGGCGTCTACGCGATATGACGAATATCATCGTGATAGGCATCGGGATCCATTTGTTCTGAGAAATAAATTCTCCTAGGATAATCGTAGGATACTCCTTAGCTATCCGCGTAATGTTAACTAAGGTCCTGTGATAATCAAGGAAACTTTATTTTCTCAGAACAACAGGCCCCGGAACGTGTGAACGCTACGTACATTTGATAATCGAGACCCATTCTGCGATTATTTCGCGGTCGGGAAACCAAGCTAGGTAGTCGCCGATGTAGATGAGTCATTAGGGCTATATTTAGAACAGGTGACGATCTGTAAGAAGCGGGCTCTGAACGAAGGCAGACACACGTAGTACACGAACGGGTTCACGATACTGTTGATCGTGCACAGGAACAGGCCTATCTTCTGAATCGGCTGGCCTGTTGGTGTACGTGTGTGTGTGTGGGCGTGTATGTGGGCGTGTGTGTGGGCGTGGTTAATTATACATTACGGATATAATACTTATAATCACTAATTATAATTACTCGTTTTAAAATTTTAAAAGTTAAAATTTAACTTATTTTACCTATTATTTACAAATCTAAATATCCCGATAGAATATAAATGTATCAACCAATAAATAAATACAATTGATAAATAGTGATATGTGTATAAGTATCAGTGTATTTTGAGTGAAGAATATTTATCACACGCAAAATATACTCAAAAATATATATTATTATTATTATATTTATGTTCTTATCGATAGCTATACATATATAGATTACAATACAAAATAAACATTGTAATTGTTATATGCTATTAATGAAAATATAGTGGTTAATTATGTACGAATGCAAATAAAAGTATTCTCTTGGTATACAAATAACGAGAGATTTACAATTTTAGCTAAACTTATTAATGCAAGTATTCAATTATGGAATAATCTAAGTAACAAATTAAAAATTATAAAACCTATTAAGTTATTTATAAAAAATTAAAAATTTCTTACCTAGCTATTTACTAATTATATTTTATTTTATATGTTTGATGGACTAATGGTGACTATTCAAGCTGATTGATAGAAGTGGAACAGATCCTCAAAGAAATTATTTTTATTTTATTTGTTTTCTTTTATTAAGCTCCGCGATTATTTATTTATTATTATGAATTACTAATATATAATATTAGATGGATTAACATAGGGATTATATTTCTGATTGTTTGAAACGCTAAATAAATCACTGAGTATTACACTCCTGGGTGTGGGCTACCCATATGGGATTTGGGCAACCCCGAAGCTTCCTTCACTTATATATTCCCTTTGATTATCCTTCTATACATATACATGTTTGAATGTATAATATGTAATTGCATTATTATTTACTCTGGCCAAACACCTCGAAAGTCAATTTGACTATTTTGTTTAGCCATTTATTGTTAAAATTTTTTTTGCAATAATAAATTATCCTTATCCTTATCCTTATAATACTATATTTAATATATCGATGTTTATATAATAAGTAATTATCTTATAACTATAGTATAGTAGATAGTTTGTATTAGACGTATTAGTAACACTGATGCTAACACTGATGCTAACACTGATGCTAATACTGATATTAACACTAATGCTAACACTACTGTTAACACTGATGCTAACACTGATGCTAACACTGATGCTAACACTGATGTTAACACTGATGCTAACACTGATGCTAATACTGATGCTAACACTGATGCTAACACTGATGCTAACACTGATGCTAACACTGATGTTAACACTAATGCTAACACTGATGCTAACACTGATGCTAACACTGATGTTAACACTGATGTTAACACTAATGCTAACACTGATGCTAACACTGATTCTAACACTGATGCTAACACTGATGCTAACACTGATGCTAACACTGATGCTAACACTGATGTTAAAACTAATGCTAACACTGATGCTAATACTGATGCTAACACTGATATTAACACTGATATTAACACTAATGCTAACACTGATGCTAACACTGATGCTAACGCTGGTGCCAATACTGATGCTAACACTGATGCTAACACTGATGCTAACACTGATGCTAACACTGATGCTAACGCTGATGCCAACACTAGTGCTAACACTGATGCTAACACTGATGTTAACACTGATGCTAACACTGATGCTAACACTGATATTAACACTAATGCTAACACTGCTGTTAACACTGATGCTAACACTGATGCTAACACTGATGCTAACACTGATGTTAACACTAATGCCAACACTGATGCTAACACTGATGTTAACACTAATGCTAACACTGATGCTAACACTGATGCTAACACTGATGCTAACACTGATATTAACACTAATGCTAACACTGCTGTTAACACTGATGCTAACACTGATGCTAACACTGATGCTAACACTGATGTTAACACTAATGCCAACACTGATGCTAACACTGATGTTAACACTAATGCTAACACTGATGCTAACACTGATGCTAACACTGATGCTAACACTGATGCTAACACTGATGCTAACACTGATTCTAACACTGATGCCAACACTAGTGCTAATACTGATGCTAACACTGATGTTAACACTGATGCTAACACTGATTCTAACACTGATGCCAACACTAGTGCTAATACTGATGCTAACACTGATGTTAACACTGATGCTAACACTGATGCTAATACTGATGCTAACACTGATGCTAACACTGATGCTAACACTGATGCTAACACTGGTGCTAACACTGATGTTAACACTAATGCTAACACTGATGCTAACACTGATGCTAACACTGATGCTAACACTGATGCTAACACTGATGCTAACACTGATGTTAACACTAATGCTAACACTGATGCTAACACTGATTCTAACACTGATGCTAACACTGATGCTAACACTGATGCTAACACTGATGCTAACACTGATGTTAAAACTAATGCTAACACTGATGCTAATACTGATGCTAACACTGATATTAACACTGATATTAACACTAATGCTAACACTGATGCTAACACTGATGCTAACGCTGGTGCCAATACTGATGCTAACACTGATGCTAACACTGATGCTAACACTGATGCTAACACTGATGCTAACGCTGATGCCAACACTAGTGCTAACACTGATGCTAACACTGATGCTAACACTGATGCTAACACTGATGCTAACACTGATGCTAACACTGATGCTAACACTGATGCTAACACTGATGCTAACACTGATGCCAACACTAGTGCTAATACTGATGCTAACACTGATGTTAACACTGATGCTAACACTGATGCTAATACTGATGCTAACACTGATGTTAACACTGGTGCTAACACTGATGTTAACACTGGTGCTAACACTGATGCTAACACTGATGTTAACACTGATGCTAACACTGATGCTAACACTGATGCTAACACTGATGTTAACACTGATGGTAACACTGATGCTAACACTGATGCTAACACTGGTGCTAACACTGATGCTAACACTGGTGCTAACACTGATGCTAACACTGATGCTAACACTGATGTTAACACTGGTGCTAACACTGATGCTAACACTGATGCTAACACTGATGCTAACACTGATGCTAACACTGATGCTAACACTGATGCCAACACTAGTGCTCACACTGATGTTAACACTGATGCTAACACTGATGCTAACACTGATGCTAACACTGATGCTAACACTGATGCTAACACTGATGCTAACACTGATGTTAACACTGGTGCTAACACTGATGCTAACACTGATGCTAACACTGATGCTAACACTGATGCTAACACTGATGCTAACACTGATGCTAACACTGATGCTAACACTGATGCTAACACTGATGCTAACACTGATGCTAACACTGATGCTAACACTGATGCTAACACTGATTCTAACACTGATGCTAACACTGATGCTAACACTGATGCCAACACTAGTGATAACACTGATGTTAACACTGATGCTAACACTGATGCTAACACTGATGCTAACACTGATGCTAACACTGATGCTAACACTGATGCCAACACTAGTGCTAACACTGATGCTAACGCTGATGTTAACACTGATGCTAACACTAGTGCTAACACTGATGCTAACACTGATGCTAACACTGATGCTAACACTGATGCTAACACTAGTGCTAACACTGATGCTAACACTGATGCTAACACTGATGCTAACACTGATGCCAACACTAGTGCTAACACTGATGTTAACACTGATGCTAACACTGATGCTAACACTGATGCTAACACTGATGCTAACACTGATGCTAACACTGATGCTAACACTGATGCTAACACTGATGCTAACACTGATGCTAACACTGATGCTAACACTGATGCTAACACTGATGCTAACACTAGTGCTAACACTGATGCTAACACTGATGCTAACACTGATGCTAACACTGATGCTAACACTGATGCCAACACTGATGCTAACACTGATGCTAACACTGATGCTAACACTTTTGCTAACACTGATGCTAACACTGATGCCAACACTAGTGCTAACACTGATGCTAACACTGATGCTAACACTGATGCTAACACTGATGCTAACACTGATGCTAACACTGATGCTAACACTGATGCTAACACTGATGCTAACACTTATGCTAATACTGATGCTAACACTGATGCTAACACTGATGCTAACACTGATTCTAACACTGATGCTAACACTGATGCTAACACTGATGTTAACACTGATGCTAACACTGATGCTAACACTAGTGCTAACACTGATGCTAACGCTGATGCTAACACTGATGCTAACACTGATGCCAACACTAGTGCTAACACTGATGCTAACGCTGATGCTAACACTGATGCTAACACTGATGCTAACGCTGATGTTAACACTAGTGCTAACACTGATGCTAACACTGATGCTAACACTGATGCTAACACTGATGCTAACACTGATGCTAACACTGATGTTAACACTGATGCTAACACTGATGCTAACACTGATGCTAACACTGATGCTAACACTGATGCTAACACTGATGCTAACACTGATGCCAACACTAGTGCTCACACTGATGTTAACACTGATGCTAACACTGATGCTAACACTGATGCTAACACTGATGCTAACACTGATGCTAACACTAGTGCTAACACTGATGCTAACACTGATGCTAACACTGATGCTAACACTGATGCTAACACTTTTGCTAACACTGATGCTAACACTGATGCCAACACTAGTGCTAACACTGATGCTAACACTGATGCTAACACTGATGCTAACACTGATGCTAACACTGATGCTAACACTGATGCTAACACTGATGCTAACACTGATGCTAACACTTATGCTAATACTGATGCTAACACTGATGCTAACACTGATGCTAACACTGATTCTAACACTGATGCTAACACTGATGCTAACACTGATGTTAACACTGATGCTAACACTGATGCTAACACTAGTGCTAACACTGATGCTAACACTGATGCTAACACTGATGCTAACACTGATGCTAACACTGATGCCAACACTAGTGCTAACACTGATGCTAACGCTGATGTTAACACTGATGCTAACACTAGTGCTAACACTGATGCTAACACTGATGCTAACACTGATGCTAACACTGATGCCAACACTAGTGCTCACACTGATGTTAACACTGATGCTAACACTGATGCTAACACTGATGCTAACACTGATGCTAACACTGATGCTAACACTAGTGCTAACACTGATGCTAACACTGATGCTAACACTGATGCTAACACTGATGCTAACACTTTTGCTAACACTGATGCTAACACTGATGCCAACACTAGTGCTAACACTGATGCTAACACTGATGCTAACACTGATGCTAACACTGATGCTAACACTGATGCTAACACTGATGCTAACACTGATGCTAACACTGATGCTAACACTTATGCTAATACTGATGCTAACACTGATGCTAACACTGATGCTAACACTGATTCTAACACTGATGCTAACACTGATGCTAACACTGATGTTAACACTGATGCTAACACTGATGCTAACACTAGTGCTAACACTGATGCTAACACTGATGCTAACACTGATGCTAACACTGATGCTAACACTGATGCCAACACTAGTGCTAACACTGATGCTAACGCTGATGTTAACACTGATGCTAACACTAGTGCTAACACTGATGCTAACACTGATGCTAACACTGATGCTAACACTGATGCTAACACTAGTGCTAACACTGATGCTAACACTGATGCTAACACTGATGCTAACACTGATGCCAACACTAGTGCTAACACTGATGCTAACGCTGATGCTAACACTGATGCTAACACTGATGCTAACACTGATGCTAACACTGATGCTAACACTGATGCTAACACTGATGCTAACACTGATGCTAACACTGATGTTAACACTGATGCTAACACTGATGCTAACACTAGTGCTAACACTGATGCTAACGCTGATGCTAACACTGATGCTAACACTGATGCCAACACTAGTGCTAACACTGATGCTAACGCTGATGCTAACACTGATGCTAACACTGATGCTAACGCTGATGTTAACACTAGTGCTAACACTGATTCTAACACTGATGCTAACACTGATGCTAACACTGGTGCTAACACTGATGTTAACGCTGGTGCTAACACTGATGCTAACACTAGTGCTAACACTGATGCTAACACTGATGCTAACACTGATGCTAACACTGATTCTAACACTGATGCTAACACTGATGCTAACACTGATGTTAACACTGATGCTAACACTGATCCCAACACTAGTGCTAACACTAGTGCTAACATTGATGCTAACACTGATGCTAACACTGATGCTAACACTGATGCTAACACTGATGCTAACACTGATGCTAACACTAGTGCTAACACTGATGCTAACACTGATGCTAACACTGATGCTAACACTGATGCTAACACTGATGCTAACACTGATGCTAACACTGATGTTAACACTGATGCTAACACTGATGCTAACACTGATGCTAACACTGATGCTAACACTGATGCTAACACTGATGCCAACACTAGTGCTAACACTGATGCTAACGCTGATGTTAAAACTGATGCTAACACTAGTGCTAACACTGATGCTAACACTGATGCTAACACTGATGCTAACACTGATTCTAACACTGATGCTAACACTGATCCTAACACTGATGCTAACACTGATGCTAACACTGGTGCTAACACTGATGTTAACGCTGGTGCTAACACTAGTGCTAACACTGATGCTAACACTGATGCTAACACTGATGCTAACACTGATGCTAACACTGATGCCAACACTGATGCTAACACTGATGCTAACACTGATGCTAACACTTTTGCTAACACTGATGCTAACACTGATGCCAACACTAGTGCTAACACTGATGCTAACACTGATGCTAACACTGATGCTAACACTGATGCTAACACTGATGCTAACACTGATGCTAACACTGATGCTAACACTGATGCTAACACTGATGCTAACACTGATGCTAACACTGATGCTAACACTGATGCTAACACTGATGCTAACACTAGTGCTAACACTGATGCTAACACTGATGCTAACACTGATGCTAACACTGATGCCAACACTAGTGCTAACACTGATGCTAACGCTGATGTTAACACTGATGCTAACACTAGTGCTAACACTGATGCTAACACTGATGCTAACACTGATGCTAACACTGATGCTAACACTGATGCTAACACTGATGCTAACACTGATGTTAACACTGATGCTAACACTGATGCTAACACTGATGCTAACACTGATGCTAACACTGATGCTAACACTGATGCCAACACTAGTGCTAACACTGATGCTAACGCTGATGTTAAAACTGATGCTAACACTAGTGCTAACACTGATGCTAACACTGATGCTAACACTGATGCTAACACTGATGCTAACACTGATGCTAACACTGATGCTAACACTGATGTTAACACTGATGCTAACACTGATCCCAACACTAGTGTTAACACTAGTGCTAACACTGATGCTAACACTGATGCTAACACTGATGCTAACACTGATGCTAACACTGATGCTAACACTGATGCTAACACTGATGCTAATACTGATGCTAACACTTATGCTAATACTGATGCTAACACTGATGCTAACACTGATGCTAACACTGATGCTAACACTGATGCTAACACTGATGCTAACACTGATGCTAACACTGATGCTAACACTGATGCTAACACTGATGCTAACACTGATGCCAACACTAGTGCTAACACTGATGCTAACGCTGATGTTAACACTAGTGCTAACACTGATTCTAACACTGATGCTAACACTGATGCTAACACTGGTGCTAACACTGATGTTAACGCTGGTGCTAACACTGATGCTAACACTGATGTTAACACTGATGTTAACACTGATGTTAACACTGATGCTAACACTGATGCTAACACTGATGCTAACACTGATGCTAACACTAGTGCTAACACTGATGCTAACACTGATGCTAACACTGATGCTAACACTGATGCTAACACTGATGCTAACACTGATGCTAACACTGATGCTAACACTTATGCTAATACTGATGCTAACACTGATGCTAACACTGATGCTAACACTGATGCTAACACTGATGCTAATACTGATGCTAACACTGATGCTAACACTGATGCTAACACTGATGTTAACACTGATGCTAACACTGATGTTAACACTGATGTTAACACTGATGCTAACACTGATGCTAACACTAATGCTAACACTGATGCTAACACTGATGCTAACACTGATGCTAACACTGATGTTAACACTGATGCTATCACTAACCGTACTCGTATATGTCAGGATATACGCCCGTGTAGGCGAGCACGTAAACCCAGGAATCCGTGGCGAAGGTCAAGATGAAGGTCATAGTAAGAATTACGGAAGTTCTGGTCACTCTTGTCTGATTTATAATATCAAGTTTTAGTCGATAGTTATATGTTATTTCATCGGAATGTATATTATTATAATATCGTCAATTATAGTCATACTGATAAATTTATAATTTGTAATATATTTTAATTATATGTAAATATATATATAATATCCTTACACGAATAGACGTCGATGGAATCCTATAGAATCCTATAGAATACTATAGTCCATGTTGGTCTACCCAATCCTAATTGTCCATATCCTAATTATGACATAGTGATTGTATCTACGTGTATTTCACTTATTCGAACATTAATGATCACTCTTTATTATTTATAGACACATTAAAAAAGATTTTAACACTAATTGTAGTTAAAAAAATAATTGAAAATAACAAATTTTTATAAATGTCCCCTTTATTCCATATTATTATTATTATTATTATTATTATTATTATTATTATTATTATTTTTATTATTATTATTATTATTATTATTATTATTATTATTATTATTATTATTATTATTATTATTATTATTATTATTATTATTATTATTATTATTATTATTATTATTATTATTATTATTATTATTATTATTATTATTATTATTATTATTATTATTATTATTATTATTATTATTATTATTATTATTATTATTATTATTATTATTATTATTATTATTATTATTATTATTATCAGATTTAGGTTTACACCTGGGTTATTGTAGAATATAAAGCTTATCGAAACAATTACCCTTCATTTTAAACCAAGTCCAAATAAACTATGTAAATAAAATATAATATAATATTATTTTACTTCCTGTTCACATAGATACAATTCAATGAATAAAATAGAAAATAATATAAATTGGTTGAACTTGCCATAAAATTATGAAATCATCATTTAATTATTTATAAATAAATAACAAAAATAAATAATAAGTACTATAAAATAATGACTTAAATAAAATATATATATAACATCAGTTGCAACGCATAGCAACCAAATTAAAAGTCGCATAAATTTAACGCGTTATTTCTACAAATTAAAAAAAAATTAAATTTCTTTAAAACTAATTAATTTCGACATACATTCGGATAACTTGTTCTCTATATTATACGGAATTACATTCGATATTTACGTAGTCATTACATTAAAGGATAATGTTTTAAAATCGATTTCGAAAATTAGAAAATTGAAACATCGCAACGCTAATTTATTTAGTAAACAAGAAAAATCGAATTCGGCAATTGTTCAATTTAAAATCATAGGGAAACAGTTTGTTAAAAATATATATAATTTCTAAACTATATAATTGTAATATATTTATTATATTAAAAATGGATTGTATTACATGTAATTTAGAAATTAATAACGAAAATTATATATCATGTTCATGTGGTAATAAATACCATTATAAATGCTTATATAAAGCAAAAATAATGAAAACAAATTGGTCTAATAAATCACCACCAAAATATGCTATTCAGTTATTTAGATCACCAAATTTTACATTTAAATGTAATACATGTATAAATAATAATAATGATAATACACCAATAAATCAACCTAGTTTAAATAACTCATTACCATCGTCTACTATTATTGATAATAGTAATATTAATACTTTAATAAATAGCACAGAAAAAAAATTAAATATGTTACTATCAAAAATCACTGAAATAAGTGATATGATTGTTGTTAAAAAATCATACGCTAATGTAACCGCTAATGTAACTTCTACTGTAACCAATTCTGATACCTTTACTGACAATTTGGTAAAATCAGTAAATATTATTAAAAATAATATAGATAGCAATAATGAAATAATTATTCACAATATAAATATTCCTAATAATGATAAAACTAATTTCTTTAAATACTTAGTAAATATTATTTGTAAAACAGTAAATATTAATAAATCGTGTGTATTATCAATAGTTCAATTATCATTTAATAAATTAAAATTAATTTTAGATAATGTGGTCTCAAAAAAAATTATTTTATCAAATGTTAACCGATTATGTAAATTACGAGATCTACAAAATTCATTCATTAGAACATCTCTAGATGAAATATCACTAGAACGACATCAGATATTATACCATGTAGTTAAAAATAAATTAATTAAAAGTAAAAAAATTATCAAATGTATTTATAATTCTAGAAGTAGTTCCTATGAACTAAGATATATTATAAATAATAAAATTGACTGGAATATGTCAATTGGTGAAGATAATTTTAGTGTATGGAAATTGTCATATATTACTTATAAAAATTCCATTATTAATAAAAATAAAAATAAAAATACAGGTTCTAGATGACTAACCGGCAATAAAGATGAAAATATTAAAAATAACAATTTAAATATATATTACGCTAATGCTCGTAGTATTAGAAATAAAATGAATTTTTTGGAATTTTTACTTTCATCTAATAAATATGACATTATATGTTTAGTTGAAACATTCTTAACGGTAGATGATAGAGATTCTCTATATTTAATCGGTGGAAAAAATTATACACTATTTAGATACGATAAATTAATTCATAGAGGAGGTGTTGCGATATTTTGTAAATCTAGTTTATGTCCTGTAAGAAATTTTATTTCACACATAGATGTTCAATATATACATTTAAAAATTAATTCAAAAATTCCATTTAATATTATATGTGTCTATAGACCTCCAAATTGTAATGATGTTTCTCATGAACAGATATGTAAATTATTTGATATAACCCAACAAAATTATAATTCATCTATAATTATAGGAGATTTTAATTTACCAAATTTTAATTGGAAAGAATATACATTTCCTAGTTACCCAAAAAGTTATGCATTACTTTACGATTCGATTATTAAAAATTAATTTTCACAATTAATAAATAAGCCAACTCGTAATAATAATATAATTGATTTACTTTTTACTAATGAAAAACAATTACTATCTAATATAAATATTGGAGATTATTTCGGATTATACAAAAATATAAGTGACCACTATTCTGTTTCATTTAATGTAAATATTGAAAAATACCCATGTAAACAGATTTTAAAATCAAACAATTTTGATTTCAATAATGCTAATATAAAATTGATTAAATATCATCTTTCTAGATTTAATTGGGAATATCTAAATTCAAATGATTATAATATCGATCAAAAAGTAGAATATTTTAATAAGGTTCTAAATAAATTATTTATATCACATATTCCTAATATAAATAATACAATAAAACAGGTACTTCCGAAGAATATATTGAAATTGAAGAAGCAAGTAAAAAAATTATTTCGAAAATCTAAAACTAATTTACAATATAAATATAATTGGATAGAAGCAAAAAAAAAATTATCCAAGGAATTAGAATCTTTAAATTTTAAGAGAGAGATTAATGCAATTAATTCAAAAAATAAATTAAAGTTTTATAAATTTATGAAAAAAAGACAAAATTTAAAATCTGGAGTATCTCCTCTAATTGATATATCAAATAATAATATTTTATTTTCAGATCTCGACAAAGCAAATACGTTAAATTCATATTTTAGTTCAATTCAACAAAATGATAATGGAAATTTACCCGAATTTTATAACTTAACTAAACAAAAATTTGATAATATTGATTTAAATCTTGAAATAATTAAAATATTTTTAAATAGATAAAAATTACACATACTTTCGGAACTGATGGGATACCATCTTCTATGTTAAAATTATTATCTAATGAATTATGTAGGCCTTTATATATTATTTTTAATTCATCTTTATTATCGGGTAATATACCGAAAATTTGGAAAAAATCTATAATCACACCAATTTTTAAAAAGGGTGAACCATCAAATTCAAATAACTATAGGCCTATTTCAATAACATGTGTAATGTGTAGAGTATTAGAACGTATTATTTCTAAACAATTAATTTTTTATTTAAAATCTAATAATTTATTAACAAAATATCAATATGGTTTTATAAGTGGAAAATCCACAGAATTACAATTAACAAAATGTTTAAAATGTTGGTATAATGAATTGAATAATAAAAAATGTGTAGATATAATATATATTGATTTTGCAAAAGCTTTTGATGTTGTTTCTCATGAAAAACTACTATTTATATTAAAATCATACGGTATATCTAATAAAATAATAAAATGGTTTTATAATTTTTTATCGAATAGATCTCAAATTACACGGGTTGAAAATTCTTTTTCAAATAGTTCTATTGTCAAATCTGGAGTACCACAAGGATCGGTTTTAGGTCCAATTTTATTTTTATTATATATTAATGATCTTCCTAGTATATTCTCTTCAAAAATTCATATTGATTTATTTGCCGATGATACAAAAATATATTTTTCATACGCATCTGAGAGTGAAAGATTTCTTTTACAAAATAATTTAAATTTATTTTCACGATGGGTAAATAAATGGCAATTAAATATTTCATTATCAAAATGTGCAGTTATGACTTTAGGGAAGGTTACTCCATCAAAATATTTTATAAATAATATTCAATTAGAAAACGTTACTTTTTATAAAGATTTAGGAATAATATTTGAAAATAACCTTTTATTTAATAAACATATTGATTATATTTGTAAAAAAGCTTATTTTTCTTTGAATTCAATTTTTAGATGCATTACTACAAAATCCCCTAGAGCATTATTAAATGCATATAAAATTTATTGCAGACCAATTTTAGAATATGCATCCATAATTTGGTCACCTTTTTCAAAGGTTAGTAAATTTCGTAGTCTCATAGACCAAATTGAAAGAGTGCAAAGATTATTTACTAGACGATTAATTACAAGATGCGTAGGATATTCAAATTCATCAAATATTAATTATAAAACATATATAGAGAGATTGGTATATTTTAAATTAGAATCACTTGAACTTAGAAGGTTGAAAATAGATCTAACTACAATTTTTAAAATTTCAAATAATTATACAGATATAAATATATCTGATATTCTTAACATTTCGAATAATTGTAGAACTAGAGGTAATTGTAAAAAATTAAATGTAATACATAATTATGATAATACAATTAAAAATATAATTAATAATAGATCAGTTAATATATGGAATTCATTAAATAATGATATAATAAAATCTGTATCTGTTTCATCTTTTAAAAATAAAATAAACAAAATCTGTTTCGACAAAATACTTTTTTTTAACAGAAATTTATAATTTTATATTGATTTATGTTTCATTTTGTATCTAGATTATTGCATTATCTCTTCTGGTTTTTTTAATGTGTTTTTGTTATAGAAAATTTAGGTTTTTATATATATATTTCAAATATATTATAATATAAAATTAATAATTCATTATTATTACAGATAAAGTGGGAAGTATTATTTTATTTTTGTTTGTTATGTATTATATTTTGTTATAAATTTATTTTTGTTATAGAAAATTCGGATTTTTTATATCTATATTTCAAATATACTATAATATAAAATTAATAATTCATTATTATTACAGATAAAGTGTGAAGTATTATTTTACTTTTGTTTGTTCGGTATTATATGTTTGTTTTATATATATTTTGTAAATATGTTTCAAATGTATTATATTACTAAAATACAATATTAATAATTTTCTATTATTTCAGATTATAGTGATAAGTATTATATTATTTTGTTTCGTAATATTATTGGTATGTTTTGTTATTAACTGTTTTTGTATAGGTATATTGGTTTATTTTATTTATAACTTGTTCTGTTTTTATATATATATATATGTTTCAAATTTATTATACAATTAAAATATAAATATAAATTAATAAAGTACCTACTATTATTACAGATTTTGGTAAGTATTACATTATTTGTTTGTTTCATTCTAGTATTGGTTTATTTGATTTTTAATATGTTCTGTTTATAATATATTTAAAATTTAACATTTAAAATTTAACATTTAAATATTAAATTATATAACTAATAATTTATTACTAAAACAGGGTACAAGATGAAGAATTCTATAAAGTTAAAGTAGAAATTGAATATTTCGATGCCACTTACAAAATAATGTATTTTATTTCTATTTTCGATTATTTTTACGCTATCTTTTATTTCTATTTTGATCATTTTTCGTTTATTTTTACTATATGATTTATTTCTACTTTCGATTGTTTTTCGTTTATTTTTACGGTAACTGTAAAACGTTTTAATTTCCTTAATTTTTTAATTTCGTATTATTCTTTATTTATTTCTATAACGTATGTTATCGTTAGCAAATATTTATACTTTATACTTTCGATTATATTTTCGGCTATGTATTTGCTTAAATAAATTATCAATCAATCAACATAGTATAATTGAATAAAACAGAATACAACAGAAAAAAAGTATATTCAAAAAGATGGTAAAAAACGTTAAATACCATTTTTTATTCATATATTTTTGTTATTATTTTTTTTTTCATATATTTATTTATCAGTTAGTAATGCATGATAAATATGATGTGTATATGTATGTATGCATACATATACACATCATATTTATCACATATGTGTGTATTATCAGTTAAAATTATGAAAACATTATATGATGCTATATGATATTTTAAAACTCTACTCATACTTATATTATCATATATATATATATATATATATATATATATATATATTCGTACATATATATGCACGAATTTCTAATATATTTTTCAATATTAGTACTTATGACAAGTATTCCTTATTAGGATATAATTTAGATTACTCTTATTTATAATGACGCTGATTATAAATAACGACGAATCGTTATCTATATGTCCAGGATGTACACACGTGTACTCCTAATATATACACACATATACTATAGTATTATTTGCCAATAGATGAATCATGTAGTTAAAATAAATAAAGAAATATTGGGGATATGTATTGCTTAAATAATAATTAATTTAATACAATCATATTAAAATAATTGTATATAAATAAATTATTGTAAAAATGTCATTCAACATCCAATTTAATAATATTTATATTTATATATTATTCATATATGTCATATGAATCATATGATATGATGATGATATAGGGATAACCAAGCCATAACCATAGTCATAATGTTAGTCGTTAATAATGATATATATCAGATATATTTTAAAGTGTAGCTTAATATATTATTATATAACTATAAATCAGTGGACCTCCCACTGCAGTATTCTTCAAGGTAGTCAGCCGACTACCAACCTACCATACTCGGTTAGTTACTACCTCCTTGATTACTATAGAACGCGGATACTCGCCTGTCTATCTATACCCATACAGCTACCTGAACGACTGATTCTACCATAACGTGCTGCGTTATCTGACTGGCCTTCCTCAAACCGGTTTCTAAATCACGACTGCTCCTGTTGCGGCATCGATTGTTAGATCTCGCCAACGTGTTTCCTGCTCCATCTCATGGCTACAATGTCCTGCCTGAAGTGCAATGATGTCTCCACTCCTGATGATGCCATTTCGTGTGATGGCTGTGACAACACTATTCACTACAAATGCCTATACCTATCCTTGCCAGCTGAGTGTCGATCCCAGAATATGCCAAAATATTTCAGGGCTAGTTTCTCCCTTCCTAATATTGTGTTCAAATGTGATGTATGCACTAATACTAACCTATCCACTGGTAATACCTTTATTAATGATACACTTAACAAATTACAAGTTGGCATTGAGTCTTATACTGCCCAATTATCCTCCTTCTCTCCCTATTCTAATGACTCCACTATCCTAGAGTCACTCTCTTCCGCTATCTCATCTCTTCCTGATGCCCTAAATAAATCAACAACCAAATCTTTCTCTGCCATTGTCAAATCAAATTTACCTCCATCCCCTTCTACCTCCACCCTACTTAATCCACCCACTATTCACTCCTGCGCTTCCAAACCATCAATAATCATTGAGCATATCCTACCTGCTGACAGAAACCTTACCTACATAAAATCACTATTTGCCCACCTTCAACTAGACCCCATAACCATCACTGACTACTCCTTCATCTCTCACTATGCCAACCTAGTATTATCTTCGTCATGTGCGACCGATACCCTTATTAACTCTAGGTCACTACTTCAGTCATCTACCTATAAATCTCTATTCATACGTCAATATATTGACCCTCCAACCATCAAGGCTGGTCGAATTCTCTTCCATGCATCAAAAGCCCACTGTCATGACCTAAAGTGTGTATTTAATAGACGAACCCTTACTTATCAACTTCGATCCCCCCTCACCTCTGGTAGAATTGACTGGAAATCGAATCCCTACCTACCTACTGATGTTGAGATTGAGTCTTGGTATAAATCCTATGACTCTTTCTGTAAATCCTCCCGCACTAATGTTAAACCTTCGAATTGACTAAATACATACTCTCCCAATAACTACTCCTTTCTACTCCTCAATGCGAGATCAATCAGGAATAAAGTAGATTTAATCACTCAATTAATCATTGACTCTAATTGCTCCATATCGGCTATCACCGAGACTTGGCTTACAAATGATGACTCTGCTTTAGCATCTCAATTAACTCCCAATGGCTTCACATTACTACTCGCTAACAGACCCACACCTAACCGTGGTGGTGGTCTTGCCCTGTTGTTCTCCACTGAGCTCAAACTTATTTCCTCTTCCACCCCTAATTTCTCCTCTTGTGAAATGCTGATATGTGACATTCAGTTCCCCTCCCTATTTACCATTGTGTTTATAATCATCTATCGCCCACCATCATCCAGCATTCGGTCTTTCCTTAATGATCTCTCTACCATTTTAGAATCCATGTCTTCTTACAACACAATTATTCTTGGTGACTTTAATATTCAAGTGAATACTGATAATCATGCTTCCCTTTCTCTTAAGAAACTTATTTTTGAGCACTCCTTAACACAACACATTCATTTCCCAACTATATCTAATGGTAACATCATTGATCTTGTTTTATCTCCATCTGACTCCAATTTAATTTCCTCTCCCACCCAAAGCACTCTAATCTCTGATCACTTCGCTATCCTATTTGATTTACAGTTATCAGTAGTGCACAATACTCGACCTCTAAGATACTTTCGAAACATCTCCTCTATAAATCAACCCTTGTTTGTTAACTCCGTGTTTGATCATATGAATAATATTACATCTCCGCTCTCTAATCCTGACACTCTCTTTGACGCCTTCAACACGGCGCTATCTAATTCTCTTGACTTTTATGCTCCCTCAACTACTCTTACCCACCGTAATCATCCCAAATCCCCCTGGTTCAACACTGAACTCACCAATATGAGAAAATCACTTCGTCGTCTACAGTCCATTTATGCTTCTACTAAAATGAACTCAGACCTGTGTTCCTTTAAAGTATGTCGCTCATTATACAGGAAAAAACTCCTATCCACTAAATCATCATACTTTACTAACTTGCTTTGTAAATATGGCACCTCATCTAAGCAAGCCTACAACCTATCATTCACCTTAGTAGGTAAATCAAAACCCAGGCACCTTCCTGACCAACCGGATACAGTCCTCTGCTCCTCCTTTGCTAATTTCTTCCAGAATAAAGTATCTAACATCATAGCTGCTCTCCCCAATGTGAATGTTGATATCCTCACTCTCAACTCATATTCACTAGCTTCCCATAATCACTGGTCCTCCTTCACTCTCCCTACTCGTCCATATGTGCTCTCTCTAATGGCATCCCTAAAATCCAATTCCCCACTCGACCCTATTCCCCTTACTTTACTTCGTGCCCTTTCGCCATTGCTAATTGAACCCATAACAATGATCATTCATGCGTCCCTTATTACATCGATCGTACCAAAGTCTATGAAACACTCATATATCACCCCAATTATAAAAAAAACTACCCTTAGTCACTCGAACCTGTCGAGCTATCGACCCATCTCCCAGCTTTCATCAATCTCTAAGACCTTAGAGCGAATTGTATCTGCTCAACTTATTCACTATATCACTACCAATTCAATTATTGATAAGTTTCAAAGTGCTTACTTACCCCATCGGAGCACTGAATCAGCACTGAATCTTATCATTAATGATCTACTAATATCCCTTGACAACAAAGCCCCGTGCTACCTTGTGTTACTTGACCTATCCAGTGCCTTTGACACTCTAAACCATGACATTCTTTCTTTACGACTCAATGAAATCGGTATTCATGGTCAAGTACACAGCTGGTTTATGTCATTCCTTTCCTTAAGGTCCTCTTCAGTGAAAATCAACTCATCCTTCTCTACCCCGTTTATCAGCACTCATGGTGTTCCACAAGGCTCCGTGCTTGGTCCTTTACTTTTTATTATTTATATTTTACCCATACAATCCATATTTCGTAAATATCCTTACATCCACTACCATCTCTTTGCAGATGATCTACAAATTTATACTTCTTTTCCCATTTCCTGTGACTCCAACTCAATTCAACTGTCTATTTTTAACTGCCTCACAGAACTTACTGACTGGTTCTCCCATAATTCCCTATCACTTAACATGACCAAAACTGACACCATAATTATCTCCAGACCTACCTACCCCCTAATCATCACCCACCCCTTTCTACTAGCCCTCCCTACATCACAATCCATAACAACTCTTGGTTTCACCATCAACTCCCACCTAGATTACTCTGACCACATATCTATAATGATTCGCAATGCCAACTATTTTCTTTACAATATTAGAAAATCACGTAATAAATTGACTTTTTCAATGACTAAAAGTCTAATACACTCGCTAGTCTTCAGTAGACTCATATACTGCTGCTCACTTCTATGCAATCTACCCCTAAAGCGTATGCTTAAACTTGAGAAGATACAACGACGTGCTATACGCACCCTATATAAACTGAAGTTCTCTTCAATAGTATCAATATCGACTCTAATGCGATCACTCGGCTGGCTTAAGTTTAGATATCTCTGCAGGTACAGACTACTATGCATCACCCATAAGGTGATACATCTTAGATATCCCGAGTACCTAGCTGACTTGATCAGTATGCATACCCTTAGTCGAGCTAGCAGGAAATGTCACACGATGAAAATTGTGCAACGCTCGACTATCTCTGCTCACTCTGAATCTGCTTTCTCTGTGGTAGCTCCAAAATACTGGAATTCTCTACCATATGACATTAGATGTTTGAAATCCTTGTCACTATTTAAATGTAAACTCTCCACGCACCTATTAACATTGTAACCTACCTTTTCCTTTATTTTTATTGTACTTTATTTATTTTATTTTTGTTTCCTTCTCATGACGCCCATAACCACCACGTGATTTTGTAGTCAATCAAATATTTTAAAATAAAATAAAAATAACATATAAATTACTATTTATTATTTGATTTGTCTTTGAAAAAATGTATCGATACTGCTTTTATTTTAATACGTAATTCAAACTATAGTTCTCTATAGAGATAACATTTTTATTATATCTTATTTAAAACATGTTATTTGAATATTTCATTATAATGTATATACTTTATATATCTCTAAATATATATACCTATATATAACCTGAGCTTTGGAAATCCCTTTTGTGCTAGTTTTATCTTGAATCCTACGTCTGTATTGATATCATAACTTAGTAATACTTACATATACTGCTGAATATATTAATAATATAATTACATGTTGTATACAAATATTGTGTCTTAAGGTAATCTAATTAGAAAATATCGCAAAATCTTATATATATATATATATATATATATATATATATATATATATATATATATATTATATAATATATAAGATATTGCGATATTTTCTAAGGCACAATATTTGTATACAACATTCAATTATGTTATTAATATATAAATTATGTATAAGTATTACTGAGGGTGGAGTGAATTTTGAAATAATTATGGCGGTCTGGTTATGTCTCGCGATAGTGATTAAAGGTTATATGTGATATTATTAACATTATTGAAATAGCCATAACTATTTCAAAATTCACTCCAACCTATATATAATATATGTAATTATAATATATATATATATATATATATATATATATATATATATTATAATTACATATCAGCCACTGACATACATACGTTCTCTACATATTACGTGAACTATGGTTACATTAATTCGCATACAGTTGAGTTTATTAATATTTGCTAACTACTGATAAATATAAACATACGAATACATTTAGAAATATTAGAAATGTGAAATAATGTAATAAAATAGTATACCTACCTATACGACAAAACCTACCTTCTTTATAAGGACATACGAACGAGTTTGCTGGGATAGCTCTAACGTTATAAATAAATATTATTAAACAAATTAAAGAGCCACATTAGATGGTAATACCACTCGGTATATCATATATACTATATAGTATATACTATATACTCTATAATATATACACATACAAAATATAAACGTCTACGCTAGTAGTATACTATCGGCTATTATGTCATACGGTAAAGAGGCTAAAGTACAACCGTAAACCTATGCTCGATCAGCGTACGTATGATCTTCGCGTAGAGGACGATGAAGATGAAGGTAGGGATCAGGTAGATGATGAACAGCCAGGCTATCGAGTAGTAGAAGTAGAACACATCCGGCATCAGGAAACTGTACTCGCAGCCTCGATCTGGGGTCAATGTGTCGTGTATATGCATTACTTATATATATATATATATATTATAGTATAATTGAAGTTAACTAATTTATATAATTAACATATAAATGGGCGATAAAAACGTAAAATATAATATATTATTTTGAAGGAGGTAAAATTATATAACCACAAACTAGAAAACTAACAGACAAAAAAAACTAAAATTAATAACTATTATTATTAATATTATTATTTAACAATAGATTTTATCGTGAAAATGTGTAATATCACAATATCTACACATAGTTATTGTTCCCCTACCTGTACATCTATAACCCTATGTATGTCCCCCTACCTGTTCATCTATAACCCTATTTATGTCCCCCTACCTGTTCATCTATAACCCTATATATGTCCCCCTACCTGTTCATATATAACCCTATGTATGTCCCCCTACCTGTTCATCTATAACCCTATATATATCCCCCTACCTGTACATCTATAAACCTCTGTATATCTCCTTCTCTCTTTTATCTAACTCTATGTACACATATATCTACCTCGTTGTTTCAGAGTAGGTCTCTTTTAACTCGTATTATATCTCTCCCTGGTGTAATAATAGTTTATTTAATATTTATATATATATGTGTCATTAATATTTCGCCATTTCTCGGGTATTTATTACCACCTGAACAGAACTATAATTAATAATGATGACTATCGATGGATGAACTACTTCTCAATGCCATCAAATGTGATTGTATCTTCAAACATTCTTATGGATCTCTATATGCAGTATACTGTATATATATATATATATATATATATATATATATATATGTGTGTGTATATGTTGCACAAATGTTAAATGTTTACCCTAATATATTAAATAAAGAATAATTATAATTAATTAAGAAACATTAATATATTATTTAAAGACTACACTGATGTTTGTGCATAAGCTTAATTACACGTATTACATATATGTGCAACTATGCAATCTAGGGATGTTGTTAAGGAACTACTCGATATTGTAATAGTATAGTGTAATACGAGTTATACCATATAGATTAATTGAAATGGTATAATATTACTAATTAAATGGTATAAAAATTGATTTTTTTAGTTATACCATATAGTTTAATTGAAATGGTATAAGATTACTAATTAAATGGTATAAAAATTGATTTTTTTAGTTATAACATATAGATTAATTGAAATGGTATAAGATTACTAATTATATGGGATAAGATTTAATTGTTTTAGTTATACCATTAGCTTAATTGAAATGGTATAAGATTACTAATTAAATGGTATACAAATTGATTTTTTTAGTTATACCATAAACTGTTAAATATAACAGTATAACATTATGAATTATGTGGTATACAATATGGAAAGACTATAGTATTTTAACCTTTAGTCTTTAACTTTTAACTAAAGTCTCATACCTATAGTTATACCATTTTTAAATTAAGTTTATATTTGATTGGAAATAAAATGTATAAGAAATATAATACATTAGTATCCGTAATATAAGTTATATAACAGTTTACTTATCGTTGTGTTATCTTATTATACAAATAGTATATATGTCTTCTAATTGCAATTAAGGGGATTCACGGTCTTTAAAATAAAAAAATTTATAAACAAAATTTTATTTTTAAAATAGAATACTACATGTATAATGTATGATATGTTAAAATATCATATGTTAAAAACATATATAAAGCATAAAAAAAACATAATTTTATAACACTACCTATTTCTAATAAAATAATAATTAAAAAAATGGCGCAAAAATTACGGTTTACATATATCATAACACTGTTTTTCAGCGCCATCTGTTATTACCAGCGCCATCTGTTGGTTTTATTTTATAAATGCTAGTGGTTGGCCGTTGGCTTTGTTCTATAATAATAAGATAGCGTCATTTCATTATTATTATTATTTGATATGGGTCGATTGACTAAACGACAACTTTCGAGGCGTAATCGAGATACAATCAAGGTTTATATTATATATAATATGTAACTATTATATAACTATATAATAGTATCATATATTATTTATAAAACGTCAGTTAAATGTGTTTATTTAGGAAAATAATATCATAATATATTTACAATATTTCAATTTGATAATATTGAAACAAAGCAATTAGATTTTATTATATTTATGCTAATCTAATTTTATATTATATATAATATATAACTATTATATAACTATATAAAATTATAATATATTATTTATAAAACGTCAGATAAATGTGTTTATTTTGGAATATAATATCATAAAATATTTACAATATTTCAATTTTATAGATTTTACGGGTAGATGCGGCGGCTAGAGATGCTACAAGAGTGAAAGCCTCTAAGAAGAAACAGGTGACAGAATCTAGGGAAGGGAGACGGGCAAGACAAAGAAGGCAAATTTCATCAAAGGATTATGGAAGTGGATTACTTTTATAATATCTAATACAAAAAAAATCAATCATAATTATAATAAAATTTATTTGTTGTATATTTTTATTCTTTCATATGCAACTATAATATATTATAATAATAATTTATATAGATGCAATGTATTTCAAAAGCATGACAAATTATACAAGTTATATAAATATAATATAAAAATTGTAATAATTAGCTAAACTAACTTTTACCATAATAATAAATGTCAAAAAGCAGATAAATAATATAGTCAATCTTTAAAATCAATTATCTCAGAATATAAGTTTTTTTTATGAAAATTTCTATTTCTCAATGAATAATTGACTAAACTTGTTCAAATTTTCAAAGTATGTTTAGTATTATATGTATATTGTAGCTACAGAAAATATGTGTGATTAGATGTAGAGTTTATAAATAATTGATAATTAAATTTTTTAAATAAATATTTTATTTTTACAAAATTTTTATTTTTTAAAAATGTTGATATTTTCAAAACTATTATTCTAATCATTTATAATTCCTATATAACAATTAACACAATATATCTTAATGTTATGCAATTTAAATTATGTGAAAATCTTAATTATTTCTTGAGTATTTGAATTTTCAACAAAAAAAAACGTCCTATCTAATTACATTGAAATCTAAAGACCGTGAACCCCCTTAAACGTGCTTTCAGAAACTATATAGGATATAACCTAGATTCCCTATAAGAATAAATTCGGCAATTCATTCATTCATTCAATATATATTGTGCATATATACTTCTACATATTATATCTCGTTTAATGTTTCGGCCACCGTCCAGGAGGAATATCCCGCGCCTGGTTTGCTCTGGTTGTCGGTTACCCGTATTTTAAACCGTCGTGGCATTTAGTTAAGTACATTTTATATTTATATATTATTACTTATATATTGTTTAATACATTAAATTGTTTAATACATTTGTATATCTATCTATGTTTATAATTACATATACATATATTTATATATTTATATTAATCTAATTATTGATGTTTACTGTTATTTCATATGCATACGTTACTACATATTACATTCATTGCATGCCGTTTCGCTCTAGTGATTTCTTTAGTGAATTTCTAAATGATTATTCATAATTCGTGAAAATAGAAATACCCATGAATCACAATTAAAAAAATTACCAACTGAAAGAAATTACAATGTAAGTTTACCTATTAACTACTAACGTATTTTACATTATTATTTTATTATATGTTATAGATTGAACCTATATTTGGATCACAAGATGATATATCAATTAATAAACATATTGAAGATATGAAAATGTGTATGTTGACTAATACAAATATACCAATGATCATAGAGAAAATTAGGATTATTAGAAAAACTATGCAGAATGATTCAAAGATGTCTGTAGAAGATATTTTTTTTTAATATCCTGCATTAAGGATTCTTGAAATTGTTAGCATATAGTTTATATGTATATATAACATCATGATAACTATATGATATATATTAATATGCAGACAACTGAAGAATTATTTTCAGAATATAATATTCAAATTTCAAATAGGGGAAAGTAACCTTATATAGACACTTTAACAAAAATGGATTTAACATTTTACGACTCATTATTTTTATTCAAAAATTACAGTATATTTCATAATATCAATATATTAATATTATATGATTATAGATATCATTCTATTTTTAAAATTTAATTTAATTTAATTCCATATATAATGGGGGTGTCCGTATTCTGTACTCATGTCCGAATACGGACACCCTGTGTTATAATACGGACACCCTATATGCCACATGATAAACTATATATTATTGATGAATCAATAAGATAAATTACAATTACATTATTTATAATTAATGTTATGTACAATTTATTTTAATTTAATTAGATAATAATTTATTTATTTTATTATTTTTTAATTAATAATACAATTTATGTATCTAAATAATACAAATTTTAGATTTAGCTTTATTGGTGGTATTAATATTATAACCCGCGCGATTTTTATAAAAATCAGAATAGTTCATACGCTGCGCGATGATTGGTTATAGGGTGTCCGTATTAGGGACTTATATGACCTCTATATTACTGTAAATATCCTTTTAAATAACATCGCAGTAAATATATACTGTTTAGTGTATTATAAGGATAAATTAGGAAATTAAAACGGAGTTTATCTAAGAAATTGTTTGTCGGGTCGTTATTGAAAGTATTCAAAACAATAGCATTATCACTTATATTTCAAACCTATTCAGCATTACAATTTATTACACATAAATAGATACAAGTGGCATATCTTTGCTTCGCAAGATCGTTGCGTATGCGTATTACATTACATGATTGGACGTGATACACTGACGTTATAATACAACCAAGACATAGCTATACTAATCGGCACTAGTTAAAAGATAACGCTCTGTACAATAAGCATAATAATATATAATATTAGAATAATCTCTCTAGATCAAGAGGTTCATATATGTGAATAATATTTACTATATTTACTATAAATTGCTAAAGTCGGTAAATATTATTTACATATTTATATGTATATTCTGTAAAATAATCGCGAGTAATCCCTGATAATACCATCTTGTAGAGTATTACCCTAAGGTTAAATCCTTATAATGTAATATTTGCATTACATTTAATATCATCTTATGTCTGGATTAAGGGGGCGAATTGGGCAATAGCCCGGATGCAACATTTTTAGAGGCCCATCAATTATTTGAAAATATTTGTATACTATATTTAATTTATATAAAAAAAAATTCTTTACAGTATTTTTCTTATATACATTCTAATATCTTTAATTAAAAAAAATATTATATTAAATTAAGAAAATATGCGACTTTACGTTGACATGAAAAGAAAATTTTACAAACATTGCAAAACTAACACGAGGATATGTTAGAAACACGTAAATGAAGATGTTGGAGCACATGCTAATAGTTCTAAATATAGATCACCTGATGTGTATCCTATTTAAGATCAAATAGTATGAAATAAATAAATAATTAATTGATTGATAAACTAGAAAACGATCAATTATACTGGAGAAACGTATTAAGGTAATATTTACCACTATAAATTATGAATACGCATTTTTAATAAAAAAAATTATTAATATCAGATATTCAGATATATATATAACTTCTGAAATTTGTAAGTTATTATATTGATTATAAGTTACCAACACATAATATTGTATAAAGATGCCTAATAGTATGTAAACCTAATTAGTAATGTTCACTTTAATTGTATTCAGAATAATTAATGTTCTCTAATTACGTGTTTTAAAAAAATAGTTAGCCTCTCATATATCATACACTATAGTGTGAGGCTAACTATTTTATATATATATATATTAACTTAATTCATAATTGAAGCTATTTCGGAGTTATTGTCAAAATATGATCCATATTCGGCTATACTATTTTAGATTCAACGCTACTTAATTAAATTGATATTGAATACATTGATCGTTTCATAAAGAAAAAACCTAGTAAAAAAATATTTAATTATAATTATATCATTTCTTGTTTTTAATTGATAACTTTATAACATATTATTTTGAAACGATTTTAAGATATGTAAAATATATATATATATATATATATATATTGTTATTTTTTATTTGGTGGAGTCCTTTCATCCCATCCAGGAACTTAGATGAAGTTTTCACTTATAACCATATATATAGATCTAATGTCCCTTCGAAGCCGCTCTCATGTTAAGGCATCCATGGTTTTAACGAGAGCCGATCATTTATTTATACACAATAAGATTACTTCTAAATAATATTTTAAGACCCATTTTATAAAAATAATTAATGGTCCGGACGAGGCTCGAACCCGTGTCCTACTGCATATGCACACATATGTGTGTCTGACGCCTTAGCCACTGAGCCACACAGGTAGTAAAATATATATATATATATTGAAGTGATATATTTATGTTAGTTATTACTAGAATAATCCTATTAATGTTTTATAAAATCCTTATGGGACCAATATTTTATTTGCCCGGGGTGCCAAGTATGCTTAAGCCGGCTTGTTGACAACCATCGAGCATTATGTCTGCCGATATGTTTAGCTAGAGAGACACGTCGTTATAATAAACATGAACACGTGACCCAAACCAATTATTACATTTACTTAGGTCACGTGACGCGTTTAAGTAGCATTCGACTATTGATTAAATAGTGTAATAATGTACACATGTCTATAGACCTAAGAATGTAGATATCCTACTTTACCTGCCAGCTATAGAAGTCATTAATTGTAGACGTCTTTTCTAATATATGTATGATATATGGTATATATGGGTATATCTTATATACATATATACAGTATTGTATATATATACATATATATATGTGTGTGTGTGTGCGTATATATTTCGATTTGAGCGAAAGGTTATATGGACAGATGCAGTTGTAACTTATGTATACAAATATAAATATATACAATTATATATATATATATATATATATATATATATATATATATATATATATATATAATATATATATATATATACATATATATATATATATATATATATATAGCAGTGTTCATTCTAGAGCTACCCAGCTACCCAAATTGGGAAGTGCCCTAATTATGTGGGTAGCTGCCCTAAATATATAAGTATATGGATTAAGTTTAATTATTAAGTTATTATTAATATACTTGTAATATCATTAATTAAAAGTGTTATATCTATAATTACAGGAATATATTATTTAATAAATGTCAGTTTTCCAATGAATATTTATAAAATGACGATTAAATGTGTTATTATTCTTATATTATTATGTAAGTATTAAAATAATGAAGAATTTATTATTTAATAAATGGCAGATTTTTAATAAATATTTGTAAAATGGCGATTAAATGTATTATTATTTAAGTATTAAAATAATGAAGAATTTTTATTTAATAAATGGAGGATTTTCAATAAATATTTATAAAAGGGCGATTAAATGTATTATTATTATTCTATTATTATTTAAGTATTAAAATAATGGAGAATATGATAATCTTCTGTCATAACATTAGGATAAATTCATTATTTTTCAAATAATGGCGAATATATACTATTTGCCCTTTATTATATCCGTTTGATATTTTATATAAACAAACAATTCAGATTCAAATATAAATTAAATATGAAATATGATAATAAATTGCTTGATCTATATTTAGAATAATCTATTTTTAGATTGGGTAGCAAATTCACTACCCAAAATGAAAATTGGGTAGCAAACTTTAAATATTGGGTAGTGAATTTGCTACCAATTTATATTTATAATAATATATGAAAATTAATTCAATAATTATTTTTATTCAAATTCTTTTCTCCCAATATATATGAATCACGTGATCGTTTTATTTAAAATTCGTAATTTTTATATATTTATTCAAAATCCTATTTTAAAACGTAATATTAAAGTGATATTAGATATATTAAAAACCATGAAAATATAAAAATAATGAAACATTTAATCACCAATATTATTAATAATGTCACTGTTTTTTATATTCATAATAATTAAACTGTATACTTTTTAAATTTATTATAATCTAATTATTAAATTTAAAATTATTATTTTTATTATTACATTAATATTTAATAATATTATATTATATATTAATTATCATACTTATTATAATTATTATTCTTATATATAATATATAATGTTTAAAATATAATGTCATAAATATCATGTATTATACTACTTATTAGTTATTATATATATTGAATTTAAAATCAACCAGCATACGGAGTACGTACTGCATGTTGATACATGAGCATGACATATTTTATATTGATTTTATTATGATAAAATTGGTATCACTGGAAAGCTTATTAAATTATATAATACAATTCATATTATGTTTTTTTAAATTTGTATTTAAACAAAAGTTATTAACAAAAATGTGCAAACAAATTATTAAATTTTAATAATCTATACAATTATATTATACATTCTAATTAATTTGTTATATTATGACATTAAAATATCTTATATAAATTATATATAATAATGTGTACCAGTATAATCTAATAATATTAATATAGATATAGGTATTTTTGTATATTTTGATCTACCTATAAGTATTTTTAAGTATTTATAAGTATGATATATTATATATCGTTAATTGCCTATATATAATATATAATTAATGACAATAATTACTATATATATTATATATTTAGTATCTTATAATTTGTATTATATAGTTTGTTATATATAGAAACTTATTTATTTATATATTCCTATAAATACATTTCCATGTATCATAGTATTTAATGATACGAAAAACTAATCCTGTATACTTGACATAACATACAGGTGTTTCTCGCGAAATATATCATTATGCTTATATTAATCATTATAATAATATGAAAGTTTAAATTATAAATATACTATTCGATTGATTAGTAATATTACCAATACATTTATATAAAAAAATAAGTAGATATATATAAGTTTGATAGAGTTACTATTTCATTATTATAATAAATATATAATTATATATATGATATTACAATAATCATAATATTATAACTTATCGAGAACCAAATTACTTATATATCAAACTACTCGAACACCTAATTTAAAAAATATAACTTCTTGACTACCTAATTTTCAATATAACATATCAACCATCTAATTTCCAATATTATAAGATCTCAACTACCTAATTTTCAATATTAAGACATATCGACAACATCATTTTCAATATTATAAGATCTCGACTACCTAATTTTCTATATTATAACATATCGACAACATAATTTTCAATATTATAAGATCTCGACTACCTAATTTTCAATATTATAACATATCGACAACATACATTTCAATATTATAAGATCTCGACTACCTAATTTTCAATATTATAACATATCGACAACATAATTTTCAATATTATAAGATCTCGACAACATAATTTTCTATATTATAAGATCTCGACTACCTTATTTTCAATATTATAACATATCGACAACATAATTTTCAATATTATACCATATCGACAACATACATTTCAATATTATAAGATCTCGACTACCTAATTTTCAATATTATAACATATCGACAACATAATTTTCAATATTATAAGATCTCGACAACATAATTTTCAATATTATAAGATCTCGACTACCTTATTTTCAATATTATAACATATCGACAACATAATTTTCAATATTATAAGATCTCGACAACATAATTTTCAATATTACAAATGCTCGAAGATCAAATTTTTAATATCTGAATATTTCATGAATCAAATGTTGAGAGATTGAATATAAAAATAATTATTTGATATCAATGTATTAGAATTAAAATTTGTAAATCATTTAATTGTAAACGAATAATAAGTAATCGAATCGAATACTTATTTTCTATTTATTTACATTTCTAATTCAAAAAGCCTCCTAAGTAGCTTTTGTAAGTAACAATTGTTACAGGTTTAAATTGCTTCAGGGTATAAGTGTCCATCTAATATATTATTTATCATAAATGAATTTATAAATAGATGGCGAAATTACCCATATATGTCATCCTACATTTTACTTAGTAAAATATATTAAATGCCCTATAATAATTTTTTTTTGGTAGCTGCCCTGAAACCTAGAATGAACACTGATATATATATATATATATATATATATATATATATATATATATATATATATATAGGCAGTGGATTTAGCTATCGGTTAATGATATACATGGAGTGAATAGTGTATCATTATAACGATGGAGATTAAATTATAATTATTATGTAAGCGATAATTTAGTTATTTTTTTTATATCAGACGTTGAAACTAATAAAACTGTAACAGATAATACTTAGTAAAGTATCCCATTATCGTTTATGTAAATACATTATATATATATATATATATATTGTGAAATTCTTAACATTCTCAATCATATTTTATTATTATATGTATTCAGTATAGTTAGTCTATCTAATACATGCGTATCTGCAGATACCTGAGTGGTATGTCATTTCCGTGGCATTCGTAGGAAGTAGGATTCCGCATGTCAAGTACATGAAGAAAAACGAAGCCCATAGCACCCTCTTCCCTTCTCTGTAAATCAATCACAACAATGATATATATCATCTCTTTAATATTTAATGAACATTAATGTGATTTATGATATGATATATAGTATATATTATATAATATAGGGACATATATTGAGTGTATTAAATTTTATAATTAAATATATATATATATATATATAAATATATATATATGATATATATACGTTTTATTTAAGAAATAAACTATATTCTAATAACTGATTCATATATACATAACATTAATACCATACAACTAATATTCATCACATATATTTACTTAAATGTGTGAATTAATCACATATATATAATTAGGTCAAACCAAACCAAACCTAATTATATATCCGTGGATTTAGTATATCTATTCGATATATCTAATCCGAGTTAGCGAAAGTGGCGTGTCACGTGTCTTATACCACGTGACAGATAGAACACGTGACACGTCGACACGTGGTACCAACACCGTGGTACATATAGCCGTGTATCTCTCGACGGCTATAGCGACCAGGTTAAACACGGACATAGCTACGGCCACCCAGTACATCAGTTGCGTATGCCACAGGATGCAGATGAGCCTGGAGGAGAGGGCGTGGTTACGGGAAGGGGCGGAGCTACGGTGATTATAGGCGAGTTTGGAGATAGTGATAACAGTAGTGTGCGGGATACTATGATTAAAGGAGGGACGTGGAGAGATTATTAAAGGAGGTGGTATATGAAGATAGTGATAACAGGGGGGAATATCGTGATTAGAATAGGGTGGGATTATAGTTCCTACAGTGGGCGAGTAAGGTATATGAAGGGGCGGTACTATGCTGATTAAAGGGGAGGGGCTACGGTTATCACAGGTCGTAGGGTCATAGTATAGGGTCTAACATGTCGATGAAGCTGATACCGATTGTCCAGATGTTGGGTTGAAGGAGAATGATGGCTCCTATTAAACACACTGCCATATCCCAAAACGACTGTTCAAAATTAAGCATATTAATTAACCGCAAAAGTGAATATATAGTATATATAAGGTATACCTTATACTATACTATATATAGTAAAACACTATATCAAATATATTATATTAAATTACAATATATATCATGCTATAGTACATATATACTCTACTATACTATACTATATATATATATATATATATATATATATATATATATATATAGTATTGTGAATAAACAATATACAGTGTTCATTAACGCGTTTCTCTTTGATAAAGTTTGCCAACCCTCTCCAATAGAAGTTTAACCTAAACGTAATATATAGGACATTTTAGAACACTTATGTCCTCCTCTAATCAAAGATTATAATGCTAGCTATTCCAGAACTTCAGAACTCTTGTGTTTAACAATTATTTGTGTCATTTATGCAAATGATTGTTGGACAAAATACTATAGTATTTTGTAAATACTATACTATAGTGATATATGATTCCAGTGTTAAGGTTTCGAAATTATTTCAATACATTTATAGTGAGTTTTGAAACGATTTCAGTAAGAATTTATAGGGTTTCGAACCCGTTTCAATTTCAAACTGGAAGGTTCAAACTAGTGATGTAAATGATATCATTTAGCATATGCTGATATTTTAGATGCCGAGACAACACTTTTGGTTATTGATGCCGAGACGAGACTTTCATTTTCGGAAAAAAAAACGATCCATTGTCGAGATGAGACTCTAGCAAAACGAGCCCGAGCCGAATAGAGACTTTAGGTAACTTTTACTGAGACTGCATCGATGCTTTAGATTTGAGCATCATTTACATCACTAGTTCAAACCAGTATGAAATGTATGAATTAATTCTAAACAATTGTAATATATAGTCCTGCGAAGGGCCTTGGAGCCTTGGTACTACTAACTAACACGCATTGCAGCGAGACATCATAGCAATGCATATAGTATGTATCGTATACAAACATTCGTAAATTGTTATGTAAACCTAGTTACTGGTATATTTTGTTAAGTGCTATCTCGTGAATAGCATAGAATGCATTTCCGTGTATACAGAAAGATATTAGCGTACACCAATTCATTTCATAGGTTACGGTAATCGTAAAATAGAATATTATGAGTGATGGGCCCTAATTAGGGTACGGCTATACGGACATGGCTTTTACCTTAATGTGTACTACTATTGTACCCTAATGTTTTACGGTGTATATATTCTAATATTGAAACTGATTTTAATGATATACTATTCTGTGTTCGTCGATGTTCGTCGGGCTTACACGTTGTACGTCACTTATATTGCACTAGGGTTACGTATTGTATTGTATTTTAAATTATTATTATATTATTTAGTAGTACAGGGCTAATAAATAAAATACCCTATTAATATATATGTTATATTATATATATATATAGTAATATATAGTGACATAGTCAACTTAATGGATATAATTATGAATGCAGTGTATTATATAGACAATCTATAAATAAAACCATGTTGACTTATATATCGCGGCTTATATGTATTACAATTTATGTAGACGGCGATTTTAATTCATATACAAAATATATAAATCCATGGATTGCATGGTTTCAATTAAATATATAATATCGATTCAAATAAACTTAGTTTTAGTTATTAGCCTGTATATACCCATAGGTGTACTTATTACAACACGTATATGTAGGCATTGTGGTAGGTATTGTATGTATAGGAATTTACATTTTACATATTTAAATATATATATATATATATATATATATATTTATATATTGACAATATTTATATATTTTATTATACAATTAAGAAATTATAATAAACAATTTTTTACAAAATAGTTTTTAATAATAAAATATTTATTAATAATTATGTAACTGGAATAAAGAGATACCCGTACATATGTCAAGTCGGTTATTTTAGCACGAATAACCTTTGTGTATAGATCATATATACATATAGGTCAATACTATATGTGTAAATTATTTACCTTATAAATGATATTATACTCATCGTAAATGTAAATATGATTTCATAATACCTAATTAAATATTTCTTGATTAATGATATATTACAAAAGTATTTAATGAATCAATATATTAAAAAAAATATGTGTTATTAAATACTATTTACGAATTTATTATCGTCATTAAGATTAATATTACAATGTTTTATTTATATATTGTTTAATGTTTTTTAATGTTTCTTTCATTATTATTATGACTGTAATTATTAATCGTATTTATTTATATTCTTATCGATCGCGTTAGAGCGTATTATAACTACGAATGTATGTTATACAATAACTAATCATAATCATCATCATCAGCATCGTATACATTCTTGGTTCGGTTATGTAATATACACGTGCGTAGACGTTCCAGTAATCATATTTCTCTAGGTAATACCGTAGACTCTGCCGCTAGCCCTCTCTCTCGCTAGCGTGCGGTTATTGATGACAATTAGGTGTTGCGTAACCGGTGAGTCATCTCCGGCGTATTACGTAATAGCGAGTCGACTAATTACCCACGAGAGTACGTGTATGGGTACGTGTATGGGTATGGGTACGTGTACGTAAAGGTAATTATCGTATTCATTACGACGCACGTACGTGTATTGTATATATTGTATATATTGTAACATTTATTAATTACGATGAATTGGAATAATTGATTCGGAATTCATTAGTGCACACATATATGTGTGTACTTGTAGGATAGTCATACTTGTATACCATTGCATTTATATTATGATATCATATGTAAATGTAGCTATATATATATTATAATAACATTAAACAAATTGCGGCCCTTATTGATATGAAATAGCCGTCACAAAGTAAGCTATACTGAACGTAACTGGCGACATACAATAGTAACGTGGTGGCAGTCAGGAGAACACCAGGGGCTAATGACGCACTCGTCTGTCAAATAATGTATTCTATTTATATTTCGATTATGTTTACCGGTCAACGTTTTATATTGTTTATTTTGTTAATTTCGCATTATAATGAGAATATATTCTTATATATATATAACTATATATAAGCAACTATAGTTGCTTTACTAAATAAATGAAAGGTTTAATGATATAATAAGTTAATGATTTAATGATAACGTATTCAAAATGATATGAAACAATACAAAACTAGAAAAAGTATATATATATATTGTTGATATTGTTGTTATTTTTATTTGGTGGAGTCCTTTCATCCCATCCAGGAACTTAGATGAAGTTTTCACTTATAACCATATATGGCTCTAATGTCCCTTCGAATCCGCTCTCATGTTAAGGCATCCATGGTTTTAATGAGAGCCGATTATTTATGTATACATAATTATATAAGATCACTTCTAAATAATATTTTAAGACCCATTTTATAAAATTAAGTAATGGTCCGGACGAGGCTCGAACCCGTGTCCTACTACTTGTGTTAGCCACTGAGCCACACAGGCAGTTTTTTATATAAATATATATATATATATATATATATTTGTAGGTGTGTATGTGTGTAGCTATAAGCTGCTCCTTCAAAAGCTGCTCATTACATTAGAGAAGATAATTTAAAAAAATTTATTTGGGAATAATCATTATTTTATTTTATAATTTTAAATTTTAACTATATATAATATTTTTAATAAAACTTTATAATAATATTTCATTTGAAGTTAGATTTTATAATTTTATAAGGAATTCACAAAAATGTGTGGATAAGACTAATATATATATATATATATATATATATATATTTATTTATTTATTTATAATGTTAATCGCCACGACCATGCGCTGACAGATATGTATACAGATAGGTATACAAACATAATCTTAAGTGGATTTCATTTAGAAATCTATGTAAATACCGTGTACTATGCTTAGCGATTAAACACGTTATTAATAGGTAAGCCTGGATATCTCAACACTCTTTTGAAACGTCGAGCGATACCGTGGTAAATCGGAACATCGGAAGCTGTTCTATTAGATGGAGGTACTACTAGAATAGTATTCGGTTATCGTGCCTTCTCCTCCATTGTTCCTCGTACAATGTACGTCGTACATACAATATATTACCATGTGATCTACGAAAGATCCAATCATCCTATTGTTTAGAAATAAATTAAAAAATTACCTAAACTCTGTATAATACATTTTTATATATTATAACGTGTTTGTCTTAACTACAATTCTTGTAATCAATTCATTTTTTTGTGTTTTCTATTTTGTGTACGTGTTTGTTCGTTACGTTATACACCACGTGAGGGATCCCGCTGAATGCATTGTTTTTTAAATAAACTAATTCATTCATTCATTCATACACACACCTATATATATATATATATATATAAACGAAATATCACCAACAATATACAAACAGTTAACCCTTCTAAATAAAGTGTATTATATTACATATATGCATAATTTTTAATATATATATATGTGTGTATGTGCGTGTGTGTGTATATAATCTATAATATAAAGATATATAAATGATTTAGTCACAGAGTAACCTGAAATGCGCAATAAACCTGAAGTCAATGATAATGCCCCGGTATGCCGTACACCCTGAAACCTACTCGGTAATACTATTAATAGCAATAATTTAAATATATCCATATTTGATCTATCGTATATTTTAATTTATATTTATATATTATATGATAATTTTATATATATATATATATATATATATATATATATATATATATACTTTATATATATTGTTATATATTTTACTGTTTTAATAAATAAGTATGTAAATATAGATATAAACTTTAGCCGATATTCTATAATGTGTGTATGTGTATGTGTGTGAGTGTGTGTGTGCCCATTAATAGTGCTGTTCACCCTAAGGCGATGGTTATGTAACACCTAGCTAAATTACATTAACTATAGTGACGGTGTCACCACTATAAGAATCACATGTTACCTGAGATCACGTCATTCTTATAGTTATATGTTACCTATGCTTATATTTAACGTGCATAATGAAGATATATTATATATATATATATATATATATAATATATATATATATATTATATATATTTATAGAAAATTCATATTAGAAAATTATTTATTATTATAAATATATTATGATTAGTTGATTTAGTTATATATATATATATATATATATATATATATATATATTACTTATTATAACAAATATAAGCGCTAATATGATATATAGATTTATTTCAAAAATTCGCTAAAATGCTTCCCGCTTTAATACGCAAATATATTCTTCACGTCGTACACGGCTATAGTACGGCTATATGTACTATAGTACGGTATAATATAACGTGTTCTATTCCTATCGCTCGGCGAGTTACGCGTACCACATAGTAAGATCTAGTGCACCCCTTTACGCGATGACGTAACCTGATGTAGCAGCAGTATCCGGGTGTTGTCGGACAACGAGATGGAGCTGCTCTTCAACAACACCACAACGGTCAACGCGTTCACCACGGCCCCTATCGCGGACACTACGGTCTGAATAGAGTCCATGATGACCATCCATCGAGCTTTCGGGGCGTCCACCGGCGACGACTCGGTAGTAGGCCGAAGTTCAGTGTCGTTGTTACGTAATAAAGTGGAGTTGAGGTCGGAGGGCGCGTAAGTCGCGTTCAGGGGTTGGGAAGAGGTTGACAGGGAGGGGGAGGATGAGGAGGAGGAGGAGGCGGCGGATGTGGTCAAGGAAATAGATAACGTTAAGGACAGGACAAAGCACGCATGCGCGTAAGAGTATCTCATCCTAGAGAATGTGGGTCACCGGACAACGCCACACTAGAACTGCGTACGTGGTAAGTGCGTACGATAGCGAACGTCGGAGTGCGTGCGTGTGAGTGTGTTGGTATGTGTGTGTGTGTTCGAATATCTAAGACGGATGTTTTATGTCATATATATATTTTTTAACGGATATATATATATATATATTTATATATATATGTATATATATATATTTATATATATATGTATATATATATATTTATATATATATATTACCTGCGTGGCTCAGTAGGCTAATTAGCTTAATGACACAGACACTCGGGCAGTTCAAGCCCCGCCCGGACTAATTAAATATTCAGAAGTGTTCGTATATAATTGTGTATACAAATGTCGGCTATCATTTAAACAATGAATCATTAACGTGAGATCGACTTCGAATGGATAGAATAGTCATTTGGTCATAATTAAAACTTCAACTAAGTTAATATTATATAATTATAATAACCTGCAAGTCATCCATGGATGGTATGAAAGGATATAATATAAATAGATATATATATATATATACATATATATATATACGTTATTGTTATTTGTGATTTATAACCATTTGAAGTAGTAGGATTATAAGCCTATAGGTAGCGCCGAGTAACAATGTAATAATAATAATAATAAACTTCAATAATAATGAGAGTTATTATTATAATAATAATAATATTAACTCTACAAATCAATATGCTGATATTAGGTGAACGTTTAGTATTACAGTTGTGTGACTGTACGAGAGTCGATAGCACATCTGTTACTTGACAGGCTACATGACATATTAATACGATGTCTGACATTCTATATGTAGGACATACATGTATAACATATATGTTACGACATATGATAAGGCCCGATATGAACAATTAAAATTATTAAAATAATATAGATGACCAGTGCCTTTATGTCAGAGATACCAATAATGTTTGTATCGTGTTAATGAATATTAGATCAATAATAGTGAATGTCACTTTGATTAATTATTCACAAGTACTAAGAGTAATAATTATATCCTTATTGGTGGTATGAATTTCCATTATGATACTTATGTTCATCCACATAGTTTATTCACTTTGAGATCATTAGGCTGGTTTGATATCATTAGGCTGGCTTAAGTTTAGATATATTTATATAAGCTATTGTGTATTATACTGTGTTAATTTACATGTGTAATTTACACATACGGCTATACACCGTGGATTTCATGAATATTTAGCTCAATCCATTACTATTCAGAGTTCGAACAGATCCAGTCGGAAGTGCCACATCATGAAGTTGGTGCAACGATCTACATCATTGGCATTCTCTTAATCAGCTTTCTCGGTTATTGCTCCGATAAGCTGTAATTCATTGCCATATAATATTCGTTGTATAACACCACTTTCATTGTTTAAACGTAAACTGTATGTCCATTTTAAGTCATTGTAATTCGTTCTATTTTATTATTCGTTTTCTATTTATTTTTGTTTTTGTTTTTTATTATCTAACGACGCCTATAACCACACAGTGTTTTTGTAGTAAATAAACTATATATAAATAAATATAAATAAATTAATTTGATTGATTCTTTTTCACTTATTTAATAACATTCACATTATATATAATATACGTGACTTAGTAGTTACTCTAATATCTAATATTTTATCTAAACCCCCTATATATTTACCTCCAATAACAGATCATAATGTTATTGCACTAGAAATATAAATTCATTCCAAACATAGGACTGTTAAAACAAGAACTATATATATATATTAAATCTATTGATTTTGAATTATTTTCAGATAATATTAAAACAAGTTTTGAGAATAAAATACCTAATAATAAAAACCTGTTTAAAATTAAATCTTGACATGTTGATCCAATTACGATAAATTATTTTAAAATTAGAAGTAATAAACCGTGGTTTAATAGTTATGCATCAGAAGCAAAAAGGGTCAACTAGAAAATGTTAAAGAATTTATTTAAAATATGCTTCTATCACTAATTATATATAAATAACTATAAAAAAAAAGTATTATAGAATGAGAAACTTTCATTTAATAAAAGAAATTTTTATAAAAATAATATATTCTCGGAATGGAAATAATGGAATGGAAATAATCGAAGAAATTTTACTCTATTACTAGAAAACTCCTAGGCAATGAATCACATTTAAATTATCCTCCTTTTTCTGATTAAAAATGATTTTCCTTATTTATTGAGCATTTTGATTCTAAAATTATTAACATTTGTAATATAATAAATAATATTTTTTTAAATGAGGATATTAGTACTCCTTCAAAATCCGTTCCTACAGCATCTTCTTCATTTGATACATTTATCCCTCCTTCAATTGTTGATATATATAATTATATAATTACATCTACTTCATCATCCTTTTTTGATCCACTTCCCCTTCATGTCCTTAAAAAAGTAGCTAATACTATTACTCTTCTATTCTCTACAATTATAATTGATTTACTAAATAACTATGAAATTCCGGAATTATTTTGAAATGTCCCATCATAAAAAGACCATGTTTATATTATAATAATGTTGGCAATGTTAGACCTATATCCATATTGTAAGTAAACTGTTTGTAAAAAAATATCTAAGCAATTCATTAATTATATTAATGTTAATAACCTTGTTGATGTATATCAAAGTGCATACAAGAGGGGACATAATACTAAAACTACGTTTCTCGCTATCATAAAAATGATATTTATTTCTCTTTAGATAAATATAGCCGTATTCAATTATTACAACTTGTCCTTTCATCTGATTTTGATACTATATTTCATGATAAACTTATCAATAGACTATTACTAATAATCATTACTGGAGATGCTTTAAAAATATGAATTCTACTTATCAAACATATAACCTATTCGGTTAAGATTCATAATTGTATTTCAGGTGAGAATATTTCATTATACGGAGTTCCACAGGGATCCACATTAGGTACTCTACTTTTTACTATTCATATTTCTACTTTGAAATATATAATAGAATAAACACCAACTGTGAAATATCATATATATGCTAATGACATTCAAATTTACTCTGAATCTAGTCATCATGATATATTAATGTTATGTGCTAATATTATTTGTAAATGGCTCTTCAATAAAAACTTAATTATAAATATTAGTACAACTATTCTCTTAAATATTTCTCTTTCTAATTTTGTTTTTCCTGATATTATATTTGATAATCTTTTAATTACTCCATAATCTAAAATTTAATTCCTTGGAATATTTGTTTCGTGTAATTTATCGCAGTCAGGTCATGTATCATATATATGTAAATCAGCTAATTATCATTTACATAATATAAATATCATTCATAAATAATTATCAATAAAATCAACTATTCGACTTATTGAAAGTGTTGTTCTATTTAGATTAGATTATGGGAATATTTTCTTAATTGGAGCTCCAATATATATATATATATATATATATATATATATATATATATATATATATATATATATATATTAAAAACATTAAACGAGTTATTCGTGGATGTATACAAATTATATTTTAATATCCCATATTCTAATAGATCTTCGATTAATTATTATTTACACAAATTAAAATGGTTAGGGGTATCTTCCCGGATTAATTACAGATTTGTATGTTTAATTAAAAAAGTATTTATATCTGGAGTACCTTCCTATTTATCAACGCTATTATCAGAGAAAAGAACTGGATACTCCAGGCGCTATGAAACTTGAAGTGGCTCGATGTCGATTACTAGTCATAAAGAGGTGTTTCAGGATGAATGCTGCTTCGATGTGGAACAAGCTACCTATGGTGATAAGAAGTGCTACGTATATTTCAAAATTACGCAAAAGACTGAAGAAAAATCTTTTAATATAATTTGTTTTTGTTAACATTATTTAATTACACTTTATAGAATTGTTTCTACTATTATTTAAGTGCATAAATAAACTATTATTATTGTTATTATTATTATTATTGATTGTTTGGCGTATACTTATAAGTGGTATTGAATTTAATTAACGAAAAATATGTATCTATTTATATAATATAATATATATAGGTATATATATTGTTTTTATATATTACATATAGTATACAGACTGTATAATACAGTGTATACTATACACTGCACATAATACTATGTATGTGTATAAACTAGTGTATAAACTAGTGTATAAACTATATATATATATATATATATTAATTATACATTTATATACATTTTATATACATTTATATACATTTTAATTCAATTAGAAATGTAGTTGTATATCCTAATTGGAGTCAAAATGTAAATATAATAGGCACTATGATATACCACTATGTACAATGTACAATGTACACGTAAAATTGTTATTATTTTATCTCGGTATTGGCTAAAACAATAGTTATAATAATAGATAATATCGTTGTTAGTTAACATAGATGATGCCTATGATAGCCTATGATATAGCATAGGTTATATATAGGTAGGTTATGGAAGTACAGGCAATATTGATAATATGATAGTACATTTAAATCAGTATATAATATTAGATATAATATATAATATATATATATATATATATATATATATATTATAGGAATTATATGACTTATTAGTCATAAGTTATGACCTATATTTATAAATTATTCAATGCTTTATACCTACATTTTAAATATTTTTAATATAAATTAATTCTGGTGATATTTCACTTATGAAATCTTACACTAGTGTGAACATAACATCTTACCAATTATGTAGATTAACTTATGTAATATAGTGATTTACCTATTTCCAATGTGTAGTGTAATGAATCGCCTATTAATTACCTAATTATGTGACTTTATATAATATCGACTTGGATTATATTATAAATATATGTAGGAGATCAACATCAAAATATAATATAGGTCAAATGTAAAATGTATAATATATGTCAGATATAATTTATAATATTGGCCATTTAAATAAACTGAATTATAATGCAGTTCAACCTAAGCAAATATATAAACAAATAACCTAATATATAAACTATATAGTTTATTAAAGAATGTATTTTAATTAATATAGATATGAGTTGTATTGAACAAATATAAACAGTATATAATGAATATATATATATATATATATATATATCAATAGGTTATTAATATATCATTATATAGTATATTTATACAATGTATTAATGACTATTGTTTTCATATAGAGTCATTCATGTGTTCTGTGATTAATATGGATTTGCAGATTGTTCTTATAAAAATATATTGTGTGGACGAATAATGAAACTACCTGTTTTTGGTTACAAATGATATATATATATATATATATTATTTTATATATATATATATAATATATATATTATATATAGTAAAGTATATATATATAGTATACATATATTATAGTATAATATATTATACTTAAAATAGACCAATGTCTGTATTATTTTGATTGTATATATATATATATATATATATATATATATATATATATAAAGTTCCATTAATTACAATATATATATATATATATATCTGATTTAACAGATAAATAAAGTAACATACGTGTATATTGTACTCGGGGAGAAGTAGATCTATCTATAGATCTAACAGAAAACATCTTATAATAAATAGGTGAGAGAGACTAGATTAGAAGATGTAAAAAGTATGCAATATATAAATGTTATGGATTTAATATGAAGCGTTTGTATTTAATCAATATACATATATATATATATATATATATATATATATATATTATAGATTCGTGGGTAGTCAATAATGTATTTATGCAATCAATTTTTAAATTGTGTGCAGTCAATTTTTCAATTGAGAGCAATAATAGTTTTATTATTCTAATTACATTTTAATTCTAATTAATTTTTATAAATTATTCCGTTGAAAATTTCAAGTTGAAACCAGGATATTTGGTATATATATATATATATATATATATAGTCAAATTATTTATGTATATTTTCTGCATAGCAGAATCCTTTTGATTATTATTATTTTTGTACTAGGCCTATTTTCCTGTAATTTTATAATTTATTTATAAAGTATTTTGATTCCATAAAGTAAGGACATTACAGTAGCAACATTTTGTTTCAAATAAGAGCTCGTGGGATATTTAAATGTTCACAATGATTAAATCAATGGAAAATCTTCTTGTAAGTAACGTTACACATTTAATAATGAAAGAGGTTTCGTCGTTGGAAACAGATGGACCATCTGAGATGGTACATATATATATATATATATATATACAGGACATAATAATAATTGTGGCAGATATTTCAAGATTATAGATTGGAGAAGTTCAGAGAGCCTATAATTCCTTTACTTATAATATGGTGTTGTGCACACAAGTCAAGTCTAGCATGGAAGGCAGTAAGCAATGAAATACCAGAAATTAAAAATATTCTGATGACATTATGTGGTAATTCATAATCTTTCGCTAAATCTGAGGTCAGATGCAGAGAATTAAAAAATATTGCAGAGTATAATAACAATATTTTTTGTTCATTTCCAAAAATATCTGAAATACAATGGAGTGAATTCACTCATCAACTAGTTGAAAGCATATCAAAACCATGGAATGTATTAATAATGTATTTTAATTCAACGACATGACATTTTCAACGTACCTATTCAATGAACATAATCTTCATCTATTATGATTTATGGCCGATGTAGGCCGATGTAGGCCTACTAATTAATTATCTAGATATCAAAAAAGATGCAAGCCGATTTGACTACGATATGTGATATTCATCAATAACTTAATAATATTTAGGTTTGTCATATTTATAATTTTAATATTGTAGAATACAATGCCCATGATATGCAGAGTAAAATAAATAATGTTACATAATATTTCATAATATTTTGTAAATTTAATAGATTATGTTGAATAAATTATTAACAACCGATTTAATTGGCGGAAATTGGTTACTAAGATAATGGAATAAATTGAAAAAACCAATGGTACTCATTACTTGAAAGGTATTGAGTGAAGAGAAAAAATTCTTATTTCAATTCCAAATGTATAGGTATCTTACTCCTATGTATCTTAAGATATATCTGCATTAAAAATAGAACTTATAAAAATGTTAGTAAATAATCTTAAGGAACGATTTACAACAAATTAAAATATATTTTCAAAACTTGAACATTTAATTAAATTAAAAGAAGAAGTAAACATAAAGCATGTACATACTTTGATAACTATTGATTTTAACCTATAGGTTAAATTAATCTTATAAGAGATTTATCCTTACAATATAATTATTTATTATTGTATTCGGAAATTAATATATTCAGAAAATATAATCTTCGTGAACTTATTATAAAGGTATGTATGAAATATACATAAAATATACCTAATATAAATTTTATTTTATTATTTTCTAGCCTGGAAGAAATGTCTTCATTATGTTGTATATATAGTAGAATGATTTGTGCTAAATCACACAGTGCCGATGTGGAAAGAATTATATCTGCAAATAATGTTCTTAAGTCTGTAGGAATACATAGAAATAGAATGAAAATAGAAACTGAGAATAATAAATTATGTATTCATTATAATATACCGGATCTTGATAAATGGAATCCAAGACATGAGGTATTAGCTTGGTTAGTTATTTAATTAAAAAGTTATTAATAATATTTTAGCCATTATTTAATGAAATTTCAGATTAACCTAAGATTTTTAGGATAAATAAACGAAATCATAGACAACACAATAGAACATGGTAAAACACATTTAAAGGGAATTTTTTCTGGTGCAGGAAAACATAAAGGAGAAGAAGAAAACGAAATTCCTTTTAGAATAATAAAATTATAAATATAGCACAATAAATAATAAACATAAACATTTCATCTTTAAAATATATTTTGTAGTCATACGTTTTTGCTGTAATTATCAGTATTCCAGCTTACATGCATATATATTACCTACCTATTCATTTATAATAATGATATACAACTATTAATTAAAACTATTAAAACTATTAAACAACTATTAAAACTATATAATATTAATTTATAAATAATTATTAATAATTATATATTTATGTGCAGTCAATATTATTCCCTAATGAGACCCCTGAAATAGCGAGTAAATATATTGTATACAATGTATCCAACATATATATGTCACATATCATCATATATAATACATATTAATATGTGTGTATTATTAATTATGATGACATAATACGAGTGAGAAGCCTACATACCGGTACACGTAAACTATTGTATATATTTGGTTCATTAATGGTGACAATATGTATTGTAACACATGACGTTATGGTGTTATAAAACATGATTTAATACGTGTAACAATAATTTACGATTACATATTTCACGAGTAGATATTTATATATTGCCTAATAAAATTATGCTCTCTGATACAAGCATCATATATGATATCGGTGTTGATTAATGCGAGGATTAGCTGTTCATTCGTGCGGTCGTACACTTGAGGTATACCTATAGGTCATGTCCTATAGGTAATGTCCTATAGGTAATATTCTAGTATTAATGATAGGCTATTAATGATATATTTAGATTTAGATTATATATATATACATACCTATATGTTATACTATAGTATGATCTACAATAATATAAGGATCTATACTATACTATACCGGTGTAGTATAGTGTATACACTATAAATGTACACTATACTATACATGGAACTATAGCTCCTAATATTATTGTAGATCCTATTATTATTGACTATATTCTGCTATTGTTGTAGATCCTAATCCGTATAAACAATGTCGATATACAAACATAACACCTATATGTGTTGCTCTATAGATCTGACCGCAGTATATATATATATATATATATATATATATATATATATATATAAGATAAGATAAGATAAGATAAATTGTATTATTGTAATTAGTTATAAGAAGAAAAAACAATAAACGGATAAATAAAATAGTCAAAAGAATTTCGAGGTATTTGACCTTAATAATGCCATATGCATAATATATTATATAACAATTGTATTTTTTAAAGATATTTAAACATTTTTTTTATAAATATAATAATATTAGTCATTCCATCTAACAAGTGATCACTATAAGTAATTATGAGAATCAGCAAATGAAGGAAGCTTCAGGGTTGCCCATATGGGTTGACCAGGCCCTGAGTGTACCAAACTATTTATTGTTAGCGTTTAAAACATGCATATATATCATCCCATATAACCACAGAACACACTTGAACGATGTATATATACAAAGTTAAATAAACAGAATATATAATCATAATAATACAAATAATAAAATAATAATAGCATATTACAAATAAGTTATCAGTATAGCTTTTATAATCCATTGAGATATATATATATATATATATATATATATATATATATATATATATACTATCATAATATCATAGTGTACGTAGAACCATAGTCACATATATGATTACTTTCTAATAGTCTAATAAAATATGATTTAACGAATTATAAATAAATTATTAATATTAGCCTAATTATTAATGATATTAATGATATATTCTGAATATATTTCAATTTACTAAACAATATTCCCCAGTAATAGTACCCAAACAATATCCACACGAGAATAATATTCAACATATAAATAAATAAATAATAAATAATAATTTATTTAGATACTTAAATATTAGTAGAAACAATTCCTAAAGTGTAATAAAATAATTTAAAAAAAATGTATTATAATAAAAGATGTTTCTTCAGTTTTTTCGGAAGATTGAAACTGACATAGCACTTCTTATCGCCAGAGGTAGCTTGTTCCACGTCGAAGTAGAAATTAGTAGAAAATAGTAGAAATTAGTAGAAATTAGTAGAAAATAGAAAAAGTTCCACATCCTAGTAGAAATACTGAAAGACCTTTTTGTGATTTGTAATCGACATCGACCCTCTTCAAGTTTCATGGGATATGGCCTCGAGTATCCAGTTCTTTTCTCTGATAGTATCGTTGATAAATAGGAAGGTACTCCAGAAATAATTACTAATTAAATATAAAAATCTGTAATTCTTGAAGATACCCCTAACCATTTTAATTTGTGTAAATAATAACTAGTCTAAAATATATTAGAATATGGAATATTAAATATAATGTGTATACATCTACGAATGACTCGTTTAATGTTTTTCAAATATATATTGTAGCTCCAAATAAGATAATATTCCTATTATATTATCTCGATAGAACTAAACTTTCAATTGGCGAAAGTTAGGCTAAGTTCAAAGGCTAAACTTTCCTAAGACGAATAGTTGATTTTATAGATACATATTTACTAATGATATTTATATTATGTAAATGATAATTAGCTGATTTACATATAGGATAGAACATTATATTTTAAAAACTAAAGAATTCTAAACATTATATATTAAATTTCTATATTTGTTATCAAATATTCATTAAGTTATAAGCATATATCTAGAGGTCATATAAGTCCCTAATACGGACGGCGTCCGACGGACGCCCTATAACTAATCAGCGCGCAGTGTATGAACTATTCTGATATTCATAAAAATCGCGTGCGTTATAATATATTAATATATTATAATATATTAATATATTAATACCACCAATAAAGCTAAATCTAAAAATTGTATTATTTAGATACTTAAATTATATTATTAATTAAAAAATAATAAAAATAAATAAATTATTAACTAATTAAATTAGAATAATTGTTCATAAAATTAATTATAAATAATGTAATTGTAATTTTTCTTATTGATTCATCACTAATATATAGTTTATCTAGTGGTATATAGGGTGTCCGACGGACACTGTCCGTATTATAACCCCCGTTAGGGAATTAAAAGATTAAATGAAATTTTAAAATCATAATAATATCTATAATCATATAATATTAATATATTGTAATTTTTGAATAAAAATAGTGAGTCATCAAATGTTAAGACTATTTATTGTTAAAGTGTCCGTATTAGGTTACTGTCCCCTATATATATTATATAATTAAATATTATTTGTATTATATAATTATTTATTAGTTTTATGTACATCATTAGTATTATGTTTATTATTAATTACATATAGTATTATTATATTTATTTATTATTAAAATATAATTATTAAGTAGGCTGTAATCAAGAGATCCTATCATTAATTTCTAAACTAAATTACTTTGAGAAGAAACAATATATGATGAGTCAGCAGACACACATAAATTCATCACTATTTTTCGAGGAAAATAACACAAACATTACTAACGATTACATAATAGTATTACTAATAATCCTTTAGTCAGAACACAACGGTATACAACTTGTATAATATAATAAGTAAATGACAATTTTCATTTATTTTCCTTAAGGAACTAGAATATATTTAATGTGATTGTATGAAATGAAATATTTGTAAATATTGTTAGCATATTCATAGTTTATTATGACTTCAAAAACAAATGGTGATTATAGGAGTCATTATAATGACCTATGTATGACCTAGATAATAAAAAAAAACAAATATTAAAAATAAATAGATCTATTTTTCGAAAACGAATACCAAAATAGAACGAATTGCAATGATTAAAAATAGACATACAGTTTACGTTTAAACAATGAAAGTGAAATTGTACAACGAATATCATATGGTAGTGAATTCCAGCTTTTCGGAGCTATAACCGAGAAATCTGATTCAACGTAAGCCAAATGTTTAGCGATGCACCAATTTCATGACGTGGAACTTCCGACCAGATATGTTATAACTCTGAATAATAATATATTAAGCTATATATTCAGCAAATCCATGGTGTATAGCTGTATGCGTAATACACAATAGCCTATGTTTACCAATATATCTAAAATTAAGCCAGCCTCAGGGGCGGATACAGGGGGGGGCTAGGGGGGCTCTAGCCCCCCCCCTCATGATTGTAAAATATATGATTTTAAAATAAATAATATGGTTAAATCAGCAAAACATTCAATATCAATTATAATTATAGGTAGGTTTATACATATTTTATTTTAAGTATATTCATTAATTTTAATCTAATTTAAAGATATTGGCACTATTTATAATGAATTAACAAGTAAAACACACGCAGAAGGGTATCTTCTGCTATATAAAATACTCGCACAACAATCCATCAAAGATTACGTTTATAAATCACATAAAGAAAATGGAAATACTCGTACATTTCAAATGAAGTGGTTACACACATATTATTGGTTATCCTACAGTGAATATTTAAATAGCGGATTTTATATACCATGTGTTTTTCATTTAAAAATTAATCACAATCAAGTTGGAAAATGTGTCACTTCGTCCATGATTAAGTTTAAAGATGCAATTGCAGATTTAAGAAAAGATGAATCAACTATTTACCACAATAACTCTTTGGAAGAAAATTCTCGTTGTATTGCAGTGATAGAAAATAAGAAGCATGCTTCTGCAATCAGCTATAATATAAGTCAATAATAACATATGTAAGACAATTTAATGCAACAGTGCAAAATTGAAATCAATATTAAGGGGGTATCCCACTATACCACCTATATAAGATTTTCCGGAAACTTAACTGATATATTGTAACTTTACAATTTTGTATATCAAGTTGTAATAGGATATCTCCTATAAAGTTATTATATTTCAGGCAAGTTGCCGGAAAGTAAGGGGGTTTCCCACTAAAATTGTAGTTAACTTGATATAAAATCATTTTAAAGTTAAAATATTTCCGGCAACTTGCCGGAAATACTTGTAGGATACCCCCTTTAGATATAATAATTCTTTATAGAATACACAATATTTCATTACATGGTCATAATGAGTATTCTACTGATCCACATTTTAATCTAGGAAATTTCAATGCACTTCTAAAACAATGTATAAACTCTGGACATGATATTTTAAAAGAACACTTTATTAATGTGTTATAAAAATGCTAAATACACCTCAAAAACAACACAGAATGAATTGATATTTGAATATGGTGAATATATTAAAGAAAAAATAATTATTCTTCAATTATAATTGATGATATAAAAAAAGCTAAATATTTTAGTGTACTAGCTGATGAAACCACATATGTATATAATACTGAACAAATGGCTTTTGAAATTAGATATTATAATGGTAAGTGTATCACTGAAAAGTTTAATTCTTTCATAGGATATGAAAATCTTAGTTGAGAAAGTAAAGCTAACTTGATTATGGATATACTAACTAAATCTGAATTACATATTGAAAATTTAAGAGGGTAAGGATACTATGGAGCAAGAAATATATCTGGAAAAATAAAAGGAGCGTCAACTATAAATCTGAATAAGAACACTAAAGCAACATATGTATACTGCAGGTAACATTTTTTAAATCTATCAATAGTAAATAAATGCAAAATGCCGTTAATTAAAAATATAATAGGCATATTATTAGAAATCTGCATATTTTTTTAATATTCTGCTAAGAGGCAAAGTTTATTAGATGAAAATATTACACAAATTTGTGTTGAATCTTCTAAAAAGAAATTAGTTAAAGTAAAACGAGATGGGTTGCCAGACATGATGCATTTGAATTACGTAATCCAAGAAGAATACAATTGATTAATATATTGTATTAATAGTTTTTATTCAATAACATATAAAATATTATTCTATTTAATTTATATATACAAACATATTATTCAATTGAATAGTATCATAGTTAATAGTATCATAGTATTATTTTAAAAATATACTTTTATTTGAATGTCAGCCCCCCCCTTTGAAAAATTCCTGTATCCGCCCCTGAGCCTAGTGATCGCATTAAAGCAGCTATATACCTAAACTATTGAGTATTAGATTAGTTTATATAATACGCATATAGCACGACGTTAAATACTTTCGATTAATTCATCATGTTAAAAGGTAAATTACAATATAATGAACGGTAATAGGTCTACTGAATAATAGGGAGTGAATTAAACATTTAGTCATGGCAAAGGTAAGCTTCCAACGAGATTTTCTAATAGTATATCGAAAATAGTTGAAAGTGCGTATCATGCTATTAATGTGTGGAGAGGTTATAGTGAACCCAAGTGTAGTTATAGATTGAGAAGTGGGAAGAGATATTAGAAAATGATGAGTGATTGATAGAGGATAACTGGGCCTAGAGAGTATATTAGAGAGTATATATATATATATATATATATATACCACAAATTATACTATCTAATGATAGTATGAGTATTAGTAATATTTAAGGAAATGAAATTACGAGAGAACCATTCAGCGAGGTCAGTAATACAATTAAACATTGGCATTTGAATCAGATCAGAATCATTAGAACTATGAAATGACGTATACATCTGTAGATCATCGGTATAAAGATGATAGTATATATTAGGATATTTTCGAAAAATTGATTTTATAGGAAGAATATAAATAATGATCAATATAGGGCCAAGAATAATTATTGTGGAACACCATGTATATACACCATATAACCAGGATATAACATCATGTATATTTAACACCTACATGGTGTATATACATGGTGTTCCACAAGAATTGTTATTGGCCCTATATTGTTCATTATTTATATTCTTCCTATAAAAACATATGTTAACATAAAGAGGAGACAACGAGGAGTTAATCTTCACCGAATATGTTCTAGATGAAACAAACAACATAAACCAGTAATTTCGATAACATCAAGACATCCTATAAACGATGTTATATGAGGTATTGATAAAATATGTTAAACATTAGCTTATACAATGACATATATACTTGAAAGAATGGGGAGATATGATACATTTTAAAATTGTTAATGGGCCAACGTAACACCCTGATTTTAAAAATAAAATATTATTTTTTTAAATATTTTGTATATAATAATCATAATATTTGATTATTTCTCTTTACAATGGTATATCGCACAGGGCATAAACGTACTTAAAAGTGACACAAATAAGCATTTATAAATACGAGCTGAAAAATAGTTCATATAAATATGATGATTTTTTCTAATCTCTAATTTTTAAAACGTGAATATCTCTGAATAAAAAAAAACTGTTACCATCTATGTTTGAACCACTTTTGATTATAGAAATACTTATTCAAATTACATGAAATTTTCACAGTATATTAATAGTATGTTACTCTTCAGATTTGACTTTATAAAACTAATACATTATTCAATGATATATAATATTTTTTATATTTTATTGACATTTCTTGCATATTTTTTTTTCTAGAAATAGCTATTATGTTAGTCCATTTTTAATATAATTTTAATAATCAAAATCTCACACTCGATAGTTATTTTTGTAGATAAATATTAGTTATATAATATATAAAAAAAAGTAGTTGATATTTTGAAGTATACATAAATTGAATCTATTTTTAGTATTACATGATTTTCCTATCTCCACCATGTTAAACTCAGGGTGTTGCAATGGCCCTTAACAATGTAAGTGATCAATACAAAATTGTATAACAACATTTATTAAATGATTTAAAAAAATAAATGTTTCCTATAGGATATATAGTATATATACTATTTATCCTATTCATTATGTATTATATTAAACCTGTTTAATATCTAAAATAACCTATAAAACAGTAATAGACTCATAATAGCATATTTAATAGCCTCAAATGTTTACATTGTGCTATTATGCTGCTATTATGTTGCTATTTAAAGTATGTTATGCTATTATTAATAGCAGCATAATAATAGCATAATAGACTTTAAATAGCAACATAACAGCAGCATAATAGCATGACAAATTAATAGCAGCATAATATACATTTAATGGCAACATAATAGCACAATGTAAACATTTGAAGCTATTAAATATGCTGTTATGCTGCTATTATGGGGCTATTACTGTTTGCTGGGAATGTTTAAGTTAGTATCATCGATATAAAGAAAGAAACTTTCTTTATATCGATGGTTAGTATACGTTTTAGTAAAAATAGCTCAAGTCTCCCTCACTCTATCTACCCTACCTATATGTAATTTCAACATTTAGTTTGCATGTAAGAAGAATATGATTTAGGCTGCCACACATTTTATATATATATAATATAAGTTATAATTTATAACCCGAGTTTAGAACTTGATATGATATTAAAATTAATAGTGTATATATATGATATCATATTATCAAAACCTATATCATAATGTATTATCATAGGTATTTAATATGTCTTATGTATATCCTTAATTTATTTTAATTAATATCTTATAGATTATAATGTTTGTATATATACATATACCCCATAGGTTTTGTATTTTAAGATTTATAAATTATATTAGTAATTATCATAGATTTATAGTTTACAATGTAAACTATAAATCTATGGTAATTATAGATCATAGAAATTCTCGAGTAAAAATAATTAAATTTAATATATTTATATTACATGTATCGCCACCTATACTGTACTTTTCCTATTGAGCGATAATTTAACTATTCGTTTATTTGTTTTGTTATATATTTTTTGATATAATCATCATTTTTTGGAATATATTGCATTTCGTTAGTAATCATGCGGACAGTAAAATAATGATAATAATTTTTATATATTAGTGAGTAAACTATATTGATTATTTATCTAATTTATAATTAAATCTTTGATATATTTCATTATTAAATTTAAATTTTTAAATTAATGCCGACGGAATTAATGTTGACGTATAAATTAATAAAATATTCATATCAAGATATATGTTATTTTATATAAATATATATTTACGAAATTCATTATTATTATATCTATATTTATATGTTAATATATAATTAGTAGATCTCATTAAGAATTATATATGTATTCAATACATATTTATATTTAATTTGTGTTTCTATTTGTCAAATAATATGAAATGACATAAATTTAAACTTAGAAATTAACGTTTAATTTGATTATTTTAAATGAGAAATAATGTGAAATAACATAAATTTAAACTTAGATATTAACGTATAAATTCGTTCTTATTTGTATGCAGAAATAAAAGTATAGGATTAACAGAACTTTAAGATCAACGATGTACGTCGATAGTTAAGTTCACTTGATTGCAGGGTTGTTGTTTTTTTTTGTGAGGAATATTGTTTTTTTTTATTTTTTATTTAAATAAGTGTTATTAATAAATTGTTATATTGAATGTTATTTGTAATACATACTTCTATAGATTATTGTTAGATATTTCGTATATATTATTATAATAATTCTATTAAAAAGTATTATAATATAATTTATACAAGGATTCAGTAAATTCTATCCAAGTTATATTTTTCTTTCGGCCAGGCTTGTTTGTTAAATGAATAAATTTATACAATACACATAATCTATACAATTATTAATAATATTGATAAGGTTGTTGATTTTTATTGTTTTTGTTTTGGTTTTGGTTTTTTTTAAAAACGATAAAAACCAATAACACTGCATTATATTATTTAAAATTATAAGGTATCCTTTATATAATATACATAATATATACTATTATTATTAATATTTATACTAATTTTAAATAATATAATATTGAAATTAATATATTTATCAATAATGTTATATACAATAATCAAAAATACCAAAAAAACCGAACAATCCTGTTTGATTTTATTCTATTTTAGCATATAAGGATTAACTGTACGATCGACGGATATCTGTACATATAATGCAATACAACCAAGTGAACTTAACAATCGACGGACATCGATTTCTATATTACAGAAAGTGACGGGTCAAAACTAACGCGCAGTCACTATCGAAATAGTTACAAAAAACAAACTCGTTAAGGTGGGAGTTGAATCATGAAATTTAATTTAAGTTGATCATAACAATCGAATTTAAATTAGATCATAAAATGTACATATTATAGAAAAGATATATACCCTTTATTGGATATATATATTCACTTCTGTTTATACGCCCGCCTCCCACCACCGAAGGACCGTTTTGACACTGATTCGTATATAATATAAGATTAATTTTAGGATCGACGGACATCGATGTCCGGTGAATTTGTCCGTTGATCGTAAAGTTCTGTTGATCCAAAGTATATGTTACCAACGTAAATACACACTGTATTCTATACGTTATGTAAACGTATTAACTCTTTTTTGAATACGATGTCACAATTATTTTTTAAATATTAAAATATTTACAAATATTTATTTCTGTTGTACTAATAATTTGTTATTTATTATTAGTAATCGAAGTGATTAGTTAATTTAATATATATATATATGAACAATATAAAATACATTTAATTTGAATAATCGTTGTCGCCAATACGCCTTATCTTATAGTATATAATACATATATTTACATATACATAGTAGTGAACAAACTCAATAAAGCATATTCAATGAACTAGGTGTGATACGTGTGTGTGTTCAGATAGGTGCCCTCATTCAAGTAAATATAGTTTAATATAGTATAAATATAGTAAATATATGTTATATATATATATATATATATATTTAAAATGTGAGTCATAAATGTGCGCTATATTCATTTATTAATTTAATATCCGATAAGGTAGCCAGTAATCTCATAAGACTTATTAAAATTAGTTTATTTTATAAGTATTGTACATAAATTTAATTGTTCATTTTTATTAATTAATTTAAAATTCTACTCTAGTCTTTATTTATATAAATGTATGTATATATTATATTTGAAATCAATATTTAATAATATAGAAATTATAAATATTAGAATAATAATTTAATAATTATGAAATAAACTTCATTTAATAAGTCAACCGAGATTACTTAAAAAGTTTTACCAAATTACTAAATAATTTATCCGAAATGAACTCATTCAAAATTATTTTTATTCTCTGATAATACAATATATATATAATAAATGCACACTTTTTATTTAGATTTACTTTACTAACTACCATACGTAAATATATAATATGCATAGCTTATATAAATATATATACTTCAATGAGCATGCCTTTATAACGACACACACATCGTGTCATTATTTTAAATATGTATTCCGGTTTTACACTTTATATACTATAATTTAAATAAATAATTTATTATCATTTAAAAATATGTGGTTATAGCCAAATCAGATTAAATTTTATATAACAAATTATATTTTTACATAAGGCTTTTTCAAGTGTAAAATATTTAATTAATTTATTTAGTATTGAATAACGATTAAAATTAACTTATAAATTGTTATATATATATATATATATATATATGAGTTAAATCAAATTTGGCCATGCAATTCTGTGCATATTAAAACAAGAAGTGTGGACAATTAAATATTTTGTATTAGCGTATTACAATTTTATATTTAATATTTGAATAGATTTTTCATTATATTTTATTGTATACCATTCAATAGTAACTTTGATAATTATCAATTATAATTAATTATACATAATGTATGGCAAATTAAAATTTATATATTTATATATTTATATATTTTATAATTGTGAACGATATATTCTTTATTATACTAAATGAGAAATACATAGGTTATACATTTATTAGAAATATATGTTATTATATATGTTTACTTGTAAATTACAAGTTGTAATACCTATAGTATATGAAAATAGTATGTATATGTATACAAACAGAACAGTACAATATTATTATAGTACATGTAACATAATAAATCCTATCAATACATCGTATAAATAATGAATTCAATACCAGTATATATAATTCAGATTACTAAACACTATTTCCGCTCGCCTCGTCTAAATGTATGAAGATGCTTCACACGATTCACGCATTACTTTTTAATTAGTGACACCAGTTTTTATATCGCTGATACATATCACATGAATTGTCAATGAATGAGTCGTAATATGTAATATATATGTCATGTCACATGACTCATGTGTAGTCAAGTTAGCTATGCATTTTACAATTATTCATGCAATAATCATAATATTAATATGTATTTTCAGTCATTATTAGCTATTTGATATGCTTTAAATAACGCACAAATTTACGGATAAATTTCAATAGTAATATTAAGATTTAACAAGATTTACTAGTAGTTATTAATGATCATATTTACAGGTGAATAGCTGTCATCTCTCATAGCCTATGAGTCATAGGATGTATATATGTTAAAAACATACATTTTATTGCGAGCAAATTAATCAGAAATATATCCTAATAGTAAACTTGGCCATTAAATCCTGTTTATAAAAGTTAATTATATTTATTATTTAAATCGTTACATATAATAGCTTATTTACGAGTATAAATAATAGCTAATAGCTAATCTACGCCATTTACAGAAGGTCTAGGCGCAATGTTTTTGTATAATCTGACCCTGCAGAAGGGTACAGGTATTACACACGCTATACACGGCAACTTCTCGGGTAACAAGCATCAAGAAATCTGCATATCCCGCGGAAAGGTTATTATTAAGGCGAACATTGTTTAATTATATTACTTTAATCTAATCTATTTAATTCATATTTATAAAATTGTATCTTTATACAAATAATTTAGTATTTTTATAAAAATATGAGAAATCGAACCATTTATAAGTTGATATAGTTTCATTAAATGAATTGTATTTTTGTCTATTTCTATTTTAAAATAACTTTTTTAGTATTTTTTAATTTTCTAAAAAAAAGTTATTTTAATTATCAAAATATTATATTTCTATTCTATACATAATGCAATTATTCAATATTTATTAACAACTTAACTATTTATTATTGGTTATAAATTAACTAATTTTATCCTAATCTAAAATATAATTCAATATGTATTCTAATATAATATTTATAATTAAATATAGAATATATTAGAATTTATTATATGGAATAAATTTGAAAACATTGAAAATTATATTTTCATTATAATTAATAATAATTTATTATTATATTTATCACATAATTACTAATTAGAGATAAAAGGAAGTTATTAAAAATTAGGTTCACATTTTTTTGATTAATTTGTAAAATATAATCTATGATACAATAAATTTGACTTCTAATATTATATCAATATAATATAATCATATTTTATATGATACCAATATTTAAATTCAAATTAGTGCATTAGTTCATAATGTATTTCCATTTTTTCCTACATCTAAACATTCCTTTCTCGTCGTACATTTAATTGATATGGCAATGATCTAATGTATATATTTATTAATTAATGATTATCGTATTAGGGTGCCTACTTTAGGAGTGTTTGTTAGACCTCATTAGTGCCGTAGTTTTTGTTATGAAAATAAAGATGAAAATAAAATTTACTATTCAGTATAATTTTATTAAAATATTGTTTCTACAATTATTGAAACATAAAATGAAACAGAAATCTAGTATCTCAATAACATAAAATAAGATATTTACTATTACAATTTTAAATAAATAATATATATATATATATATTTATATATATATATATATATATATAAAATTATATATTATGAGGTCAATTATAATTGTATTTTATCGAATATATATTAAACTATATTTATAAAATTTCACTGAATAATAAATAATTATATATATATCTAGTAATAATATTTAAATTCCTTTATGTATAATGTATATTCCAGGGTTCCATTATTTTCGGTAAAAACCTGTTTTTACCGGGCAAAATCGGTAATAACCGGTAAAAACCTATCTCTACCATGTTAATTTACGGTAAAAACCGGTAATAACCGGTAATTACCGGTAAAAACCTAGTACTCATAAAATATAATACCTTTAAAAAAAATGTATATTGAAATTTAAAGTAATATTGATTCATTTATATATAAATGTTATGGCTAATTAATCTAGCAGATTTATTTGAAAATTTGTCAACATTTGTCTGATTTATTATGCCATTTATAGTACATTTATTATTTTAAATCCAACTGGATTTTGAGGTCTGCCACCCTTATATTGTAAAATTAACAAGTTGATGTAATTGGATATATTTTATAAATGAAATAAAATCATACTGTGTTATATATTCATAAAATTACACAATGAAAATATTACTAAATAGTTATACAGTATTGTAAAAAATATTTGTAAAAACTATATTTAATTTCATATATATAAAAATAAATATTCTATTCAGTATTTATATATATATATATATATATATATATATATAATTAACAATATATATAGATATATTTAATATATTTAATTAAATATCATGGTATAAAATCAAATAATGAATATATTCAAATAATTTCTCAATGAAAATATTATTAGTTCTATTGTTTAATATATATATTATTTTTTACAATATTAAGTCCCTGTCACACCGAAAAAGTTGGCCGATTTGTCACCAATATCGTACGGATTTTTCTCTCTCTCTCTGTGCTACACCCCTATTGATATATCACCAATATATCATCGATATCGTGACAATATCACTATTCATCATTTCGAGATATCTCTAAATATTTAACTATTTATCGACGATTTCGTTACTGCGCATATCGGTGAAAAATCGCTCGCTTTATTTGGTGTGAATGGGCTTTCCTTTTACTAATGCAAAAATAAATATATTATTATATTCAATATTTTATATATATATATATATTGACTTATTTACTCATTTATTTCAATATCATATTATTTATTTTAAAAATGTTTTCTTTACATAGAAATTAATAAAGTTTTTTTTTTAATAAAAAAAATCTTATAATATTGATTTTAATGTAGTATTATTTAACTTTATAATTGTATATTATCTATTAAATATAAAATCTATAAATAATATATAATTGTAAATTATATAGACACTAGTAGGTTTAATATAATATAGATAATATTATATTTAATTATATAGACAACACTAGGTTTTTACCATGGTAAAAACCTGTTTTTACCGGACAGGTTATTACCGGTTATTACCATAGGCGGTAATAACCTATGGAACACTGGTATATTCACATGAATCACTAATCACGATACCAATGCGATCATCTCTTAAAGAGCGTAACCGTTATAATCACGCCCCACCGATAATTAAAGGTACTAGAAATCCTACGCCATGACGTCAACACTGGCAAAGTACATACACTTCTAACCTACGAAGTGTTCGGGGTGATCAGATCTCTGGCCCCCTTCCGTCTTACCGGTGGAAACAAGGGTTATTATCTATAGTTATTGCGCTGGCCCTAACGTACCAATCGAATGGTGATTATTACGAAATCATAATTTTTGCGATGTATCATTTATGAAATAAAAAATTAAATTAAACGTAATATGATTTACGATTTATTATTTTGCATATTATTGACAATCAGATTATATATAACATCAATTGATTTATTCAATATTTTAAATAATATGTATTAGTAGTAAATAAGTTATAATTATGAATATGAATATCTAAATGGATTGTGAAAAATAGTTTAAAACTGCAAAATTCTTGAACCATAGTAAATATAAAATTTCATTTTAATATATTAACTATATCGGTTTTATGCTTAAATTACTATTTTTCACAAGTATTATCAATAAATGTTTAACTTCATAAAATCTTTTAGACATGATAATTTTTAATAAGTTAATTGTAGTAAAGTTCACATATCTGCCACTAATTAAGTTAACACTTAGTAAAATGTAATAGATCTTTTAATTATAATCAATATTGATTTTCATATTTTACGTGATGTTTAATTTTAATATTTATTGAGAAAAATAAAAAATGTAGCATAATAACCACATTTGCGATTAATGCTATTTCTATAGATCAAATTCATAAGGTATTTGCGAATTTTCACACACGTGTGCACATGTTTCTAGCAAATGTTTGCGTGAAGTGTCACCCTACGATGGCTAATGATTACTGACCAATGACTCATTCTTAGATTACATCGTGGTAGGCTCGGACTCTGGTCGTATCGCAATCCTCGAGTTCAACCAGAGCTCGAACACCCTGAAGAAGGTTCACATGGAGACGTTCGGTAAGACCGGTTGCCGACGCCTCGTTCCCGGCCAGTACATGGCCGTTGACCCCAAAGGTCGCGCCGTCATGATAGGTCAGTTAAAGCAGCCACCACCGTCTCCGTTGATTACTCCTCGCGTATTACCTTATTAAACTCCCATCCTCTCTATAAACATTGAATCGATATCTCCTATACAACCTTCCTTCAATAGTTTTTAATTTATATAATTTATAAAACTTGCATCGATATCTCGTTATAAACTTGTTAACACATCGATACAATGACAATATTTGCGTAAATATTGCTCGCGAACACCTCGTCCGTCCGTCTGTCACATCCTAGTTAGCCTGCCGACCTCTTAACCCTGTCTAACCTCACACCCAGGCGCTATCGAGAAACAGAAGCTAGTGTACATCATGAACAGAGATTCACAGGCTCGTCTGACCATCTCGTCACCCCTCGAAGCGCACAAGTCCTCCACCCTAGTGTTCCACATTGTAGGGCTGGACGTCGGCTTTGAGAACCCCACGTTCGCTTGCCTCGAAATGGATTATGAGGTCTGTCAACAAACATCTCTCTCTCTCTCGTCTATTTAAGTATATAAATAGACTATATTAGTTGTTTATTGTAGTATTCTATGACCTGTTTAAAATTATATTTAAATATAGTATTATATATTAATACATTATTTATAATATTTTGTGAATTTTCAATTAATATATATAAAATCCTTAATTTAAATATATATATACCTATTTTATTTATTTTATATAATATTATATTATTATAGATATTGATAGTGATATCAATAGAATAAAAAAAAATTCATAATTATTTTATAATTTTGTAAAATATTAAAAATAGAATTTATATGCAATTTTATATTGGTAAAATGGTTGGTGATATGTTTAATATTAATTTATAAATATAATGTAAATGAATTCCGCACTATTATAATTGTAAAGTATAAATTGTATTATGATTTATTATGTATTATTAATATGTTTATATTTTTTATTATTTTATTACCATTTACAGTTTTTTGTGACTTTTTAAATTTAGTTTATTTTTTACTTATTATTATTGTAATAATACGGAATTTATTTACATACTTTTAATAGTGCTGCTTATTTTTATACCATAGACTGTAAATATAATTAAATTAAATAAACAAATTAAATGTTATTTAAAGAGGGAACATGATCAAATGATAAATTCCTAAATACCGGAAGCATCCGCAATTCCTTCGATATTTGTGTTTACATTCATAGTGCTAATTTATAAATTTTTTATAATATAAACTAAAAATTTTGAAATGTTATTAAATATCATTATTTGTAATGTTAATTTGTTAATGTATTATTATTTATTCACTTTTATGATTGATATAGTTATTATATCAAATGATCATGATACTAACCAATGAAATAGCTTTATTTTCATCTGCTGATGTATAATTCTATTTAAATTTTCTATAAAAATCTATAATAACAATTTAAATGCAACAGTGAACACATATTAAATATGGAATATATTCCATATATATATAATTGATCCATTGAATATTTTCTACATAAAATATATATACAACAATTGCATATATAAAACATATGTATAGTAATTCTATATTGGAATATTATCATGAAAATAAATAGGTGGCAGCATTGAATAGTAACATGTTATATACAACATAAGTGAACATTTTCTATTTTTTATTTATATATTTTCTTTAATTATATCTATTCATAAAATAATGTATATATTTTATGATACAAAATTAATATCACACAGTTGTTTGGATAAATGTGTATATCTCCCACATATTTATAGGTATGGCCCATTAGGCTCTTAACATAGGGAGGGCACTCCTGAAATAGTTACTAAGTTGACGAAGATAAATGTAGTGTTACATATTGTCACATTACATCATAATAACTTAAGTTATTCTCAATGATGAACAGTTTGAGGGGATAATTGATATTTAAAATATTTAAAAATAATTAATTGAAAAAAATGTAAATGAAAAATAAATATAATACTTATAATAGGGGTTTCACACCAACTCGAATGCAATTATTATCTATTATCTAATTATTAGAGGTTAAAGTTTAACTATATTATTTAAATCTCCCTAAAAGGGGTTTTACACACAATTATTAGAGTTAATAATTGCGTTCGAGTTGGTGTGAAATCCCTTTTATACAAATCTATTATCTACACATTCACACCTATAATGTGTACCCACCCCTAATATCACACACACCCACCCCTATTACCTACACACACACACACTCGCCTATATTGTGTACCCACCCCTAATATCACACACACACACTCACGCACCCCTATATTGTGTACCCACCCCTAATATCACACACACCCACCCCTATTACCTACACACACACACTCGCCTATATTGTGTACCCACCCCTAATATCACACACACCCACCCCTAATACCACACACGCACACTCACCCCTATATCGTGTGCACACCCCTAATATCACACACACTCACCCACCCCTAGGAAGCAGACAGTGACCACACAGGAGAAGCAGCCCTGAACACCAGACAGATGCTAACCTACTACGAGCTAGATCTAGGACTTAACCACGTCGTTAGGAAGTACTACGAATACCTCGATGAACCAGCTAACTTCCTTATCTCAGGTACACGCCTGTTTTCACAACAAACAGCCCGGTTGTTATAGACCGATACCACAATCGGGCAGTTTCGGTGTTAACGGCTATAATTACAGACCGATATCGGGCAGGTAGACGCGTGAATTTATATACACATTACCTATTATCAAATCTTAAATGTTTTACTTCCCCGATATCTAGTAAATGTTTTAAAATGAATAATTTGAAGTAGCAGATATCGGGCAGCTGTTGATGTAAAATTAACGTAAAAAATATTACTGAGATATATATTATTTAAGAATATATTTAAAATATTATTCAAATATTGATGTTTACAATTTATTATAATTATTTATTCGTAATCAACTTGATAACAGAAACATAAATTGGGTAACAGATAAAGAATGACTCATATATCTTAACTTGTAATACTAAATACGTAGAAAGTAGTCTAGTAACATCATATTTACTTAATTACTTGATTAAATCAAGTTATCTAGTTAAGATATATGAGTAATTCTTTATCGGTTACCCTAAACTACATCAATTATGATTCATAATTTATTAGTCATTATTTGTAATACTTTTTCAATATTATCAACTTGAAAATAATTTATTTTAAACATATTTGTAAAATCAGAAATTTAATATAATTTAATCAAGTAGAATAGTATACATTTCTAAAACTTTAGTTAATCCAAGCAATATTATTTAAATATATATATAATAAGTATATAGACAACATTGATATAACATTTATATTACAAATAATAATTAATACAAATATTTTTAATAAAAATAACGACAAATAAAAGATATTAAACAACATAATAATTATGAATACAATTAATGCATCCATCACACTCTCTCACACACACACACACACACACACACACACACAGTTCCCGGGGGTAATGAAGGTCCCAGTGGTGTGTTGATCTGCTCTGAGAACTACATAACCTACCGTAATTTTGGAGATCAGCCTGACATCAAGTGTCCTATACCTAGACGCAGGGTTTACCTCATGATCATTGTAACCTAGCTGACCCCTAACACTTATCAGCTGACCCCTACAACTATCTAGTCGAACCCTGACACTACCTTGTTGAACCTTATCATTACCTAGTTAAATTATATCATTATATAGTTGACCCCTAACTCTACCTATTTGAATACTACCATTATCTAGTCAAACCCTAATACTACCTTTTTGAACCCTAGCACTATATAATTGACCCATACTACTATATATTTGACCCCAATAACTACCTAGTTTACACCTATCACTAAATATATGACCCCTAACACTAATTGTAGAATGATCTCGATGACCCCGAGAGAAGTGTTATATTCGTGACCAGCGCCACGCACAAGACTAAGGTAAGCCCGGTTGCCCCTAACCCTTTCACCCCTACCCCCATACATCACCCCCATCACCCCTACTCTAGCAATTGTTCTTCTTCCTCGCACAAACTGAACAAGGAGACGTCTTCAAGATCACCATACAGACAGACGAGGATATGGTCTGTAGCGAGTATGTGCGCGCCTGTGTGTGTGTGCTTAGCTATATGAGTGTGAGCATCTGTGTGTGTACATGTGTATGCGCTACTGTGATAATATGCAATGTACAATACATAACATATGGTTAATAACAAAATGAATGGAGAATTTAATATTCATTTTCTTTTGTAATTTATTAATATTAAATAATGACTATTCTATATGACAATAAAGTTGTGTTTTATATTCCTCCTCATACAACAATATTGTTTATGTAGTCTGTATTGAATATGGTTTGTTTGTATTACTATTTATGAGGTCAACTTTAAAATACTCGTTTCTGCAGTTCACACACTAGTGTACATGATAAACTAATATGCATAATGAAAATGTAGTATATATTATCAGATATATATAAATTAGCTATTATTTTAAATTATATACATTTCAAATATTTAAAATTTGATCTCAGCAAGAGTACTCAAATCAAACGGGCGTCATATTCGATATTCTCCATTTTTGTAACATTATTATTTATTAATCATATATATAGAGAGTTTTTCATTATTTAAAAAATAATTTTATAAAAAATTTACCATTACTATTAAATTATATTATATCTACACATTGTATAATAATATATTTTATCAACTTTGTATTTTAATAAATTATCATATATGACAAATTTTATAAATTCGTTATAATTCCATTAAACATATTCATGATAAAAGTCATTTATGATATTTATTCATAGAATCTAGCATCACCTGCAACATTTCAGTCATCTATTATTGTCACATTCACATCAACTCAACATTTTATTTTAAATATCTTTACCATATATATATTACTAATAATTTAATAAATTATTAATTTATGCCATACAATAAATGATTAAATGATAACTTAATTAGTAAAGGTATAGCTTAAACTAGCAAAATCTTTGTTATCATTTACTTGAAATATTATCTTTAAGGTGTGTTATTACATCCTGGTTGTACGTAACGTATAATTCACAAATAACATTTTTTTAAATAATAAAATGTAAGGATAAGGAGATACACCTATATTTTGTACATGTAAAATATACAAAAAATGACTATTTTCAAAGAATAATCAGCCTATCATATGTTAATGTTGTTGTATCCGTAACCATATCGATCACTTCCTGTTTCATCAAACTCACACACTATTCTCTGTTATCAGGTTACGGAGATCAGATTGAAGTACTTTGACACTATTCCTGTGGCCACATCCCTATGTGTCCTGAAGACTGGATTTCTGTTTGTTGCCTGTGAATTTAGTAACCAGTTAGTACTACTACTACTACTACTACTACTACTACTACTACTACTACTACTACTACTACTACTACTACTACTACTACTACTACTACTACTACTACTACTACTACTACTACTACTACTACTACTACTACTACTAATACTACTACCACTACCCACACTACTACTACTACTACTACTACTACTACTACTACTACCACTACCCACACTACTACCACTACCCCCTACTACTACTACTACTACTACTACTACTACTACTACTACTACCACTACCCACACTACTACTACTACTACTACTACTACTACTACTACTACTACTACTACTACCACTACCCACACTACTACTACTACTACTACTACTACTACTACTACCCACACTACTACTACCCACACTACCCCTACTACAGTTACCTCTACCAAATCTCTCACCTGGGAGACGATGATGACGAGCCCGAGTATTCATCAGCCATGCCGCTGGAAGAGGGAGACACTTTCTTCTATCAGCCTCGCGGCCTCAAGAATCTAATGCAAGTCGACGAGCTCGAGTCCCTCTCCCCAATCATGAGTTGTAAGGTGTTTGTCTTTGCTACTATCACTTCACTATTGCTGACTTCACACTACAACATACCATCGGAAGCACCGATGTTCCTAATGTTCCTATAACTGCTACATTTAGAACACTAGATCGTAATGTACGATGACAAGTGTGAACATGTTTTCAGTACTATCGCGATATGTCATCTCTATTTCTGATCGGTTATCGGATATTTTAGAACATGTTCTAAAATATTCGTTCACCCGACATAAGTTCTGATAACTTTGACTAAGTTCTCATATTCTGTAGTGTGAAATCCGCTTTACAGTATTAATACATAATTGTAGTATACATAATACCTATCTCATCTAGTTAACACAATGATATATTACACTCGATAACAGATTGCTGATCTAGCCAATGAGGACACTCCACAGATATACGCTGTCTGTGGTAAAGGACCCAGATCTACCCTTAGAGTTTTGAGACACGGTCTAGAGGTTTCTTATTAATGATAATTAATATTTGTACTAAATTAATATGCTCATTGTAATAATAAATATATTAACATTATTTTAGGGTAATAATAATTTTAATTTTACGAATAATTTTGTTTTCGTAAATATGAATTATGATAATATTAAAGAAAATCATGAATAAATTATAATATTTTCACTAATATTATTATATTAATAAATGATAAATTGAAAAAAAAATTAAATAAATTTAGTATAGATATAAATTTTTATAAAAATTTCCTTTAATTTGTATTTGAATAATACCATCACCAGGTAACACTATCTCATTAGTAATATTCTCAAGGTCACTTATTCTAGCATAAACAAGGTCACCCGGTATATATTGTTCAATAACGTATTACATTGATTAGGTAAGCGAGATGGCTGTATCAGAATTGCCAGGTAATCCTAATGCTGTATGGACTGTGAAGAGAAACCTAGTCGGTAAGTATGTCCCATCGGTAGTGCTATTACATCATTAGAGTATTACATCATAGCAGTATTGCATCGTAGCAGTATCGCAACACACTCTAGAAATAGAAGTTGTATATAGGTACACTAAATAGCTATTAAATATCATTCATTTTTATTACACTTGAAATATATATTCTACCGATTAGTAATATATAATGTATAATTAAATTTTACAAATTATTTTAGTTTTTTTTACATAAATTATAAAATAATTAAATTTGGTGGTCCTTTTCTATTCATAAATTTTAAAATATTAACATCTTGAATTAATATATAATATATTTATAATAACGAATTTATGGTATGAATATATTAGATTTTTTTTAATTAGATAACACTAACCATGCTAATACTATTATATAAACGTAATTCTGTATATCACTTATTTCATATAATCATCTAAACCTATGCTTTAGTTAATATTCGCTATTTATTATTTATATTTTATATTTTATAAGGAAGGTTGGAAATAAAATAATAGAATTACCGAATCTATTTTCCATGCCGCTAACATTAGATATGCAATAATTTATAAAGAATGCATTGTGAACTAGCGATCTTGTGATCATTGGCCTCTTGTCTAGACGACAGGTAATGATTAACACCTTCCTCTACCCCCTCAGACACCTACGATTCCTACATCGTGGTCTCGTTCGTGAACGCCACCCTAGTGCTTAGCATCGGAGAAACAGTTGAGGAAGTCACAGACTCTGGATTCCTCGGAACCACGCCCACCCTGAACTGTGGTTCTATCGGAGATGATCTCGTACAGGTTAGCTACTGCGGTTCTAGTAGTGGTAGTAGCAGTAGTAGTAGTAGTAGTATCTCGATGTATTCCATCGGATTTCGTTAAATATAATTTTGTAAGTGTCATATTAATTTACTTGTGACAAAAATATATTATGAAAATCAACTATTTTTGTGTGAAATATATTAAAATTGAATCTCAATAGATTAATATTATCAATCATTGTATATATATTAGATTATTTCTATTAATACTTATACAGCATATACTATACAAAATACTCTAGAGTATGACTTATCTATATGACTTATCTATGAATAGATATGATTACATGTGACATTCACTACGAGGCTTGTTTCATAATCAAGCTACTGTTCCTCTCACTTACTATCGCTATATTTAACCTCACCCTTATCGCCCCCCGCCCCCCCAACAGATCTACCCGGATGGGATCCGTCACATCAGATCAGACAAGAGAGTCAACGAGTGGAAGTCACCGCACAATCGCTCCATCGTGAAGTGTGCCATCAATCAACGTCAGGTGGTCATCGCTTTGACCGGAGGCGAGATAGTCTACTTCGAAATGGACCCGGTTAGTGAAGAGAGAGAGAGAGAGAGAGAGCGCGAAAGAGAGAGAGAGAGATATTATTAAAGTACAACTATTATCTATATAATAATATTTATCAGAAGAATTTTATGGTAATCGAATTTATAGAATTTTAAATTTAATTAACTATATATAGTATATCAGTGATTCATGTGAGTGATGCCTGTATTCACTGTAATAGACTGGCCAACTGAACGAATACACCGAGAGAAAGGAGCTAGGCAGTAACATTCTGTGCATGGCGCTGGGACAGGTGTACCCTGGAGAACTGAGGTCTCACTTCTTAGCCGTAGGACTGGACGACGGTACCGTACGCATCATCTCTCTGGAACCTTCCGTTAGTACCCCGGTAGAGTTATACCCGCTACCATAGTGTTGGGTGCCTATCTTTTACATTATAAATTGTAACTGTGCGATGTATTGTAAACTGACCGACTCGAAGCCTGATGCTACCGTTGTACACACGCACTCGTGTTGTAAGTTCTAATAACTCTGAGAAGATAGATGTTACCTTCACCTGTACTTAGAGCTGTCGTAATCTTCATCATTTTGCGCATGCACTTTGTTATATGTACTAATAACTGTGAAAGCATAGATAGATATTAAGTTTAGCATAGTGAAATACAACGATACGATACAAAATGAAACTAAAAAATCATTTTTATCAAATTTATTTCACGATGCCTTACTACTTCGATTAATAAAATTACGTTGTCCTCGTATTTGTCCTTAAAGAGACGTCGGCTAAAACTTATTGCAGTCAAACCCAATATATACTGTAGTCTGTAAATTTATTCTAAATATTATAGTTAAAATAAATTATGAGTTTATCATATCCTATCGTTATAATATCTAATTTATAACGAAATTTAAATAAACTTTCTTAACTAGACTATTTTTTATTATTTTCTAGTTTTATTGAATTCGTAATAAAATATCGAAAAGTGTATATTAAATATATATGAATAACACCCCGTAAGATAAGGAAGGAATAATAGTAGTCAATGCGCGCATTATCGCCTTAAGTTGCACACCTCACACCACACCACCACCCTACCAGGATTGTCTCTCCCCTCTATCTATGCAAGCACTTCCCGCTCATCCCGAGTCTTTGTGCATCCTTGAAGTAGGCTCCGGAGCTACTACAGATGACTCCAAGAGGGCCACTTCTCTGGGGCTCTTCCTCAATATCGGGCTTCAGGTTCCCTCCCCCCCCCCCCCTTTTAACGCGAGCTATCTATTCTTAACGCGAACGATGCATATGTTATAAGTGATTTGATAAACTGTCAATCATTAAACTATATCAACTATAAACTACTATCAATTATAGAATATTTTATTATCATATTCATATAATTTATCATATTTACGCAAACTCAACATACTATATACATACTGAGGCGATGCATGGTAAAGCCATACAAATCTATTTCATGGATTCTCTATAACACAATACAAACTCTGTAACACACTACGACCCCGCTGACCTCTAGAATGGAGTACTACTACGTACAGTTCTGGACACGGTGACTGGAGATCTATCAGACACCCGTACCCGATATCTCGGCTCTAAACCCGTGAAGCTGTTCAGAGTGAATATACAGAAGAACGATGCGGTTAGTGCGTCCTGTCCTCTCGTCACCACTAGCCATTCATTATGCATTTATAATAATAATAATAATAATAATATAATTTATTGAATATAGAAAATAGATATTCAAAATGACATAAAACAGGAGATAAAACTAATAGTAAGAAAGAAAATAAAAGTATTAACATTATTGATTTACATATGCCATTGCTTAGCTCGTATATGCTAATGATATGCCAACAAGGCCTTGACAGATCTCAGCTTTTAGGAAAGGCTTTATCATTTATTATGATATGCGAAGCTCTACTAAATATTAATATAAAATAATGTATTAAATAAATATTTCTAAAATATTAATCCATATTAATTTAATAAATTTTCAATATCATTAATCTAAACTTATCTCAATTAAAATAGAAACTTAAGTATAACTTTAGTATAAACATATGTTTAAAATAATATAATTAAATAAATATTTCTAAAATATAATATATATATACAAATAATGTATCTAAATTAAATAAATACTTCTGAAATATAAATAATATATAAAATATAATATAGTTTGTCTAAAATAAAAATATCTCGAAATTAATATTACTTAAATATAAAATAATTTATTTAAATTAAATAAATAATACTAAAATATATATATAAAATGATATATCTAAATAAATAAATACGTTAAATATTTCTAAATATAAATATTAAATAATATATTTTAATTAAATAAATATTAAATAATTTATTAATATTAAATAATTTATTAATATAAAATAAATTATCTAAATTAGATAAATATTTCTAAAATATAAATTTAAATTATGTATAAAAATTAAATAAATATCTAAAATAATTATTTAAAATATAAATATAAAATTATTTATCAATATTTCAAATATAAAATAATGTATCTAAATTAAATAAATATTTCTAAAATATAAAAATATCCAAATTAAATAAATATTTCTAAATTAAATAAATATAAATATTAAATAAATATTCTAAAAATAAAAATATTAAATAAATATAAAATAATTTTTCAATATTGAATAAGTATTTCTAATATATAAAATAATTTATCTAAAATATAAATATAATATAATTTAACTAATTTAAATAAATATTTCTAAAATATAAAAATATCCAAATTAAATAAATATTTCTAAAAATATAAATATTAAAAAATATAAAATAATATAAATATAAATATAATATAATTTATCATAATTAAATGAATATTTCTAAAATATAAATATAAAATAATATATTTTAAATTATTAATCAAAATTAAATAAATATTTCTAATATCTCAAAAAATATATTTAAATTAAAATAAATATAAAAATATAAATAATAAAATTATTTTTCTAAATAAATATAAATTTAAATATAAAATTAATTATCTAAAATTAATAAAATAAATAAATATAAAATAGTTTATCAATATTAGATAGATATTTCTAAAATAAAAATAATGTATCTAAATTAAATAAATATTTCTAAAATACATATTATATTTTATATATATTTTATACAAATAATGTCAGTGTTCTGGAATGTAATGTAATGCATATCAATAGGCACATATCTATATAACATGCTAACACATCAACAGGTATTAGCTCTATCTTCGAGATCATGGTTGTGCTACGGCTACCAGAACCGCTTCCACTTGACCCCACTGTCCTACGATACTCTCGAGTTCGCCAGCAGTTTCGGAAGTGAACAGTGTCCCGAGGGAGTGGTAGCTATCGCTTCCAACACATTGAGGTCATGTTCTTCTCCATTGCGTATCAATAGATAGACAGATATGTATAGTTTATTGAGTGTTAAATACATAAACAATTACATGAAACAATAATTTAATAAAAAGTAATAAATGATAAAAAATAATCATGGTTATAATAGTATCACCTTAGTTGTATTCCTTAGGGTTTACTCGCCCCTTTCCGACTACACATAACATGCCATACCCTACTTTGTGAACTAAGATTCTGTATAAATATTCAAATATATAAGAATATTTAACGAATTAATTCCCCTAGGTTGTAATTAATATTCACATAACACAATAGAATCATATCTTTGGAGAAGTTGGGATCCACATTTAATCAGGTCGCCACCCCACTAAAGTACACACCCAGGAAGTTTGTGATCCACCCATCTACTAATTTCCTGATCATCATCGAAACTGACCAGAATACCTATACAGACGAGATGAAATTACTCAGAAAACAACAGATAGCTCAGGTAATATTTCCATATTATGTAATCTATCTATCATATGTAATCTTATGTAATTTATTATATATTGATTATATTATGCATTTTACTATTTAAATAATCTATCGCTGATTTTTTAACTATTTATTTTTATTTAAAGAAGTTATTCTTAATTTCAATTTCTCATTAAATCTTTATATTTCTTGTTCAAAAGTTCAGCATATATAAATAAGTTTAGTGATTATAAACCTTTTATTAATAAAGTTAATTTGAAGTGTATTTTTATAATTAAATCATTTATTTTTATTATATGTTAAATATTATAATTTTTTTAATTAAATTATCAATAGAAATTAAGGGCACTGATACAAATACAATTCTTAAATTTTTTATTTATTTATAAAATTGTTGAAATATTATCTTTAAAATAGAACAAATGACATGGTTACGTCAAATAAAATCGTTTAACAAAATTATATATATATATTGTACATGGTTTTATTTATATATTAGTTATATTCATAATAAATGTCATATTTATATTATACATGGTTTTATGTGTATATATATATATATATATATATATATATATATATATATATATATATATATATATCTTAAATATCTTATATAGTTATACTCATATGTCATATTTATAATATATATTCTACTTATCGATATATTTAGCATATATATTATGTTATATATAAATTCTATATAAGTCATATATTTTAAATAAATCAGTAACATTTAATTAACAACTTAAAAATCGATTTACACAAAATAATTATTTTTACCAAGTACGTTCACTATAAATCATATTCATATTGTATTATTTTATTCAAAATGTGTACTATATATTCATAATACATGTAACCTTATTATGTACTTTTTTTTATTTTAATAAGAAATAATTATTTTAAAATAATATTTTGTTAACTTTTTCCTTGTTTTACATATAGTCGATATCTATTATAATCATGGAAAAATTAAATTTGATAAACTACCTAATTTTCTATTTACAATGTATGTGTACAATGCCCTCTATGTATCTATGGAATATATGCCTACCTAACTATGGAATATATGCCTACCTAACTATGGAATATATGCCTACCTAACTATGGAATATATACCTACCTAGCTATATCTGATGACCTTGACACTGCATCCGTAACTCATTAACTCATTCTCTGTCTCCGTCCACACAGGAGATGGTAGAAGTAGCCGCAGACATCGAAGAGCAACAGATGGCCGCCGAGATGGCAGCTATGTTCCTCAAGGAAGATCTTCCTGACACCGTGTTCGGCTCTCCCAAGGCCGGCTGTAACATGTCAGCTTCCATCATTCGTCTCATGAACCCCATCAGTGGGAAAACTGTCTACGAAGTAGCCCTGGAACAGAACATCGCAGCTTATAGGTTATGTCCTTAGCAGCTTATAGGTTATATCTATATCAACTTATAGGTTATGTCCTTATCAGCTTATAGATTATTTCCTTCATTTTTTTACTTTATTTTTTTTTTTTTTTTCCCCCCATACGCCAATCACCACGTGATTTTTTAGTCAATAAAAAATTAAAAAAAAAAAAAAAAAAAAATGATTTCCTTCTCCATACTCTCTCTTTATTTCATCTTTCACTCTGTATAACATTACTCTTTCCTTCTGAAATTCACCAACACTCATTTATTTATTTCTAATTGTTATTATTTTAAATACCCTAAAATTAAATTTCCAACTTTTTATATATTTTAGATATTTCATTTCTCTTGAAATCGCATTTTGTATCAAAAGATTCATGTTCAACTTTAATCAAAAACCAACCCCATTTATTAAAATTTGACATTAATATTTAACTTCTCATGTACCAATAAACTACTATCACTCATGTCCTATTATCCTGTTGTCACCTACACCATTAGTATACCTCCGGTTCAATAACTTCTCCTTCATCATCTTTGTAGCATCGTGCTAACTAAGTTTGCATCGCGTTCCGTCGATGAGGAATTCCTCATTGTGGGCGTGGCTAAAGACATCACCATCTCGCAGCAGATGGCCAACGCTACGCCCCCTACTGGTGAGATCCTTACCTACAAGATCGTCAATAATCCCAAGACCGGTAACCCCGTCTTTGACTTCATGCATAAAACTGTGGTCGAACATCCAGTTAGATATATATATATATATTGCATTACCTAAATCTGATAATAATAATAATAATAATATATAATAATAATAATATATAAGATTATTTAAATTAGAAATAAAGCTATATATTGTGAGACATTCTCACCAGTTTATACCAGATAGTATCAGTTCTAGTGGCAGATACATTGTCATTAAATATATATTATTATTACTCTCCATTAATGAATTACATTTATATAAGTGATATTCACGTGTTCAGATATTTCATTTCTATAAACGTAATAATGCTAATTAATCATAATTCATATCTTGCACACTGTTAAGTCACAATCTTATGTATCACAATAGTCATAACGCGAACATTAAGTTGCCCCGTCTATGTTTCCCAGCTAAAACTCACTCGTAAATCCCCGATAGCATCGCCGTACATTTAACCTTCGTTGTTTAGGTATATGCTATGATAGCATTCCAAGGTCGTCTGTTGGTCGGGGTCGGCAAATTCCTCAGAGTTTACGACATGGGTAAGAAGAAGCTGCTCAGGAAATGTGAAAATAAAGTTACTATCACTATCACTATTCATTTAGAGCACAAACAAATAAACACATGATCACCTGCATATATATATATATCGCATACGCTTGACCTGAGCACTCAATGTAAAAAGATAGGATTTTTTGTTTTATTAAAAAGTCTATTAATCTAAAAATAATTAAGTTATTTTAATTCTGTAAACGGCATATTATAGTGTGGATTGTTATTTACATGAAATAAAGGATTATAAGATATAATTATATATTTTCGGAAATACAAGACATTTAGTAATAGTACAAAAAATATTTGTATTTATTTTTATTTGAAACTATATATGATATAATGAAAATAATTGAATAAGCCTCTATTTTTATAATATAGACATATAGTGATATATACTGAAAATGTAATCAAGTTACGAGCATTATTTTGAGAGAAATAGACTTTTTAAGATTTAAAATTGGGCTAAAATAATTATTCTGAGATAATCAGGTTTGAAAAAATGACATCTAAAATATTTATATACAAAAAAGGTGATGTTTAAATTTAAAAGAACTGTAAAAGTTTGATTTGTATGCTTTATTGATCGTTTTATGATGTAATATTTGGATATGTTATAGATAAATGTATACTTTATTACAAATATATATGTAATACTTTATCAACAACAACAAAAAAAATGATTTTGATTGATTTTTTCAGGTCAAGCGTATCCCCTTAAACTAAACCCTCCCTTATACTACAACTCACCACACCCATACATTAAACTAACCACTCCCCCCCCCCACCACGCTCGCAGTCGATCACCAACACAATCGTGACCTTGAACTCTATGAACAATCGTATCGTAGCCTGCGATATTCAGGAGAGCTTCCACTTCCTTCGCTACAGACGCAACGAGAACCAGCTGATCATCTTTGCCGATGACACCATACCCAGGTGGATAGTGTGCACTCTGATGCTAGACTATAACACAGTGGCCGGTGCTGATAAGTTTGGAAATATCGTAGTGGTTCGTAATCGAATTGTTGTACCTATTAGTAGCATTATCAGTAGTATTGTTTGTATTACATTGTCACGAGTATCGTCAGTATGTTATTGTCATTAGAAAATATTCTTAGTAATGGTATTTGTATTAGTATTGCATTTTATTTAGCATTATTAGTCTTGCATTTTCAGTAACATTGTCATCAGCACTACCGTAACTATAACCACCCCACCCTACACCCCGCCCCCCCCCCCCCCTCCGCTAGGTTCGTCTGCCCCAGGACACTAACGACGACGTAGATGAAGACCCTACCGGCACCAAGACCCTCTGGGACCGCGGTATGCTTAACGGGGCCTCTCAGAAGGCTGAAACCATCGTGAACTTCCATGTAGGTGAAGTGGTCACCTCTCTGCAGAGAAGCACCCTTATCGCTGGTGGGGCCGAGTCTCTCGTCTACACCACCATCTCCGGCTCAGTCGGGCTTCTGGTTCCCTTCACCTCACACGAGGTAAGCTGTGACGACGTGTGAATCCGCGTATATACGGGGCTCGATTATGTACCTAAATATCGGATGCTTCACATTATTCGTTTTAGATCTTTTACTATATCGGGCAAGTGATTTGAAACAAATTATAATAATTTTAAGCAGCTGATATACAAATATCTAGCTATACAAATCGGGCAGTATTTGTTGGTATGAATACTGCATCTTAATGCATAGAATATAGTATAGTGATAACAGCACTCTCTCGTTCAATGATATTATCCTACCGCGAAGTTTGTTTGTTCCTCGATATCTAATAGGTATTATGTATTTGCTTGTATCTCTTATTATTGCAAGTATCTCTTAGATTATCATTGCTACGTGCACTAATCAACCAATCAAAACGCCGTATCATAGCAACAACAACAACAACTACAATATATACACCGATAGTAACGTTACTACCAACAACACTAGGATCATGAGTTCTTCCAGCACCTAGAGATGCACATTCGTTCTGAGATGCCCCCTCTGTGTGGCCGTGATCACCTCAGCTACCGTTCCTACTACGCCCCCGTCAAGGTTAACTACTAGCGTTATGAAGGTCACAGAGGTCTAGAGTTCCTCGTGAAATGTTCCCCGATTAAGTGCTCCCACTACTTTATATTTAATCACAAAGAACAGATCATAAATATCTAAATATTCATAAATATCTAAATATTCATAAATATCTAAATATTCATAGAATATTCTAAATATTCATCTTAATTTAGTTATGCTTTGCGTTGCCTTCGGTAATGCATGAGTTACATTCTCTAGAATTAATGTTATTCTCACCGATTACCCAGAATGCAATCGACGGAGACCTCTGTGAGATGTTCAACTGTTTGGATGTAGACAAGCAGAAGTCTATAGCGGCTGAACTCGATCGTCTTCCGTTTGAAATCGCAAAGAAGCTAGAAGACACACGTACCAGATACGCTTTTTAGATTAATTATTATATTATATCCCCCCCACCCAACCCCTTTTTTAAATAAATTATTATTTTAAATAAATCCTATTTGTTATTTTATAAAATATAATTTTATTTTTTTAGATATATATATTTTACATCAATTTTACATACACAAATATAATATTGTAATTCATGTAACACCTAAGATTATATTTATTTAAATAATGAATAGATTTTCAAACCCCACACAATTAAGATATGCCCACTTTTTATCAAAGTCATGTGTGTATGCTTCTACACTTACTTTGTTAGATTTAACCTAGCAATGATCCTAGTTAGATATAATGTTTAAAAAGCTCTCCCTAGTCTCACTAATAACTATATATAGAAGTTATATTATATTTAGTAATATTCAAATAAATTATTTATTTAGAATCTATTAAATATGATGTTCATTAATATTAGTTTATGAAATTGATTGATTAAAATATAGATTTCTTATGTTCTACTTTTATATAATATGTTCTGATATAAATTTAACACCAGTAAATTGATATCTTAATAGTTACATATTATAGTTATATAATAACAAGAGTTCTCAGTAAACTGTGTACTTTTTCATAAACTATTTAATATGTATTATTTCTTCGTATGTTTACAAATATATATAATGATATCAATAAAACTTGCAATGGATCACCACCTAATGTATGCAGATTGTATTGTAAACCTAATATGTATTATACTTCTATAGACTATATGTACTCATGATTTGTTAATGCATGAGAAAGATACAGTATAATATAGAATTAGATTTATTTGAATAAGTATCATTTATATATATATATATTAGATACACAATTTAAATAAAGTTGTCATAAGTAAAGCTTTATTCACTTATGAATGTTGAAGTAGGAATAATAAAAGATATGATAAATTATTTTCTTTATTAACTAAATATTCAGAGTTAGTATGTATTATAATAGATAAGGAACTTATTGTAGTACCCCTATTATTCCAAGTAGAATTTATTGCTATAGCAACTGTATTATTTTAATACTTTTGATGCATTTGTATATGATAATGATATTTGGAACTTTTTATAACCTTATTATGAAATTAAACATGAGAAGTATGATTTTTTTTATTAATTTGGGCAAATATGTTTGCAGATATAAATTGTTTTAAAATTCAACAAACCTTATAAACTACTATGTTATGTTATGATTGCAATGTTATCTTATTATTTATCTTATCGTTTATATAGTATAAGAGATATTTTGTTATTATTGATATAGAAACTGAATTCACACTTACCATAGAGAATCTATATTAGATATATTATGTTTATGAATAAAATAATTATTTCAGAATAATTAATTATTCACATCCAATTAATTTGCCTTTAATTATTAGATAACAATTGTAGAAATTGTTTTCGTTTGTATTAACACCATTTTAATTAGGAGTATTAGTGCAACACTGATAGGGAGTTCAATTTATGACACTATTGGAGATCAATTTTAATTTCATATAATTTAGTTTTATGTCATATTGTAATAGTTTTTCGTTGTTTATATATTTGTGATAATTGATGTGTTGAGTGTATGTATATCCCTAATACCTAGCCATGGGTAATATGTGCACATATTAGTACGATGAATAATTAAGATTGTGTTAGATCATATACTTATCGATTAGACACCAACGTTATTATTAATTTCGTGGAGTTTTTAATCCCAGCCAGGAACTTAGATAGAAACTTTTTACTTATAACCAAATGGCTCTATAGATTATAATGCCCCTATTAAGTTGATATCATGTTAAGGAATACAGGTTTAACTAGAGACAGATTTGTTATTCCTTTCTCTATATTATTTGTATTATTATATCGAAAACAATTGTTTGTGCATTATTATTTATTATATCAGTCTTTTGAATGTGCACATTTAATCCCATATGGGGATATCTAAATATTTATTAGATTAAATTGTTCTTAACAATTGTTGATAATAGATTTTATTTCTATTGCTTAGATATTAATAGTATGATATTTTGTAATAATATTCTATAGCGCATGCAGTATACAATGTATACTGCATACTATACATACTAACTTATTTTTTACTTAAATAGCGTTACACGTCAATCACATATTAAATAATTTAAGAATTTACAAAATATATTGAAATCTAATTAATTTATAAAGTTGATAAAATAGTAAGAATAGGCATATATTTATTCACTTATGAAATAAGAGTGAAAAATTAATTTATTATAAATTGATATTAAGTTATATATTTATTCGTTACTATAGTAACCATACATATATGTATTAAATAGCCGTAATACAAGTTAATATTGACGGGACAATATATATATATGTGTATAATTTCTATATTTATTATTCGAAATACTACAATAACAAATGTAGACAACATAAATTAGTTACTATTACTAGTACGTTATCAAAGCTCAATCGATAATCATACTAGGGGCGCTGCAACAGGGGAGGCCGAGGGGATATGTCCCCCCCCCACTTTAAAATCTAGTGGGACCTCCATTTATTTTGATTGGTACATACAAGATCGTTCCAGCGCCTCTAGTAGTTACAAATAACAAAATCAGTTATAACTCTATGAATAAGTAAGCATCTGTTGGTTCTAATGACACACGGCTCTACTAGTGTAAGACAGTACAGCTTACCTCGACACATATCAATTATATACAAATCAATGGGTACCACATGAATTTATTAAATAAAAATGTGTATAATTTGTCAATATTAAAATATAAGTAGTCATATTATATATATATATATATATATATATATATATATATATATATATATATGCATATAGGTGTATGTGACATACATAATAATAAACGCTAATTAGCATACCGATAGGTCTTAGGGTACCCATAAAATAATGAGAGGTTGTCTCACTTTTCCCAGAATGCATCGGTCTCTCCGCTTCCCTCGACGGGTTCCTCAATCCCACCTAATGATTGCTTTCGATAGGTATTCCCCGATGGAGCCCCGCCATCCCCTCTTAAGACCCTTTTATCCGGCCCTCTTAGTATCTTACTACGGTATTGGGTTCCTCTGTAAACCCTGCTACAGGTCCCCGAGCCAACCGCCCCGTTCTTATGACCTCTCCCCCGTCATGGGTTCATAGTTCACAGTCATAGGCACGTAGGCGTTGGCCGTAACACCGCGCTGACCACCTCGGTCGAACATAGCGTCCGGCATCACGTGACACTCGAACATCTGACCACTCGGGTGTTGGTGGTGATGCGGGGACGGAATCCTAGCCCCCGCCGCCTGCCCCATCAGTAGGTGATGGTCGGCCGGATGGGGCGTCGAGGAGGAGGAGGAGGCTGAGGACGATGATGCTGCTGCGTGACTAGTGATGACGTAATGAGATGAGGAGGATGCCGGGGATGATAGCGGGAGGGAGATGCCGGGAGCTGAGGGCGCCACCGTAGTACTACTACTGCCGTAGAACTCCTCTTTACGAGTGGCGTTGCAAGCTCGACTCCTCGCCAACCGACGGCAGAAGTTACCCTTCCGGAAGTCGGTCAAACACGCAGGGTGTATACTCCAGTAATGTCCCTGTCGAATTGTGGGCGTGATAACGTAAGGTGGGGTAACGTAAGGTGGGGTAACGTAAGGTGGGGTAACGTAAGGTGGGGTAACGTAAGGTGGGGTAACGTAAGGTGGGGTAACGTAAGGTAGGGTAACGCAAGGTAACGTAAGGTGGGGTAACGTAAGGTGGGGTAACGTAAGGTGGGGTAACGTAAGGTGGGGTAACGTAAGGTGGGGTAACGTAAGGTGGGGTAACGTAAGGTGGGGTAACGTAAGGTGGGGTATCGTAAGGTAGGGTGGGTAACGTAAGGTGGGGTAACGTAAGGTGGGGTAACGTAAGGTAGGGTGGGTAACGTAAGGTGGGGTAACGTAAGGTGGGGTAAGGTAAGGTGGGGTAACGTAAGGTGGGGTAACGTAAGGTGGGGTAACGTAAGGTGGGGTAACGTAAGGTAGGGTGGGTAACGTAAGGTGGGGTAACGTAAGGTGGGGTAACGTAAGGTGGGGTAACGTAAGGTGGGGTAAGGTAAGGTGGGGTAACGTAAGGTGGGGTAACGTAAGGTGGGGTAACGTAAGGTGGGGTAACGTAAGGTGGGGTAACGTAAGGTGGGGTAACGTAAGGTGGGGTAACGTAAGGTAGGGTGGGTAACGTAAGGTAGGGTAACGTAAGGTGGGGTAACGTAAGGTGGGGTAAGGATATACCCGGTACTGACACGGCAATCCTCGGCTAACACTATTATTATCATAGATATTATTCATTATCTAATATATTGGATTATGTTTTATGGACCTATATTTATGTTTACAATTAGTTATTTAGATAGTTAAATTAAATTTAAATTGATTATGTTCTGGGGATGTTCTGGGGAAGTTAGTTTTTAAGGGTATATATATTCTATATATGTTAATATCTTCTATGTTAAATTTCAAATATCTCCTAATATATAGAACGTTAATGACCTTTAAAGGTATAATTAGAAGAACGTTTAAGTAAAGGGGTTACACGATTATATAGATGAATGAAGAGAGTGCAAAAGAAGAGAGTGGAAACGGTTAATATATAACTTATATACTATAGGGAACGTTTGCATTTATGTTTAGATCCGTATGAGTTTATATGAGTAAGTATGCTTACTCTAGTTGTCCTATACACCCTACGGGTTGTTATCTAGCATTGCATGTATATTCAGCGTAATTGGATTATATCTATAGCTATAGTTAGACCATATACATTATAACTAAGCAATTCTAATGTATAATGTATAATGTCCCAATTCTAATGTCTATATGCTAGACCTACACAAATTCTCGGACATCCAATTGATAGATAGCACATATTACAACGGTAAACTCTCTATAGTATAGAATCTAGTGCCTATACATAGCTATGCATTCTATAGTCTGTCCAACAATCCATGATATAATCACACCCCGAATCAATAATTGCGCGCGAATACTAAGTGTCCTAGCAATAGGGGCGTGTACTATCGATAGGGGCGTGTCCTACCTTTCCGTTTTCGGCGCGACCGCACTTGATGAAGCACTCGTTGAGTGACAGGTTGTGACGTATGGAGTTACGCCACGCCTTGTTGTTCGACTCGTTGGTTCGTCTGTAGTACGAGTAGCGAGCCCGGATGTAACCGTAGATATCTCCTAGCAGTAGCCTTCCTTCTGGTGACTCGAGGATAGCGTTCGAGATAATTGCGATGTACGAGAAAGGCGGCTTTATGTTGTGCCTGCATCGAGGTAGTCACGTGTTTAGTTAGGTATAGACTATACCTATGTATATAGTATACCTATATATATATATATATATATATTTATTTATATATAGTGTTGTAATTATTATTTTTATTTGTTGAATTATTTTCATCATATCCAAAAATCGATAAGGTTTTTACTTATAAATATGTGGTTCTCATTTTCCTTAGAAGTCGATCTAGTATTAAGGCATCCATATGTTAACATATAGGTATATACGTATACTTCTATCCTTTTCATATAAACATATATATATATATAAGATCACTTCTAAATATAGTTATCAGATCTATTGTATTGGTCAGGGACGGGGACGTACATTGTACGATGTACATTGAACGATGTACAATGTAGGTACGTACATGCACCCCACGGTAAGGGTATTCGCGTAAAAGTAAAAACCCACGGCGTCCGTGTATGTCCTACACTGTATGATGACTTCAGCTACACAATCAGTTATAATATGTAGTATCATGGTAAATACCAAGGTATCATGTTTCACACACACACACACACACACACACACATATATATATATATATATACAGTTCATACGGTTCCAGATGTATAAAGAATAATATAGAACCTAAACTATATGATTCGTGCAGAAGCTTTTAGTGTTGTTTAGCGGTGTGAACAACAGTTACCTGGGTTACCTATTACATAACATCGCATGATAATTAGCGCGATTAGTATAGTGTTATACACGTGGTGTGGCCAGTATGGTCAGTATGGCCAGTGTTTCGCCTGACCACATAGTCCTACTAACAATACGTCTACGTCGTAATTCATGTATTCACTATTACAAACATAATAGGACATGGATACCTGCTAAATACCCTACGCTAAATGCTATATATATATATATATATATATATATTATATACTATTAGCCTATAATTTAGAGGTATTACAATATAGTAAAGTAGGTATATATACTTTCTAAATAACATATATATATATATATATATATATATATATATATATATAGAATATATATATATATATATATATAGAATATATGTTATTTAGAAAGTATATATACCTACTTTACTATATTGTAATACCTATAAATTATAGGCTAATAGTAGGCTAATGGTAAGAATCATAAATAATAAAGTGCAAATACAAATTATAAAAAGTTGTAGGTGAATATTATTTTATTTTTATTTAATTTATAAAATATATAAAATGTATAACTTATAGGTATATTACATATAATTATAATCATGTTTTACATATTTTTTAATTCAATTACATTTTATTTATATTGATTAATATAATTCATTATTTTAAAATATGAATTTCTCATTGTAGTACTTTGTTCACTTATTAAAGGTTAAAGGTTAACGGAATTCTTCTCGTTTCCTAGATATCAATTCATGTAGAGTAGCGTATTGTTATGTGTGTGTAACCTTTCAAATATTAGTCAATATTACTAGTGTTATTACTTATTGAATATATAGGATTGCTAAGCTCTTCAATTAGATTTGGAAAATTCACTCTGAAATTTCTATTGGAGAGCTCATTTAAGATGATATTCCAGAATATTCTACCTCTTATATCTTGACACATTTATATTGTTAAGAATATAATTTATAGTCATTATTACACCCTAGTCATTATTTTATTTATTTAGGTATTATTAATGTATTATTATTAGCCTAGGGGAAAGTCCCCGATTACCGACCCCCTCCTAATACCGACCCCTCTCGTATCTCAGTATCTATAAGAGATATACAAAAATAATATATTCACGAACTGTTAGTAATTTAATGATAAATATGAATAATTATTTTGTTTTAAAAAATATTTAATCCTACAATTGTTATTTGATAAAATGTAATATTCTCTTTTTACTTTTTAAATATTTGAATAATAACTTTTTTTAAATCATTGTAAATACTTTATTATTTAAAAGAAAACTTAATACTGAGCATAATATTGTAGATCAATAAAATGTTTATAACTATTATAAAAATAATTTAATTTGAATAACTATAAACTAATATATCATAATTATAGCAACCCATATGATTTTCCTATTAACGACCCCATAAATTACCCTAATACCGACCCCATTTGATTTATAATATCCAATCAAAATAGATCCGTATTTTACTTTAAAATATGTCGTAAGTTGTTTGTGTATCATTGATATAGATGTAGGTTTCATGATTCAAGTTGATTATATATATACTGATTAAATATATTAATAAATAATATTAATAAATATATTAATAAATATATTAATAAATAAATATTAAATAATACTATACACTATTTTAATATAATTACTATCAAGTTTAAATTTAAATTTAATATTACTATTAAAACATAAATTTAATACAAAATAAATTGCGTTCATGTTATAATTAATTATATTTATGTATATCTCCTATTTTAGTGGATATTATAATACTACAATTATTTATACCACGATTATTGTAGGGGGTCGGTATTAGGTACATGTATCCGATTACCGACCCCCCTGTGTATTCTTGTACATATAATTATATCAACAATTTAAAATAGCCACATTATTCATTAACATAATATTACCTTAATTACAAAATTTCAAATAAATATATTTAATATTGAATAAGTTATTACAAATAATCATTTAGGGGTCGGTAATCGGAGACTTTCCCCTACTATTATATTATCATTATTTTAATTTGTAATAAATATCATTATTATTGTGCCATTATTAAAATACTTATTATTTAAAATATATATTTAAAAAAAATAACGAATCAAACATATTTGATTCGTTATTTTGTTCTCAAATCTTTAAATATCGGCAACTATCTTGATAATGGTTACCTAGGTTACTCTGTAACTATTTGTTATTGTTTATATATAAACTTGTATACACTTATTATAATATATATAGGTATATAATCCTGATGTAGGTGATACCGCCACTATTTTATAATAATAATAATAATAGTATCATATATTATTTAATCAAATCTATATTACAATTAGTAGAGATGTATATCTACACTATATAAGCATGCACGATGTACATTGTACAGAGTGACCCGTAGCGAGATGCAAGATAACTATAGGTACACGTGCACCGTACTTCGTAGAGGTTAACCTTCACCAGTAGGCGTAGGGATGACCTCTATTGATGACCTCTATTGATTGCCTGCAGCGGTATTACGTAATTAACTATACTAGGACATAGACTTAGGACATGAACTTCATACCCATGCATTCAGTACTATCAATGTTACTATCAATTATTTAGATGTTTATTTAAGTTCAATAATCTGTGGTTATTGTAAACGATGGTGTACGTTGGGCCACTTTAAATATTATTTGCGTAATTCATTGACGGAGTAGGCGATGCCGATAGATTTATGTAAACAATCTTCAAATACACACACGTGATTACACACGTGATATTGTTTATACTTAGACATCTAGTGATAACATCGTTTACAATCGTTCGGTACTCGTGTATCTAGCTATGGTCAGCATGCTACATCAGCTCATACTATACATCAATATTAGATTAGATATAGCCTATAAGTATAGGTACAGTTTATAAATATAGTTTAGTATAGTCATATTAGCCTATAGCGAATACTATTACATCATTATTATACGTTATCATGGTTAGCCTTGTTAACTTAACACATCAGTTAACTTTCGTAATTATGTCCTACGTCTTCCTATGTCCTATGTGTAACTAAAACTATCACAGATATTCTGACGCGTTAATGTCACAAACTTTTTGAAACACAGTTTTATAAAGTCATAGATAAACGTTCAGAAACACCGTTCTCTCTATATAGTGTAATGTTATTTCCATATAATTTGAATTCTGAGATTTTTACTTCAAAATATATACTTTTCAATATTAATGGTTGGTATTTAATTTCATATAACATTATTAGGTTTATATGGTATATCTGTAGGTTTATAGGGTATACCCAGGCATTATCCATACAATATAGAAAAATAACTTGTAGAAAATCCATGCTATATATATGTGACTTTCGTTATGGTTGTTGACCATCGTTCCATTATTGAAAGCTTATAACCAGGTAAGAGGTTTTCTATAAAGGTGAGTTACGTCATGAGTTTGGAATATTTCTTGGTTACGGTTTATTCAACTAGGGTTACGGGTTATTCAACTAAAGCCGATTAATGGGTTTTCTAGAATTCAGTCATGTGCTTACAATATAGGTATAATATACCTATAACATATAACTATTAACTTAATTGTCTAGGCTATATATATATATAATTATAATTATAATAATTATAATTACTATATAAAACCAATAACTATAAGTAGGTTAATAACTATACAGTTATGGTTATATAACCTATCATTAGTATACCCTTTTAACCATAATATATTTAAAAACCAGTAACCGAGATACATTCTTAACCAACAACTAACCCAATCAAACTATGTAAGATGATTACAATCCACAATTATATACATTGCAGAAAACCCAATCTACAGGATTTGTATATTTCAATGATGTATTAAAATCCATAACAAGATTCATATATATATATATATATCCTATATATAGGCTACATATATAGGCTTTATATAGCCTATGGATTATGATGTATGGTCTATAGTATAGACTCTATACATCATACTGTAGACATTTATTTACTACGTACTATATATGTATACATTATATAACATATATGTCTATAGTCTATATAATGTATACATTATAATTTATAATGTATATTCTATAGCCTATGTCCCATTGAAATGTAATACGATATATATAGGTCTATCATTCACCATAACATTGCCCACTAATATTCGCCCGTATAATATGTCCTTATCTTGTTATGTCCTTTTATGACATATATACATATATACATGATTAAATATCATAATAAAAATCGTATAACTATATAACAATTAAGTTTAAATATAGACTATCTGAACACGTGATATGAACTCGTGATATGAACACGTGATCTGAACATGTGTAACTCTCTCACTGTATTTTAGGATGTCATTATTGAAACAAAAGTATATATATATATATATATATATATAGGTTACCTACCTACATATATTTTTCATAAAATAAATTATTTTTTTCATAAATATCATATATTATTTTAATTTAATTAAATATTACTACTATAGTAGTATATATATATATCAGTATTATTCGATACAAGTATATGTTATTTATGATATGTATTCATTATATATATTTGTTATATTAACTTCCTATAGGATAATATTATAATAAATAAAAATCTATGATATTGCAAATGTGCATTCTGTGCACAGAATACGAAATACATGCATATCTGTAATATAATATCTTTATAGATATTATCATATATAACTATATAATGATTATCACTAAACACATTACACACCAACATATATATATGTGGGTTTTTTTAATGATCCAAACGTTAAATGGTCTGGACGGGGCTTGAACCCGCGTCCTACTGCTTCTGTGTATCTGACGCCTTAGCCACTGAGCCACACTGGTAGTTATATATATATATATATATATATATATATATGATAATAATCGATAATTGGTTACTGGGTTAATTATTTTTTATTTATATATTTAGTAAATGTTATTTACCTATTGATTTTAATTATAGGTGGTTTTATATTATTATTAAATATTAATTTATCTTATTTATTTTTTTATAAGTATTTTATTAATTTGTTCACATACAAAGGGCATCCCAAAGTATATCCCACGATCACATTCATTCACGATATTTGCATAGGAACTATTATAATTTATTATTATTAATCTTTTTTAACTTTTTTGTTGAAAATATACAGGTTGTTAAAATTATTAATATCATTATTTAACTTAAGTATTAATTAACTTAAAAATAAATTTATTTTTATATTTTTGAAGTATAATTTGTTTTCTCATATTAATATTAATAAATGTTATCCACAAAATAAAGCGCGCTATATACATATACCATTGATATTATTATTATTATTATTATTATTATTATTATTATTATTATTATTATTATTATTATTATTATTTTCATTATTATAATTAATAATTATTATTAGAGATTCGATTCAAATATATAATAATAATATAATAATAATAATATAATAATAATATAATTTATTAAATATAGAAAATAGATATATGACTTGGATTAATAGAGGGGAAAGTCTCTAATTACCGACCCATAAATGAGTATTTGTAATAACTTATTCAATATTCAATATATTTATATCTATCTAAAATATTCGTGATAGAAATAATGTTACTATTATAATATCCAATCAAAATAGCAGACATTGTTAGCTAGATTTAATAAATTGCAAAACGACAGCAAATTTATTCATTAATTTTATATTTTTATATAAACATATAAATTAACCGATATATAAATATAACTATAGTTATAGTATACTTATACTAAGAATTGTATAATTATATTAACGCTGATAAAATGATATACACACAAATTACGAACAATTTAAAAGTAAAAAATATCTATTTTATTAGATATTATAAATCACATTGGGTCGGTATTATGGTAATTTAGGCGGTCGGTAATAGTAATATAATATTGGTTGCTATAATTAAGATATCTTTGTTAATACTTATTAAATTTAAATTATGTTTATAATGTCTATAAATACTCTCGGTATTTCAGGAACCATAGATCCCACAACAAAATGTTTAACGAATAAAATATTCATAATTATATAAATAGTTTAAAAAAGTATAAACCTTCTCAATAATAAAAATGTATCGATACAAAATATAACACTATATTATTAAAAAATAAAGTATTTTAAACATTATATATATATAATTTCTATATTTTTTATCAAATATTCATAAAGTTATAAGTATATATCTAGAGGTCATATACGTCCCTAATACGGACACTCTAGATGTCTTAAAACCAATCAGCGCGAAACGTATACGTATATTAACTCTTCTGATTTTCATAAAAATAGAGGGCGTTATAATATTAATACCACCAATAAAGCTAAATATAAAATGTTTATTATTTAGATACTTAAATTGTATTATTAATTATAAAAAAAAATAATAAATTATTAACTAATTAAATTAGAATACATTATTCATAACATTAATTATAAATAATGTAATTGTAATTATAATGTCTGATTGATTCATCAATAATATATCGTTTATCTAGTGGTATATAGTGTATCCGTATTATAACACAGGGAGTCCGTATTCGGTCACCCCCGTTATCTATGGAATTAAAAGATTAAATAAAATTTTAAAATCACAATAAAATCTACAATCATATAATATTAATATATTGTAATTTTTAAATAAAACTAATGAGTCATAAAATGTTAAGTCGATTTATTATTAAAGTATTTGTATTAGCGAATACACAAATACACGTAACCTAGGTTACTTTATCCTATATATATACTTTTTTGATATCTCTTATAGTTAATAATATATGATAGGGGTTGGTATTTAGAGGGGTCTGTAATTGGAGACTATCCCGTGTATATATATATATATACATATATAGACTTAGATACTTTACTATTAAATAATTACAATACATAAGTGTATACACTTATATATATATATTTACATATATGAAATTGTAAAAATACAATGTGTCCGATACATTACCGTTGTGTTATAGCAAATTTAATTATATAAATAAATGTGTAAATATGCATTTTAATAAATTAATTCATTGTTGAATATTCTAAAATTATATATTGTCACTGAAATGAGAAATGCTACGCTTAATTTATATAATTTAAAATTATAAATTAACATCGTATACGCTAGGAAATATATTTCCGCGATTTCCCTCAAATTTGTGGTCTCAAGACTTTAATTTACCGCGAGATACTACCACACGTGTACGTTCAATATGAGATGTTTTAATTACATGTTTTAGATTTAATTTCTTATTCTCCCCTATCTTGCTGTCTCGCGAATACAATTTAATAAGCCACGTCCGCCATATTAGCTGCCAATGCACGACTGTACTTAGCGCAGTAACACCCGTCCGGTCAGTCGCTTATAGGGCACGATACACACCCGTATACGTATTCATGTATTAGGTACAATCAATAAATCTTAATATTATTAATATTATAAATATTGTTATTTTTTTTTAATATATATATGTGTGTGTAAATAATATTTATCAGATATATAAATATATATATATATATATATACACAAATGATGTCGGATGTTTTTGTTACGGAAATTCTACGAAAACGATATATACTAGTAACAATCCGCTACGGTATATAGTTACTATAGTAGGTTACTATAGTACGGCGAAACCTGTTAGGACTGTGTGCGGCGATATCCATTGTGTTACGGTTGCGGCGACTAGTAAAGTACGAATGAGGAGCGGCGACGCTAGCGACAGTAGCGACAGCGGACAATCGATGATGTAACCACGGCTATGACGTAACATCGCGGCGAGATACGGCGGCCAGAGTGGCGGCAGCACAGGGGTATCGAATGAGTGTTACAAACTTTCGACCGCGGCTCACGGCAAATGGCGCTAATTTTCGTGTCGCCACCGTCATTACCACGTGCTGACCAGTGTCCGCAGCGAGCTGACCACACCGCCTAGTGGCCACCACCACCGACCACAGTGTAGTGTCTTACGTAAGGTGTGATTCGCAACTCGCAATTAACGATCGGCGGCCGCGTGATGTTCTAGAACATGCGCCGTAGATCTCGCGTGTTTCGGTATTCTCGCGTCAGTAGTGCTGCTGCTGCTGCTGCTGCTGCTGCATTAAGTAAGGGCTGCACCGTAACTTTAGACGCCGCGCTAGTTCTGTGAATAATACACTTGTTTATAATAAATACACCTCGCTATTTATACATAAGTAAATAATATATTATATAAATATAATAATAATATATATATATATATATATATATATATATATATATATATATATATATATATATATATATATATATTATTATAGTATAAGTAGTATCAAAAGTATAATTATATATATATATATACAAAATATAATAAGATATATAATATTATATATATATATATATATATATATATATATATATATATATATATATATATATATATATGTGTATAGTATATTTTAGTACATAGTTTTATACTATATACTATATAGTATATATTTTATAGGTCAACTAACAAAAGATAATGTCACATTTGAAACAATACAAGTCCACATGCTGATAATTAACACATAATTAGTTGCCATTGTTAGGCCCACCCACCCATAGCTTTATACGCTAGTCCACCCCCTAGACAATGATGAACTCAACTTATATAAAAGTATTATATAAGTATATATATACTCTATATCACATATTATTGTTGTCCGTGTTATATTCAATGTATAAAATTATTAAATTGTTATCGTATCACTATTATATAATAGTTTTATAAGATATATATATTATTATTATTTTCTTCCCGCACGAGCGAAGGGGTATACATGACCCTATTGTAGTACTTAATAAAGCTTATATCATCATCATTATATATATATATATATAATGAAATATATATGCATTATTTATAATTATTTAGTAGTAATATTATACTAATTTATATATTCAATTATCAATTTTTTATATTACAAAAATAAATATTAAATATTGTAAAGTTATAGTGTATATAGATATATATACATATAGATAGATCAACAGTTTATTAAATTACTGGTTATATATATAAAGAAAGTTATAATTATACATAAACATATAATTATATAACATATATAAACAAAATATATAAATGTGATAACAGTAAGACAAAACGACACGATACAAAAAAAACAAGAAGTATAATAAAAATAAAACATTAGATTATACGAGCCGTTGAAGCAATATATAGTATCCTATAGGATTATATATATATATATTACTATATATAGTGCAAGTTGTCAAACAGGATAGGTAACAAAACCGAAGGTCTCGGGTTGGCAAGGTCCATATGGGATGGATCAATTCCCAAGGGTGGATGAGTCCCTAGTATGTAATTTGGTTGACGTCTCCTGGCGTTAAGCTACCGTAAACTGATCACAGCAATCATAATATATACTTCTAGAGGGGGTATGAACCCCTACGACCTACTGCGTCATACACTTTGGATTAACCCCATATCATTACGAATCCTTAAAATCCGTTAAGGATGCATTCACTAGCGATAATGATTCCAATAAGTATTCCTAATATTACCGATATAGTTATTCCAACGTATATATATACGACAAATAAAATATTGTATACATCAACATCCATATATGGATGCGATATAGATTTGATGCTATTGGTATATCGTTTATACATACCTATATATTCTATACGCATGGCATATGGTGTACGATATTCGCATAATATGTATATGTGTATAGTTGACACGGTATAGCTCGGCATGTCGTTTAGCAATTGATTGCAATTATAAATCTATACATTTTATTTTAAAAAGTATGGCATTTCATTAACTATATATAGTTGGGAACATTTTGGTGAAGTGTTATTTACCTAGAGGGAATACTTTACACTATAGTGGGAGCTTCAATTCACCGAATATACCTCCCACTATATACTGGGGGTATTCATCGTTCATTGAACGTATTGGGGTTGGATTTATTATCATACAGGGAGTGCTTGAGTAATACGACTCTATTCAGATCTATATTTGCAACTGTACCTATGTACTGTACTGAAATAGTCGAATGGTTTTAATTGAAATCAATTTCTTTTCAAATCTCTAAAACCGCAACTATTATATTGTCTAGGATTAGTGTTCCTACACCTATCTCCCCTATATGTTAATACCTATCTCCCCTATATGTTTACTCTCCATTGATATTTCCCCATCGATCACTAGGTGGATAGAGACCACAACTCATACTCTTGTATTACTTTTGAGTCATATGTTATGCAAATAGCTAAATAGCGGTAAGTATCCTATTTAGTAAGTTTATTACGAGTGTTTCTAATATCGTAGGTAATATCATAGGTAATATCGTAGGTAATATCGTAGGTAATATCATAGGTAATATCGTAGGTAATATCGTAGGTAATATCGTAGGTAATATCGTAGGTAATATCGTAGTTAATATCATAGGTAATATCGTCGGTAATATCGTATTTAATATCGTAGGTAATATCGTAGGTAATATCGTAGTTAATATCGTAGGTAATATCGTAGTTAATATCATAGGTAATATCGTCGGTAATATCGTATTTAATATCGTAGGTAATATCGTAGGTAATATCGTCGGTAATATCGTATTTAATATCGTAGGTAATATCGTAGGTAATATCGTAGTTAATATCGTAGGTAATATCGTAGGTAATATCGTAGTTAATATCATAGGTAATATCGTCGGTAATATCATAGGTAATATCGTAGGTAATATCGTAGGTAATATCGTAATTAATATCATAGGTAATATCGTAGTTAATATCGTAGGTAATATCGTAGGTAATATCGTAGGTAATATCGTAGTTAATATCGTAGGTAATATCGTAGGTAATATCGTCGGTAATATCGTATTTAATATCGTAGGTAATATCGTAGGTAATATCGTAGTTAATATCGTAGTTAATATCGTAGGTAATATCGTAGTTAATATCATAGGTAATATCGTCGGTAATATCATAGGTAATATCGTAGGTAATATCGTAGGTAATATCGTAGTTAATATCATAGGTAATATCGTAGTTAATATCGTAGGTAATATCGTAGGTAATATCGTAGGTAATATCGTAGGTAATATCGTAGGTAATATCGTAGTTAATATCGTAGGTAATATCGTAGTTAATATCATAGGTAATATCGTAGTTAATATCGTAGTTAATATCGTAGGTAATATCGTAGGTAATATCGTAGGTAATATCGTTAGTAATATTGTAAAGATAGCAGTTTATAGTGAGAACGGTGTAAACTATTTGCGTATACTAAAGCGTATATCTATAGAGAGGTCAACACATGAATCGAAAGTTGTGAGCGATAGGGAAATTACAATTATCTTGTATAATTAAGTATTATAATTTTCCTACTTCTATTTAGTATACTTCGTTACTGTTGATCAATACATACTACAGTATATATATATATATATATATATATATATATATATATATATATATATATATATGGAGGAGAGAAGAGAGGAAAAAGGAAAAGGTGAAATAGAAAAATATAACAAATTAAATGCAGAATTTCAAAAAAAAAAGCAAGGTATGATAAGGAGATAAATTTAATAGAGATCATTGATACTTTCCTCGAAACTAGATATGAAGATGAACCTCATATACTAGAGACAGAGGTAAAGGACGCTATCAAGCATATATCAAATCGGAAATCATCTGGATGTGATACCTATAAAGCTTCTGAAAGCAGGTGGAGATGCATCTATAAAAATACTGTTAATTTTTTTCAATAACATATGGAGGACTAAGGAATGGCCAAGAGATTGGAAGAAATCTGTTTATCTCCCGATATACAAGAAAGGAGATAAGAAAGAATGTGGGAACTATCGAACTATTGCTCTGATCTCTCATGCTAGCAAGTTATTCATTCGAATTATTCAGAAAAGATTAGAACATTTCCTTATCCCAGAACTACCTATTGAACAAGCTGGTTTTAGAAAAGGAAGAGGAAAAAGAGATCATATAGCTAATTTGCGGTGGATGATGGAAACAGCCAAAGAACATAACAGGAATGTGTATATGTGTTTTATCGACTATAAAAAGGCCTTCAACTGCGTAGATCATGAGAGACTATGGGTGATACTCCAAGAAATGGGAGTTCCAGTTCACCTAATAGTCCTACTGATAAAGCACTATACGAAACAAGAAGCCACTATACAAACAGAATTCGGTGAAACTGATACTATAAACATAGGGAAAGGGGTAAGACAAGGATGTATTTTATCCCCCTTATTGTTTAACATATATGCAGAAAATATAATGAGAGAGGCATTATAAGATTGGGATGGGAGAATCAGTATTGGAGGTAGAAGGATTACTAACCTGAGATATGCTGACGACACAACACTGATCGCTGAAACTAAAAACGATATAATAGTAATTATGGAAAGAGTAAAGTTGGCTAGTGAAAAGGTAGGTCATTATCTAAATGTAGGAAAAACTAAACTAATGATGATTGAAGAGCAAGGAGAAATGGTAGTAGACGGCAAACATAATGAAGTAGTATCACCATTTATTTTCCTGGGATCTCTAATAACCAAGGATGGATTCTATGAGAAGGAAATACGCAGAAGGTTAGCGTTGGGTAGATCTGCAATGGGGGTACTAACGAAAATCTGGAAAGATAGAGGAATTACACTCAGAACAAAGATTAGGCTTGTAAAATATTTAGTTTTCCCTATAGTCTTATACGGAGCAAAATCTTGGATAATGAGAAAGCTTGAGAGAAACATGATCGATGCTTTTGAGTTGTGGTGTTGGAGGCGTCTGCTAAGAGTAACATGGACCGACAGAAAGACAAATGTATGGGTTATTGATAATATAAAACCAGAATGGACGCTTGAGTCAAGTATAGTCAAGGCATTATTATGTTACTTTCGCCATGTTATAAGAGCTGGCGGTATGGAATATGAAGTGGTGGTAAGAAGAATGGGGGGTTATATAAGCAGAGGGAGACCACGGCAAAGATGGCTGGATAGCATAAAAATTCTATGGAACTATCTTCATCATGATTAGAGCCTCAAGATGTAGGAGGAGTTGGAGAGCTGCTGTCATCGATGTCGCCAGGGGTCGGATATCACTCGACGGCACAGGTTAACAGGTTTAAAGTATATACTGTATATATTAACCCTTTTAATTGAATGCACATACTTGAAATTATTCATCGCTGACTTGTGTGAATTATCTTCACAAGTGCACTCTAAGCTTGTTATATATCATATCTGATGCATTATCTCGGTATGCTTTATATACCACTCATCTGCATTATATACAAGGCTATTAAACTAGCTGTACCAGAATATCTCGTAAAATCATGTATATCTTCGTACATTCCGATTACCTACCTATATTTTTAAGAGCAAAATTCACCATTTATTGATATTTTTTGTATACTTATATTTAAGGAAACGTGTGATTTTATTAATTATATAAATTTATCTCATATTTAAAAAAAATGTAAAGTACTAAACGACAAGTCTAGTATTGTGTTCAATATAGTATAGTACCTTATAAGGTGCGGATATAGGAATTGTAGTAGTAGTAGTAGTAGTAGTAGTAGTAGTAGTAGTAGTAGTAGTAGTAGTAGTAGTAGTAGTAGTAGTAGTAGTAATAGTAGTAGTAGTAGTAGTAGTAGTAGTAGTAGTAGTAGTAGTAGTAGCAGCAGTAGTAGTAGTAGTAGTAGTAGTAGTAGTAGTAGTAGTAGTAGTAGTAGTAGTAGTAGTAGTAGTAGTAGTAGTAGTAGTAGTAGTAGTAGTAGTAGTAGTAGTAGTAGTAGTAGTATTAGTAGTAGTAGTAGTAGTAGTAGTAGTAGTAGTAGTAGTAGTAGTAGTAGTAGTAGTAGTAGTAGTAGTAGTAGTAGTAGTAGTAGTAGTAGTAGTAGTAGTAGTAGTAGTAGTAGTAGTAGTAGTAGTAGTAGTAGTAGTAGTAGTAGTAGTAGTAGTAGTAGTAGTAGTAGTAGTAGTAGTAGTAGTAGTAGTAGTAGTAGTAGTAGTAGTAGTAGTAGTAGTAGTAGTAGTAGTAGTAGTAGTAGTAGTAGTAGTAGTAGTAGTAGTAGTAGTAGTAGTAGTAGTAGTAGTAGTAGTAGTAGTAGTAGTAGTAGTAGTAGTAGTAGTAGTAGTAGTAGTAGTAGTAGTAGTAGTAGTAGTAGTAGTAGTAGTAGTAGTAGTAGTAGTAGTAGTAGTAGTAGTAGTAGTAGTAGTAGTAGTAGTAGTAGTAGTAGTAGTAGTAGTAGTAGTAGTAGTAGTAGTAGTAGTAGTAGTAGTAGTAGTAGTAGTAGTAGTAGTAGTAGTAGTAGTAGTAGTAGTAGTAGTAGTAGTAGTAGTAGTAGTAGTAGTAGTAGTAGTAGTAGTAGTAGTAGTAGTAGTAGTAGTAGTAGTAGTAGTAGTAGTAGTAGTAGTAGTAGTAGTAGTAGTAGTAGTAGTAGTAGTAGTAGTAGTAGTAGTAGTAGTAGTAGTAGTAGTAGTAGTAGTAGTAGTAGTAGTAGTAGTAGTAGTAGTAGTAGTAGTAGTAGTAGTAGTAGTAGTAGTAGTATTGTAGTATTAGTATATAATAATAATAATAAACACGATAATTTGGTAAGTATATTTATTGAATAAACATTTACCTAAGTTTCGCTTGACACTTAGCGCACAATATCGCCATTTCGTTACGGTAACATTATCGATGTCGACATCAACGCGAGTTACCCTAAACCATGCTGTACAAGTATCATATTAGCTCGACCTATTCCGCAAATTAAGACCTGCGTTTAAGACATTTCTTAAACGCAACTTTGTTCTTTTGTACACGTCTATTAGATGACTTGTTTCGAGATTTTGAAGATTTTCTTGCTTTATTTGGCTTCCTGATAACTGAACGTCTTTTAGACACCACTCTCTTCTTTTGTACACATCTAATAGATGACCGGCTTCGAGATTTTAAGATTTTCTAGCTTTCTTTGGCTTCCTGATAACTGAACGTCGTTTAGACGCCACTCTCTTCTTCTGTACACATCTGATAGTTGACCTGCTTCGAGATTTTGAGGATTTTCTTGCTTTCGTTGGCTTCCGTATAACTGGTATAACTGATCGTCTTTTAGACGCCACTCTCTTCTTCTGTACACGTCTAATAGATGACTTGTTTCGAGATTTTGAAGATTTTCTTGCTTTATTTGGCTTCCTGATAACTGAACGTCTTTTAGACGCCATTCTCTTCTTTTGTACACATCTAATAGATGACCGGCTTCGAGATTTTGAAGATTTTCTAGCTTTCTTTGGCTTCCTGATAACTGAACGTCTTTTAGACGCCACTCTCTTCTTCTGTACACATCTGATAGATGACCTGCTTCGAGATTTTGAGGATTTTCTTGCTTTCGTTGGCTTCCGTATAACTGAACGTCTTTTAGACGCCACTCTCTTCTTCTGTACACATCTAATAGATGACATGCTTCGAGATTTTGAGGATTTTCTTGCTTTCGTTGGCTTCCGTATAACTGAACGTCTTTTAGATGCCACTCTCTTCTTCTGTACACATTTAATAGATGACCTGCTTCGAGATTTTGAGGATTTTCTTGCTTTCATTGGTTTCCTGCTTACTGATCGTCTTTTATGTGCTACTCTCTTCTTTTGTACATATCCGGCCTTTCTCGACACCGATCTACTCTTCTTAGCCATTCTAAATCTCATCGTAGCCTTCTTGATAATACGTTTACACTTTGAGGAAACGGCCGTTTTTTTAACTGAGGCCCTCTTGCATATGTTCTTATTCATTGTACCACGTGACTTCAACATTGGTACTTTTGACGTTTTCTTGCATCTTCTGTTTACGTTATTTACCATCTTGTTGTATAGAATCGGGTTGGTTGTTTGTATTTATGATTGGTATTAATATTTCAATTGCGATATCGATGCTTTAAAGTAATTAGGCAATCAATTAAGTGATTTTATTTATTAGCAATTTTAATATTCTATATATTTTAATTACACAAAAACTAAAAAAAAAATTAAAATGCGAGAAAATTATTGGTTATTTATTAACAATTTCGATTAAATTGTAATCTTAAAAAGTAAATATACTACTACTACTACTACTACTACTACTACTACTACTACTACTACTACTACTACTACTACTACTACTACTACTACTACTACTACTACTACTACTACTACTACTACTACTACTACTACTACTACTACTACTACTACTACTACTACTACTACTACTACTACTACTACTACTACTACTACTACTACTACTACTACTACTACTACTACTACTACTACTACTACTACTACTACTACTACTACTACTACTACTACTACTACTACTACTACTACTACTACTACTACTACTACTACTACTACTACTACTACTACTACTACTACTACTACTACTACTACTACTACTACTACTACTACTACTACTACTACTACTACTACTACTACTACTACTACTACTACTACTACTACTACTACTACTACTACTACTACTACTACTACTACTACTACTACTACTACTACTACTACTACTACTACTACTACTACTACCACTACTACTACTACTACTACTACTACTACTACTACTACTACTACTACTACTACTACTATTACTACTACAACTACTACAACTACTACTACTACTACTACTACTACTACTACTACTACTACTACTACTACTACTACTACTACTACTACTACTACTACTACTACTACTACTACTACTACTACTACTACTACTACTACTACTACTACTACTACTACTACTACTACTACTACTACTACTACTACTACTACTACTACTACTACTACTACTACTACTACTACTACTACTACTACTACTACTACTACTACTACTACTACTACTACTACTACTACTACTACTACTACTACTACTACTACTACTACTCCGAACCGAGACTCTTAGTTTTTGATGCCGAGACTTTTATTTTCGGTAAAAAAACGAGCCCGAGCCGAGATGATACTCTAACAAAACATAATCGAGCCGAAATGATGCTATTTTAAATGATGCATTTAATAAGCATGAGTTAATAGTAATGTATTCTATATAGTCTGGTACTGCATCGACGGTTTAGGTAACCCATTATGAGACTTAAATGATGCTTTTGACATTGAAACTGCATCGATGTTTTAGGTATTGATACTGAGACTACATCGATGCTTTAGGTATCTGAGACTGAGATTGCATTGATGTTTTGGGTAACTGAGACTGAGACTGCATCATGCTTTATATTTTAGCATCATTTACATCACTAGTTTATACATAGTTTCAGAAGTGCATTAACATTTCCTAGATTAGAATGTGGATCAGTAGAATACTCATTATAACCAGGTAATGAAATATTTTGTTTTTTACAAAGAATGATTATATCTAATATTTATTACAATTTTGCTCTGTTGCATTTAATTTGCTTAGATATTGAATTGTTGACTTGCATTATAGCAGATTGATTCTTATATTCCATCTCTGCAATGAAATTAGAATTTTCTTCCAAATAATTCTTGTTCTAAATAGTAGATTCATGTTTTTTTAAATCAGCAATCGCATCTTTAAACTTAATCAATGGCAAAGTGATACATTTTCCAACTTGATTGTGATTAATTTTTAAATGAAAAACACATGATATACACAATCCGCCATTTAAAGATTCACTGTAGGATAACTAATAATATGTGTGTAACTATTGATTTGAAATGTACGAGTATTTACATTTTCTTTATGAGGTTTAAAAACGTGATCGTTGATGGATTGTTGTGCGAGTATTTTCTTTAGCAGAAGATACATTTCTTCATGTGTTTTACTTGATAATTCATTATAAATAGTACCAATATCTTTAAATTAGGTTACAATTAATGAATGTACTTTAAATAAAATATGTATAAGCCTACCTATAATTGATATTGAAGGTTTTGCTGATTTAACCACATCATCTATTTTACAATCATGAGGGGGGGGATAGAGCCCCCTTAGCCCCCCCCCTGTATCCGCCCCTGATAGTCGCACAATAAATACATTATAAATATATTAGCAAGTTAACTTAATTAACGATGGTATATAATATATACTATTGATGGTATGTATATATAACTTTCGGTGTGGCTAGTTGGCTTATACGTCAGACACACAATCAATGGGCATAGGTTCAAGCCTCATCCGGACCAATAAAATAGGTCTTAAATATTTGATCTTATCGTTAATATTTAGAAGTGATTTTATATAATTGTGTATACAATAAATATCGGCTCTCGTTAAAACCATGGATGCATAATATGAGAGCGGCTTCGAAGCGACATTAGAGCCATATGGTTATAAGTGAAAACTTCATCTAAGTTCCTGGTTTTGATGAAAGACTCTACCAAAATAAAACAATACAAAACATGTTTTCAAGTTATATATATATATTTTAATACTATATATATATATATATATATATATTAAGTTATAAATGATTACAAGTAATTTATAATGTATCTATGGTATATGGGAATTTAATGAAGACATTTAAACGATGGAGATGCATATTAACGACTTGGTCATCTTAATAACAATGCATTGTTTCGTGAAATATACATCATATGTTAGCATCATTGATTCTATAAATAGAATAATAATACAATTGTTTACAATAATATATACAATTTTATTTTTTCCGTTTATTTAGTAGTAACATAATTTAATAAATATTAACAAATAACAAATAAATTGTAAATAAACAATATTAATAAACGTTAAATAATCGCATAATTTAAAGATGTGTTACCATGTGGAGACTTCGTAAATGGTTAATATAACAATATGAATCTATATTATTATGCGTATACCAGCACACTCATGCATGTACACTGTACGCGGTACACACGAATACACGAATACACTATCATCATATGTAGTCGACATATGTAATATATTCTATTGTATATATATATATACCTGTGTACATATATTTTCACATTATCATATAGGTATATAACATTTAATATTTAACTATTCTATATAGCTTACAACTTTCCACGTCTAAATACATTATCTATATATATATATATATATATATATATATATATATATATAATACAATTTATATACAGATTTTGAATAAAACAATTTGTTATAATTATTAATTATGATATATTAAACACGTCTGATACCTACAAAAATGTATGATATTTATTCTAAATATAGTTATAATAATTGTTAAAGTGGGAATAACCCATTTTCCATATTTATATAGATATATACCTAGCATAATTATACAGCTGTGCCTATTTCTGAAGACTAACTATTATAGGAAAGCGAGTGTATATATATATATTTATATATATATATATATATATATATATATATGTCAAAGTTATATTACTCATGCATAATATTCGTATTATTCCTACACTTTATTATCTTTAAAATTATTTTTGTTTCTGTAAATTATTAGTAAGGGAAACTACCATAATTGCGTGGTTTTGTTCAAGGGATATAATAAGTCAACTACATTTGAATATCATATAATATTGCATATTATATACTATTGAATATTTTTAATAATGTTGTATATAATTATATACATAACATTTAATTTTATAAGATAGCTATTTTTTTATAAATAAAATAAAATATTATATTAGAATATTTGTTTATAAAAAGATTAAAAAAGAGCATTTATCAGTAAATTTCCAAACTACGTGATTTTTCCAAGAACCTCCGATATATGGCGATATATTATTTATTAAACTCTCTATTATAAAATGTAATGTATAATTAATTAACAAAAACAAAACTACATTATTCAATATTAAGATATAATAAATATAATTAAATTATTTTGTAATCAGGTAATCTATAATCTATATGAGAAGAACACGTATTACAATCTACCACTTTATAAATCAATAAATAATGCAAAAGTTATTTATTATTGATTGATAATTTATTTATGAAAATATTTAATTGAAAGTGTAAAGTATACATATTTAACGATACGTTATAGAAATATACAAAGAATATTAATAAATTAACAAAATTAAAGAAACTAAAACGTGTTACAGTAATCATAACAATTATCGAAAATAGAAATAAAATACATTGTTTTAATAAAGGGCATCGAAATATTCAATTTCTATGTTAAATTTTCTTGAATTATTCTTAACTCTGTAACCTGTAATAGTAATAAATTATTAATTATATAGTTTAATATTTAAAAGTTATATTTTAAATATAATACAAATAGAACATGTTAAAATCAAATAAACTAATACTAATATTAAACAAACAAATAATGTAATACTTATCACGTTTGAAATATGTAAAATAGTACATTATTAATGTTATATTATAGTAGATTAACAATATATATAAAAACCAATATTATTGATTTATTCAAATTAAATATATCTTACTATTTTGTAATTATCTATAATTTTATATGTATATTTGTCTGGAGGTTCAGTAGATATTGAAATATAACAATCTGTGTTAGGATTAAGTTTGTTGATGGTTTTACACTTTTTATTAATATTTAACGTTGCCACTCTATAGAGTATATATATATACTTATTGGATGTATTGAGATTTAGGTTAATTAGCTCTGGTTTAGTTTACTTGAAATGACAATAATGATCATACTTATTAAAAACAAATCTATTTGTTATAGTTAAGTATGAGATGAATGTGTTCAGCGTATATACTTAGGTAGGTAGTTATTTGTAAATAATTACATTAGTTGTTAAAGTGGGAATCAACAATTTCTGAAGAGTAACTATTATAGAAAACTAGTGTATGTATACATAGTATGTATTACGTACCAATAGGTGCGTGTATTACCTAGATGTATAGGTGTGTGTGTGTATTGCATTATGTAGGTGTATATATACACATATGAATATATGCTCGTACATTGTATTGAACGCCATACATGTGTATTTGTTTTGTTGACATAGTATGTCCTTTTTAATTATTTTTATAATATTAATGTATATAAATTTGTATTCACACATATGTAATAACTAACCTTCAACTTTAACGTATTTATCCCAAATATTTAGGTAAGAAATGAACATCGGTTGGGGTTCAATTGAACTGGATTCTTATTTAATTCCTGATTAATGTCCTGCGAAGTTCACTTGTACATGATTCCTATTTAGTTATTTGGTAATGTTATTCGAAGTATCAATTAAACATATCGTCTGCCTCAATATTTATATAATTATCTGAAGTAAGTTATCGTATTGGTAGGTCACGGAGTTCAGCATGCGTACATCACTAGAACATTTACCGCAATCCAACTATATATAGTTGCTATAGTTGCTATAGTAACCACGTATCAGCCTATCACGTGAGTCACGTGTCAGGCTATTAGATAACCTACAGAATATATCTGTACACGAGGTAACGTCATGGAAACGTTGTAGTAACGTTGTTCGTGTCAACAAATCTTTCGTTTAATCAACAAATATAAATGAGTAAACCTGCAGAAATACAACGTTACAGGCAGTAACGTATCGTATAGAATTATGCATATATGTATACTTATAATATCGCATTTATATTCGGGATGTTCATGCCAATAAGCTGTCGTTTAATCAAGAAATATAAATGATAATAATACACATTTTTAAATGTGGTATATATATACGAGATATATGCATGCTGAACTCCGTGACCTACCAATATGATAACTTTACTTCAAATAATTATATAAATCTTGAGGCAGACGATAATGATGAAGTTATATTCGGCGAATGATTAATTCATTCATTCCGAGAAATCTTCGATATATTAATGGATGAAAATTAAAAGTTAGTTTTTATATATGTAAATATAAGTAATACCTTTAATATAATATGTATATAATAGTATATATATATATATATATATATATATATATATATATATATATATATATATATATATATATATATGTGTGTGTGTGTACACACATTTGCTTTCCCATAATAGTTAATCGTCAGAAAATATGATACCCACTTTAAAAACTAATACAATGATTGCTATATTACGTTAACCCACTTTATTATCTATTCTTAATATACTTATTATCCCTATATTAAATTATACTTAAACTGGGTTTCTTCTCAATTGAGAGGCATCTAGCCTTACAGTGTAGGGGAAAGTCCCCGATTACCGACCCCCTCCTAATACCGACCCCCTCTCGTATCTCAGTAACTATAAGAGATATAAAAAAATTATATATATATATATACATGAACTGTTAGTAATTTAATGATAAATATGAATAAGTATTTTATTTAAAAAAATATGTAATCCTACAATTGTTATTTGATTACTTTTTAAATATTTGAGTAATAACTTTTTTTAAATCATTTTAAATACTTTATTAATTAAAAGAAAACTTATGAGCATAAGTAATACTACGCCCACTTTATAACTAGGCTCGGTTCATAAATATGAAGTTCTAAATAATATTTATTATTATCATTATTTCTCTAGTGTTTCCTATTCGTACACTTTTGTAGTTAACTTGTTTCACTTTATTTCTTTTCATATAATTAAAACATTAAATTATAATCTACAATCACACACATATATATATATTTATATTTTACCTAGATTGTTATTAAAGTGAGTTTTCTTCAACATACATGGTGCCTAGATTTGGGTATCTTAAGATTGACGACATCACATATAAAGTATTATTTAATCAAATTAAATGTTGAAATTATATTTCAGTATAAATAATAAAATAAATATAAATTTGTATTTTGATATAATTGAAACGCACTTTATAAGCGTATATAAAAATAATCAAATGTATTTAAAAATCAACATTATTTGTTTGAATATTTATTATTTATTATTAAATGCATGTGTCATGTGATGGTCGGCCATCTTAAAATACCTAAATCGAGGCATCATGTCTGTTGAAGAATTTTACATTAGCGAAATATAGCAATACAGATCTAGGTAAAATATAAATCTATGCATATATATAACACACACACACATATATATATATATATATATATATATATATATATATATATATATATGTGTGTGTGCGTGTGTGTGTATGTGTGTGTTGATTTATATATATGATGATGATAATGATTATTAGCACTTATCATAGGTGTGACCACCCATCGTAAGTTCATATACAATATAGAATGAGCACACAAAATAAATAAATAAAATAAATAAATAAAAAAACGATAAAATAGAACAATTTATAAAAATAGTAATGTTGTATGATTAAAATAAGTGAGTATATTACATTGATAATATGTAGGCCTTTGTGTGTCTAATAAGGGACGGTTGTGAATAGATTGATCTAATAGATGTAGGGAGGGAATTCCATAAGGATGGAACAATATAACTGAAGGCGCGTTTAATGTATTTCAGGTATGAGACATGAGGGCAAATTAGGGAAATGTCGGCATTAGAATGCAATGAATTTAGGGGCGTCTTAGTGTTAGTAGGGAAGTCAATAAGGAAGAAAAGTATAATAGGGGAAAGTAACCGAATACGGAAAGTGCCCGAATACGGACACTTTTAGTATCTCAGAAAACATAAATCCTATAAAAAATGTTTAATGAATAAAATATTCATAATTATATATAGTCTAAAAAAGTATTTTATATTTTTTAATTAATCAAAATGTGCTGATATATCCAATAAACTGATTTTTTTATTACGTTTTTAAATTTATGAGAAAAAATTTCAACTTAAAACCTTCTTAAGAATATACAAATGTATCGATAAAATATAACACTATATTATTAAAAAATAAAGCATTCGAACAATTACATATAATTTATATATTTGTTATAAAATATTTATTAAGTTATAAGCATATATCTAGAGGTCATATAAGTCCATAATACGGACACTCTATAGATGTCTTAATACGGAAACCTTATAACCAATCAGCGCGCAGCGTATGAAATATTCTGATATTCATAAAAATCGCGTGCATTATAATATTAATACCACCAATACAGTTTAATCAAAATGTTGTATTATTTAGATACTTAAATTGTATTATTAATTAAATAATAATAAAAAATAAATAAATTATTAACTAATCAAATTAGAAAAAAATGTTCATAAAATTAATTATAAATAATGTAATTGTAATTTGTCTGATTGATTCATCAATAATATATAGTTTATCTAGTGGTATATATGGTGTCCGTATTATAACATAGGGTATCCGTATTCGGACATGGGTACCGAATACGGACACACCAATTATCTATTGAATACAAATATTAAATCAAATTTAAAAATCACAATAATATCTATAATCATATAATATTAAGATATTGTAATTTTTGAATACAAATATTGAGTCATAAAATGTTAAGACCATTTATTGTTAAAGTGTCCGAATTAGGTTACTTTCCCCTACACAAAATTCAATATATTTATAATAATTATATTAAATACCAATATTATACCTAATATAATACCTAATAAGATATTATATACTAATAGGAGAATAATTACAACGACAAAATGTGTAATATAATATAAATTATGTATTATTAATAATTATAATCATCTGTTTGTGTGTGTATGTGTGTGTGTGTGTGTGTATATGTATATATCTATGCAATGCATATATCTAACTTATAATAAAAATACTTGTTCCCCTAAACAGATATCCTAAAGTCGTGACCTTCAGGGAACACCTGTATTACGTAAGACCTCAACACAACATAAATACTTACCTATTGTTCTATTGCTCCATTGTTCCATTGTTAAACTAGTGTCTTAAAGCGGGATACATATAGAAGTTATAGTTTAATTGTTTGGGTTCTGGATAATCATTATTAATGAATTATTATTGAGTTATTAGTGAATGTGTTATCTATATATATATATATATATATAACTTTATTTATGTATATATATATGCATGTAAGTAAGATAAAATGAGACCGGACAGCCATTAGTAAGGTTGACCTTAAGTACCCTTAAGTACCCTGTAGACACGCTGGTATCCTTATAATTGTAAATGTTATATTATAGAATTAACTCATTAATTTCAAGTTATGGGATACAAAAGAGAGCTATTGTTTTCACGCACTTATATTATATTTCATAATTTGAAATCATTGTAAAAATCTAGTAATATAATTTCATATAAGATATATATATATATATATATATATATATATATATATATACATATATATATATATATATGTATATATATACACGACGTGAGTTTTTTAAATAATAGTTTCTTCAGCCTTATTATCCTATATAAAGAAAGGTTTATTTCTGTACATCGATGGTCTCATTACAATAAAGAGATATACATAATTGTATATATATATTGTATATGTATATATATGTATATATATATATATATATATATATATATATATATATATATGTATATATATATATATATATACTCGACGTGCGTTTTTAATATAATAGTTTCTTCAGCCTTATTATCCTTTATAAAGAAAGGTTTATTTCTTTACATCGATGGTCTCATTACAATAAAGATATAGTGTATACACATGTCCTATAGGACATGAATAAAACGTCAACATGTCGATTGCATGCAATTCATATCTGATGCATCATACATGAATGAATATCGATTGATTTATATATTAAATTGTTGAATTGAATTAAAGTATAGTTATAATTATATGAACTATGTAGCTTGTAGTACATATACATATATACGTATATATGTGTATATATACATACACATGAAGTAACATTAATTATTAACATTAGTAGACTTTTATGTTATATGATATTTCATAACTTTGTAGATACTGTATATCTCACCATGGTATTTTCAATTGACTAGTCAACATATTAAGACACACATATCTCACTGGTATCCATGACAATACAAACAATGTCTGATATGTTAACATTCCTTCGTAATCAACAACCTATACTGCACACTGATGATGTTTAGCTTAGTTATCTGACACTTGGTTTAATTGGATTATATCTTCGGAACTTTAATTATGTTACTAAAATGTTATTCGAAATTAATATCGAGTATTTAATCAAGAAGATACAAGTCAAATGAATCACCACCAAGTAACATAAGGTTCATATACAACAATAATATATATACATATATGTACATATATACATGTATATATTTGTGTATATATTCATATAATCAGTAACCATCATTTATATACAGAAACACATACAAAGGACTAACGAATATCCTACCTGAAACACTAAACCATCTAGTGAAGATAGTCGTCACGCTCGAGAAGATCTAAACCGGAAGTCATGTTACTTCCGCTCTGTTTACAATAGCCACTTATGTTCATCACTGTACTTGTATAGTAACCGATGCACTAATTCTACTTTATTGTATAGAAATAGTAGCCTATATAATAATAAATGAATTAATTTTAAAATGTATAAATAACAATTATATATGATATAATAAATAACTAATAATACCTTACCTTACCAGATCGGGATAGTTTCCCGAGCATATTCTACAATCTTTTTCCAGATTTTTCTATCTTTCATCGCTGTCTTCGCTTCTTCTACTGTTAGGCCTGTGTCATCAGTTAGTTGCTTTATATAGTTTCGTTTCGGTCGTCCACGTTTTGTAAATCCGTGAGCAGGCATCCACATTAGTACACCACTTATAATCTCATTTTCGCTTCTGAAGCAGTGTCCAGAAAATCGTGTTCTTCTTTCCCGGATAGTCTTGGAGAGAGTAGGAATATTTCCATATAGTTTCTTGTTTATTAAGTGTAGTTTCCATGATATATTAAATACTACTCTTAACTTCTTGTATATGTTCCGTCAAGTTTTCTTTCCAATTTTTTAGTAAGTGTCCACGCTTCAGATCCGTAAAGTAACACCGATTCTACTACTGCTCTGAAGAAATTTCTTTTGAGTGTTTCCGTAAGATTTGATTTCCATATTGAACTTAATTTGTCAAGAGCGCTCCAAGATTTTGCTATTCGGATCTTTATTTCCTTATCCATTTATGATATCTCACTTACAAGATATGTATAGTTATCTACATACTTCAGTTGTGTTCCATTTACAGATCTTACTTTATGGTCAGTGTTGATATTAAAATTCTGAGTTTTTCTAATATTGACCCTTAATCCTACTGAATTTACTTTCTCTTCCAAGACATGTAGAAGCTTTTCCGCATCACTACATGAATCTGCAAAGAGTGCCAGATCATCTGCATAATCTGCGTCTGATATTGTAACTGTTGGGTATCTTCTTCCTCTTGATTTCTGAAGTGTTAACCCTAGATCTTTATGTAGATCAATAGATGTCCTTAAAACATAATCAAGTGTTATGATAAATAGTAAAGGTGCAAGAGTATCCCCCTGAAGTACACCTGAATTAATGTCAAAGAATTCAGTGTCCCCATCTGGCGAACCATTGATTTGTTATTACTATATAGAATCATAATTGCGTTGATAATCTTGTTTGGTATGCCGTATGATTTCAGTATCTCTGCCATTTTTGGCCTATGTATCGAGTCAAATGCTTTGGAAAAATCAATAAATATTATACATGCTACTAGGTTTTTTCTTTGATTCCTTCAATTATTCTTCTAACCGTGAGTATTTGTCCTACTGTTGACCTGTTTTTCCTGAAACCATTTTGATTTGGTCTAAGAATCTCGTCTATGGCAGGTTGGATTATTTCTCTAATCATGGTATTATATATTTTTGCAGCGATGCATGTCAAAGTAATACCTCTATAATTATCAGTTACTGAAAGGTCACCTTTCTTTTGGTAATTAACATTCAATGGTAAAATACATCCTTTTGTCCAGTATTCTATGGGATTTTGAGAGAATACATCATTACAAAATTCTAGTAACTGGTCATTGAAATAACCAGATTTCTATACTTCGGGAGGTATCTCATCAATACCAGAAGATTTATTCAGTTTCGTTTTAGCCAGAACTGTTTCAAGTTCATCTAGTGTAAAAGGACCTTGTTCAATTGCATGTTCTTTATTGACTATTTTCACTGTAGTTTGATGCGTGATTATCGGGTTTTCGCCAAGTAATGATGAAAAGTGATTTTTCCATTTCTGTAATCGTTCTGTTTGATCTATAGCCTTTATTTTAGAACGATTCGTAGATAATAAGCTAATAATAAACTGTAAACAAAATATATTATTTAATATTTAATAAATAGTTATCATTAATTTTTAATGTAAATGATATTCTGAATATTTATTTTATATGATTATTATATATTAAATTAAAAGTACATTAAATAGTATTATATTCTAACGTATATATTATAATAGCCTAGTGTAATAACCTAGTATAACAACCTATAAGTAATAGTAATGTATATTACAATAAGTGCACTGACTACATTAGTCGAGAATTTGTCTTCGTCACAAAAATAACAATACAATTAATCAAAATAAAATAAAACTAAAATATGTGATGTAATATAATATTAGACTATAGCTTCCGTTTCCTACAATAATTAGTCATATAAAGACAATTCTAGATATAATAGGCTATCTATATATCAGAAAACCTGATAATTCAGACTTTTTACGAATGATAGTTTGGTGTTGTACCTATGTAAATATGTGTAAGAATAATTCGATATCTCAGATAGATTTCTTCGGTAACTTGGATTCTGAGATATCAGAAGTTAACTGTATCTACACAATAAGTAGCAGGCAATGCTTTACAAGTTACTATTTGAACTTATATAGAACATACATTGCCACCATATTCTTAGTTAGATGATGCTACTTTCTAAAGAAACCTATGTACGCTGCAGAGAGGATACTATTAATGAGGTCAGCAATCGCTCTATAACTCGAGTTACAGCATGGGTATGTTTTGGTATACTCGATATAAAGAAAGTGGATAAGCAATTGGATAATGTGCATGGTATTTTGCGATAGAGGTGGTACCATCGGATCCTAATACTAAATACCTACTCAATTATACATTATTATTCATTTATACATAGGTTTATACATATATTTATAATTACGATCAATTGTAATATAATATCTATACTAAAAAAATAAAATTATATATTTAAAATACAACATATCAACATTCTTCATCATTTTATGTATTTAAATCGAAGATATTTATTGATATTTATAATCTAAATCCAATGATATTTCGACGAAAATCCTACTTTGTTAATACTTTACATATATATAATAATGTAAAATTTACAGTATATGCAGATGATACTGCTATAACTTTTACAGCTGATAATAATATAGAACTAACAAATTTAATTAAAAAAACCTTAATAAAAATAGAAAAATGGTATAAATATAATAAGTTAAAACTTAATATTAGTAAAACAGAAATGATAAATTTCAACTCAAATAAATATCCAAACAATATTATTTCATTAAATGATACATTAATAAATAACGTATATAATTATAAATATCTTGGTATAATTCTTGATAGCAAACTTGATTTTAAAAATCATATTATTAAATTAAATAACAAACTCTCCCAAATTCAATTTTTAATCTCAAAATTGAGCAAATTCATTAAAACAAATTCATTGATAATTATATATAATAGTATTTTCCTACCATACTTAAACTATGGAAATATACTTTGGGGAAATACATTCTCAAATAATACCCTAAATACAACAATTATTCAAAAAAAAACCTTAAGAATAATAAATAAAAGAAAATTTAGAGATCATACAAAAGAATTATTCACATCAAATAAAATACTTAGATTAGATAAGCTAACATATTATAATACACTAATATATATGCATAAACAATATTATAATCAATTACCAACAAATTTAACTAAAATACACAAAAAAAATAATAATAAATATACTCTACGAACAAATAAAACGTATACTATACCAATTTCAAAATCAACAAGAACAATAAATAGTTTACTGATAAAAGGTCCAAAACTTTGGAACTTACTTCCAACAAATATAAAAAATATAAAAAATGAAAATTTGTTCAAGAAAAGAGTAAAAAATATGTTACTCAATGATGAATTATATTATAGATAAATTAAAAAATTAATGAATTTAACATTAATTTAATTAAAATTAACATATTAAAAAAACTAAAAAAAAAATAAAATAAAAAATGTATATCAAATATATATGTATGTATGGATTATTTTTGTTATTATTATTTTGATTTTGATTTTTTGTTAATGTCAAATTTTGTCTATCTACTGTATTTTATTTATTTATTATTATCTTTTATGTAAATACGAAATATATAGCTAACTATTATGATTAAACAATCACTGTTCCTGTCCCATGTATGAATTAATCACTGGCAACAACCCGAAAAGATCAAGGTCTTATTTTGAAGCCATTTGGAAACGAAGAAAGAAACGAAAAAGAATAATAAATGAAAAAAAAAAGAACGACATTAATTAATCCAATAAAATATATCTATCTATCTATCTATATATATAATATAACTAATATCCAATTAAAATCACTGATGCCATTATGTTATTGCATCGATTAAAGATTCATTCACGTATCTATCTTTTACATGCATTGCGTGCATCAATTGCTATATTGTTTATATATCCAATTTCTTTATATCAAAGGTTGGTATATATAACTTTATATATAACATTATGTGTAATGTTCAAATACCCTGTAACCATCTAATTTAGTTCATTATATTACAAATAAATACATTAATAGTTGTATAAGCTTATGATGATGATTATGATGATAGGTATTTATTTAGACACTCAAATAATATTATATATTTGAGAGTGTGAGAACGAGAAAAAAACGAAACACGAGAAAACAAAAATACGAGGTAAAACAAAGAATTTGGATATGATCGAAGTGGGGGTTTAAATAATGGGGTTGTCAATGATAAATATCTTTATTCTTTTTTTGAATATTGAAAAGGTCATATGTGTTGTCATTAAATTTCTCAGTAGCCTGTTCCTTACTTAACGGTAGAAGACGGAGTGAGTTGTGAGGAGTAGATGTAGAGTATTGGAAAATAGTCTAAGTTGGAGTTAGCGTTAATGTGGTTAGTGGTTTGATGTTAGCCAGTTGTGTATATTATCCATACAGAGTTGTAATTCAGTAGAGTTTGTGGTTTCGCAGTGTAATTCAATGTCGTCAGCGTAGAATGTGTAGTGAACATTGGGGAAGGTATTTAGTATACTTGATAGGGGTAGTATGTAAATCGCGAAGATGATGGGCGAGAGGATAGAACCTTGAGGAACACTATAATATAGTTTGCGGGGTGATGACAATTGTTCATGAATTTTGACCGAAAAGTAGCGACAAAAAGTACACTACTTATGTATACATTGTTTATACACAAACCTATATATAGATGACTTTGTTGAAAAGGGGAATTATAGTAAATTAGTTTGCTAACAATATCTACACTGTAGTGTATTCAACGATTTATTCAGATGAAAGGAAAATTATTTTACGATATTTAAAACATCCCAGGGATAGTAGATTTAGCCTAACGAATATTATTAGATATGTGGGATAACTAAAATATATTACAATTAATTATGATTCAACTGATTATTAATCGAATACGAGAGAGGAATATGATGGAGGTATTAGTTTAGTTGTTGTGAAATTGATGATACTATTAATCTACCCACTATAAGTAAGTCTATCTAAAAGTTTAAAGATTGTCTTTTAAAACTAATGAATAATAATCATGCATTTATTTATAGATGAGAATATAGACCATTGGTTGGAATTATTTGAAATTTGAAATTCATCTCGAGTGATTTCAACAATTAAGCAACAGAGATAGAAATATATTCCCAAGACCTCCTATAACCTCGAGGTTATAGGAGGTCATGATACCCCCCCCCCATAGTTCCCCCTAATTGTATAGTCACGTGATATTGGATGTCGTGTAGAATTCGAACTAGTGTATCTAAAATGTTGGAAGATAAAAGGCCGAGTCAATATCACTACCCATAGTTTAGTTAACCTATAGGATCAGGTTAACTAAAGGTTAACTTGTGCTTCTAACTATGACGTCACGTTACACGTATTTCGTTTTGTTTCATTACAATAGACTTTATATCTTCTTACGTATATATATATATATATATCCCTTAGTCTATACGTAAGGACATGTTTGCCTATCGCGTTTCTTATTCGGTTATCTCTTCTAGATATGTTATGTAGGTAGTGGTAATAGTTTTTTTTGTTTCTATTGAAATGTAGTAACAATTTAAATTTAAACATCAAAACGAGGCTAGTTCCGGTATTACGTAGTGATATCTATTGCGGCTTGTATCGTGATGTTTACCGATGACGTCATATCTACCATCACGTGATATATATATAGTATCACGTGTTCAGTGAGGCGGATGTCTGCTTCTGTTTCACACACATATAATGCTTCGTTTGTCTACAGCGGGGGTCATGTACTTATCGTCTGCATAGACATGTCCCCGTTGTTTATTGACGGAAACTCTTCATGCTATCTAACCAGCTTACCATTCTATCTAAGTTCTAGAATATTATTTAGCGATCCCGGACTATAACGAGGTTTCTCGTTTACTCAATCACGTGTTACTTTATCTCACGTGACACGAAGCGACACCTACCGTGACAATATGAGTTTAAATGAGCAACGTCCACTATACGTCGTCGTAGTGTACGATGGCACGAAGTCACGCGTATAACATAGTCACTCTATAGCGACATTAATTACTGGCGCCAATATCATCAGATTGCACTGACACTTAGTGCAAAGGTCAATAGTGCACTATTAACATGTTCATTAGAATACTACCAAATGTGACAACATATAATATCATTTATGATACCCTATAGGGTATACGTATACCCTATAGGGTATCATGTATTAACACTTTATATAATATTTTAATTAAATAATTATTTAATAAGTCAACAAATAATAATTTAATAATTATAATTATTTAATAAGTTAACTTATAATTCCTATAAGAATAATAGTCGACAGTATATATATAGATATACATATATATATATATATATATATATATATATATATATATATATATATCTACAGAAATAATATTAGCATTTTCTATTTATTATGAACATTAATGTATATTCATTATATATAGTATATATTATATAAATTAAATATATATATATATATATATATATATATATGTGTGTGTTACATATACCAGTTATATTATAAGAAGTTTACTAATAACGTAGGGTATTTACCGTAATGGGTGAAACATATACGTGAGTTACGGGTAGTTCATACGCACACGTATATGTGCGCGTACAAGTGTGCGATTATGCCTACAGTGACTCCCTTACACACACCGCACCGCACCGCACCGGACACGTGCTTACCGCTCACACGACAAGTGTTACCACCCCGCCTTACCGATGTCACACCTCCCCCGCCCCCACCCCCCCCCCGACACCCATACGCACACACTTCCTATTTCCTCTCGTCACTGTCGTCGTCACTATATCTCGTCATCAACTCGGCGGTGTTACATCACTCGGCTGTGTTACGTCATCACCGCGGCCGTTACGTTAAGTCACGTGGTCCGAGGCGGTCGTTAACGTAAACAATACGCCAGCGAGAGCTAATCACTCGACCGTGACGGCGCCCATCCTGTAACTCGATACGGCGGCGGTGGTGGCGGTGCGCGCACACGTAAACACGCACACACGTAAACAATACCGTATACAGAGCGCACATACGTACGTAAGGTGGGCATGAGATAACCACTAGGTTTGCATCCAAACGGCGACGAAACAAGCTACGACAACGATAGCAACAATAGCAACACTGGCAACACTGGCAACAGCGATGGGAATAACGACAACCCCGATATCGACTGCGGATAGGGTACGCGCTAACGTGAAGGGTATACAGTGGAGCGGGGAAAACATCTCGTTAAGTGACCTGACCATCTATCCGTGTATCGCTCGCCTCGTTAACGGCGCTAAAGGTATTGTTCTTATTGTGTAATAGGGCTTTGTACTTCTACAGTGCCTTGTTAATATACACTATTACGTGTACACATTAATGTTGTAATTGTATTAGAATATTATATAATATATAGTATATTATATTACATAATATATATATATATATATATATATATATATATATATTAAACAATTCTATATTACAATGATATTATATTTCTATTGTTAATAATGATATCATTACAATATATCATCATAACATATAGTTATATCTTCATAACATATAGTTATATCTTCATAACATATAGTTATATCTTCATAACATATAGTTATATCATCACTATATAATATATAATAGAGTTTATAGTATACCCTATATACTATATATATAGCAAAGATTTTCCGAAATATAGCAAAGATTTTCCGAAGGAAAGATATAACACTTACGCGAAATCGTGTAATTCGAATTTGTATACAAAATACCCTGGTGCCACCTATAGCGGGTTACTTTTAGGAACTATGCGTTGTTTATAATGTAAATTCGTATTTAACTATACACTTTTAAAATGTTAAATAATATGCTTTAAATTAATATTTATATGATGAAAACTAAGTGTTCATTACTAATATATAACAAACAAATATGATATGTATGTTTTAAATGCTATAAGTATATATTTAGTGAGTAAAAGCTAATTTATATTGCATGTAATTTAATAGAGCAATGAAAATATTGTTGTATGCAAACAGAGCCGAACCTAAATCTATTTCAGTGATTTCGATACTACTGCTAGCAGCGGTTGGGGCTATTACTAAATTACGTTGCATGCATAGGGAGTGTTATATCTTTGCTTCGCAAAATCTTTGTATATAGTATAACTGCAATTATTGCATAATAAATAGAATAAAGATATAACAAACTATATGTAACAATGTTACATTGTAACATTCTTATCAATTATAAATATTTGTATTTATTATATAGCATTATATAACAAATTAAAGATAATTATAATTATAATATATATATATATATATAAATATATATATATATATATATATATATGTATGATTATCATATACATTACATATTATCATACATATACATGCATGGAGCATGGTACAAGTTTACATGATATAAACCCGAATACATGTAGGATATACAGGCATACGTAGGGAGTTACTAAAACCCAGTTGTAATCCAGTTGTAATCCAGTTGTAATTTTATAATACGTATTTTGTATATAATATAATTACTTTAATACTTTGACACTATATATATATAATATTAAGTATATTATAATCAATAAGTGATATTAAATGTTCGAAATAGTAATGTATTTATAGTAAAATTTTAGGTTTTAAAGATTGTTATTATAAATTTGTTACCTAGTTGTAAACCAGTTGTAATTTTATAACAATGCATAATACATGTTAAACATAATTTAACACTTTGATACTATGTATATATAATATATAGTATAATATTAATATAATTATTAAAGTATTAAAGTAATTATATTATATACAAAATACGTATTATAAAATTACAACTGGATTACAACTGGGTTTTAGTAACTCCCGCATATGTATGCCATATATGGCAGTCTATAGACGCCATGCATAGTAACCATTATTACGTCATATAGGATACGTTATCTTTCTCTTCAACTATAATCTATATATTTATACGAATGGATACATATATATATATATATATATATATTTATATATTAGAATAAATGACTAGAGCACATGATATCACGTATAACACGCCCACTATTGTACATGATGTCTGTGTTACACTCGTGTATGTGTGTCTGTGATTAACGCGTCGTTCACTTTCATTCCTTAGAACATTCGAGTAGCGATGCGGACTCTACGCCGATGTTGTTGCTGTCCAAGTGCCAAGGTCGCCGCGTCAAGGGCGAAGTGGTCAAGTGGAACGGACCGGGTCAGAGTTCACCGTTTACCGACGTCGGTCTTCAGATCACCGTGCCCGTCGCCAACAATGGTTTCGTAATCGTATAGAATTACTACCCTATAGTGTGTGGTTTTGTAGCAGGACAGTTAGTCAGCTGGACACGTGGACTTGCTTAGCTACAATGTTAGTTTGTTTAGCTGGCCAACTTTCCATGCTAGAACAACCATACCATAAGACAATCGCAATGGTTGAGTCCGATTACCTTCCACATCTCACATGATTGCATCACCACCACATATGATGCAACCATCACATCTCCGAGTCGTATAATTACGTCATCAAACATTTGATTACCTAACAGCAGATATTACGTAACTACTACTACTACTACTACTACTACTACTACTACTACTACTACTACTACTACTACTACTACTACTACTACTACTACTACTACTACTACTACTACTACTACTACTACTACTACTACTACTACTACTACTACTACTACTACTACTACTACTACTACTACTACTACTACTACTACTACTACTACTACTACTACTACTACTACTACTACTACTACTACTACTACTACTACTACTACTACTACTACTACTACTACTACTACTACTACTACTACTACTACTACTACTACTACTACCACTACCACTACCACTACCACTACCACTACCACTACCACTACCACTACCACTACCACTACCACTACCACTACCACTACCACTACCACTACCACTACCACTACCACTACCACTACCACTACCACTACCACTACCACTACCACTACCACTACCACTACCACTACCACTACCACTACCACTACCACTACCACTACCACTACCACTACCACTACCACTACCACTACCACTACCACTACCACTACCACTACCACTACCACTACCACTACCACTACCACTACCACTACCACTACCACTACCACTACCACTACCACTACCACTACCACTACCACTACCACTACCACTACCACTACCACTACCACTACCACTACCACTACCACTACCACTACCACTACCACTACCACTACCACTACCACTACCACTACCACTACCACTACCACTACCACTACCACTACCACTACCACTACCACTACCACTACCACTACCACTACCACTACCACTACCACTACCACTACCACTACCACTACCACTACCACTACCACTACCACTACCACTACCACTACCACTACCACTACCACTACCACTACCACTACCACTACCACTACCACTACCACTACCACTACCACTACCACTACCACTACCACTACCACTACCACTACTACCACTACCACTACCACTACCACTACCACTACCACTACTACTACTACTACTACTACTACTACTACTACTACTACTACTACTACTACTACTACTACTACTACTACTACTACTACTACTACTACTACTACTACTACTACTACTACTACTACTACTACTACTACTACTACTACTACTACTACTACTACTACTACTACTACTATCACTACCACAGGATGGTTCGGTAGTGTAGACAAGATCACCGGTAGATCCACAGTACGAAGATGGTTCTCTGTCGTGGAGTTATCTACACACGTGAATCGCAGTAAACACGAAAATAGGTTACTAGCGTCTAAGCCACGCCCCTCCACCATCCCCAAGTAGTGGGGGGACCCATAAAGTGGGTATACTACTAATATATTACTATTCCTACTACTTGTTCACCATGAACGAATATCGATATTGCTCAGATCATTTATGTTACTAATTATTATCACTTATTTTAAACATTGAACCATCGCTATTATCTATATGTGAATATCCACACACCTTGACATATATATAGTAAAACCCCCGACATTGTGGAGGTCTTGATAAGTTATAGTAACTTTAACCTATCAGTATACTATTTGTCTATAATTATATTTTGATATATGCGAGCCATAATAATGTATTTATTGACCTATGTACATTGTACATTGTAAAGGTCAACAATATTGACCTACATTGACCTACTTTGGCGGTATCCTTCGAATAGATAAATAGACGATAATAACTGTAAATTAACAACAGTTTGGATATCAATAACAATACTTTTTTTATATATATAGATATGCTATTTATCATAGATTTATATTTACCATCTTTGTATATATTAAAGTATATATTTGTAATTTACCAAGTAGGTAAATTACTATGATAAATAGCATATCTATAAATAGCATATATTTATTATAAATAACATATCTATAAATATACAGCCATGATACAGAATTACCAGTGAAGATGTTTTCCACAATTTAAAGAAGTGATACTCTATTATAAAATCACACAATTTGTTTAGGAAATGAATTAAATGAATAAATTTGAATACATATGTAGCAATCATATATGCAGTGAATGTATGCATTGAAAACACTTATTATTACTTGGCACATATTTAATTATGTAATATCGCATTATCTAATTGATATCATCACGTGTAGAGTGTTGTATATGATAGATGTAAAAGATAGGTATTTGATGTAGGTCTTAGATCCCATACCTATTCAGGTTACACACATTTATAAATACTAGTTTACATTTCAACTTATGTAGAATTTGTATTATAGATAGATTATAATTATTATTATTATTATAATAGTTTATTAAGTAGATTCAAAATGATGGTAACAATAAATAATAATGACATAAATCTATAAAGAATTTTAAAAAATATAAAAAAAGATGTGATTTACACACCGAAAGTAATAAAATAATAATAAAGTCAATATTTGAGATGTTGATAAATCGAGTTGAATACAATCATCAAATAACTAGGGAAGAGGTAATCGAGATTGTCAGGCCCATATAGGATTATATGCCCATAAAAAGTCATGAGGGATGGACAGTCCCTGTATAATAGTTGTTTGACATATCCTCAAACCTAGATTATCAAATAATTGTACAGCATGTAATATCAAACACCCAAATAAAGTTACACATATTTACTTTATAATTACAAAACAAAACGAAAACTAGAAAAACACAACAATTTTATATTTTTATAGAACTATAACCCCTCCGCCCCCTGCAGGCGTATCTACGTACTAACGCACAATCGTCTGTCGTGCATACGTAAACGTGAGCCGCCCCCCTCCTCCTCCAATACGATGTATCGAAGCCACGCCTCTCTGCCGGGCAGACCCGCCCTAGACGTGCAACTGTACAAGCCCGCCTGTCTCGAGGAGGGCAGCGAACTCGAGGTGCATGCCGTCATTAAAGCGTTAGCCAATCATCTCCTTACTATATATATATCTATATGGATATGATATTAATAATAATAATAATAATAATATTAAAGTTTAGCGTAAGCGTAGAATAGGATAAATGGAAAAGCATGACTTGTGAAGTACTTTACCCTCAATATTATAGGGGAAAATGTTTATAAAATAAATATAAAAATTCATTAAATAAATTATACAACTATGTATATAACATATACCAGGATGGAGTGAAGTATATATTTTTATGATTTGAATAAAATATTACGTACATATTTTTATTTTTATTTGTTTTTTTTTGTGAAAAAAATATTTGTATTTGTATTTGTATTTGACTCCACCCTGGTATATATATATCCCATATTTGTTGTATACATTTGAGACAGCATTGCTCTCGATGAAATATCACCTTCATCTCATAGATTGAAGAATTTATATTTTTTTTTTAATTATTTATTTTAATATATATATATTTGTAATTACTTTTTATTTATATTTATTAGCATTATTAATATCATTATTTAAATTTTATTATATTAATATTTTTATATTTTACATTAATATATTAATATATATATTTTTATTATTTCATTATTTTATATTTAATTATTTATTGTACTCAATAATATATAAATAGGCGAATGACTAGATAAGCTATGCTTCTTGATTCTTCTAGAATATTGTCAAACTCTTATATATTATTATTATATTTAATGTAACAATACATATTATAGTAATACAAAGATTTTCTGTAAGAAAGATATGTCACTCAGATGAAATAGGATAATTCCCTGACACATACATTAGTTGATATTTATTATCGGAACTAAAATATATTATATTTTATATCTAATATGTCAATATGAGAACATTTATAAATGGAAATTATGATTATAAATTCTATTTTTCATTGTATCAAAAATAGGTGCTTATTACATTTATATAATATTCAATATAATATTAAGTTTTAAAAGTTTCATGTTACTTATAAATAAAGATGTATTACATTGATATAGATAGGCATTTAAAAACATCAGTTGCAATTTTGTTTAATTTGAATTATAATTCAGTGACTGCTATAAAACTACTATATGCGTTTAAATGATTATTACTACTGCCTCCTATGAATAATAAGCTAATCCTAATCACATTAAGTAGAAAGGGAGTGTCGGTTGTGATTCACAGCATCTTTGGAAATGATGTAAGATTGCTGTACATTCTATATGACAGAACATTAATATTACTATATTATAGTGTCTATATTTATATAATAATATGTATATATTTTATCTCAAAATATATATATATATTAATAAAAATAATTATTATTATTATTTATAAGAAGTTTTTTTTGTTTAAATACAATTATTAATTTTCTTATTGCTTCCAAGAGACATGTTGTCATTCACATATACATATACATATACGTTATATATAATTGATGTACGTTACTATAGCGACGATAAGAAGCTGAGAAGGAAGCACCGACCGCTGATATCGCTGAGTCGGCTGTTCTCCTCTAAACCGAAACATCTCCAACGTCTGGGGGAAGACGACAGGTACTGCGACTCCGGCTCCTCTTCTGACCTACTTAGGTGTTCGCTGATTGGTGAACTAGGTTTGCTCGCGCTATAGCACTGGTTTTAGTGGTTTAAGCGCTGCCGTTCGCTGTATATTATTCGCGCACGCCTAACTCTAATGTTTGAGGTCTCTTGTCGATATCTTGATGGTATCGGCCACGTGAATTAAGTTATGATATATACGTTTAGCAAATAAATAAGTTACCAAAATTACGATATACTATTTATATGGGTTGAACAATTGATATACTAACGATACATTACAACATACTAATATTTGTTATTATACAATAAACAAACTAATAACACACTTACAAAAAAAATATATAGATAAATAGATATTGATAACTATAATAACGTTATTTAAAATCAACGACTACTAAATAACGCCGCTATGCTGATATTAACGCGCGTTCCCGTAACCTAGGTAACCAAGTGTATCTGATACCGTGCGATACCTCTCAGAGCGTCTGTTTCTCTGAGATCCATCAGCCTATGAATGCTGTAGACGTCACATTCAAGGTTGTTATATAGTGCAAGTAGTACTGTATTACTGGTGTATTACTGGTGTATTACTGGTGTATTACTGGTGTATACTGGTGTATACTGGTGTATACTTGTATATTACTGATATATATATATTGGTGTATAGGGGTGTGTGTATGTGTGCATGCGTGTGCATGTGTATGTGTATCCATGATCAGTACAGGGCAATGCAGTAGCACTATACACTATATAGTAAACAGTGTTGTGATTACCATTACTGAATTGTGAAGGCTTGAAGTGTGAGTGCTGAAATAAATGCGGCTCAAAAATGTGCGCGTGCGATTAAATATTATACGAGGTCAAGAATTTTGCGAAGTAAAATATATCACTTCTATCTATTTACTTGAAATACATTTTAATGCTGTTTAGTTTAAAATATTCGTGGACATACTATTGTTTTAAATAATTTCAAATGCGAATTAACAAAATATTGTTAAGGGGAGAATTAAGCATTTGTTTAAATTTTGTTTCAAAAATTATTTTATATGACAATATTATTACACTATATATGAATGAATGAATGAATTCAGTTTATAGACAATGTCTAAGGAGAATCAGTGAAAGCGATGAGCTTTTTTAATTCGATATCTCCTAAGAGTAGTGTAATGTCATATTTCATCATCTTCACTCGGATAAAATACAATAAAATTACATAAAAATAGATATTAAAATAAACAATAAAACAAAACTAAAACAAAATATAAAAGAAAGAATTAAACAAAACTAAAACAAATATTTGATTCCCATTTTAGCATCCAAAACTAAGTATAAAATATAATTAATACATTTTTCATAATTGTAATATAATATTTATAAAGAATCTAAATATTTGTATCACATATTTCATGTCAATTTTAATAATATTGATATATATATATATATATATATATTGTTATTATTATTTTATTTGGTGGAGTCCTTTCATCCCATCCAGGAACTTAGATGAAGTTTTCACTTATAACCATATGGCTCTAATGTCTCTTCGAAGCTGCTCTCATGTTAAGGCATCCATAGGTTTAACGAGAGCTGATCATTTATTTGTACACATATATATATATATATATATGAAAACGTGTTTATTCATATTCGAAACTAACAACAAATATCCCTAGAAATAGGACATATTTTAAGTATAATTTAATTAAATAATTAATTTGATCGCCACAAATACAGGATAACACAACTGAGAATGTACCGGAGCATAAAGTAATTGCAGATGAAAGGGCAAGAAAAATAAGGAATTTTCTAGTACCTAACACCGACCTGTCAGTTCCTATCATTCTGGCTATGACGCGGGGATCTTTTCCCATTAATGGTTTGTGAAATAGTTATACACTCTACATTATTGTCTCGCATCTTCTCTAGTTTAATCTGCTTTGAATAAATGAATGAATTTATTTACCGAATATTGGCTATAATAATCGAAGGGATACCCAGAAGCTATGTTTAGCTTATAAGGTATCCTTTAATCCTGCTTGTAACTATTGTCAAAGATAGGTTTTAACTCAATAGATTGCTTTCTATATATTTGTATGTATTCTTAATATATATTACAATACTTATATTATTAAACCTGCAGTAAATTCTCAATGATTACCTATAATATTTACTGTTATATTGTTACCATCGAAATGAAATAATTTCAATAATATATATTCAATTTATAAATATAGATTACCAGTTATTGAATGCCTATAAAATGATCACGCATATATTGCAATACTAATAAGAATACATGTGCGATGCTTAGTTTACATTATGTCGTAGAGTTAATACTTGATAACGCTGCGTAAGAGAGCACTTTGTGTATAACTTTTATGAGATATTAACTTGTTTCGAATGAATAAACTGTTTCTTAATATTGTATTTATACATATTGATTTAGTATTTTGGAAAATGTGTTAATTGTTTAGCAGATTAAGCTATCAGATACTCGGTAGGATGTCGATTAAAATCACAACCGACCATAAATGTCTTTAAATAATTTATAGAAATAATCTTATAAAATTGTGTATAAACAAAAATCATTAATCATTGGATGCCTTAACATGAGAGAGTATTCGAAGAGACAAGTGCTATTTGGTTATAGGTGAAAAATTTATCTAGGTTCCTAGATGGTATAAAAAGACTCCACCAAAATAACAATAATAATATTATAAATGGATTATCTTCGCACTGTAATTAATATTCAGTAGAAATATGTTTTTATAAATATATCTAATGTAATATATACTCACCTATATTTGTAATAATTGAAACTTAAGTTTCTTATCAAATGGATATATTGACGTATCATATTTATTTTTCATATAACAACATTCCCTTCATACATGTGTATCTACGTCTATCTCAACCTATCTACACATAACTTCATCTTGGTCCATCTATTGACATATTTTTCTAATAAATTAATAATATTACCGTTAATCAATAGTGTAAACCATACTTTGAATTGATAAACTCCTCATTCCTTGTTTTCTATTCTACCTTCATCATCACCCCTATTTCCCTTTCTATTCTACCTTACTTCCATCCTTTACTGAGAATTATTATATTATGAGCATTATCTACTACTACTACTACTACTACTACTACTACCCCAACAGATGAATTAAACAATCGCTTCACGGGCCTATTCAGAATGCACACCTGTGTCACTAACAATTTTGTATACGCTATGAAAGATGTGAACGACCCTACTGCGAAGGTCATTACGTAGATATGAGATAACAGGGTGAACAGTAAAGTATTACTAAAAGTAAAGCTTAATCACTCAGCCAAGTGGGTTTCTGGCATTTATTATATATTAATTAATTATATAATAGAAAAGAAATTATATAAAGAATTATATATATATATAATTAATGTAAATTCTTGTTATAAATTAATTATAAATTGAATGTATTGCAATTATTTTATCATATATTACCCTTAACTTTAAATTTATCCTTAAATTTAACTCATGCCTCATGCTGTGCTAACTCCTATTCTACAAGTATATACAACATCTACACCTACCCACACACCTATCCACACACCTATCCACACACGTATCTACACACGTATCTACACACATATATCCACACACATATGTCCATTAGCGCATATCTATAGCATACTTCTCGATCAGGTTATAGAATTAGCCGAGAACAGTATGATACAAGTGGCCGAGAGCTGTATCGCAGATATCGACGTAAAGGACTACCTGTTCAATAATATTCAAATAGCCAATCAGATGGTTCTGCTGATGGAGTCGGCGATCTCTATAAAAGAAAGCGTTAAGTCGCAGGTTTTCTATGATAACTGTTGTATTAAAAATAGGATATTATATATACAATATTTGTTAAGTATAACAAAATAATATTGACGATAATTTATGAAATATAATTAATTAATTTGTTATAAATGTTATACAAATAATTTGAAGTTTTAGCTTATTATAAAAACTATATATATATATATATATATATATATATATATATATATATATATATATATATATATATATAAATAGGTTAATTGAATTAATTAAAACTTTCTTATCAATAATTATTAATTAATTTGGAAAATAGACAAATAATATATGTATATATATATATATATATATATATGTATATATAATATTACAGATTAGCAAATTTAGAATTATATATCAGGGTAATCATATATTCAAAACTCACCTACACAATTACCCATAATGCAGTGTGACAATGTAAGTAACGTAAAGTAAAGTGCCCCACTACTAAAGCACCACTACTAAAGCCCCACTATTAAGCCCCACTACTAAAGCCCCACTACTAGTTTGCCCCTCATCTGATTGACAGGGTTGTCCTAGAGCGGACCGCAGTCTGCCACCGATACCGAGTATCATAGCGGAAGACGAGTACAGCATCGTCTACAGGTCGAAGTTCACGACACATACTAGAGGAGACGCGCAGTTTAGAATCTGCAGAAGATCGTCGTCTCTAAATGGTACTGTGCTAATACATATAAAATCAGTCAATTCATAATAACAAAACATAAGTCAATTATATAAATGTTACGATTTCAATTTTTGTTGGTACGAATTGACTTTTATCTTGATACACTAATGACTCGGTACTCCCTATGTAGTACAAACCCAACCTCACCTCACATCTCTATACCGTTGTATTGTCGATTAACATAATATCATGATGATATAAATTTATAAGTATAGCAAATTATTAATTTTGCTTATTGTACTATATATTTCTAGAGAATTGTAGTACATTGATAAAAAGTACCAATAGTTTATTATGTATGATCCGCTCTCAGGCCCTAACCCTCAGGCCTTTCAGCTCTCTTTTACACTTATTCTATAAGCCATGCCTTCATTTACACCCGATGTTAAAACTAGCATGCCTACAATAATTTGTCAATTTCATCGATGCTGAGATTTAACATTTACACTTGTCTTATAATATATATCATAGCATAGTGACCTTGACATTGACCTTGACCGCATACTGACCACACGACCATCTTCTATTTAATAGATTTATTCAATAAATCTATTCGATAGACTAACAATTAATTTGGTTACCGTTGTAAAATCTCATACAAAGAATGATTATTTATTTGAGTAAATAAACAACTAAAATAACCCCCCCCGCCCCCCACCCCCAGCTGAGACTGAGACGTACCCTTACGCCGGCGAACAGCTAATGGACGACTACGGTTACATGATACCCACGCAGAACCGATGCTCTTTCCTCGGTCACAGCAAGTCTGACATTGGTGCCACCGGCTCCTACTATAGATCTAGAGGACGTAGCCCCGCCCCCTGCCACGCCCCCAGCCACGCCCCAGCCCCCACTGTCACGACCACGTACGCGGAGTTCTCTGACTCTCGGTGGAAGAACGACATCGACGAGGCGTGGCTGTCTCCTTACGCTGTCACCGCCTACCCGACGTTAGGCCACGCCCACCCGACGCTAGGACACGCCCACTCTGATGCGGACCTCCTCCTCGGCCGGCAGGCGGACCGCGACGATCTGCTCGACTCGAACACCAACATTAACACGGTGAAGCTGCGTAGGTAAGACTGTGTGGGTGACGTATCTCTGCGTGTAATGCTTATTAGATATATATATGTGTGTGTCTATATATATATAAGTATTCCTGCATACAAACAACTGAATGGATATGTATACTTGGTATACAAGTCTAGGGTATGAGGTATTAGTCTTGTGTGGGTGTTGTACCAAATGTGATGAATTGCATAATGCATGGGTATTAGTCGTGTGACTTTGTAACTGACTAGTAACTGCCACTTTCATCAACTTCAGCAAGCATTTCATGTATATATATATATAACGATGAGTGATTATTTCAGCGTAATCTGTGATCATGTTATAATCTGTGACATTAATATGTAGCTATTTTACTATCGTAAATATCTTTAATTAATATACCATTATTACTTTGAATCATGAGTCATGATTCATCACATATATGTAATCGGTTGATGTAAATACAAATAATGTTATTTTTAGTCGCACTACATACAAATATAGTATGATTTAAATTAAGGCAATACGTTATTTCTAATCAAAATAATATTATAAATATATAAATTAATTTTAATAATCGTTATATATTTCTAGTATATTTTTATCAAAACTTATATACATATTCTCCATATTATATTTTGTATTTTATATTTTCTATTATATATTTCAATGCTATATTACCATATTTAATTTTGTTTATCTCGCTAAATGTGATATTTGTCACGAATCTCTAGATTAATGTCGAATAACGGCGCTCATCGGATACTGTTCAATGTTTAATATCGTACAAGTTGACACACGCGTTGACACCTATTGGCTGATATAGTACCATTATATTCATTACGTCGTCACTGTTACTATTACATAACAATAACTACTGTGTTCATCAGTGAAGGTCGCGGCAGTTGTGTGATTATTGTATTACATGCATTTTATATATTTGGTGGTTTTCGGACTACAAACTGTGCTTATAAAGCAATGCACGTAGTTATATTGTAGATTAAGGCCGTCCATCTAGTTATATAACTGTCAATAACGTTGGTCTTGTTTTGTAACTTTAGTATCCTAACCGGTAATATTTTAAACTTTATAATAACTTTTTTCATTAAAGATTGGCAACAATTTTATATGCTTCTTAATTTTATATACAAATTTTGTAATCCATAGTCGTATACGTACATTTCATTAATATTTATTGACTTTGTTTATTCACCCTGGCAGACGTTACGTGATACACCCGATGAAGAGGAAACCGAGGAGCACTATGGGCATTCATCAGATGCTGCACAGCCGTTCCCCCGGACGTCCTGCCACATTCCCCACCGCTGACCTTGCCACCCCTTCCGTCGTGCCCACCAATTTATCCCCCACAGCTGACTTAGATAGTAGACGCTGCTGCCACCATTCCACTCAACCGCGTCAACCCTCTTTGACCGACGGCTTCAGCACTAAGGACTTTGAACGACCTCTAGCGAACACTTATCAGCGAGCACTGCCCAAGTTGTTCTGCCGCAATGATCGAAGGTTGAGTTTAATGTCACTCCGCTACTGCTTTAGTACCGCTACCATACCTATTTGTTATTATAATCAGGCAACGTATTACACTTGTGATATATATATATATATATATTAGTAAAATACAAACTATTTTTAATAAATATAAATATTTAAATATATAATATAATACACATTATAAATACACAATACCCATGTGCTGCTCTAACCAAATATCCATCTCTTCTACCCCTTACACTACCCCTCACACTACCCCTCACACTACCCCTCACACTACCCCTTACACTACCCCTTACCCCTTACTATACCCCTTACACTACCCCTCACACTCTAACTGATCACAATACTTAGGAGGTGGTCAGTGGACAGAATGGATGATTTCTTGACCGACTCACTACAGCAATCTCTCTCCTTAACCACAAACAATAGAACACCAGCAGCCAGCAATGATACGGGTAAGCTTATTGTATAACATTGTTATCTTTGTTATCTTAATGATATGTATCTCTACATGTAACATATAATGTATCCATACATCATGTATTCATTAACATATAAATGCATACAATGGCATGTTCAAATGGACTTTATGGATAGGTATACCTAAGATTTTGCGAAGCATGGATATAACACTCCCTATCTACGCAACTAAATTAATACCTACTCTCTGCTGCTGCTAACAGTAGTATCAAAATCATTGAAATAGATTTAGGTTTGATTCACTTTTTATACAACAATGTTTACATTGTTATATTAAATTACATGCAATATAAGTTAGTTTTACTCAACTCATAAATATGTCTATTATTTAAAACAAAAATATCCTGTTGCCTTGTTATATATTAGTAATGAACACTTAGTTTTCATCATAAATAATAATTTAAAACCATTTGTTTTACATTTTAAAAGTGTATACTTTGATACAAATTCACATTATAAATAACAAATTTGTCCGAAATAACAACCTATGTAGATGGCGCTGTTCATGTTTTGTTTAGAAAATCGAATTACACGATTTTACATGTTTTGTATCTTTCCTAAGAAAAATCTTTGATACTTATAATAATATATCATAAGCTATGTCACATGTATAGCTGCCTGGTGGAGTACAACTAATAGACACGCCCCCACATATTATAGTCCTGTCACTCTAACCTAATACTCTAAACCATCTACATCTATTCTAACATACGTATTAATAAACTGAAATACTTGAAGTTCTTAGTTACACTCGGGCAGGCAATATGTAATCATTACGATACCTTATTGACCTTAACGACCTCTAAATGCATCGTCCGGACCATTAATTTATTTTATAAAATGGTCTTAAAATATTATTTAGAAGTGATCTTATATAATTGTGTATAAATTAATGATCGGCTCTATAACAATAAACCCTACCTCTCTCTCTCTCACTGTGTGTATAGCGTTCACTGTGGGCAACACTACGTATAACGTGGCGCCACCTGGCCGACTGTTACTGAAGTCTCGTACGCTGTCTCCTTCGCACGAAAGCGCTCATTTCGATTACTTCTCTTTCGGAGATTTGACCTCTGCGAACTGGAGGTCGCGTCGTAACGTTGACCCGGAGAATGTTCATTACAAGTGGTTTGTGTCCCCCATTGTAACTGTAACGCTATCACTATACCTATGCGCGTGTACTAGTAGTGATGAACTTGACTCGACCTCTAATTACCTATTAGTAATAGGCATTAACTCATTGGGTTAGGTACTTCCAATAAATTCTTATGGAAGTATGCGGACTCAATTCATATATAATATAATCATTATGCGAATGTAGTTTTTTTTTGTTTAGACTCGAATCTTAGAGTTGATTCAATCCGTAGTTATATAATCTGTTATGTAGTCAGCATTATTACATAACAATACTGCATTAACCGAAGTAGGATACGTGTTTTCCACTAGTAGTTATAACTTTGCATTTGAATATATAGCAGGTCCAATTGTTATGGTATTCACTTAACATTGTACTGCATTCATACTGTCTATTACATACAAAGTATACTAAGATTTAAATGTACCCAAGCTTTTTTAATACGAGCCGAGACTTGTAATTTTGATGCCGAGCAAAGCTTATATTTTGTTAAAAATAATCTCGAACCAAGACTATTATATCTATAGACGCGAGATTACTTCTATATTTTCTATATTTTCTATATTCATTTCACAAAATATTCTATTATTATTTAGAATATATATACAATCCTATATTTATATATATTATTTGTGAAATTCGTATTTACATGGTAAGTAAACATCTTTTTATATCAATTCAATTCAATGTATTTACTATTAAATTCATTTACGATCGTATAAATATATTTAATATCAATATTTTTCCAAATAATTTTCATTTATTTAAGCAATACATTTGATCACTGCTGACATGATGGTTATGGTAATACATACTTTTAATAGCGAGGTTAATTCGATGCGTTTTGATACTGAGACTACATCATTTAAATAAATCTTTTTTCCCCTTACTGAATTGCTGCTTTTAGATATAATATTGATTTTTTTTTTTTTTAATGAGAATGAGAATGTATTATGACTTTTGAAAATAAGACTAAATTGATGCTGAAAATAAGACTGAGACTTAGTCGATGCTTTAAAATTGCTCATTATTTACATTACTAGTACTAACAGGCACTATATAGGAATACGTAGTCAGTATGCATAAGTAGTAATCATAACGCATGTACTACATTCATTATTTACTAGAATATATACACACATGCATATATATCCGATGATGACTATAACAATTGTTGGGAAAGTATTCAAAGTATAAGGTACATGATAACCCTCGTTAATGTTGTACCATCTATTACCACAGCCCTATACTATATCACAGCCCTATACTATACCACCTCTATACCACCCCTACACTATACCACAACACTATACCACAGCCCTATACTATATCACCCCCTATACTATATCACCCCCTACACTATATCACATACATTACCTAACTCTTACGCTCTATACAGTTTCTGTGAAGGTGACATATCGTGCAGTACCCCCAAGGCTACCACACCGGCAGCTAAGAGCTATTCATTTGCATCCGACCCTGGCCATGGTAACTACACATACCATCATCTTCATCATCATCATCTTCATCATCATCACTATCATCATCGTCATCTACATCATCATCATCATCATCACCATCATCATCATTTTCTATATATCTAATATGTAGTCAATTATATTTAAGTTATATTTTATTTATATTTTACGAAGTATATTTATTGATTCTTTGAGACTAGTTTATATACCATGCAGTCTTAATTCTGCATTGCCTGTAAATGTTTCGATAGTGAGACACTTAAGGAAAGAAGTTTCTAAAAACATTATATATATTATATATATATATTGTATGTGTTAGTCTTTTAATATCTCATAGATGTCATGATCTTAATATGAGTGTATATTTATTATCTAATATATAATGGTAATTAGTGAGGTAAATATTTTTGATGAGACTTTGATGTAAGTTATACCCATACCTTCCAAGATATTGCAAGATCACGTGGTATTCAAATAACAATTGTTATTTTGTTACTATAATAGAATTTAATCAATTGAGATCATATAAGTAATCCACCGACTTTAACTCAACGTACGTCGTACATTGTATGTTAAGAAAATTGTACGTTGTACAATGAGTAGTTATTTGTGTCCAATTCAATGTATTTATATAAATAAATTATATATTAATTCACTCCTATATCATATAGTCTATATGATACATTCAATAAATACATTTAATTCGATTGACTTATTATTAAAATATAATACAATAATAATAAATATTATTTACAATTATTAACAATTTATATTACATAGATATTATACCTATAGGTACGAAACAATATATATATATATATATATATATGTATACATATATATTGTTTCGAATTATGAAATATAATCGTATTAATTAAATATATAAATAATATCGGGTAAGAAACTTAGTATCGGGATCGTGAAAAGGATTGCATAAGAGAATAAATAGAGGATCGGACCGTGATCACCGATCCAGGAAAAAAGGATCGGTACCAATCACTGTATATAATATATACATATAGACATTCTAAGTATGTCCTAATATCTATAAAACCGCTTTCAATATTATTAATATGTAGAATAGAGATAGAAATCGAGTATAAGTGATTGTCTACTGTAGACCAATGTTAAATTAAGTTAACAATGATATATTCAGATTGAATCTAAGAACAATAGATATTGCATAATAAATATGTGTGATTATATTCAATCATGAACTTTTAACTAATGTAAGGGTATTCACATTTTTCAGAACAAAATATATTAATATTTATGCATATTTTTATATAAGTATTAATTAGTATACTGAATGTATTCAATTTAAAAAATTACTTAGATATGAACTATAATATATATATATATATATATATATATATATATATATATATATATATATACACACTATAATACAACACTATAACAGTGAAAAGTTTACGAGAAAGAGCTATAATGAATATCAATAATGGTTATTATTATTATGAATACCTAACATATGAACTTAATACGTTAATATAAATCATTAATCTACCCTATTTAACATTATAGACATTTGTCTACCACTTCCTATAGTACATCATATCACTCAATAACAGATTACTTCCCCAGATGTTCACGGGCCACAGATTCTGGAGTCTGTGTAGGAAGTGTAACGAGCTTTAACACCAATGGTTATAATATGCCCACTAGGTGACACATTATACATGCCACTATTGGTGACACACTAGACATGTCACTATTAGTGACACACTATACATGTCACTATTAGTGATACTACATGTGTATTTACCTGACACTAATGCTTAATATTGTCAACCTAGTTTAGTAAATGTTACTCTTCCAGTAACAATTATAGAGTGGAAGGGACAAAGGTAAGATGGAACATTCATTTCTAGGACATAACCCTTAATATCAATAATTTTATAATTTAAATTTATAATCATCGACATGGAATATTAACATGACATACTGACATGGTATATTGGTATGGGTTCAATCATTATATTAGTAATAGTGTTGTAATAATAATTATAATAATTAATGATTATGATTTATATTTTATGAAACGAATAAATTAATCTATATATATATATAATATACACTATTAATAACTACTAATGAAATATAAATGAAACAGAATCAATAGAGAAGACTTACAAAGAATGTTCGCTGTATTCACCTCCCGAAGATGTAAGTACCATCTCTTATTTAGGCACATTATATACGCCGATCTTAAATATATGTAATATTTAATAATAATTATAATAATTTACAATTAGAATGTTGTGTATGTTCTGTTTTCTTTTATTATAATATGATTTTTCTCCTAAAGGACATAAAATAATATTACATATTTTCTATTTTTATTACCCGTTAAATATATATATAAAATCTTACAAAAAAACATAATAATTTGTATATAATAATAGTTATATAAGTAATAAAAGATTAATATTATTGATAATGATGATTAGGGGTTAATACAAGCTAGTGTGTTAGTGTGTTAGTGTATTAGTGTATTACTAGTCAACAACTTGAATACTAAAACATGTTGAAATGCCAATATTATATAACAAATTAGTGATGCTCCAAAAATAGGATATTCTCTACCGAATACTTTTGCTGCACTTCATTATAGTTCATTTCATATAGGCTTATATAATTTTCTGTTGAAAGTCAAATAAAATTATTCATTGCGAAGACGTAATTAATGTAGAATCTTGATCGTACTCATTCAACACATGCACCCAAACACAGTTTGCTAAGTTGACCTATCTAATACCTAGTTCCGCTCATACTCACCAGGCTTTTCAAATTATACAAACCAAACCTACATTATATATTCAATTTATTATATGCTAACATATAGGTTAACTGAGTATGGGTTATAGTCAGTATATGGTTAGATAGGGTTTAGAATATGTGTATTATATACATCTTATATTCGGGCAATAATACAATAGATGATTATGTAGTATATATATATGTAATATTTACATATGTATTACATATGTATACATATGTAATATAATATAATATAAATTATATATTTATTTAATTAATAATTATAAATAATATAATTATAATAGACTTTTTAATATAATATAAATATATATATAAATATATATAAAATGTACACTTATTGATCTTATACGTAAAAAGTTTGCATTTTTCTGGATTTATAATATATTAAATTAATTATTAAATACGATTATTATGTCATAATTACATCACCTCAGATAAATATGCTGGGTATATCTGAAGTATTATCAGCTCTGAATTATCTGGGAATTCCTCCCAAAGTTATAGAGAGTTTTCGACAACAAAAGATTGACGGCCCACTTCTTTGCGGCCTAGATAGTTCAATGATTCACGAAGGTTTCAGAATGAACAATTTAAACTATTTTAAGCGATAACATTATATAGTTTTAAATAGTATTTATGTGAATTTTAGTGGGGAGCATTTTCTATTGATGCTAAATTGTAAGTAAATTCAATATATATTTGTAATACATTAATAAAATATGCTACTAACTTAATATAGTATATGTATATATTTGATCAATACTGATATATATTATATACTATTATGTATATTACAGCATTCCCAGAGAGCAGTCGTTTAGATAGAAAGAAGATTGTAGATTTCGTTGCGGGATGGAGGCCAAAGTCCTAACGTCTACATTACTTATCGTCCACACAATCCCGCACACGGAGTAACGATATCAGCGTGGGCGCTTGTTTTCACAGATTTCCTTCGTTTCGCATCTCGTAATCAACGACAAATTCCCTATTCCACTGAGAATTGATTACGTCATCTATTACATAAGAATACCATCGTTGCATATTTTCGCGGCTACTCTATACATTCACCCCCGCCCTCCCCTCATCCGTATTATTACCCACTGATTATGTTCTCACCGTTTTCACCGTACGTTTATTACCCGTTGTATTACATTTTAACGATTTCACCCAAACGTTTGATTATTTATACCGCCTTTTAATTTATATGTACGCGATTTCATCTACGTTCAATAAAATTTACATCCAAACTCTACAATAATACATACTCACATCTTATACGATATATATACACCATCGATATAAAGAAAGAGGATAAGCAATTGACGTACGCAATACATGTTAAAGATAGATACGTGAATGACACTTTTATCGATAAATTAACAAAATGGCATCAGTGATTTTGAATGGATATTAGTCATATTATATATGTCAAATAGTAAAACAGTAGGCTTTTCGTCGAAATAGATTCGAGTGACTTCTATCTATATCAAATGATATAGATTATAAATATCAATAAAATAATATGATATCTTCAATTTAAATACACAAGTATGAGGAATGTTGATATGATGTATTTTAAATATATAATTTTATTTTTAGTACTTAGTACATTAAAATTGTTAGTAATTATCAATATATATGTATAACTAAATATTATTATAAATAAAAAGTAGTGGGCCGGTAGTAGTCTGCGACTGCAGCGCCTCTATCGCGAATTGCCATACACTACATTCAATTGCTTATCCACTGTCTTTATATCGATGATATACATTATAATCTTTGACCAGTCATTATTTGTTGTATATATTCTTTCATCAATTATGTCAAAACATAATCATTTTTACATTATTACCTTACATTACCAGGTCGAACTTGCTCGGCATTGATTGACACGTACTCTCCATTCCTCTCGATTCATCATTGCGTTTGGTAGCTCTTCGTAGTTGCAGCTTGTATCTTCAATTAGCTGATCTACGAAGGTTTTGGCGGGGCGTCCTCGAGATCTTCGTCCATGTATGGGTAGCCATAGCAGCACATCGCTAACAACCTCGTTTTGACTTCTCCAGCAATGGCCTGAGAAGCGTAGCCTTTGTTCGAGTATTGTATCTGTAATCTTTGGTATTTTACCATATAAGTCTTTATTGGATATATGGTCTCTCCATGAAATATTTAGCGCTGCCCGTAACATACTGGTGTAAGATCCATTTATTTTTTTCTCCAAGGCTATTGTCAGGGTCCAGGTTATAGCTCCATATACCAATACAGATTCAACTGTGGCTCTGAAAAAGTTTCTTTTGAGTCTTATTGACAGATTTGATGTTCATATTTTATTAAGGTTATTCAGTACAGCCCATGCTTAGCCTATTCGTATGCGAACGTCATTATCAGTGGAGGCAATATAACTACCGAGGTATTTAAAATCTAATACATTCTTGATTGCTTCTCCATTTAAACTTTTCATACTCATACTCACAGACGAATCTTGATTTAAGGACATATATTCCGTTTTACTGACATTAATACATAGACCTATATCTTTGGAAATTTATTCTATTTGATGTAGAATTGTGTTTGCCTCTTTGATGGAGTTTGTCGTAATAGCAATATCATCAGCATATTCTATATCTGTTACGCGCGTTGCAGGATATCTTCTACTTTTGCGTTCTGTGATTATCAGTCCAAGATTCTCAATATCCTTTAGTGAATTGCTTAGTACATAATCGAGGCAAATGATAAATAAAAAGGGTGCAATTGTGTCTCCTTGTAGCACACCTGTTGTTATCTTGAAGAAAGGGGTATCTCCATCAGGTGATCTAACCATTGAACGTGTATTTTTATAGAGCATCATGATTGCATTCACAGTTTCTTCCGGTATTCCATAATGAATTATAATTGATCTCATCTTTGCTCTATCAATTGAGTCGAATGCTTTTGAAAAGTCAATAAATAACAATATTGCAGGAATATTTTGTGCTTTAACTCCTTCTATTATCGTCTGATAGCTAATATTTGTCCTGAGATTGATCGATTAGTTCTAAAACCATTTTGATTTTTTCTCAGAATAGGATCAACGTATGGTCTTATCCGGTTTAGTATCATCAGGTTGTAGATTTTTGCAGCAATAGGCGTGAGAGTTATTCCTCTATAGTTATCTGTTATGGTAAGATTTCCTTTTTTAGGAAAAGGTAGAATGCAGCCTTCTGTCCATCTCTCTATGGGATCTTGGCTATACACACTATTGCAATATTTTAATAATATGTCTTGGAATTCCTTTATCTTCCAAACTTCTGATGGTATTTCATCCAGGCCTACCGTTTTTGATATTTTGAATGGCTATATCAATTTCGTTCGTTGTGAAAGGCCCTATTTTTATGTATAATTTATGAAGTATGGTTTTACAATGATCGTTACCATTATTTGTAGATTTAGGAGGTTTACCTAGTAGGTCCTCAAAATGTGTCTGCCATAGTTTAACTCGTTCCTCATCATTACTAGCCTTTAGTTTAGATTTGTTTGAGTTTTTCCTCCCACTTATCTCATTTACAATTTTCCATGCTAGTGCTGATTTTTTATTATTTGCGGCATCTTGAACTTGACATATTTTGACTTGGATATATTCAGACTGTTCGGTTTCATATACGTGTGAGAGTTCTTTTTGAGCATTTCAAGTTTTTCTTATATTTTCTATTGTAGGATTGTTATCTTTTTGCTGTGCTGCTTCGTGTAATATTTTGCGTTTGTTTCTTATATTCAGATTTTCCCACGGTATTCTTCTTTTTGTTTTCGGTTTCAGGGGAATTGTTTCAGCTGCTATTTCCTTGCAATCAATTTCAAAATTTGAGTAAATACTGTTTTCTGTAGGTAAGAGTGACGTGTTTTGTAAAGCTTCAAATCGATTTTGTACTTTTATTACAAAAGATGAACGCAAAGCAGAATTATTTCTCAGTTCATTCCACTTAAAGTTCTTACGATTGGACTTTCTTGTTTTATTTGCTCTGAGGCTCAATCTTATATGTGCCGATACAATTCGATGGTCCGTAGCCACACTTATAAAGGAGTTGTAGGCTCTGCAGTTTATTGCGCTATTTTTCCATTTTCTGTTAATGATAACAATCAATTTGAGAGTTAGGCCTACTATCGTTTGGAGAAATGTGTGACCGCGTCGTTTCTGGAAATGCGTATTCAGACATATCAGGTTATTCTCGAGTATATAATTTTTCAGCATATTTCCATTTCTGTTTGTATTCTGATGGAAGGAGTATGGAAAATTCCCGTTATCATTTTGTCCTAGTTGGGCATTGAAGTCTCCGCTTATTATCAAAACATTATGTTTCGGAATTTGTCTAGTTAGTGAAGAGAGATCTGCATAAAATCTTTCTGTTTAAGTTTCATCACTTACATTTGTCGGACTATAGCAGGTTATTATTGTTGTTTGTGGATTTCCTTGAAAAGTTGCAGCTATTATACGTGGAGAAATCTTCTCTATACTGGATAAGGTATTGTATCTATATTCGCGAAGTAGCATTCCAATTCCTCCATTATCTGCATTTACAGTATTTTTCCAGGCGGAACAAGTCAGTAATCTCCATTTCCCGAACACTTCTTCTTTTATTAAATCATTGTGTATGACTCTGTGTTCTTGTATAGATATAACATCCTGTCTTGTTGTTATGGCTGAAGCAATGAGTTCGGAGATTGTACCTTCTTTGTTTAGAGGTTGTACATTGATAGTTCCAAATATTGTGGTTTTCTTTGCCTTCAAAAGTTTATTTATTTTCTCAGTGGCCAATTTTTCGACTGTAACCTGAGATGTTATTACAGACGCGCTCCGTGTTTAACCGCGCGACGAGCGATGCGGGATGAATGAATGTTGTGTTGTGTCATTTTGCTTTCAGTGGCTATTGGAACGAATACAGTCGCCACTCCATACATTCGTTAACAGTATTCTCTACCGAATCATGTGCCTCGCCGACACTTATTCCGCCTTACCACATCCAACATCCTGCTTCCAATGTCTTCACGTAACCCTGATCGGATGGCTAACAGTACTATGCCTTGCCAAAGGGCAGCCTGGATTTTTTCCAGCACTGCTTATTGGTTATTCGCAGTTAACCATTATATCTAATGGCCGTTCCCCTATCCGCAACCCGGGGAGCCGGTGGATTGGAGTTATCGTCACCACTTACCACATCTATTCATCACTTATCGCTTCAGATATAGATGAAGAAATGTGGGCCGAGGATCCTATGGAAACTCAGCTCTCCACTACATTATAGATTACATAATTGTTACAAAATAACTATGTAGGGTATACACCTCTCAAAAATTAAGTGATAATGGATACAAATTGTTCAAAGTAAACTATAAACTATAAGTAGGTATATAAGTAGGTATATAACATAAAGATATAGTGATATACATATATATATATATATATATATATATATATATATATATATATATATATATATATATATAATAAATAAGTGTGTACACAACAATTTATATGAACACTATACATTTCATTGAATATATTTGTTGTATAAGTAATGAATATGAAAACAGACTTTTAACAATTCACAATATATTGTACTGAACATATATTGTGTATAAATAGTTGTATGGATAGTGTATATTAAATTGTATATAAATAGTTAACTCTATATAATGGCTGCTAGGTATATTAATTAATCTATTACATTAATCATTTCTCCTGATAGTATTAATTGTCTAAAGCAGTGGTTCCCAACCTATAGGTCATTGTGTTTCTTTTTAGGTCATGAACCAATTTCTAAAAAATAATATAAATGTTTTATAATAAAATTGGCGTTATTGTAGAAAAAAAGTTAAAATAGGTATATATTTTAATATATATACTATAATTTATATTATTCATTATGAGTTATAAATTATGATTAAAGTTTCATAATAAAAAAATAAAAAAATAACTGTTTTAATTGGGTCATGGTATATTTTTAAACTAAGAATTATAAAAATAAAAGGGTTATGGTGAAAAAAGGTTAGGAACCACTGGACTAAATAACATATTACATGTAGGGTAATGAAGAGTGGGGAGACTTAAATATGCAAAGGCCTGCAATCTACCTGAAACAAATCATATCTACTCTATCAATAATTATAAAAATCATACCTAGTAACCCAATACGGGACAGAGTTTACAGGGACATAATATTTTGAAAATAATTTTAATTTTTTAAAAAAAAAACAATGTTTTTTAGAAATACTTTTTCATCAATAAAAGGTATAATAATTTATGATTAAATATTTATATTTAATATGAATAAATTATGCTTATGATATAATAACTATTATATTATATACAAAATAAAAATTCTGTATAATTTGTAATTGACATTTTTAAAGAAACCGACAAGGATATCCTTGACCACCCAACATGTGCAGAGTTGAATCATTATTTGCAACATTCGTTAAAAAATTGTATTTAAATTGTATAGAATTATTTAATAATGTTATCATATATATATATATATATAAGTTAATACCTATTTTATGTAAATAAATGAGAGATGTATATACATCCTATATTTTTTTAATATTTATTCTACTTGGTAAGCAGTCATATACATAATTGTATAGTGAAAACAAGGGAATTTCCTTGTATTGGTAAACATGCAATACTATACAATTTTCTAAATTAATATTAATTAAATTATTTTTTTTACCTATATAATTCTGTATATACATTAAATTAACTTGTAAATATTAAAGTCATCAAATGAAATATGGTATATTTTTATTATTCTGATTAAACTTTATAACCTTATATTAAAATATATTGTTATGCATTTACCCAGGATAAATACATAAGATAACATATTGATTATTATATAAACATATATTTATGAATTGTATTAGCTATAAAATCACTTTCTATAAAACATTTCCGGACATTATTTCCGTAAATACTGTTATTGGGATAGCCCTTTAAGACAGAAAGACTGTAGCCTCAAAGTAGGCCCTGTATGTTTGAGGTAGGTTGACCTTGATACGTAACATGGTGCTGAGAGGTCAGCAATAGGAAAGTATGGAGACAGAATGTGTGAGATATTCGGGTACAGCTAGGTTAATAGCCTTACGCGTATGATGTAGAACAGGCGGACATAGCACAGGCACAGAGAATGCATCAGAGACGATATAGAACAAGCTTAGAGTGCGAATGTAAATCGTATGGGGCTGCAATGTTTGATTGCAAGTGTATGCATTCAATGAAAAGGTGATGGGCACCGAACCTTTTTTCCTGTATAGGCCTTCCCGATCCCAATCCTCATCCATTCGTTAGGTACATACCTACCTAATCTTTGCCAATCCTGATCCCGATACTCTCTTTCTTATCCCATCCCGATCCCGATAAATGATCGCGATCCTGCCCATCACTGACTATAGTTCACTCATATAGGTCTTACATATAGCAAAGATCGTCCGAAGGACATACTTTGTAGTATCTTTGCATATAGTAAATAATAATCAGAAGTCAAGAAGTCAAATAAGTTAAGAAGTTACTGAATGGAGTATATAAGTTTACAAGGCAATTATGTAATTATTTAGTGAGGGCAAACTTTAGTTTATTGAATGATGATGTTCAGAGGATGTTTTGAAGATCTGATCTGATGTTACAATAATAATGCTATTTAATTATGGTGTTTTTATGATTTTACGATTGATTGATATGTAAGCAAATATAGTTGAAATATATAATTATAATCGAAAGGATAAATATAAATATTTGCTAACAATAACATACAACGTAGGGCTTACGTCGTAGGCCTATGTCTTACGTTATAGAAATAAAGAATAATACGAAATTATAAAATTAAAACCTAATACAGTTACCGTAAAAATAAACGAAAAATTATCGAAAATAGAAATAAATAGAGCGTCAAAATAATCTGATGGTGAGTTTTACAAAATTATGTGTTAAGGTTGTTATACTGATGATATTACATAATGATGTTCTGAAAATGTCAGTTGATAAAATGATGTTTTGAGGATGTCAGTTTTTCCTGGGTATGATATATTTCATTGAGAATATATAGCCTATTGAAATTACGTGATATATCACGACAATACACATTACATCATTGTTTCGGTGTTATATAATACAATCAAGTACCACAGCATATAAGTATTATCATATGTATTGATAGTATCACCAACGATTTTGCGAAGCAAAGATATAACACTCCCTATAGGGAGTATTCATATATGAATTCATTCTATATGAGTACCAGTAAACTCGGACCAGGTAAACTCGGACCACTTTTGAGGTAAACTCGGACCACTTTTAAAGTAAACTCGGACCACTTTTTAACATAACTTTAATAACATTTAATAACTTAACATATTTTAAATTGTCGTATATCACCACAGAGCTAGAGAGAAATTTCTCTCTAGCTCTATAGAGGGTCTCGTCGGTGATATACATATATGTATATCACCGAAGAGACCCACGATAGAAGCTATATTTATTATGATAGAAGTATACAATATATAAGTTATTTTGATAAGTGGTCCGAGTTTACTTCACAAGTGGTCCGAGTTTACTTCACAAGTGGTCCGAGTTTACTTAAAAAGTGGTGCGAGTTCAAATTAAATGTTTACCTATTTAAGTATATAATTCCATAAAAATATCATATTAAATGACTCTTTTTATAATTTATTTAACAGATATAATATAATTATATAAGGTGGAAGTAAGTTAAAGCATATTATATTATAGAAATATACAAAATATAGTTATTTTAAAAGTGGTCCGAATCTTCTTTATGTTTTTAATAAGTGGTCCGAGTTTACTTTATGTTTTTAAAAAGTGGTCCGAGTTTACTTAAAAAGTGGTCCGAGTTTACATCAAAAGTGGTCCGAGTTTACCTGGTCCGAATTTACCTGGTCCGAGTTTACTGGTATTCTGCATATATGTATGCAACGTAATTTAGTAATATCCCCTGCCGCTGCTAGCAGTAGTATCGAAATCACTGAAATAGATGTAGGTTCGGCTCTGTTTGCATACAACAATGTTTCATTGCTCTATTAAATTACATGCAATATAAATTAGCTTTTACTTACTAAATATATACTTATAGCATTTAAAACATACATATCATATTTGTTTGTTATATATTAGTAATGAACACTTAGTTTTCATCATATACATATTAATTTGAAGCATATTATTTAACATTTAAAAAGTGTATAGATAAATACGAATTTACATTATAAACAACACATAGTTCCTAAAAATAACCCGATATAGGTGGCACTGGGGTATTTTGTATACAAATTCGAATTACACGATTTCGCGTAAGTGTTATATCTTTCCTTCGGCAAATCTTTGGTATAACTAAATAGTGATTGTGGTGATTGAATACATTAAGTTGAACCGATTCATATCTACCGATCTAATGGAATCTATATTTGATTCTTGAGGTTGATTTAAAAATAAACTATTACAATATATAAATTAATCTGGGTAAACCTGATGGTATTATTAATTTTAATAAATTTACATATTTTCCTGATATATAGATTTATATATATATATATATATATATATATATATATATATACATATAGATTTATATATATATATATATACATAGATATATACATAGATATATACTTATTTAGATGTATTAGACACGATAACAAGACCTACACACGATGATGGTATAACTAACTAACAATTAATAGCGACCTAGATAAATAGAAATGTGATGCTGGATAAATCTTGAATATATATTTATTTATTTAAAAGTAGATATGAATATATCGTATAAACCCTTATTACAATCAGACTATATTAACTATATTTCCCCATACCCCTTAAATGTCTTTAATATTATTTAATATAAAATAATATTCAGACATTATTATATGTTTATATTGATAAATAAGTAATATAAAAACAATATGTCAATTAATCTATTAATTATATTGATATATGTTATTGTTATTATTATTGTTATTTTTATTTGGTGGAGTCATTCATCCCATCCAGGAACTTATATGAAGTTTTCACTTATAAGTTATAACCATATGACTCTAATGTCCCTTCGAAGCCGCTCTCATGTTAATGCATCCATGGTGTTAACGAGAGCTGATCATTTATTTATATATAAATGTATAGACAATTATATAAGATCACTTCTAAATATTATTTCAAGACCTATTTTAATGGTCCGGACGAGGCTTGAACCCGTGTCCTACTTCTTGGGTGTCTGGCCCCATAGCCAACTGATCCACACAGGCAATAAATGTAAATATTATAATATTAGTATAATATTATATATAATATATTAATTAATATACAAATTTACAATTGTAGGTAGGTTTTTTACAATTTGTATTTATAAATGATAACTATAGTTGGTATATATACCCACAACAACACAATACATATTAAGCAACATGTATATGATTTAAACGAGTGATCGTACCTGCCGTATCGTGACCTATATAATGACCTATATAATGACCATATTAGGGCATATCTATTGTTCTCTTAATTAAACAGTATTGATTTCTGACCGACCTAATCTGGATTAATAATTGTTATGATATATGTATATGCTAGTTCATTGTATACTAACATATTTGATTACACTATTAGGGGAAAGTAACCGTATACGGACAGTGCCTGAATACAGACACTCTCAGAAACCATAAATCCTACAAAAAAATGTTTAATGAATAAATAAAATATTCATAATTATACTGTTAAAAATTAGGGTACAGCGAATGCCTTATTTAGGGTTTAAGTAGTGTCCCTATAGCCGTACCCTAATTAGGGTACAATTTGAATAAATACGATCAGTACCCTAACAATGAACAAACTGTACCCTAAAGAATTGTAGCTGGTTGTTCCCTAAGTATATGATACCGTGTACCCTAATTCAATTGTATGATATGTACCATAATTGAATTGCATGATATGTAAATATAATAATCACGTACCCTAGGGTAAATATTAGCTAATATTTAACATAGCTGTACCCTAATAAATATATAGAGTGTACCCTATAGAGTATACTATAGTGTACCCCCATAGTTAACATACATGTACCCTACAAATATATATATATATATATATATATATATATATATTATACCCTAGTGAGTTTAAAAGTCGTGTACCCTATTTAGGGTACATGGTAAATTGTTGTGATATTTTTACGATATGTATACCCCCATACATTGCATTCGCTGTACCCTATAGGGTAAAAATTATAATTTTTAACAGTGTATATAAATAGTCTAAATAAGTATTTTTTATTTTTTTATTATTCAAAATAGTGCTGATATATATCCAATAAATGATTTTTTTATTACGTTTTTAATATCAAATATTAATTAAGTTATAAACATATATCTAGATGTCATATACATCCCTAATACGGACACCCTATGACCAATCAGCGTGCAGCATGTTAACTATTATAATTTTCATTATCACATTGTTATACTATTTATATCATCAATTTATTAATACCTTTCATGTTTTATTTAGATATTTCACTTGTAATTATTAATTAATAATATACACAAATTTAATAAATTAATTACTAATTAAATTATATTAAATTATTCATACAATTAATTATAAGTAATTTAATTTTAATTTATCTAATTAGTTCATAAATAATATATATATATATATATATTATATAATATATTATACTCAATGTTATATAGGGTGTCCGTATTATAACACAGGGTGTCCGTATTCTGACATGGGTACCGAATACGGACACCCCCGACAGGGGTCCCCCGTTATCTATTGAATAAAAAGATTAAATAACATTTTAAAATCACAATAATATCTATAATGATATTATATTAATATATTGTAATTTTTGAATACAAATATTGAATCATAAAATGTTAAAACCATTTATTGTTAAAGTATCCGTATTGTGTTACTTTCCCCTACTCTTCATACATATTATATATTCTTGTATACAATAAATTACACAAGCACTTCAACTTTATAATTAAATTGACTTTCTTTTATATATAAATATATTAGATATATTTTATATAGTATATATATATATATATATATATATATATATATATATATATATATATATATATATATATTGTATATATATGCAAGTTACGCCCATATATGGTATACCTTTGATAGTATTAATATTATGACCAACATCTATAATACAATATATGTAACTATATATATTATTACTTATAATAGATATACATGAGATATATTGAGATATAAATTGAGATATAAATTAAATATATACACAATTATGATCGGGATCGGGATAGTGTCGGGTAAAACACTGAGGATCGGGATCGGGTAAAGGATCGGATAAGGGGGAATTATTGGGTAGGGGGACGTGAGGGGGTTTTGGGCGATACAATTTATCCCTCGCCATAGTAGTCAGTACTCCGTGAATATTAAATATTAGTATTTAAATTTTAGATTATGTATTAAAAAGATGTTAATATACTAGATAGCTATCTCGGATATGTATTTCATTATATCAAATTTATGTATTATCAATTCTAATAATACTAGTAAATATCAGTAAAATATGATACGTGAGGGGGTTTTGGGCGATAGTTCCGAATGTGTTAATAGGTGTCGCCCTATGTACTCAAACATTAAATTTGGCATTTTAATAAACTTTTTCGGATATTCGTCATAATTCGATGACAAATATACAACACACGCAATATATAAAATATTATAATGATTTTATAATACTTTATATTACTTTGTATTACGTTTTTGATATAGTTATGCGTTTATATGTTTACCAATCAAATAAATTACGAAATATAATAAATTAAATAAAGAATATTATGACTTGTATTTATGACAGAGCTTTATGAAGAGATATAAATGAATATATCAGAAATCTAAAACTACGGCAAGAAATTAAATATATATATTTTATATATTATATATCATATATCATATATTATATTATATAATTTATATGTAATGTATATATATATATATATATCATTTATTAAATCACATTAATATGAAAGTTACATATCATTATGATATTAGTAGCAATTTATATAAGTATTTATGTAAGTATATTGCATATACATATCATATAAATATTAAATATATTATTATCAAAGTTATCATATTTAGGTAATGGCAGCGTATATATATACTTAGCGTATACGCTATTATCATTATAGAAGCAATGTTGCTTATCAATTACACCGTTATTAACATGATAAGTATCATTATGGATAATAGTAATAAATAAATAATAATGTTATACAATCAATTATACAATTAAAAAAATAAAATATATAATAAATATTTTATTATATATTTTATTTTTTTATATTATATATGTAACCAGTAAGTCATAATAGTATAACATAAATACATTATTAAATTATAATTAAAATCTAAGAAATACATCAAGAATTAATATAACATAAACTAAAATATAATATAGAGGAAATAAATAGGAGATAACCAACATTTAAAACTAAGAAACAAGAGAACAAAATAAATAAATATATTCAATACAATATAGGTTAACAATTTCGAATGTACATACATAAAAATATACACACTCGCACACACATATACATATACACATACACATACACATATACATATAACTATATACATATACATATACATATACATACACATATATATACATACTTATATTTAAATTAATTTGATAATTCACATTTTACTAAAGTAATTTATTTAATGTAAACAAATGTACAAATAAAATAAAAGCTAACAAAATCATAAAATTATATACAATAATTTGTATAATGTCAGTTTGTTATAGTGTCATAATTTAATCTAAGGACAGTATTTTTTATAATGTCAAATAAATATAATACAAATTTAAATAATATATAAAAAAATATTTTCATAAGTCAAATAGAATAAGTATAATATATATTAAATATATATTATTTTATAAATATAATATTTATTTTAAGATTTTTACAAAATAATGATAAGGAATGGGACTTTCTTATATCTATACTTAAAGCATTCCAAAGTTGTTGTCCGAGTGTAAGTAATTACTTAAGGTATTATTCATATAATTATATTTAAAATAAGGTTGAATAAAATCACATTAACTCCTGTTATTAAATATTTGTTAGTCGTCAATTTAAAATAATAGCATCATCCTAAGGATGGCACAATTTATACATGTAAATGCTAGTCTTGTACTTATAAATATCATAAAGATAGTTATATGTTACATGTTATATTTTCCATTATTTTCCCATTTTAAATAGAGAAACAAAATCATTTGGTTATTATATAAAAATGATGTTTAAAATCATTTTTTGAATAAAATAAATTATATTTAAGTTTGATACATAACGATGCCCCCCATATTTCTATACAGTAAATTAAATATGGATAAAATAAAGCATAGTATAGTTTGATCATGGCAGATGTATTTACAAAGTATGAAACATTTTTTATAATCAATACAATTTTCAATAATTTATTTTTAAGATAACCTAAATGACATTTCCAATTTAAACAAGTATCCAGATTTATTCCAAGAAAATATGTAGAAGTTAGCTGAGATAAAAGTGTATAATCTATACATATATTAAATAGTATATCATTTTTAAATACATACAATGCGTTTTATCTATATTTATGGATAATTTATTAAGTTTATACCATAGACAAATGTCATCACATGCTGATTATAATTTATAATTGTTAGATTATTAAGTAATTTATATGTAATAATTATATTAGTATCATCAATAAATAATATGTATTTATTTTTTGGAGAACATAATATCATATAATTAATAAATATAGAAAAAAGTAATTGTCCTATAATAGAATATTGGGTTACACCATAAACACTATTATATATAAATATATGTGTATACAAATATTAATTTATGATAATATATTGTGCATATTTATATAATAATAATAATTTAATTTCCTATAGTTAACTCAGCTCAGCTCAGAGAACGAGGTGGAAAATTTGAGTCGTTCCAGTAGAAATGGTTTTTATTTATTACACATCCATTATTGATTACTATTATATATATATATATTAATTTCATTATGTATACAAATATGTATTCTGATATTAAAATTCATTGAATATAGATTTAATTATACATACTTTTTTTAGAATACCATTTTTATATAAATAACTGATTTATAAAGAATGTGACATGTATTAATTTGATACATTTAACATGAATAGAAATAATTAAATTATATATATTTATATTTTATAACAAATATATTTAACATTTATTCAACAGTTTCTTAAAATATACAATATATATTTGTATATATTTATATATTTGAAATTAATAATTTGTATTAAATTATTATTCTATGATAAAAATGTCCTATAGTTATAATCAAGTCTTATCAAATCGATTCAGAAAACATCAACCTGGGATAATCTATGAGATTCTCATAAAAATGGTTTGAATTTAAAATATTAAAATATTAAATTCATTAAATATGCATATATATTATATACAATGTATATTATACATATATTAGGATATTAAAATACATTTAATTATAATTTAATTAAATGTATTTTTTTTATAAATAATTAATTGATAAATAATGTATATACTTTGATGAATTTAACATGAATAGAAATAATTAAATTATATATTTACTAGCATAAATTATATATTATAATATACATGTAGTTTAATTAATAACAATTTAATTATAATATATAAATGCATTTATTTATATAAAAAAATATATTTGATAAAATTATTTCTCAAAATATAAAAAATATATATACAGTAAAACCTCTCTATAAGAAACCTCTTTATAAGAAAAACCTCTTTATAAGAACATTGTTCACACATTTGGTTGGAATTCAACCTTTTCCACATTAAAAAACCTCTTTATAAGAAAATCTTATAAGAAAAATATAAGAAAAACCTCTTTATAAGAAACTTATTGTATACAAAATATAAAAAATAATTATATATAAATAGAAGTATTGTATATTGATAACAATTATAGAAATTAATTATTATATAAGATATTTTGTTTTCTTAAGCTGCGTTCACATATAGCGATTTTGCTGCAAAATCGCAGCAACTTTGCAGCAAAATCACGACGAACAAAATCGCCAGGTGTGAACACCACGGCAAATTTTGCAGCAAAAAATATTCACTAGCAAAATCACTGCAAAATCGCAGCAACTTTGCAGCAAAATGAATAGCAAACATGTTTGCTATATGTGCAAAATTCTGTCTCGACGATTTTGCAGCAAAGTCGCTATATGTGATCGCTGCTTTACAAATATGTTATATTACATAAATAGCTTGAAATGAATTAAAATTAATAAATTATTGTTATTGTATATCCATAAATTTACTAAAATTTATTAAAATTAATTGATGTTATTTTTATCCTTAAATTTATTAAAATTAATTAATAAATGTTATTATATCCTTAAATGTATTGATGATACAAATTATTATATTATACAATTAATTATTAAATAATAGATTATTATAATATTCATCAATGATGATTCATAATTTATAATTGCTAATGTAAATCTAATACAAATTTCATTATGTATTAACATGTCTAAAAAAAGCGCAAACAATACAGTATACATTTTAAATCTAATATAATTAAAGAAGTTGATGAAGGTTTACTGAACAATAACTTTATTGAACAAGAATTATGTAAGATATATAATATTTTTCCATATTTATTATCAAAATCATTGGAAAAGTAAAAACCTCTTTATAAGAAAACCTCTCTATAAGAAAAAAAGTACTGAAAAAAAATAGTTTCTTATAGAGAGGTTTTACTGTATATATAAATTTGAATTACATTATTATTCTATGTCTATATAATGTGTGCATATATACATATAACTATAGTTATATAATACTAATGATTTAATTTTTCTACAGTTAGCTCGGTTCAGAGATCATCAACCTGCATTGCAGATCCTGCAGGTGGGCTAATTCATGTTCCTCTTGTTAACATGGTTTTTACTTACTTATGCAATATTAAGATTAAAATATATTATATTTATTTAAAATATAAATATGTAATCTGATATACATTTAATTTAAATGTATATATTTAAATACTTTAATAATTAATTATAAATAAATTACTTATAATGTGAAATATAGGTAAATTTTATTAATTTTAAAATTTTTACATTAATAGAAATAATCAAATTATACACCTAAATAAATATATTTTAACAAATAATTTCTAAAAATGTATTATGAATATATTAAAAATTAATATTTTTACTAAATAATTATTATATTATAATAATGTTTATATAATGTTTAAACATTTATATAATAATAAATTTAATTTCCTATAGTTAATTTAAACCGATTCAGAGAAGATCAATCTGGGCTAGTCTATGAGATTCTCATAAAAATGGTTTTACTTCACATATTTCACTTTCAATATTAAAATATGTTAAATTTATTAAATATACAAATATATATTATTTATTTATTAGTATAAATCATATTATGTATATATATATATATATATATATATATATATATATATATATATATATATAAATATATATATAAATAATATGAATATAATTTAACTACATGTATATAAATATATATAATAGGTATGTAATAAAATATGTGTAATCAAATTAATTCTCAAAATGTAAAAAAAATATTTGTAAAATTATTATAGAATAAGTATATGTTAATTTAATATTATCACATAATATATATTCATATTATTAAAATTAAATTATTAATGTATACATTTATTGATATTTTAATATAACTATTATATTATAACTAATTAATTCTCCATTAGGTAAAAGAAAGGATTATACAGCTGTTATCAAGGATCTCAGTATAAGCTAAATGTGGAAGATAAATAAATACTATGTCTAAAAAATATATATATATAACAATTAAAAATAAAATAAAATATTATATAATTTAATCTTACTATGAAATCATATCTTACTATGAAGTCATCTGTTTAATTTAAACTATGATAAATATAGTTACTATATATAGTACCATGCATTATGCATGATACACATTAAATTAAATTTGTGAATTTAAATAAATTTATAAAAAAAATTACATTTATTTTATTAATTGTATATATGAACATATTCTGAAATAATCAATATAATTATATCTGAATAAATCACTCATGTATATTTTATTATATTATATATATGAACACAGGATAATCATTATAATTATATTTTAATAAAGAATTCATATTTATGTATATTTTATGTATATATTTATAAAGTATTTATGAAATATTTATAAATCAATTCATTTTATATATGTGGCTGTATTTTTTATTATATACAAATAATTGTTTTTTTTTTAATTCACTTTTAATATTGAAAGAATATATTAATTTATAATTAATTAGTTTACATAAAAAATTAATTATTAATTATATAAATTGTATGTAGACTATAGTTTACATATAGTCTAGACTATTTATATTCTAGAATATATTGTAATACTATTTAATAAATTATATATGAAATTACTATTTAATAAATAAAATTATATTTTAATAAATCACTTGTTAATGTATTATTATTTATGAAATATTTCAAAATCAATTAATTATATACTATTCCAGTATATATTAATGTATTAAATAAATACTAGACAAATAGTTAATATATTAATTTATAATTTAAGAACAATTTATAAAGCTATTTTTGTAATCTTATTGTTAAATTAAAAAATTATATATTAATTTAATGTATTATGAAATAACTGTATATAAATAGTTAATATATTAATTTATAACTATATGATAACTATAAAAATAAAATTACTATTAATAAATAATATATGTTATATATATACATAAATAATTACAAATCATTAATCATCTGGTAAACAGTGTAAAATATAACATTATTATACTTTTTTTGGGCTAATCTATGTATAATATACAGTTTCACTAAATTCAACATATATGACTAGATTATGAGTAATTTATTATAATTTTGTTAGAATAATAATTATATTTATTATGTATTTTATGTTGTATAATATACAAACCTATCAGTTGCATTTAGATTGATTTGTATAGTAATAATTATAGTTACATGTATTTTTAAATAAAATAATAATTATTAAATATATATAATTAATAATATCTATAGAATATTTTATTATTTATAATTTCACAAATTAATTATATTTTATAAAAATAAATAATTATCTTGTATATTCATGCAGTCCTATATATTACTGAATAATCATATATATATATATATATTATGATAAAAAGATTTAATATTTAGATAATTCCGATTACTAAATAATCAATTATATATATATATTACTTACCTTACCAGGTCGAGCTTGCTCGGCATTAATTTCTGGTGTGGAGATATTAACTCCCATCCAGCGGGTCCCCAGGTGGTGGATAGGGGAAGTAGACCTCCAGATATGGAGTGTTAGCTGCGAATACATGAATAATCTATTCAATAAGCAGTCCTGAACCAAAAATCAGAGTCGTCCTTTGGCAAGACCTATTACTCTGTTGCCACCCGCACCAGGGTTACGGTGCAAACCCCACTTGTGTATGGAGTGGCGACCGCACATTTTACCCAGCTACCGAAAGCATATATATATACAGTCAAGTCATGCTTAATCAGACCAACAAGGAACAAAAAAGTTTATGAGACATCTAATTATTCTTTAATCTATTTACATAGAATTAAACTAGAATCTATAAATAATTCCGAGTTAGAGGTAATTTATGTGTTTAATGTTTTAACATTAGGTTATTTAAAATAGGGACATTAATATGTTCATGATATCATATAGGTTATATACAAAACCAATGACCTATTAGATAATATGTATTATATATTTTTTACAAATGTATCTCAAAGACATAATTATTAAACACATTTACATATATAAATATACCTAATGTAATTATAAGTATACCATAAATATATATATATATATAAAACATACAAATAAGTATATATAAATAAGATATATATATTATTATTTTATATTATATATATATATATATATATATATTTTTATATTATATTATATTTATATATATATATATATAAGATATACATTATAATTGTATCTAATATTTGCACAATCTATATAGTATAATTAATACAATTTATTAATTGTATAGTATGCAATGTATATCATATTACACCATTCAATGGAACGACCGCAATTTGTATATTATTTAGAGAATTTAATTATGCAAATTGTTGATCGTTGATTGGTCGATTCATCGCCCAAAACCCCCTCATGATATCGACCAAAATACCCTCATAGCATATAGTATTGTTATGTTATCTTTATTCAATTATATAATTAATATTTTTAATTAATTTTTAATTCATTTTATGTAGAATATTGAGTAGTTTAATATTATAAAAAAATTATCTTAAAAATGTTATTAATTGTGTTGTAATTTACCATTAACTCTCCGCTATTTATTACAATAATATAGCAGAAAATGCACTTTTTACATAATCGATAATATTATTCAATATATTTAATTTTTCTTCAATTTTTCTTAAAATATTAGGTAACATTAATATTATACACAGTTCGTTAATGTAAAATATTATCATATCTATTACCGTTGTGGTTATATTGCCATCGACCAAAACCCCCGCATCGCCCAAAACCCCCTCACCCCCCCTATCGTGATCGGGATCGCAGATCCAAAAAAAGGGATCGGTGCCCATCACTGTATATACTATGTATAATGATCCGTACTTACTCTATATTATGTAGATTGTACACTGTTAAAAAATCAGGAAAAAAATTGTTCTGAAAAAAGGTACAAATTAAGTATGAATATAAAGTGTACCTTTAAGAAATGTACACTTTTTAATCTAAGGACATTTTAGTGAACATGTATAATTAAAAGGTACAAATATAATATGAAATGGGTGACATTTTAGTAAAAGGCACATATTTATTATGAATATAAATGGTACATTTTTATATAAAGAATATAATAATTATTATATATATATTAATATATATAGTACATACTAATATATTACATACTATATATATATATATATATATATATATATATATATATTTTTTTTCTATATAATAATAGTGTATCTTTTCTATTACATATTTGTACCTTTTCTATATAATACTATTGTTCCTTTGATATTACAATTTTGTACCTTTTAAAAGGAGGACATCATATGTGTACCTTTTGTATGGTTCATTAATATTTAACAGTGTACGTTATAGTGTACTTAATATTTACCTAATATGTACTATATATATACATAATACCTCAAGTATACTGTATGCAATATAGTGACATATATGACATACCGTGTATGTAGGATCCTATATGACCGTATACGGTGTATATTGTACTATATAAAGTACTATATATAGCTATATATGTATACATAATAAGTAATATGTAGTTTGTACTGTACAATGTACAGTGTACATGCTATTTATATGTACTTATAACTGTATACGGACCTATGGGTACTAATTACTATAGTGATATCAAAGCCCAGCTGGTCTTTAGTGATACACCCATAGGTCTAAAGAGCAGGACACCTGACTTGAACGTATTATCATCATGTGGTATACCTGCTGACACGGAGTCACGTGTAATCATATAGAACAACACGTGGTCTATCAGCTGATTGCAATATGTCCAAACGTATTGCTGAATAACGAATACGTATATCACTTCGAATTGTTAACTCAAGGACGCGATGTCCTCGTGATGTCCTTGCTTACGTTACTTCGATAGGTGGATAAGCCCCATGGGGCACTGAGCCATAGCTTCTCCCCTATATGTGCTTATATCATACACATCGTAACACCTGTACGTGAGTTAGTCTTGACCAATATGGTTCTACCCACTTGACCACTGTGGTTCTACCCACTTTACCACTATGGTGCTACCCAATTGACCACTATGGTTCTACCCACTTGACCACTATGGTTCTACCCACTTTACCACTATGGTGCTATCCTCTTGACCACTATAGTGATATCCTCTTGACCATTAGCACACTATCATATTGTATACGAAGTACTATAGTGCTATCCACTTAACCACCGTGGTACTGTCATCGTGACCACTGCGGTGCTATCTTCTTGACCACTGCAGCGGTTCTAACCCGCTGACCACTAGGGTCTGGTGATTACCACTACGTAACAGTCTGTACGACTGGCGAGTACCGGCTGAGTTAGAGTCGTTAAATATTCATACGTTTCGTGTTTGTGTTTGTATACATACGTGAGGGTATATATGAGTGTGGGGATGTGGGCATGTATCAACATACTACACTATATATATATATATATATATATATATATATTTGTTCTATAGGAAAGTGAAATAGGTAAACGACTAGATAAGCATAGCGCTTCTTC
>OZ025239.1:77034070-77099456 GCA_964019155.1 Osedax fenrisi
TACTACCGCTCGAATAACATCGTGTACCGATATAGGCGTGGTTTAGGCGTGGTTTAGGCGAGATGGGCGTGGTCAGATGAGCGAGTGGCGTCATTTATACGTGATTCATTTGCCTCTCTCTCGCCCTCGTTTCTGAGATGGGCGGACCTCTACTGATGGGCGCGTGTGTATGTGCGTTTCTGTGAGACTAGACAACGCCTGCTACGACGTGATAGCATAGTCCAGCTTCCGTAGTAGTAGTAGTAGTAGTAGTAGTAGTAGTAGTAGTAGTAGTAGTAGTAGTAGTAGTAGTAGTAGTAGTAGTAGTAGTAGTAGTAGTAGTAGTAGTAGTAGTAGTAGTAGTAGTAGTAGTAGTAGTAGTAGTAGTAGTAGTAGTAGTAGTAGTAGTAGTAGTAGTAGTAGTAGTAGTAGTAGTAGTAGTAGTAGTAGTAGTAGTAGTAGTAGTAGTAGTAGTAGTAGTAGTAGTAGTAGTAGTAGTAGTAGTAGTAGTAGTAGTAGTAGTAGTAGTAGTAGTAGTAGTAGTAGTAGTAGTAGTAGTAGTAGTAGTAGTAGTAGTAGTAGTAGTAGTAGTAGTAGTAGTAGTAGTAGTAGTAGTAGTAGTAGTAGTAGTAGTAGTAGTAGTAGTAGTAGTAGTAGTAGTAGTAGTAGTAGTAGTAGTAGTAGTAGTAGTAGTAGTAGTAGTAGTAGTAGTAGTAGTAGTAGTAGTAGTAGTAGTAGTAGTAGTAGTAGTAGTAGTAGTAGTAGTAGTAGTAGTAGTAGTAGTAGTAGTAGTAGTAGTAGTAGTAGTAGTAGTAGTAGTAGTAGTAGTAGTAGTAGTAGTAGTAGTAGTAGTAGTAGTAGTAGTAGTAGTAGTAGTAGTAGTAGTAGTAGTAGTAGTAGTAGTAGTAGTAGTAGTAGTAGTAGTAGTAGTAGTAGTAGTAGTAGTAGTAGTAGTAGTAGTAGTAGTAGTAGTAGTAGTAGTAGTAGTAGTAGTAGTAGTAGTAGTAGTAGTAGTAGTAGTAGTAGTAGTAGTAGTAGTAGTAGTAGTAGTAGTAGTAGTAGTAGTAGTAGTAGTAGTAGTAGTAGTAGTAGTAGTAGTAGTAGTAGTAGTAGTAGTAGTAGTAGTAGTAGTAGTAGTAGTAGTAGTAGTAGTAGTAGTAGTAGTAGTAGTAGTAGTAGTAGTAGTAGTAGTAGTAGTAGTAGTAGTAGTAGTAGTAGTAGTAGTAGTAGTAGTAGTAGTAGTAGTAGTAGTAGTAGTAGTAGTAGTAGTAGTAGTAGTAGTAGTAGTAGTAGTAGTAGTAGTAGTAGTAGTAGTAGTAGTAGTAGTAGTAGTAGTAGTAGTAGTAGTAGTAGTAGTAGTAGTAGTAGTAGTAGTAGTAGTAGTAGTAGTAGTAGTAGTAGTAGTAGTAGTAGTAGTAGTAGTAGTAGTAGTAGTAGTAGTAGTAGTAGTAGTAGTAGTAGTAGTAGTAGTAGTAGTAGTAGTAGTAGTAGTAGTAGTAGTAGTAATAGTATTAGTAGTAGTAGTAGTAGTAGTAGTAGTAGTAGTAGTAGTAGTAGTAGTAGTAGTAGTAGTAGTAGTAGTAGTAGTAGTAGTAGTAGTAGTAGTAGTAGTAGTAGTAGTAGTAGTAGTAGTAGTAGTAGTAGTAGTAGTAGTACAATGAGTTATAGTCTCTACACCTGGCGGTAGGGTTTACTGGTGTGCTAATGATCCTACACACGTGTGTGATCCATGCAGTAGCAATTACTGTATTCTTCTCTGTATCTCGCTGCTATATTGGGTAACTAGATACGTTGTTCTGTGTTTCTTTAATCTACGAATTAACCTTTTTACCATGAATGCTATGCATTGTAATGTAATATATATATATTTGTTATTTTATGTTAGTGGTCATTTCATTTAATTCACAAACTTATATGAATATTTTCATTTATAATCAACTTTCTCTAATTACTTCGAATCTGCTCTCATGTTAAAATACATGGTTTTAACGAGTGCCGATAATTTTGTATACATAATAATATAAGATGAATTTAATATATATATATATATATATATATATATATATATATATATATATATATATATATATATATATATGTATACATAGTATATATATATACACACTATAGTACATTCAACTCTCGGTAAGTCGGACTACGGATAAGTTGAACTTATCGATAAATCGGACACATTTAGTTGGTTTGGTTGGATTTGTATCTAGTTCCATGTTAAATTTATAGGATAAGTCGGATATGTTTGATTGGATAAGTCGGACACATATTATTGTCATTTTTATGATTTTTATACTGGATAAGTCGGAATTTTTATAAATTTTTAGACATGTTTACTTTAAATAAAGTATATTATAATTTTAGTAAGCAATACTATATTGAATACAACATGTTATGTTATTGATTGTTGCATAATTCCACATTTCGCTAACCCTTTAACTCACGCTGCGCATCTCATGTCGTATTTTCATGATATTCTGAATCTCGGATAAGTCGGACTTCTCGATAAGTCGGACACTTTTCCCGGTCCCTTGCGAGTCCGACTTATCGGGAGTTGACTATATATACACTGTATTTAATAAACTATATATACTACATTATATAGTGTCCTTAAATTAATTTTAATATTTATATTTTTTAATTTTCAAAATGTATTTATATAATGCTAACATACTATTATAATATTTCTATTTTATTGTCATTTTATAATAATTTACTTACCTTACCTTACCAGGTCGAGCTTGCTCGGCAGAAAAAATAATAATTTAAGTTATATTAAAATATTTAATATGTAAATTAAAGCACCACATATCATTATTTTGTATATAATATCATATATATTAAATTAAAAGCAAAAATAATATATTGTACATGTAAATTATTTATAGAAATATTAATAAAAATAATATTTCAAAAATATGAAAATTAAAATAAAATAAAATTAATTAATACTTAATATTATTTAAGATTTTTGCATGATAGGGTTAATAATATTACTTCTTATATTTATACATAAATAAGGACATAACCTCGGTTCGAATGTAACTAATGTATCTAATGTAACTCATGTAACTAATGTATTGTTCATATCCGTACTGCATTAATGTAAAATAAGGTTATATAATATTACAATCACTTCCGAAGTTAAATATGTTGTTATAAGCATATATCATTATTATTATTATCAGATGTAGGCAATGCCAGGGTAATTATAGAAGCAGTGTTGCTTATCGAGACAATTACCCCTTTATTAACATGATAAATTTCATTCTAGATTAGAATAATAAATAAATAATAATGTTATAATATTATAACTTACTGTTTACATATATATGATAACAATAAATAAAATATATAATAAAATATAATGAAATTTATCATGTAACTAAATGTAATCATCATATAATAATGTAATCATGTAATAATATGAATAAATGATAAAATAATAAATTTAAAATCTAAGAAATACATCATGCATTAAATAACATAAAATAAAATAAAACAGAGGAACTAAATAGGAGATAGCCAATATTTAAATCTAAAAGAAGCTAAAAGAAGCAATAGAAAAACAAATATATTAAATAAAATATAGGTACAATGGTATAATAAAAATGAAACATATTATAATACTGACAATTTTTATTAAATATTTTTTTTTGAATACTGATATTTTATAATTAATAATATATGTATTTGTAATTTTATATTATGTCAGAAAGTAATAAATGTAAAAATAATTTATTTAAGTCCGAAAAAATAAAATTTGAAATTATTTCAATCAATCTGATAAAACATATAATTTTAATTTTAATTTTTAATTATATATATTTTTTTTAATACTGATATTTTATAATATAATATATGTTTCAATATCAAATGATTAATAATAATATGATGACATCATTTATAAAAATTCGTCATAAATTACATTTTCGTACTTACAGATATAATATAATGTATGCTATGCCCTTTAAATAGTAAAAAGAGTAATTGTACCTTGAATTGGGGTATTTGGTTTATTAAAGATTGATTTTAAAATCCATTTTTATAATAATAATAATAATATCAGATTGGATGTTAAAATTTGAATTATTAATTTCTACTTTTGTTGTAAATATATATATTATATTCATTAATAAATTGAATACAGGTAAAATTATTTATAGTATAATTTCATATATATTAAAAATGTGAGATATTTGTTATAGTCCATAACATTTTAATATTATATTTTTAAGATAACGTATATGCAATATCCAATATCCAAAATCACTATATCTATTTATTTCAACACATGTTGTATTTGATACTCAATTACAACATATATTTACCCTATAGAGTAATTAAACATTTAGGTTATACCCTATAGGGTAATATATATATATATTAAAATGTATATACTGTTTAGAAGTACAAATTCTGTTGTCGATATTAATAGATATTTTATTAAGCTTTACGCACAGCGAATGTCATCATTTTATGATGGTAATTTAAGTTTTAGAATATTAGATTATAATGCAATATTCATAAATTATGAATCATAATGCAGTGTCTCATCCCTAATACTTAGGGGAAATATATGGGTAATGTGGCCAGGAGGGTAATGTGGCAAGCTGGCGTATCTATCAAACCATAAGTCCAATAAAAAAATGTATACATGAAATATGCGCATTGGTAAGCATTGTTCAAATATGTAAAATAATTTGTATATCTATTAATAAAAAAAATTATGTAAAAAATAAAAAAAAATCTATTTACTTTTAAAAAAATTGAAATAAAAGTTCAGTAAAACATATATTAAATCACTAATTTATAATATAAATTGAAAATTAAAGTTGGATATTAAAGAACTATTACAACAAATTGTGTAATCCATTTATTTTAGTGAGTAATATTCACTATTATATAGTGTGTATAACGTGATACATAGAAGCTGGTAATGTAGCCATCTTTTAGCGGGTAATGTGGCCACTTCACGATGATTTAAACCAATCATATTAAAGATATGATCTGAAATAAATATTTGTATATATATATATATAGATAAGATGGCGTGCGTCATTATATTTCATTATATGAATACGTTGATTGAATCAACATCTATAAATATATTTCCATACATATTATAATTGTGTTATACACTTTTAAATCTAATGTAGTATATTTAATTATCTATTTACACAATTATAAAGAAGAAAAAAAAATATATATATGTATATATATATACATTATTTATTACCTATATTATATTATTGAATATATATATATATATATATATATATATATAGAAATCAGATAATATAAATTAGTTATCTTTACTATTACTATTGTATATAGCCTATATAATATAGGTATTTATCGTCATATTGTTATGACATGCAGTAATTTACTGATGAAATTAGCTGTTTCCATATTAATAACATGATAAGTAAGTTTAATGGTATACTATTAATGAATATAGTAATTTAGAAAATTAAACTAAAAAGCATTAATGTATCACAATTGCGTGTGTTATTTAAGATTATACTTGATGTGACTAAATTTTCTATAAGGTAACGCCATCAAGTGGATTAACGCCTGGATACCTTTTGTGGCCATCTTAATAATTTCAATTAGATACGCTAAAATGAAAAAATGATTCGCATTCCTCTTGTATATCATAACATGTATCTATATCGCAAAAAGTATGGAATTAGAACTAATATTTATAAAGTTATACAACATTATCTAAAAGTGGCCAAATTACCCACCGTTCCCCTACATTAATATCATCAGTACGTATATAACTAGTGTAGCACGCTAACATATCAAAATAGTTAACGATTTCAAATATCTAGTCAGCTACGTCTCTTCTACCGAAAAATATATCAAAATCTGACTCGCCGGGCAGCATTAAATGCAATGAACACAATTTGGAAATCTAATTTAGCTAATAATCTAAAAAGGAATTTTTTCAGAGCTACCGTAGAGTCGGTATATATACAGACGATATCCGTATACGGATCAACAACTTGGACAATGACAACATCTTTAGAAAAAAGCTTAGATGGAAATTATACCAGAATGCTGAGAGTAGCCGTGAACAAGTCGTGAAGATCTCATCCGACAATAAAGGATCTGTATGGAAATACTCCGAGGTTAAGTGCAACAATACGACGCAAAAGACTACGGTTAAGCGGCCACTGTTTGAGCGCGAAAGACGAAATGGTAGCAGGTGTTATACTCTGGCCTCCCAGTCATGGAACGCGTGGTAAAGGTAGACCATGGAAAGAGTACATAGATCAACTGGTTGATGATACCCTCTGCAGACCAAACGAGATTCCGAACGCGATGGAAAACCTAGATGAGTGAAGACAAAGATGTTATGAATAAGCCGAGCAAGCTAGACCTGGTAAGGTAAGTAAGTACACTAACATAAGAGAATACTAGGAAAGGTTATGTTCCAAGAATCAAAACTCGGGATAGACTACTAGGTGATGATCCTACTCCATGATTCATATTATAAGTCTCATATTCACTTTCATTAGATTGTATATGATATATAGTGTACACATTTGTATTTATCTTTAAGATAGTCAGCTCTTCAAGAGTATTCCTTTTAATCCATAATAGGTACGTTTCTAATAAGAATATCACGTTTTACAATATTAACAGTATTTTCTAAATCAGAAAATAAGCCTGCACAATATTTAGGTGTAAAGTTTATATATTTTATTTAGAAAAGTTTGGATTACATTATGGTATTGCCATTCTTGCTGAAACTAAATATTACATACATACTATTAACGTCATTACAAACAAATAAACTACAATTAAAATAATGTTTCCTATTTTTTTTTAAATTACATAATGGATAAAATAGGATGACAATTATCCGAATCATTGCTATCACCAGCTGTATTGATTAGAACAACGTAGTATTGGAATTAATCTATCATTAAACGATTTATTAAAAACATATACTAAATGTATTTTTCAAATACATTAACATTTTCAATACTTATACTATTAATAAATGTCATGTATAATCGTTACTTTTCTTTTAAACACATGTTTGTTACTTTTTAACCTGTGTGTATATTAATAATAATACTGCATTTATTGAGCCACGATATGAATACATGTAGCAGATACAAATCGACACCTCGAGAATTCTTCACGATTACACTCAGACTTATACATGATATAAACGGCTGTCAAAGACACGGTTCAATACAATACGAATAGGTAACCTTTACGTTTTCATATTTCTTATGTTGTTGATAAATACAAGAGATAGGAAACAAGAACTTGCACGCAGTTGAACTATACACATTATCATCTCCATAAACTTGACTGCTACACTGGGATGCATATAAATAGATAACATATACCTGCATTTATATAAATATATATATATATATATATATATTTATATATATATGAGCGCATAATATATATAATGTAAAATATAAGTATAATATGATGCATTCGTCCGTATGCCCTACTGCAACGTGTTAAGGTAAGCTGTCAATAAGTGTGACGTTCGGTAAAGCTCTCGTAGCGTACCTCTCGTAGCCTACGTGTAATCTATTCAATAAGTCACTTATGTAATAAGAAATTGCATATGATATTTATATTAGTATTTCAATTTCGGGTTAATATTTAGGTTTATGTAATAATTTCATATTTATCTTCGGAAAGTATTTGGATGCGCATCGAAAATATTAATGTATAAAGATTAATTCATAACACTAATATTATTCATAATATATGTATATACACATAGACATATATATATATATATATATATATATATATATATATATATATATATATATGTATGTACCGTTGAGTGTGTGGACAAGCACGGATGTTAAACAAATACCACGTGGTGCAATCCTTGTTTAGCATGTCATGTGTTATCATGGTATAGATTTTCATGGAATCGATTCCACTGAAAAAAGATTCATGTATTTTTATTACAACCATAGCTAGTACATGTATACATATATATATATATATATATATATATATATATATATATATATATATATATATATATTGACTTTGCTTTTATATCAAAGTCGAAATCAGTGATTTATATTTATGTATATAACATAGGTTTTAAAGTACACACGCACACATACGTATGCATACATACACGCACGCACTCGTACACACACGTACACGCATACACACGCACACACGCACACACATACCCAGCATACACCGCGAGATAGATGCACCGCACACTGCATACCGTGTTCTTCATTGTTAGACGTGTACACACGCATCGCTAATCATTGATAACGTATCGAGCGCATGCGCGAGTCACGTGGTATGATGTCCCGTCCTCCTGTCCCGTACTCCTACTACTACTACTACTACTACTACTACTAGTATATATACTAGTATAGTATACTATAACCTAAGCTAGTCACGTGCTACCGGTTAGAATGTCCCGTCCTCGTCGTACTAGTTATAGCCGAACCGGTATACCGATCACGTGGTACCCTTGTACCTGGTTGCCAACCAGTGATTGGTTAGCGGACAAGTCACGTGATGCGTTACTAGCATGAACTGATGATTACGTAACAATACATCGGTGATGGGCGTACCTAAATGTATAGCTAACAAACAGTACAGGAGTTAGTGCAACTTAGTATATTATAGTATATGTTATAGTATATATTATAATGTCTAGTATAGTGTTTATTATATTTTATGTACACTGTACAATGTACAGTATATATTATGTAGTCATGTTTTCGATAGTGTATACTTAATGATTAACTATACGAATAATTAGTTAATAAGCTTAATTAATATGATAATTCAGACCTAAACACGGGCACTAATAATACACCTTAATAAGGTGCACCCCTACCTTTGTCATCACTATTGTGGGCTATAACAATGTATACACGAATCTATCATCATCCCAACTATGTGGCAATGCTCTCCTACATAACAACCTATTTGTTATTCTAACGATATCTTCAATCTCTGGTGTTTTTCTGATCACAATTACCCTACTCTACTCTACAACTAACCTATCCCATAGTACATCATATGCATGCTTTCCACTAACCCTACTTCTACATCTTTATCACACACGCCTCACATCCTCCGTCTCCTTCTGAGAGAGAGGATTATTTATATACATCTTACATTTAACACTCTCTCTCTCTCTCTCTCTCTCTCTCTCTCTCTCTCTCTCTCTCTCTCTCTCTCTCTCTCTCTCTCTCTCTCTCTCTCTCTCTCTCTCTCTCTCTCTCTATCTCTCTCTCCTCTCTCTCTCTCTCTCTCTCTCTCTCTCTCTCTCTCTCTCTCTCTCTCTCTCTCTCTCTCTCTCTCTCTTATGTTCTACCTTCTACGTCTACTACTCTATCTAACCAACCATCCTTACTATATAGCATAATTACTTAGTCCACGGTGAGTGGTGGTGATAGTGATGGTGTGAGGCGTATATTCTATATCGAGAACACCACTGTATACAGTACCACTATAGTGAACGCACGCAATAGGATGTGGTGGTGATGGTGATGGTGGTAGTGGTGGGGATGGTGGTGGTGGGGATGGTGTTTATGCGTTACCTGCACTTCTAGGGATACCGCTGTCTCATTACCGTTGTCCTCCATTGTATGCGAGCGACAGTTGTATAATATACTAGTCTATAAATAGATATCGAGTGACGCATCGTTGTCGAGTGACGCATCGCCTAGAATAACTTACTACACTACAACTATACAATTAACCATGTGACTCTAACGTAGCCGCTCGTAATATACGAACCATTATCCGAATAACACCGTATCATTAATATATATATATATATATGAGTGCGTGTGTATTTATATATATATATGTATTAGTGTGTATATGTGTGTGTGTATATGTGTGTTTGTGTATGTATGTGTGTATGTGTATATATGTGTGTATGTGTTTATGTATGTGTGTATACGCGTGTGTTTGTGTATGCCTATGTTTAGGTTATAAGATTACAATTCTAATACCTATACTTAGACGAGAACGCGATTGCAACCCATAATGCCCGTACACATTCTAGTACATTCTAGTGCATACAGTTTCATCTCCGTCATCACCTTATCTCAGAATCATCAGTGGATCTCACAGGCGGAGGAGGAGATACAACGATGCTATCCGTTTCCGGTAACGGTGAGACGGTGATAGTGACGTCACTGATAGGCCATAACGGACACAGAGGTCAAACTATCGCCAAGGTGACGTTATCGATATCGCTACGCACCGCGCTCTATGTATAGCTCATATATATATATATATATATATATATATATATATATATATATGTAAGGGTAATTGTCTCGACAAGCAGCAATTCTTCTACAATTACACGGACACATATATCTAAATATGATAATATATATATATATATATATATATATATATGCTTTCTATAGACTGCACATATTAGAATACTACTGCATATATACCCAGCAGTGAGATATTTGCCTATACCACCTATACCACCTATTTATTTACCTATATGTGGTATATATATACGATATAGGTGGTATATAATATACCACCTATAGCTGGTTGTAGTATCACCGTACATTGTTCAATGCCTTCAGAACATATTTGTATACCCTATAGGGTTATATATACCCTATAGAATACTATATACAGCTGTAACGGATGTTGTCGTTACGTATTCTAGTTATGCTCACGTGTTATTATTCTGTCGTAGTCGTCAAGTTCTATAATCATTGATTACTACCCTGTATTGCTATCCATTTATATACTAGTATACGTATAGCTATAAATATATATCAATTAATTAACGATTCTATAATTTGAAGTATGCTCATTAATAGGCAGTTAACTCTCGATATCTCAGAACCGTGTGAACCGTATCTGAGATAGCGGGTATCCGCGTTATCGTGAGATGAACGCGGGTACGTTGACGAGATCAAACTTAAGGCGAATATCCGCGCTCGATACAATTAAATTTGCGGATTTTCGAAAATATCAAATATTTGTGATCTATAAAAAACCACGAATATTCACAAGAGTGGCCAACGAATATATTTCGGGAACTTAACTAACCCCCCCCCTCCTCCCTCGTTTACAGTATCATCTGGAACACTGCACTAAACCGATATCCGTACAACACGTGGAGACCAGTGAAGGAGATGCTATAATGGAAGAGGCGGTCACTAACGACAAAAGGATGTCGCTGGAGGATGATGAGGAGGAGGAGGAGGAGGAGGAGACTGTACAGCGGAAGGAGATGGATGAGGATACCACGATGGAGGTAACGGCGTTGGACGGCTTACCTCAAGAAGCGAACAAGAATATCGTGTTAAAGTTGAAAGTTCGCGCTAACTCTACTACTAGCGCCCCCGGCGACCGAGACGTGACTTACTATTCTCTCGGCGAACCGCGTGGCGGCGATATCTCCACGTCGGAACCCGTAGCGGCAGATCCGTGCGATACTGCCCTAGCGATCACTAATCACACTAACAACGACGCGGACGAAGACGCCGACGTTGATGCAGATGTTGATGCGGATGTTGATGCTACCGGAGACAGACTGAAGGCGTTCAACGTAAGTAGGAAACGTCCAATGGACACTTAGCGATACCTATATCGAGTGTATTAGTTAATTGTATTGATGGTTAGGTGTGGTGTGTACTTCTAAACCCGGGTTAATTGGGGTTTATACTTCTGTACCCGGGTTAGGTGGGTTTTATATTTCTAAACCCGGATGTATATCAACATTAAATACCGTTATATCCGGGTTCGACTCCTGGTAATTTTTTCTATTTATCAAGAACTTAAGAAATACAAAATTTAAATATAAGAAATGTATGTTATATAATCAGTGTTTTATTTCCTATAGGAGTGCCTAACAGTTATGTATAACACGTGTAACAGGATTATACTTCCGGTCAATGTATATCCGCCACGTAAATGCTGTATATTGTATATAAATATATAGTAATTATATTATACATTGATAGACAATCAACGATATGCCTACATGGTATATATGTTGTAAACACTTATAAAAGGTACCTTCACGTGATATTTGTGACTACAGTTAACTATAAGTATTCTTGATGTATTTAAAATCGTGTTACCTTATTAGTTTTTCCAAATAATCATTAATGTAATATATATATAAAATAATTATCAACCTAATAATTTTTTTAAATTATACGAAATATATATACAATTTTACTCTAGAATAACGTATAAGTATACAAATTAGGATTGAATTTAATCCACTATTAATTAGACATTATTTATAATAAATAATGCTAAATGATATATTACGAGCATTAGCGTCCAATATATATATATATATATATATATATATATATATATATATATATATATATATATATATATATATATATATGTATATGTATATTACTACAGATATATAAGTGTATTGACATACGTTTTGTCAATATACTTATAAATACAGACATTAGTATAAATAACCATACAGACATATGTGTACATAAGTCTGTGGATATATAAATATAAAAGTATAGGCGTATTATTGATTATATAATATATATATATATATATATATATATATATATATATATATATATATATATATATATATATATTATAAAATGTATCTATAGGTACATTTTTTAAGAAATCGTAAGGAGAGTTTTTTTAAATTAAAAGTGTATTAGTAAAGTATCATTGTTATATATTTTAAAATTCGTATTTGTTGAATTCACTGACCTCTTACATACACCATGTGTCGTGTGTCAACTCTCTCGGAATCACGTGCAAGTTATACGCAAACTATATCTCAACATATCTTTTTAGTTAAATATCTTTGCTTACTAAATTATATATTGCATTTCGATACCTATAGGTATCGAAATGCAATATATAATTTAGTAAACATACGTATACGTGTTTCTACCAATGTGATATTATGGAGTAATTATTAAATTATCGGAATAATAGTTTTGACCCAACCCCCGCAGGGTTTTGACTTCATTGGTAATATATTTGATAGATATATAATATAACATATTTCCTATACCTAACATAATAATTTAATATTAAGTAATATATTATATTTAAATACCACGATATTAATATGAATTATAAATTATTTGATAAACAAGCAATCTTTAAAATAGTCCATTGCAATAATCACTATAAATTGATTCATTTGGTGGATTCAAGTCTTCAAACAATGACAATGATTACAGTGACCTTGATAACATCCTTGTATAAGAGGATAACGTGTTATTTCAGAATCTTCAACAAAAGATAACATGATATCTGAGTTAAACATGTACATTAAACCTATTCACTATTACCTATACGTAGGTACTATAGTATATTATTGTATTATTAATGACATGAACATTAATATATCTTAAGCACTATTTTATTTAATTTTCTATTTCTGTTCTAGATATTTATTTACAATAAATTAATTGTATCTGTTATTCTATTTGCATTTTCTATCTCCAAATTACAACAGTCTTTGGTATTGACTAAATACCAAACTACGCCTCTTCTTTTTCTCCGGGATATTCGTTAACTAACTAGTTTCTCAATTTCCTAATTAAGTCAATTTTGTATTTCATAAACTCTAAAATAAGTAATGATTATTTAAGTAGATGCTGTTATTGTGTTTTTTAATGTATACATTTGTATAAATATATATATATATATATATATATATATATATATATATATATGTATTATAGATACCTTTTCGAACTAATTTTTTTCCCGAGAGAACCCCATTAATATCATAGATTATTTATTAAAATATAATTAATATGTGATAAATAAATATATGCATATTATCATACATAAACCCATATCGTACATATGTTTAAATATATTTCAATGTTAGTCTAAAACTATTATAAATTATTTTTAATATAAATAATTAGTACTATTTTCTTGATTAGTAGGAGTCTTTCAAATGTATAAGCGCTTTGAATATTAAAATAGTTAAATGACTATAATATACTATAATAGACTATAATATAACGTAGTGTCTATAGACTATACCATATATAGTATGTCATTATTAGAACCCGTAGTTGTATTCGTATCCCACGTGGTCTCCGTTACGCCCATTATGACGCACTCTATGACTCACGCCTATCTCTTACGTAACCACTCCGCAGCGTATTACGTAATACAACAACATTACACGCGTACCCCCAGTGTAAATACGACGACGTGACTACGACTTCTTCGCTTCTATTGTAGGAAGGGCACCCGATAGTATCCGATAGTATTCGTAGTATGCCTGTATAGTGTGTATTGTTAAACAACGTCATTACTTATTATTAGGGGGCTGCAACATGTAGGGGGGCGGGGGGATATATCCCCTCACTTTAAAATCTAGGGGGAACTCCTATATATTCCCCCCCCCCTTTTACAACATTTATTTTGATCGGTTGTTCATTTTCACATACAAAATCGTTCCAGCGCCTCTACCTATACATCGTGTAATGTATACACTCTCATCCACACAGAGTTGTACTCTAGTCCATATATGCAGTGAACAATATAACATGTACAATTGTATATCCTAGAATGCAATAACGCCTTTATACCCGTCACGTGGGCTATATATAACGCACACTGCCTTTATAAGGTATTGTATAGTGTATAGTATACCTTACATAGGTATACCTACATTACCCTATATATTATATTATATGGTAGCCAATAGTTAATGTACACTGCGGTATTGTGTATAGGTTATACCATTATAATCTATCAATATAAGATCTATAGATCATAAGTTATAGGTTATACCTATATTGATTTTAAATCTAATGAATTATACCTATAATTTTAACTCAAATGGAAAATATTGATATTTTAATTCATATGGAAAATATTTCATATTATTATAATATAAATATCGTATAGGACATAAATATCCTATATGAGGTGTATGAATTTAAAGATTGTAGGTACTATTAAAGGACGTATGTTAACGCATATTTTGTGAAACTTATTTTCTGCTTGAATGATTTTATCGTATTTCGCCATGGTACAGGGGTACATATTTGAAATTAAAACATAAATCAATTTAAAAACTCGTTTTTAAATCTATAATTTCAATATGATTTTATTAAATTCTTAATATAACTTAGAACACATTATATTATTTAGAATGCTGACATAAATAATATAAAAAAACATTGTTCAATTCAAACATAATTTATAAATAATTCGTTAGTTTTAATAAAATATTTATATAGAAATACAAAATTAAAAATATGAATGAATTTATTTCACAAATAAATAAATATCTCGGATATCAATGATACAAATATTGAAATCATTGAAATATAATTAAATATACCACTGAAAAGTATCTATTTGGGAGTATAGCAAGTATACTTGGTATACCATTGCAGAGATAGCGAGAGGACATCCTACCTTAGTAGTATCTATATTAAACATTATATCTTATTATAATATTTTAATAAAACCTTAAACCCTTTACCCTTTAATAATACACCTTCACCAAATATATATTAAACATTATTTATTATATAATAAATAATATCTAATATATATGTGTTGAATGTATACTATATATGGTATACTATAAGGTATACTATAAGGTATACTATAAGGTATACTATAAGGTATACTATTATATAAGGTATAATATACTACTTATATAACATATACATACATGTCAATGACATGATGTCATACATAGGCACACTCTTTAACGCAACTACAAGTTCACCTCCTCTTGACCCTATTCCTCTTTCCCTTTTACACGAAATCACTGAATTCCTAAGTATCCCTCTCAATAATATATTCTGTGAATCCCTCGAATCCGGCACTTTTCCAACATCCTCTGAACATGCACTCATTACACCCCTCCTTCCCGTTCATCTAACCATGTATTCGTTCTATATTATTGATTCCATAGAGATAATAGATTGGTAAATAATAAAAATTGCATTCGAACAGTGTAATATGGTCCCATATCGGATATATTTACTTATATATATATATATATATATATATATATAATATACATAGTTAAACATTTATATTCTGAATATATCGCATTAATTAATTTAGTTATATTAAACATTCTAATTATCTAGTATGTATCTTACTATGTCTATTATAATAATGATTACAATTTATCTGTGTGAATTTACATATTAGAGATGAATAACATTTACATTTTTGAATATAAGAGTTTTCCCCAGTATAGGTTTAAAATTCTAATTTGTTCAAATTTGAAAAAGATCCCGTGTCACAATGTTTATGTGTTCCAATATGCATATTCATTTCATAGACGAACATTTATTGTTATAAACTAAACTTCATTTTTTTAATTAATGTATTTAATTTAATAAATATAATGTAATTATTATCGTAATAGTATGCATATAATATAATATATATATCGTATAAGGTTTTAATAAGGTTAAATTAATTAACATTTAAATTTATAATAATTTTAATTGAATGATATATATACCTATATAGGTATATATATAATATATAATATATTATAGTATATAGGTTACCTAATTCGATTTAAAGAATTTGTCACCTAATAAGGATATTTATAGCTGTTCATTAAGATGTGTATTACGTAACATTACGTAACATGTCTAATTAGGTTTGCATACGCGCTCTACATGTGGAGCGCAACATCCTTGGTATACCTAATAGGTATTTACAAGGCACATATACCATTATACATAGGTAAGTACACTGTTAAAAATAAGGGTATAACATTATGAAATATATGGTATAACATATGGAAATACGAGTTATACCATACAATTACGTTAAATGGTATAAGATCACATATTATATGGTATAACATTTGATTTTTTTAGTTATACCATATAGATTAATTGAAATGGTATAAGATCACAAATTATATAGTATAACATTTGTTTTTTTTAGTTATACCATATATCTTAATTTAAATGGTATAAGATTACGAATTATATGGTATAACATTTGTAATTTGTAGTTATACCATTAGCTATTAAATATAATGGTATAAATTTATGAATTATATGGTATACAATATGGAAATACCAGTTATACCATAACATTTTAAAATTAAGTTTATATTTGATTGAAAATAAAATGTATATGAATATAATTCATAATAGTATCTTTCATAATATCCTTAATATAACAGTTTACTTATTGTTGTGTTAAATTATTATAGACATAGCATGTATTGCTTCTAATTGCAATTAAACTGGTTTTCAGAAACTATATAGATTCCCCATAGGGAAATATGTATACATATACATATTTCCTATATTTCATATACAAATACTTATAATTATTCGAGTATACGTATATATATATATATATATGTAAATAATTCCATTTTATTTATTAACATATTCTATTTCCACTCTACACTCAACATGAGAAGCATCTATTTTTCAACACATTACAATATACATAAGGTATTTATACTACATTATATATATATATATATATACAAATTATATCATATTATATATAATAATATAAAAGTTTATATAATATATAATTTTATAATATATTTATATATTATTTATAATATATAATTAAATTGTTAGAATATAATTATATAATTATATATATATATATATATATATATATATATATGTTATAAAGTCAAAGTTGTAGATAGGTATATCGATTAATGTAATATACATTTAAATGCATTTAGCATTACGTAACAGAAATCGATATATCTACATAAAACTTTAAACTAGATTTCGGTGTCTCGCTCTGTGTTAAATGCATATATGTCTATAGCCATAGCCATGTAAATGTTTATTTTTCTGGTATTTTATATTGTTATCGTCTGTAAAGTATATTTCGTTATTTGTCTATAGAATAAATTCCACTCGGTGAGATTGCCTCATTCTTCGGTTTGCATCTCATTGGGTAGGTACTATTATTATTATTATAATTATTATTATGTTATATTATTATTATGTTCAACAGGTCTTTGCTTTGATTAATAAACTGTATTAGAACATTCACATTATTACATACATATATATATTATAAAATTATGATAACTATATGTCAATCATTAATATGCAGGAAACTGTAGAATTATTTGCAGAATTTCAAATTTCATTTAAAATATTAGAAAAACTGCCGGAGAGGAATAGTGAGTTGATGGGGATGATAAAGCATATAACGTATATACACAAATATATAGACGAATATATTGATGTACTAGGTATCGCTACTACGCAAACTGATCAAACAGGTAATTTAGTTATCTAATTAATAACATTAGTTAAATATCTATATAAAATAAATATGCAATTATATTTTATTAGTCCATGGATAGTATACTATATATCCATATATGGTCAATTATTTATTTTATTTTTAGTTCACAATGTAATTAAATTTAAATAATATTACTAATAGGTATATATAAATAATGTTAACTGTTGTACAAATATTATCAATATCCTTCTTTCCTTAATCAAATATAGATTATAAAATTGTATAATTAAATATATAATATAATATTTCCTAAAATAGATGCGGGAATCATATATTTTATGATGGGAGTTTGCGAATTATTGAAAAATGAATTTACAATGAAAATAAAGACAAGGTTACTTAATAATTACTTAATAACTATAGATTTAATATTATAGTTATTTTATGATTTTTCGTATGCTAATTCAAAAGTATAGTATACTCTATTATATATATAACTGCAGTAATTAATATAATATATTGGATTTTTCTAATTACAATTCTAACGTATATAAAGTATACAATTATAAAGTATACTTTATATAGTATTATCATATATGATATTAACTGTATACAGTTTCTTATAAGATACATATTTATACTATTATATAATATACAATATTATTATTCATACTCTAGTATACTATATATATATATATATATATATATATATATATATATATATATATATATATATATATAACTTATATAAATATTTGAATTTTAATTGCAGGAAATAATGACTCCATGGATACATGGATATATTAGAAAAGAGGATGCTTATTATGTGTGTCGATAATTGTTTGGTTTTCGTTCAAAATAATTTATTTCGTATTTTATTAAGTGGTATTGTTAATTTTATTTGTTTCACGTAACATGTCCTACAAACATTAATTGTTTATGTAATTTTGTATCACGTTATTTATTTAAAAATGTATCTGTTAATAAACAATATTGTTACACCAAAATATGTGGTTTTTAGAAAATAAATTATCATTATAAATGTCGATTCCATATTTAATTAATAATATAGAATAGTAAGATATTATAAACACTGATATAAATTTAAATAAAATATAGTATAACTTTTAATAAATTATGGTATAACTTTATATAATATATGGTATAAATTTTAATAAATTATGGTATAACTTTATATCAAATATGGTATAACTTTTTATAAATTATGGTATAACTTTATATAATATATGGTATAAATTTTAATAAATGATGGTATAACTTTATATCAAATATGGTATAACTTTTTATAAAATATGGTATAACTTTTTTAATTAGTTATACCGTAAATGGTATACCAGGGCGCCACGGGGTTATACCATTTTTTAATCAATGTTATACCATTTATTTCTAACAGTGTATATCCTATATTAGTATGACTATATCACCATATAATGTGTATGTTAATAGGTAGGTTTATATATATATAATATATATTTATATATATATATATATATATATATATATATATATATATATATATATATATATATATATATATATATATATATATATATATGTGTGTGTGTGTATACATATTATAGGAATTCTATAATAATAGGCGGACATCACAATTTTAAATTTAGAAAAATATTATATGCATAGGTATAATATAGAATTAATTACATAATTACAATTGTATAACTAATGTTAGTTAATACACTTTATACTTTATTTATACGTTACTTAATAAATGTTATCATGAACTCTGAAATAAGTGGTAAATATCGCTCATTCTTTGGATGGCACACAGTGTTTCTCGGCATAATCAAAGTTATTATTATTATAAAGTAATGTGGCTTAAGTATTCGGTTAAAAATATCATCATAGTTCCTGAAAATAGTGTAAATATTTGAATAGTATAACATATGCGAAATAGGAAGGAAGGACATGTAGTGGTATTATCTAGGGATTCGTAAATTAAATTATACCTATATATAGGTAGGTATAATTGTATATAGCCTATATAGGCTATAGGCTATAGGCTATAGGTATACCACCTCCCGACCAATGAAAACGCTGCTCACAGTTATTACCCCCTCTATGTTTCCCATTTAACAAAAGCCTTCCTTATCGAATAGGTACTATATATAGTAAGGACAAGTGGAAGAGGATATTGAGGATATATATATATATTGTTCATTCTCAATATCCTCTTCCACTTGTCCTTCATATATATCTGCTTTTCTATTGTGACTTACTATAGTACTACGACATTCCCTTTAATCTCTTCGAAATGGCCATCATTCTCCCTCCCCTCTCTACCTCTATTCTATATCCATCAAAAATGAACGCTCGGGCCCTTATATATATTGTATCTAAGCTATGGAATGCAGTCCCACTCGAGAGATCTCTATTAGATCTACACGTTACTATAATATATTCAATAAATCCATCCAAAGATTGATCTCAGGTGGCAACCTGTAATACTTATATTTTGCGTTATTCTTTAATATATTCCGATTTATTTTATTATTTTTAAGTATTTTTAAGTATTTTATTAAGTATGTCTGTATTATCTACTTTTATTATTTCTATTATTATATTTCTATATAGTTATAGTACACTTTTGAGAAATAATGTATTATTTATTGAAGTACTTCACGTGTTAAATGAACATTCACCACCCCACCACCATCACCGCTACTACCACCACCCCACCACCACCACTACCACCACCACCACCCCACCCCCAGATGTTCGTACGACTGTTCGTCGACGAGAACCTAGACCGCGTAGTGCCGATCAGTAAGCAGCCCAAGGAGAAGGTACAGGCTATACTCGATGCCTGCGAGCGTCAGTTCCACGACCTCAACGACCGGTCACGTAAACGTATCCGTACCTATCTAAAGAGTTGTCGGCGCATGCGCCGAACTAAGGACGGACAGATCGTACAGATACTAGAGGTAGGTAGGTAGGTAGGTGTGTCCTATATATAGGGCAGTAGCAATACCTCCTATAATCGAGGTTATAGGAGGTTGTATATAGGGCATACTATAGAAGGTCTTGTCAGTAGTTATAGTTATATAGCTGATGTATATACAATAGTAGTATAGTAGTAGTGTGCGATCGCCGATCCAATTCGGATTTTGATAGTGATCGGATGTAATGATCTACGTGGAAAATCACCAGGGTGAGTCATAGTGGTTTAGTATCGCAATTGGAAAACACATTATTTTGAATCTAGATCATTTTAATTTATTTCCAAAAATATTACATTATTTATATGAAATAATATATAATTATTTTTATAATACATTCTTGAAGTGTACACTATTATAAAATACTAACTTATATAGGCATCTATTGGTTTAATTGAACAAGGAAAATATTTTAGATATATCTTCTAGTTATAACTTCTTAAGTTCTTAATTTCGTATATAGGGGAAAGTAACCTAATACGGACACTTTAACAATAAATGGTCTTAACATTTTATGACTCATTATTTTTATTCAAAAATTACAATATATTAATATTATATAATTATAGATATTATTGTGATTTTAAAATTTTATTTAATCTTTAATTCCATAGATAACGGGGGTGTCTGTATTCGGTACCCATGTCCGAATACGGCACCTTATATACCACTAGATCAGGGCTTCTTAAACTATGGGTCATGACCCAAAAAAGGGTCATGGGGGTTTTTCAAAGGGTCATGGGGGTTTTTATTAATAATATTAAATTTAAAAAAAGAAGATTTCTCCGAAAATTCCATGTAATAGTAAATCTCAATTATTAATATTATTGGTGAAAAATTACATTCTCTACTATAACATATGTAAAATAAGTATATTATGTAAAAAAATAGATTTTATTAAATAATATACCATATGGATATTATATGTATTTTATATCAATATTTTATAATATCATATTAAAATTAATTTTAATATATATAAATTATAAATATATTTTTAATAAAATATCTTTTGTAAATATTGAAATCAATTCATTTTTAAAAATTATGATATATCAATTATAGTGATTTACTCTCAAAAACAATTATATAAATTTATTGAAAACAAAGAAATTATTTTGATAATATATTTTATATAATAATTGATTTATATATAAATCAATTATTATATAAAATATATTATCAAAATAATGTCTTTGTTTTCAATAAATGTAATGAATTATAATTCAAAATTATATATTATATTGAAAGATTAAATCATTTTAATAAATAGGATTAATTCTAAATAATAATAATTGATAATATATTAATAATTTATTATTTGTATATTTGATAATTTACTTTAATTCGTGTTGAACATTCGAAAGTGAAGGTTGGTAATTATTTTTAGTTGAAAAATAGTATATTGTATACATATTATAATAAGTCTGTAATGGTTCATAGTATAATTTCAAACGAAATAAACTACTTATTAACTATTATTATTAATTAACTATTAATTAACTTAATTTAATATATGAAATGTGTGCTAGATGCACAATGTGTATATTAACATTTTATATACAATATACACAAAAAAAACAGTTATTATTTATAGACATATAGATAATATCTATGAGATATATTATATATGATATATATATATATATATATATATATATATATATATAATTTATATCTATATACTATATAATTTATATCTATATACTATATAATTTATATCTATAAACTATATATATCGGATATAATTATATTGTATTTGTATCTACTATAAGTCTTAGTAACTAATGTGTATCTACTAAGAAAATTCTGTATTTGTAATTGTATATATATATAAACATACATACAATACACGTATATATATATATGGTTATATAGTATATATATATATATATATATATATATATATATATATATATATATATATATAGTTATTTAACTATGAGGGGTAATGTTATGTAATAGTATTATTTATAATTACCATATATATTTACCTATATGTCTTATTGATTTAATGAAAATAAATTGACAACAGTTAAAGTAAATGGAAAAATGTTTACTATGTTATTACATAAAATCAATTAAAATAAGATAATAAATAAGTAATAAATAGTAATAAGTAATAAATAGCTAGATTTGAAATATATATAGTGTACAGGTTTAATTTATAACATTATTATATTATTTTTTCAGTCTATTATTGAAAATTAAACTTTTGGTAACATATTAAATATAACTTAATTTAAACTATATTCAAAAAAAATAAAAATTGTATTTAATAAAATATTTTTAATTATAATAATTACAATTATAATTGAATTATCTTATTTATTATTTAATTTATACAGTATAATTATAATATAATTATAATAATTTACTAAATATATATTATTTAATACTTAGATGTTAAAAAGATCTTACCATGAAAGTTTTATGAAATTTGGGTTCACATCGATTGTAAATAATGGTACTGTTTTACCACAGTGTGTTATTTGCAAGAAAACATTAGCAAATGAGAGTATGAAACCCAGCAAATTAAAACTACATTTTACGAAAGTACATCCCGTTTTTGTTAATAAAGATATAGAGTTCTTCAAGTTTAAAGAAACTCAACTTAAACGATCACGTTTGGACAATGATTCAAGTGTAATGTTTCAATCAAGTAACGTTACAAGAGCATCCTATGAAATAGCGCTTCTTATTGCCAAGCAAAAAAAACCATACACAATAGGAGAAACTTTAGTGAAACCCTGTATAATTAAAGCTGCCGAATTGCTCTTGGATCAGAAATCAGTAGACAAATTGAGTCAGATTAGTTTATCCAATGATACAATTAAAAATAGAATTGATGAAATGTCAGAAGACATTAAATTACAAGTAATAAAAAACATCAGAAACTCACCTTATTTTTCTTTACAACTCGATGAATCTACAGATATTTCTCACATCTCACAGTTATTATGTTACAGTTATTAGTATATGTACGATACATTCGCAATAGCAAAGTTGAAGAAGAATTTCTATTTTGTAAGCCTTTAACAACTACGACAAAGGCTATTGATGTAATGAACATATTTTCAGAATTTTTTGAAAAAGAAGAACTCTCTTGGTCAACATTAACTGGTGTATGCACAGATGGAGCTCCAGCAATGTTAGGATCAAAATCAGGATTTGCTACTTTAGTAAAAAAGAAGAATCCAGATATAACAACTATACATTGCATGATTCATCGAGAAGCTTTAGCGTCGAAAACTCTACCTATTAATATGAAATCAGTTTTACAAACACTTATCAAAATGGTTAATTTTATTAAAAAAAGTGCACTGAATACACGTGTTTTTCGGCTTCTATGTCAAGAGTTGAATTCTAATCACAAGGACCTTCTTTATTATACGGCTGTCAGATGGTTATCAAAAGGTAATGTTATAGCACGTGTATATGAGCTCATCCCAGCAAACAATTTATCGACGCTTTTGGACGCTTTTGAGAATTTATGGGCGCTTTTTCGACGCTTTTGAACGCTTTGATTCCGAATCGATATTTTGGTCGCTTTTTCGACGCTTTTGGGCGCTTCAGTTCCGAATCATATTGAATTCGTCGCTTTATCGACGCTTTTGGGCGCTTCAGTTCCGAATCATATTGAATTCGTCGCTTTTGGACGCTTTGATTCCGAATCGATATATTGGTCGCTTTTTCGACGCTTTTGGGCGCTTCAGTTCCGAATCATATTGAATTCGTCGCTTTATCGACGCTTTTGGGCGCTTCAGTTCCGAATCATATTGAATTCGTCGCTTTATCGACGCTTTTGGACGCTTTGATTCCGAATTATATTTAGTAATATTTGGGAACTTATAATTCTCATTATCACCAGAATGGTCTTTGGGCTAGCTAAATTTTCCAAAATACGTAGAAACATTTACTTTTTGTCATGTAAAATATTTCGCGACGCTTTTTTGAAATATTTTTTCGATATTTTTAATGAAATTTTTGGATATTTTTATATTTAAAAAAAAATATTTTTCGACATTTTAAAATTATTTTTAGACATATTTTTAAAATATATTTTTTAATATTTAAAAATATATATTATAATATTTTAAAATATATTTTGTATTTTTTAAAATATTTTGTTATATTTTACAAATATTTTTGAAATATTAAAAAAAAACAATCCAGAATAAAGAATAACTATAATTAATAAATAATGGATAAACAATCAATCAAAAACCGAGCAAAGCCTGGTCGGGTACGGGCCGTACCGTACGGCTAGTATACATATATTTGTAAACTATAAACTATAAATCTATGGACATAGATGTGTTTCACTATGAAAAATGCAATGTTTACAATGTAAAATATAAATCTACTATGTATTTTAATAATTCTGATTTATACTGTATTTTGTAATATGCACAGATTATCAACGATATAAACATATAATTTAAAATTTATTTGTAATATATAATGTTTTCTTATATCATTTAATTCAATTTCTAAGACAATAAAGTTCAACAAAATAGTAAGTAGACATAATATAATTATATATATACATATTACCATATATATATACCGTTGTAACTATTTATTAGTTTGTATTAAAGTTATTTAAAACAAATTTATTTATAATATAATATAATTTAAAATGCTATAATAATATTAAATATTATATCGTTAATAAAATAATTGTATTTTAATTTGTATTGCATATTATATAATATATACGTATAACATAATATGTTATATATAATAATTATATATTCAATGAGTTATTTAATTGTGATAAAAATACTTTATTTTATCATAATTATAATTGAATTATTATCATAATAAATTATTAAATAATTATTAATATATAATAATTATTAAATAATTATAATAATTAATAATTAAATTATTAAATAATTATGATAAAATAAAGTATTTTTATCACAATTAAATAACTCATTGAATATATAATTATTATATATAACATATTATGTTATACGATATTATTAAATAATTATGACAATAATTATTATAATTATTATTAAACCGTTCGGTTTCATGTTGATACTTTTAACAAAATCGATGATGTTAAATTAAATTTAATTATAATAGTAAATGATTCATTGACTCAATGATTAGACCAAGCGAACTATTGGTCCACCTCTCAATTTAGCGGTCAATTTAACGGTCAATGTATGACCGAAAATGGTCATTTTTACCGTCATCAGTTATGACTCATAACTATTGGTCCAGCGGTCATCTAATTATATAACATATAATTAAATTATAAAAATAATGGTTTGAATATACATGAATTTAAATATTATATTTGTTTATTTTATAACTTATATTAAATAAAAATCGAATTGACCGCTGGACCAATAGTTATGACAGTGGAAATTATGGTAGAATATATTTTTTCATTTAATATAAGTTATATAATAAACTAATATTGACTGTTAAACTTTAACACAGTCAGTGTTAAATTGATGAGACATCATAAATTGATTATACATGTATAACTTAAACTTGAACTTGTTAAATAAGTTAAACTTGTGTTATCATAGTTGTAAACATAGATATTTAAAAATAGAAGCGCGTGAGAGCTTTAAATAACGAAAGAGATTGTTCTAAATAGATCACTAAATTACGTATATATTTTATATGTTCATAATTATTATTCCTTACATATAAATATTATAATAATATAATATATTTAATAGTAGAAATATATATTTTAGTAATTTGTTTATTATATTTTATTCATTATAATATACTTATGAATTAGTATAATTATTATACTATATTTATAAATATATATGTTTACACTATCAAAGTTACTTTGAAAGTATAATAATTATGAAAATATAAAATGTATACCAAATTTCGCAATCTATTTAAAACCGTAACTTTTGTTATTTAGAGCACTCACGCGATTCGATTTTTAATATTTATGACTATTACTAGGATACCATATATAATTGATTACTTTTTTAAAATATTAATAGTAAGTAACCTATATTATATACTATATAATATGCAAGGTAACCAGTGATCTCGTTTCGAGTATTTTGGTTTGATGATATTGTGTTCAATATCTATTCTACTATCTATAAATAATTATTTAAATTAAAATTGCGTGTGATCACCAATCTTGACGAGATCACTTCGTACGAGATCATTGGAATCCATATGTAATACACTTTTAAATTATATAGTGATTATATAATATAGTATTATATTACTATAGTAAATAGATGTGTTGTATTATCTAATAGACTATCTATAGATATATATATATTTTATAATTTATTGATAATTTGTAGTACAAATATTAAATATGTTTATATATTTTATGATACATATTTGTGCTAAAATCCTTTTTTATTCTTCTATATTATATAGGTATAATTAATTTTATAAATATTCATATGACGAAATATTTAAATTTATATTACCCACTGTATATTTGTGTTTACAGTCGGTAAATTCATATTACACAATGTATATATACATAATAAACAGAATATATTCTTATGACCTTGTTTATAAAAAAATGAAATATAGTATATTTTATATTTATTTGAGCAATGTAGCCTATGATTTTAGTGTGGATGATGTCGGTATGACTATGTTTAGATTTTTTGTTTTATGGCTAGAGCTAATATATTGGTAGTGATTATATTATTTTATAAATTACTTATTCAATAATAAAATAATGTAGTTAACATTTAGCTATCTTATTTTATTTGATAGCTTGACTTATGTTCTGTTTAAAAACATATGTGAATATAGGTTATTAGAAATAAATCCCGCATTTTTAAATTAACGGCTACGTATCATTTAGTAATTACAGAAGTGATCATATTTTCATCAGTTATATCATTCATATATATATATATATATATATATATATATATATATTGTTGTTATTGTATTACTTTCAAAGCTACTCTCACGTTAATTCAATCAGATTATAACCAGATCTATACATATAGATATATATCCAAAACTCTAAACTCTAATGCAAACCCATTAATTTATATTAAATATATAAGTTTACTTATAATCTTATTTGTATATATCATACATCCATCTAGATTTGAAAAGCAGTCCTTGATTATCATTGACAAGACACCTTCAAGATGAACAAGAGCAGTCCATATACTTTCGCCTTCGAGATAACAAATACGTTAGAAAATATTACTATTTTATACTTACGACTATTTCTACTATATATTTTGACTATAGCCGTATATAGATATATTTGCTTAACAAATTAAATCCTTCAACAACAGTCCATGATATTCCGTGACGTAACACCTTCGATATTAACACAGAAGCCCGTGTCCGCCTTCTATGATACCAGCTTAGAGTTGACAATATCTTTCCGTGACATTTCTTCTTCGAGATAACAATAACGTTAGTAAATATTTATAACTATATAACAATATTTAATTAAATATAAACTCAATTAATCCACAGCAGTCGATGATATTTAGTGCTGTGTCACCTTCAAGATGACAATAGCATTCCGTGATAATCAATGATGTGGTGCCTTAGAGATAACAATAGAAGTCTGTGACGCCATAGTGATGACCATAGAATCTAAGTGAAGCCCTCATAGATGCTGACTGATCAAGGTACCATCCAGCATTTCCATCATGAATAATAGTAGCATTATTCTATATGCAATCTTATATTATATTGTGTATTTAATAGATTGTGGAATAAATATTCCGCCTGAAGAAATGTAATGAGAAATTTTGATATTTGGACATTATATTGTAATTTAATCTTATAAATTACTAATATTGTAGGTACAATTTTGTATTTAGTTAGCATATTTTATTGAAAAGCTTGACGTAATTTTCTTTATAGACATTTATATGTAACTATATAAGTGGATATAGGTTGTTAGCAACGGAACACGTATTTTGAAATCAACGGCTACAATGCACTGTCAAAGCGTTATAAGTTATAATGTTATAATACATAAAATATATCTTCATCGTATAAGCTAGCATGACAGTGTCATTTAGTTAGTAAACAAGTTGTCATATTTTTATCTGTTATGATTCATTTGTATATATTGTTGTTATTTTATTATCTTCAAAGCCACTCTCATGCTAATTCAATCAGATTATAATGAGAGCTAATACATATACATATGTATCAAAAACTATACACAAACCTATTACTTTATATTAAATATATAATTTTACTTATAACCTTATTTATATATATATATATATATATTATATATCCATTTAGATGACAACAGCAGCCCATGATTATCATTGAATTGCGTCTTCAAGATGAACCACAACAGTGCATATACTCTCACCTTCGATAACAACTACGTTAGCAAATATTTATACTATATCAACTATATATTTATTATTATATTCTTATTTCGGGATTGTTGATTTCAGGACAGTAAAAGTTCTCCAAACAGCACGGTTCATCATAGCTACTCTCATCTCGCTCGCCGGTATACCAGTTTCTCGCTCCAGATTCCTGATGTGATGTCTGGTGGCCTTCCCCGTCTTCTAGTTCCATGAGTTGGTTCCCAAACAACTAGATGCGAAACAACTTCATCATCTCTACATTTAATATCATTCGTAGAATTTGAGTGTATATGCCATCAAGTTGTTTGAGTAGTGTTTTTGTGAGGGTCCAAGTGACACATCCGTACACCAGAACCGATTCAACTGTGGTGTGCATGAGCCTGATTTTTAGTTTCCTACTAAGAGTTGATTATCAGATATTCCTCATTTGATAACATGTTCTCCAAGCAAGCGCTTTTCTGATTTTCAAATCTTTTGCACTGCTATCTATCCATGCCCCTAGGTACTTGAAGTCTTCAATGCTTTTCAGATTTGACCTATCTATAGCTTTGATTTCAAACTGTTGATTAGTATTGTAACTCATGTATTTCGTTTTCCCTGTATTCATCCTTATTCCTACTCATTTTGCTGATTTTCGACTCTAGTGAGCATCTCTTAGGCTTCTTTGATACCTTCACTTAATATGCAATATCATCTGCGAAGTCCATATATATATATTTACTAAAATAAAAATCACTTAATCCACAGAAGTCCATGATATCCAGTAACATGTTGCCTTCGAGATGACTACATCAGTCCATGATAATCAATGACTTGGAGCCTTAGAGATGAAAATAGCAGTCTGTGCTGCCTTCGTGATTATCATAGAATCTCCGCGAAGCCCTCATTAGATACATGCTAGTAGAATGATTCCATATACAACCTTTTATTATACTTAGTATTTAATAGAACGTGGAATAAATATTCCGCCTGAAGGAATATAATGTGAAAATGTAGTCATCAAGACTTTTACATTGGTACATTATATTTTCTGTCGACGCTGCATGCGTTCAGATGTGTTTAATGTTACTCAGCTGTGCTGGATGCAATTATTATTATCCATAAAATGTAATTGTTTTCCCCCAAATAAAGTGTAAAATCGTTTATTGAGTTTTCCTCCTCATTTGGCCTAAAATAATCATATCACAATAAATAATGTATATTACAATTTATAATAATAATTTATCATATTTAAACTCTATACACATTCGAGTGTGATTACATACATGCATACTTTTTCAATAATATATAATAGATATATATGTTAAAACTATTAATAGTACATATAGTATGCTAGGTTTATTTCAATTTAATTCTTTCCAAAGCATTGGTCCAATATTTGAAATAATATAACCATTTATGTTCTTACTTTAATTATAGTAATCATATACTTTTATATTGATTAATATTAAATAATAATTGCATATATATATAACTTATAAATTTTATAACTATTTATATATATATATATATATATATATCTCTATATATTTATATATAACATAAGCTTTATTTATAAATACTAAAGAATATATACACAGATCATCTATATATAGATATAAAGTTATAAATAGCTTCCAGTAAATAATATAATAGAAGTTTTGGGCCCAAAGTATAATAACTTTTAGGCGCAAATTCGACGCTTTTGGGCGCAACAGCGTCCAAAGTACAATAGGATTTTAGGCGCAAATTCGACGCTTTTGGGCGCTTCAGTTCCGAATCGATATTGAATTCGTCGCAAATTCGACGCTTTTGGGCGCAACAGCGTCCAAAGTACAATAGAACTATTCGACGCTTTTGGGCGCAAATTGTCATCAAAGTGACGAATTAATTCCGGAACTTTTAGGCGCATGGCGTCCAAAAGCGTCGAATATATTGTTTGCTGGGATGGATGAATTAAAAATATATTTTAAATCTCAAGGAAAAAATGCAGAACATTTATTAAATGAGATTACAGATAATTTTAAAGAAAATATAGCTTACCTTGCAGATATATTCGAAGCATTGAATCTTTTAAATCTTCAACTTCAAGGGCCAGATACAACCATAATAATACATAGAGATTGTATAAAAACGTTTATGGATAAAATAAAACTATGGAGCAGGAAAATAGAAAATAGAAAGATATCATGTTTTCCAAAATTAGCACAAATTATTGATGATAATAATATATCGGAGAATCTCAATAATGAAATTGTAGCTCATCTCAAATCTTTATACAGTGAATTTGAAAGTTATTTCCCTGAAATAAATACAGAAAGCATACAAATGAGACTAGCCAGAAATCCGTTTATTATAAGTGTGGATGATATTCCTGATGAAATGGAAAACGAATTTCTTAGTTTAGTAAATAATACATCAATGAAAGATTTATTCAAACAAGAAGAACACATATCAGATTTCTGGGCAGCGATATCATCACAATATCCAAAAATAGGCCTATTTGCATTGCGAGTGCTTTTGCCATTTTCATCAACGTATTTATGCGAAAAAGGATTTTCTACATTATTGAATATAAAATCAAAAGCCAGAAATAAACTTGAAGCAGAAAGAGACATGAGATGCGCTTTAAGCAAGACTTTGCCGAATATTTCAGATTTAGTATCTAAGAAACAAATTCATAAATCACATTAATAAATATTTTAAGCAAATCTGTTTTTTATTTTCAAAATAATTTTGGGTAATGGTAAAATTTTATTTCATGAAAAGGGTCATGACACAAAAAGTTTAAGAACCCCCTGCACTAGATCAACTATATATTATTGATGAATCAATCAGACAAATTACAATTACATTATTAATAATTAATTGTATGTATAATTTAATTAGTTAATAATTTATTTATTTTTATTATTTTTTAATTAATAATACAATTTAAGTATCTAAATAATAAAAATTTTAGATTTAGCTTTATTGGTGGTATTAATATTATAACGCACGCGATTTTTATGAAAATCGGAATAGTTCATACGCTGCGCGCTGATTGGTTATAGGGTGTTCGTATTAAGACATACCCACCAGGCAATATGATACCTTGAAGATGACTTATATATAGAGTGTCAGTATTAGGGACTTATATGACATATAGATATATGCTTATAACTTAATGAATATTTGATAACAAATATAGAAATTATATATATAATTTTTAGAATGCTTTTTAAAAAAATAATATAGTGTTATATTTTATATCGCTACATTTGTGTATTCTTGAGAAGGTTTAAGCTTTAAGTTGAAATGTGTTTTCGTAAATTTAAAAACGTAAATAAAATATCAGTTTATTGGATATAGGTTATTCAGCAATATTTAGAATAATTAAAAAATACTTTTTTAGCATATTTATATAATTATGCATATTTGATTAATTAAACTTTTTTTGTAGGTTTATGGTTTCTGAGATACCGAAAGTGTCCGTATTCGGTTACTTTCCCCTAGTTTATAGGCTACAATATGAAGTATAATATAAAAGAAAAATAATTAAAGTAAATTATTATGTACACTGATATACATTTCTAATTTTTTACGTTATATTACTAGGTTAATATTATTGTAAATAAAGGTCGAGATCGGGTAAGGAATGGGAGATTAGGATGAAAGGATTGGTAATCTAGGTCGCAATCGCCAACCTAAAATAAGAATCGCTGCCCATCACTGATTACGATTTATATGCGGATGATCACAGACTATCATTATAATAACAATAAAATAAAATATTAGTAGAATTCTCAATATGTAGCATATATAAGTAATACATATGCTAAAGTGGGTTCATTCGATAACCCACCTAACTCGCTATAACCGCTCTTACTACCTAGCCCGCCCACTGACTCGCGATACCCGCCTACTAGGCCACCCTAGCCCCGCCCACTTGACTCTCTACATCCGCCTAATAGGTACGACCTACCCCAGCCCACTTGACCTCACACGAAGCCGAGAAGATCCTACACATGGCGTGTCTGAACGAGACTGAGAACGCCCAGCGTATGCAGATGGGACTCGGAGCTCTATCGGTACGACGCACGCACGCAGGGTGACCACGCCCCTTAATATATGTAACGCTCGGAAAGCGCCGCTCCTAATACAATGCTCTCAATGGGGCTCTCATTGCCCAGTGGGCAATGCCCACACTTCTATTATACTATAGAGTATATAGCGATGTATTTCAGGATTTTTATTTCCCGAAATGTTTATGATACTATAGTAAGCCTATTATTAAAGAGTATTCAATTTCATATATACATATATTTTATATATATATATATATTTAGTTATACAGTAGAACTTCTACTACTAGACATAACTAGATACACACACACACACACTAAGCGAGTTCACCCCCATTATAATAGGCAGAAGATGTTGAAGCAGGAGTGACGAGATCTAGTTCCATATCGTTTAATCAAGACAACAGTCCTTATAACAGTTAGCTATACGTGCCTGATCATATGTGATATCAGGGAGATATATAAGTTGTATAGTATTATATATAATTTATATATCCATATATATATCTTGAGATTTAATCGGTACACATTTACTACATAGAATTTGATTGGTCAACACATTTATAATATTTATATCATTTTAATTTTTAAATTACATTAATTTATTGAACATTTATTTAATAATAATCTAAATATATTTATAAAAAAATAATATACACATTATTATATTAACATTTATTTATTTTCAATTATTTAGAATTATACTATTTAATGAATGTCATAATAAATGATATAAATGATTTATACTTACGTATAGGTTAGATTTGAATAGGGAAATAAATATAAATTACATATTATTTTTTTGAATACAAATTAGTTAACAGAATATTTGCCTTAAAAGTTATCACTTTTCTGAATTAAAGATATCAGTCTACAGTATATATATCTGTTACCTATCTATTACATTAGGTTACCCCTGTCTATTCTTACTAATTAAATTTCTCTTATTTCGTAGCTAGACTTAGATATTAAACTAATTTTTAAGATTATATTTGATAATAAAGCTATTTGAATTTATTTCTATAAATTGTTTTCTGGTTTTGCAGTAATTCCATTACCTTACAACAGCATCAGTAAACTATCTTATAAGATAAATTAAATAACAATTTATATCAATCATTTTACCGTACATTTGAATTTTTATAAATTTATTATTTATTTTGATATTCATTTATATGTGATTTTTACTACTCATTTTGAGTTAACTAAATGTACATGTTTTTGACACTCGTTTGGACTAAATTTTGCCCACTGTGTTACTAAATAAGAAAATGCATTAATTAACATTCCATGTGACTTATGTATTGATGGTTGGTGACCAACCGTTGGTCATCAGTTTTTCCTAATTTAGTCTGAGTGTTCGAGATCATGAGGAATATTTGTTAATTTAAGAAAAATTAAATATTATTAATAATTTTTTTTTATCAACACAAATATAAGCTAATATTACCTACGAATTCAACCTAATACTCTATACTACACCTATGCATAATTGCTCTTAAGTATGATTAATATCATGTTAAGATGATCATTATTTTAATAATATGTTATAGTCTTTACGTAATGAGTAATAATATAATAAATTATTAATAATAATATATATTTCTATTTTTCAGACCAAATTAAAATCATTATATTCTGTATTTAAAAATAGAAAAATTTATGATCAATAATTATCTTCCGGTTTATTATCGTTATAAATTTATTACCTCACTCTATAGAAACTATTTATAAAAAGATGACACAATATATTAATATATTTTCCATAGGTATCAATATCTTTTATTTAAATGTGTTTTTATTGCAAATTCTTCTACGGAATTTAATAACATACATACACAGTCATAATAATATTTGTTCACTTACCTTATCAACATGTACACTGATATTAACCTTAGACATATGTATCATCATCATGATCATGATTAACATCGTTATCATTGTAATCATTGTAACTCATATAAATTAGAATTGACCGATTCTAATGTCTATGTCGTACCTAACATTATTCCAAATATTTAAAATTTTACTTTTTTCCGTTGTCGATTGCGATTGTTTAGATGTGCATTCATCAGTAGTATTATCATTCGCAGGAGATTATCAGCGTCACTGTTCCAGTGTTCCAGCTCAAGATCAGCCTGACTCTGATATGGGCCCTGACAACCCGGGGGTTATGGGGCCAGCGGAGAACCCCACCCCGCCAGAGAACACCCCCGAGGGTTCTACACACCCGGACGCTGTGTTCGAATACCAGAACTATCAGGGGGTCAATTATGCGGGTTAGACCTCGCTACCAGAGGCGATGGTAACGCGTAGCATAGCGATGGGTATTATTATTATTATTAAATAGTTTATTGACTACAAAACATCATATTTTTATCGGCGTCATATAAGACAATAATAATGAACATAATAACAATTTGAAAATAAATAAATAAAAAAACAATAACAAGAACAATATATATATATATATATATATATACACAAACATACATAAGCTATACCTACTATTCAAACACACAAGTGTAGCAAATAATGACCGCAGTATTAATTCAATTCAATGCATATTATTAATTCATTTATATGTTAGTTAAACAAAGATATATAGTCGAAATATATGATTGAAAGTATAAAGTTGAAATACTTGCTAACGATAAAATAAGTTATTGAAATAAACAAAGTATAATACGAAATTAACAAAAAAATAATATAATTAAATTATTAAATAAAAGACTTTTAATGGTGTCATGATTCGAAATTTGCAAGAACATTTATCAAATTCATAATTAAAGGGAATATATATTATATAATACTATGTTATATTATACACTAATTTTCTTGTATTAATATATTAATTTTGAATAATTTTTATTGATATCTTAATAATTAAATGATATTATAATAACTATACTTATTTAAATGTGTTGATAAATTAAAATCTTGATCTAGATTTATTTGTATAATATGCAAGATATCTACAATGTATATACATGATATCTACAATGTATATATGTGATATCTACAACGTATAAATCATAAATGTTGACCTCTATTGGGAACTCAAAACAACACAATGCATGGGAGATAGGATATGTATAGACTCAGCCATCAGATATACATTATTATAATAATTATTAGAGAAAATTACATATTTGTAATTTTAATATTGTGAAAAGTATGTATTCATTTTCCTAACTTTTTTATTCGAAATAAAGTAGTACATAATATAATATATATAATATATTATATATATATACAAATATTTATTGAATATATTTTTATAATATTTTCTAATATCACCCACATTACTCTACTTACCCTAATGATTCCCTAGTGTTGGACTACAGCGTCAGGGAGGAGGACTCGGTGCTGATGCGTACGCAGGAGGAGAACTACAACTACATCCTGTTGATGATCAAGAACTACAGAGAACTAGCCTACTTCATGACGGAGTCGGCCTATGACCTCGAGGAACTCGCCGATATGTTCCGGAGAAACTGAAACCACCTCGCGCGAGTCCTTAATATTCCGGAGACACTGAGATCACCTGACACGAGTCACTAATGTTCAGGAGGATTTAGACAAGCTAGTCCATGCGTAATGATCGTTCAATGATTATTTAATAAAGTTTTTTATGTTTTCACTAATACACTTGCTTGATTCCTCTTTCGTATTATTTTAAACTGATGCAAGTGTAAAGTTAGCGATTCTTTACCATTCGATCTGTTACGGTTAATTTATAACATTCAATAGTGTAGCAGTGAATTCAAAAATAGAAATGATTTATTAGTATAAGCAGATGATAATAATACACGGTTAAGCATCGAGTAATAGTAGTATCATTATGGGTGGAATAGTATAAATTAATAAGTCTTAATTAAAGAACTTTCCATAACAATACTTTGTTGAATACTTTGGTTGCAATAGATAAAAATATAATGGATAAAATAATAAATAGCATATAAAAGAGTATAATAAATACTATAATAAATAGTTAAAATAATGGTTAAAATAATGTTTAAAATAATGAGTTAAAACAAAAAAGTCTAAATAATCGTGTGTAAATAAAAAAATATATTATATAATAGATATTATACGTTAGATTCATTTACGGATTTAAATTTGGATTTGAAATTTGTCTTTTTCTTTTTATTTCCAGAAGAAACAGGCGCCAGTAATTCATCTAGACTCATCTCTTGTAGTTTACTGTTATAACATAACGTAGTATTAGTATAGTCGGATAGTCAGTCATATTAGGTCATCGGCTTATTATTTAATTATCATTAATATCTGTTAATGATACTATTTATAAAAATGAAATTATGAGAATATTATACTATATGTAAGTCAAATATGTTTTAATAAATAGCATACTCTATTAATCTAGAATTACATATTTTAAATTATTATATTGATTGTAAGTTATAGAAAAACAATATGTTACAGAGATGTCTATAGCTGAGATAGAATATCATCTATCAGAACTATTATAATAGTAATTAAACAAAATTAGTAATTTTCAAGTTCATTTTAATCAGAATAATTATTATTCGCTACGTGAATTACAAAACATTTGTGCTTCTCAGAGTTTCTTTAATTCTAATTATTTTAGAGTATATAGAAAATATATAAATAAATAGTTACTATGCAAATAAGACTATTAATAGCATAATTCTGATTGAGAGTTTATTTTATATAATTATTATATTGATGATATTCTGTGAAAATAATTACTTTTTTCAATATATTATTACGGATATAAATTATATTTATATTTATTGAATGGGATATCACTTTCATATATATATATATTCTAAACATAATACCGACAAATGTTGGCAATTAGGCAAGTAGTACTTTCAAGTAAATGTCTAGAGTGAGAACACCCAGGCCTATCTATGTAAACGATGACTTGTCTATTTATCTACATCTATTTATAATGGCGGATTTGGTAAAGATCTCATAGAGATGTATTAGTACAAGTATTACTTTTTAAGAATCTAGTGACTCATAAATTATAAATATTAATATGCTTGAAAGTATAGCTATTTCAAACTTAAATTTTAAGTCAATATTTATAAATAAAAATTTTCTATATTAATGATTATTTATTTTTACATTTCTATTTATATAACTATATATATATATATATACAATGTATATATATATATATATATTTATAAATAAATATACTTATAAATAAATATACTTATAAAAGTACTGTTATGATATTATTTTTGGAATTAATATTTAATATATTGTATATGATTAAATTGTAAAACTTAAATAATTCGAAAATTTAATTTTAAAATAGAATAACATATATTCGTGATGACACTAACAAATAACGTAATATCTATTAATAGTATTAGTTTTGCAATAGACTATATACGCAATAGTTAACATTAATAAGATCTATATAGTTAATGATCCCCCCCACTACACACACACACACATACATACACACACACACACACACACATACACACACACACAAACACACATGATTAGATGTACATACTCGTCGATGTGCTGTAGTTTAGTGTCCGTATGTAGTGTGCCGGTAGTGATGAACTTGAGGTCACCGCGCTTAGTCATCACTGCAGAGGTCAGCTGTAGGGGTCGGGGGGGAGGAAGAGGGATGTAGAGAAAGAAGGAGATGTGGTAGTAATGTATATAACTCCATTACAAGCTCCATGTATTAATGATGTCTATGGTATACTTGTTTTAAAGCACACATATGAATACATAGCAAAGAGATACATAGGAGGAACGCGGAGTTAAGGGTATTATATGCAATATATTCAAATAAATTATTGAAAGTTAATATTTAAAATGTTAAGACATTAGAGATATTACGTGAATATTTTTTTTATAAATTTGAAGATACATATATATAAGTTTAATTGAAATTTTATAACAAATAAAAATCAAAAAAATAAATATCGAAATATAACAAATTGTATAGTTATTATGATTTTGTATACATAAATAATTGATATCTAGCTAAATATTACGATGGGTTAATCATAAATATATAATTCATTGTAAGATTCAATTCTCAAAACGTTTAGATGTTGGTACTACAACAGTGCATAGACTAAGACGTAAATTTACCAGTAGCACGCTGAACTAACCCCGTCGACATTATCCTCCGTCTCGATGGTGATGATAGCTGTAAACGTGTGGTGTGCGTTAACTATCTAGTCACAACCTTGCAACGTAACTCTCAATTAGAACGCGCGATATACTTCCATTGAAATAACGTAGATGTTAACATAACGTATTAGCTAACTGATGGCGATGTGATGCGACTTCCGGTAGAACTACATTTATGGGATTTATGTTATTAACATATGGTACACGTGAAAGATGGCGAATAAAGTAACTTACATTACATAAATAATGCCAGCTCTACGGACTCTACAATATCTATACTATAAATCGCATTCCGACTAGGTAAAGTGTAAAGAATGGGGTACAACGTGAGAACTAAGTTAGGTGAATACGTTAGTTATAAAGTGATCCCCCCCCCCCGTGAAGAACTATTTCTATAGTGTGTGCGTGTGTGACCTACCCACTTAACAATGCACAACATCTCACACTATAAACACGCAGGCACTGTATACATAAGCTTAGGGTATACTACCGCGTTAAGCTGTGCTGAAACCGCATTCGTGATTATTACAAATATCCGACACGTTGATCATTAAAAACTGCGTTCTCTATTACACACGAATGTTTGTGAGTGAACCTCTATATATATACTAGTGATATAAATGATGCTCAAATCTAAAGCATGATGCAGTCTCAGTCTCAGTTACCTAAAGTCTCAACTCGGCTCAGGCTCGCTTAGCTAGAGTCTCGGCTCGGGCTCGTTTTTTTTTCCGAAAATGAAAGTCTCGGCTCGGCATCAAAAACCAATAGTCTCGGCTCGGCATCAAAAGCTCGGCATCATTTACATCCCTAATAGATACCTTCTATAGATAAAATGAACCTCAGCTATAGATACTCTATAGCTATAGTGACTATGTTAGCTATGATGACGGCTAACCCGATTTCTTATCGTCGGTTGCGTCGTTCTCGTCTACAGGCATCACGTAGTTAGTGGGGAAGTAGCCCTGTTGTCGCGCGCGGCCGTCTAGTTTCTCTCCCATCCACCAGGAGGAGTTATCGCGATGCAATACGGCGATACGATCTCCGCGACAGATGCTCAGCTCGTCGCCACGTTGGGGTATGTAGTCGTACAGCGCCACCACCTAGTAGGGCGGAGGGGGGGGGGTATTAATGGGGGGCATGGGTGGAGTCGCGAATAGAGGGTGGTCACCTGGTAGCGTGTGATGATGCGTGTGAGTGTTAATTGTATGCGTACGAATCATAAAACGAAGGTTAAATACTCGCTAGATACTTTAGGGTATGATTTAGCATAGCATGAAAAGTTAAACTGATGCATCGCTGCATCAACTGACCACTGTAAATCTGACTATCTATCCACTACATCAATCACACCCTTAGTGAATAGATATTTAAGTGGAAATTTAATAAAACTAATAAAATATTTAAATTTATTAGCGAGAATATTCTCACTTTAATCTTCCCCGAACTTCTTATAGTCGTAATAGTTGTCTGACCTTATCGCATTTCTCGATGTTAGTGGATGTCAGCGATTGGAACGTGAACTTGGTTCCAGTCGGGGTTTGATTTAGAGACATATGATTGGTTGATGGATTCATTCCCGCTCTCCCGACTATGTGGAATATAATCAAATTAATATAGACAATAATTACGATATTTATTTACACCATTATGTATATTTATGAATAATTGGCATTTACATTTAAAGATAGGATAAGATAAAGGATATATATATATCTATATATATACATTATTTTATCTAAATCATGTTCTACTCTTTATAAAGAATATAAACTTATACATTATTTACTATTTATAATTGTATTATTTTTAATTAATTTTTTATTTTAAGATGTAGTAGAATGATGAAATTTGTTTTTTTTGTATTTCGTTGACTCTTAATTCATAAATTTGTCATATTTTATATCGGGTAGTATGGATGCATTTGCTGGCTCCAAATGTTACCAGTGTATATACCAAATATACTATTGGCGAAAATATATTCCCTAAGGTTTTGGACTTGATGAACCCACATTCGGAAAGTTGATATACTATGGTTATTTATGCTTTATGAGTTGATGATTTATTTTAATAATTTAATTTTTCACTCTATTTTTTGTTCTACTATTTCTTGTTTCTAATTATATTCCTATATCATTTTTTCTCCTCGTAATCATAAATGGGTGAAAGACTTGATAAGCTCTGCTTCTTCCTTCACCCAGGCAATTGCCAAATCTGATTTTATTATTATTATATATATATATATATACATATATGTGTCAGACACACAAGCAGTAGGACACGGGTTCGACCCTCGTCCGGACCATTAATTAATTTGATAAAATGGGTCTTAAAATATTATTTAGAAGTGATCTTATATAATTGTGTATAAATAAATGATCGGCTCTCGTTAAAACCATGGATGCCTTAACATGAGAGCGGCTTCGAAGGGACATTAGAGCCATATATGGTTATAAGTGAAAACTTAATCTAAGTTCCTGGATGGGATGAAAGGACTCCACCAAATAAAAAAAAATAACAACCCTATAGGCTATGTTACCGATATTTAACCGATAGAAGAGTTACCAATCTAAATAGAAATGACGAACCAGCTTTAACATAATGTTCGGTAGAGAAAGTTAGTTAGGCGAGGAGTGGCAATAGACAAACTATAGAACTAATGATAATGGTCTCACGGAAGTCATACGAACCCGAAGAGAAACTAGAGGTATTGATCACCGAATATTGGTTGCGAGCCAACTGCAACTTTTGATTGGCCGTAGAGAAATCACGGTTCGAGTGAGGAGATAGTGTATTGGGTTCGGTCTGTAGTACGTGTAAATGTATAGATCAATTATATGATGATGATTAGGTTTATTTGCACTTAGCAGCTATTTCCACCTTTGTAGGGTATATATGTATTTATATATATAGGGGTAATTGTCTCAACAAGCAACAATGCTTCTACAATTACACAGGTACTTATATCTAAATCTAATAATAATAATAATATATATATGTATATGGTACATCCTTGATATAACGCTAATTAGAGCTGGAACGGATTTCATACCTATTTATTACATATTATATTTACTATATTTGCTATACGGCCATCCTTGATAATGCCCAAACAGGCCGGTCCAGATTTCAGCAATATATATATATATATATATATATATATATAGATATAGATGAAGAGCTGTAGGTTGAATGTAAATGATACTAATGTAACAGATACCATGTTCCACGTAGTATTGAAGGTCTGAGAGCCATTCTGAAAGCTTGTACCGTAGTCTGAGCGGGCTGTGGACAAGCGAGACGGGGGGCTGCCACAACGGCCGCTAGAGTCATGCTGTGGGGTAACGATACACTGACATGCACTGATACTACACTGATACTATAGTGACACTACACTGACATGATACTGACACTATATTGACATGATACTAGGCACACGATACCGACATTCATGTCTTTGCATGCATATGTGCGCTGATACAATAGGATACGAGAAGGGAGAATAATAATGACTGTGATGGTACAAGACTGTAATTGTACAAGTATGTGCGCTAATCACTTGTCTCACAACGTCGCGGTTCATTATCACATCACAGCGACTAGTACGACTATGTATAACGTAGGTAATTATGCGACCATTTTTATTATTTTAAGCTACTACTAAAGTACGCCCAAGAAAATAGGACCTATAGCTCATATGTCTATATATTGTTATTGTTATTATTATGGTTATTTTATTTTGGTGGAGTCCTTTCATCCCATCCAGGAACTTAGATGAAGTTTTCACTTATAACCATATATGGCTCTAATGTCCCTTCGAAGCCGCTCTCGTATTAATGCATCCATGGTTTTAACGAGAGCCGATCATTATTTACACACAATTATATACGAGTATGCTACAATTTCAGATTAAAATACGTGAACGGAAGAGATCTATAGAAATCGCTTCTTACATTCATCATTGCACTATTCTACTGTACACTGCTTAACTACATTCTACACATGCACTACGGAACTGGTGCAACGAACATAGACAACTAACAAAGACTATAGATCGATGGCTAACCGGTATGGATCCTAGTAGCTTCCTCACTTTCTCCAATTTCACCGAGTCCTCGATCATTCTATTTTCTTTGATGTTGTTCACTCGTTGGCTGTACGAAAACACTCGGTTTAGATACGTAGGTCATAGGTCAAAGGTTATGTGACATGGTTAACCTGTCATTCAAGCACTTCGCCACATTGGGATGATACTTATCGCCAGCATCTTCATGCAACGGAGTGTAGCTCACCTTGATGTCTTGTAGCGCCACTGTAAAATATATAGAAGCGATGAGTGGAGAACGGGTTGGTTTATATCTTAAGGGGGTATCCCTCTACCAGTATTTCTGGAAATAATATCCGGAAATGTTTACTAGAAAATGATTTTCTAGCAAGTTGTAGTACACACACTGTAAGTTACTATATTTCCGGAAAGTTGCCGGAAAGTAAGGGGGGTATCCCACTACAATTGTAGTTAACTTGCTAGAAAATCACTTTCTATTAAACATTTCCGGACATTATTTCCGGAAATACTGGTAGTGGGATACCCCTTTTAGATAAATGGTTTATTTATACATAAATATAACGATGAAAGTTTTAATTTGTGTTTTAATAAAAATAATGATACATAAATAAATAAGTGATAACATATTTTTTAAATTCAAAATAATAGGAGTATTATATATTAGTAAACGTGAAAAAACATATAATAAAATATTTAATAAATAATTAATCCTATCTTAAAGTAATTAAATATAAACTACAGATAAACATTATAGAACATTATTAATGTGATGAAGTACCGTCTATAATCAGGATTATATATACATATTCAGTAAAGTTTAAAAAAGAGGTATTAATTACGATTAAATATATAAAACTAAAAATTATTTCTTACTAAATTTCTAACTTTATTAATTTAATTATGTTTACTTTTACTAAATATCATTTAACATTAATACGTCCTAAATTGATATAATGTCCGAAATCAAAAACTATTGAAATACGCGTGTAATAATATTCTAAGTTCAATATTAGATGAAGTAGCTATTAAAATCCATTAAATGGTGATATATAGAGCTAATAAGTACAATAATTGGGGCACGACTATTAGGTGGGGGAGTAACTAATGTAGGGGACCTTACGTTGATGATTATAAGAGTAGAACAGTATATTATGATGCTCCCCGAAGTCGCATAAAGCTATTGAGTGGGGTGGGGGGGGGGGGTAACTAATGGGGTTGGGGGAATGACTAATGACTACATCTTACATTGGTGATCGTAGCTGTAGAGCAGTACGTTCTGGTGTTCCCCAAAGGCACATGGAGTAGGGGTGGGGGGGGGGGTAACTAATGGGGTTTGGGGAATGACTTATGACTACATCTTACGTTGGTGATCGTAGCTGTAGAGCAGTACATTCTGATTTTCCCCGAACGCGCAGAAAGCGACGATGTCTTCCCCCGGGTGCAGTTCAGCGCAGCAAACGGAACACGCGTAGTTCAGCTCCGTGTAGGACGCCACTTGATCTCCTAGCAGAGGTCGGTGGTGGAGAGAGGTTAGAGGTCATGTAGAGGTTAACGCGTTACGTATAGTGAGCGATGCAACAGAGCTACACTCTATGTTACGTATATGACGCCATTTTATTTCCTTAGAGAACAGATGGACGGATAGAGGTCAGTGGTCAGCCATCAGACAGAGGTCAGATAGAGGCTGCCTTACGAGGAGCAAGCGATGTGGGCAACTGCTACGATATGACTATTACTTAATAGTGTACGATGCCACTAAATAACATCTTATATATACCATTAAATAGAATATATATAGTTATTTAACCCTTTGCATCTGAGGATTTTATAATTACATGTCGCCCAGTTCCGAGCGTTTGTGTTTTTTATTAAAATATGTATGCACGTTTTTAATAAATCAAAATGTGGATATAAAAAAAATGTTCTATTACAAGTTATAAATTTGTGGTTTAGTATATAACATGGTTTATTAATCTGGAAAAAAATTAGTAATTAATTAATTATTCAAAATATTATAATCAATTAAAAAGTAACGATTATAATTAATTCTTTAAAATAAAATAATTATATTTCAAACCTAAATTAATGTATATAATACTAATATTTTGTATATAAAGTCATATAAAGTGGTAACAATATATAAACAAAGAATAAACTGAAGAAATTATATAAATTGAGTTATTATTGAATAATTTACAAGTAATAACGCACAAATAATATAACATATTTTTTCTATTAGATTTTAAAATTTAAAATAAAAAGTAACATTATAATTCTGTACATTCGGTGTAAATAATATTGTAACCCATACTTCCGCCAATTTTAATATTACTATGCAGGTTTTATTTATATAATTACGAACAAATTAATTATAAATTATTTTTTGTTAAAAAGTTACAACTTAATTAATGGTAATATTTATCTAACTTTTTATCAAATTTGAAATTTTGTATTGATATAAAATGCTTTTTATTGAAAGAACTATCTATTACAATGATATTTACTTTAGTTATTATAAACAATAAATATTTAAGCTATTTTATATATTAAAATGGATAACAATAATAAAAATTATATAACACAAATGATATTAATTTTTCAATTTTAATTAATATAATTTATTATATTATGATTAATTTTATTTATAAAAAAACCCATATAAGGTTATATTATACCAATTAACTAGATAACTAAGATATGAAACCTATTTTTTTTAAATCTTATCATAAAGAAAAATATTTCACTATATAATTTTGATATATTTAAATAATAAAATGGACTTATATGCGATATGTAGTCTCATAAAAGTTACACAACAGAAATAAACAACTCGGACGCAAAGGGTTAAACCTTCATGAATACATATTTTATTAATGTATACTTATTTAAATATATTTATTGATATATACTTATTTAAAATTGTTTGAAAAATATTTTACTAATTTATCAATAATGATAGATGGACTTGTATAGGTCAGATATGTCATATTATAAAGAAAGAGCAACGAAAGCTTTGGCTCAGTAACATGCTGGGAGTCTGGCTACATACTTACATCTAGAGATAAATGGGAAGGCATCGAGAATGATATTACGTAAATACTTATAGTAAAACTTGTGGTTTAAAATATTGGTACAAATAAGCCAATATACAACTCTACTAGTGCGTGTTGCTGATGCTGATGCAAGTCAATAGTAGCTGGCATCAACTATGACCTACGAACCTTACGATTGAACTTACTCTGTTTATTATATACTTATCAATGCATGTCTGGTTTATCATGGTCCGATACAAGATAGGTAAGATAGGGTAAGAGGGAGTCATTTCATGAACTTAGATGAAGTTTTTTCTAACTTATAACCATATGGCCATAATGTCCCTTCGAAACCGCTCTTATGTTAAGGCATCCATGGTTTTAACGAGAGTTGATCATTATTGAATACACAATTATATAAGATCACTATATTATTTTAAGACCTATTTTAATGGTCCGGGCGAGGCTCGAACCCGTGTCCTACTGCTTGTGTGTCTGACGCCTTAGCCAACTGAGCCACACAGGCAGTTATATAGGGCTAGATAGGGCTAGATAGAGCCCCCATGCGGGGTTAATAACAGGTACCAACCCGTTTCCGTGTTCCAGACATAGGCCCGTCCGTCCTCACTACCGCTGAACACAAAGCTGCCACACGAACTGATCGAGCTGCGGACGAGGTCACGAAAGTTCAACAGACCGTAGTACTTCTGCATCACCATTCCCCTGGTGAGTGATATCGATGTTAGCGTTACGCACGCATGAATAGTGAAGTTACCTCACCCAATCATATACTTATGAGAATATTAATTGTATATATTACGAAAGCGTACAATCAATCAATAAAGGTATTGTATAATTTACGTAGGCAAATTGTTTTAAAAATTATTTCTTTTTAAATTGTTCTATTTTGGTGGAGTTAGTTCTATTAGTTGAAGTCCTTTCATCCCATCCAGGAACTTATATGAAATTTTCACTTATAAATATATATGGCTCTAATGTCCCTTCGAAGCCACTTTCATGTTAAGGCATCCATGGTTTTAACGAGAGCCGATCAATATTATTACACAATTATATAAGATCACTTCTAAATATTATATTAAGACCTAATTTAATGGTCTGGACACAAATATCTACGTATGCCATTTATTACTATACATTTCACTTGTAAGCATGTTTTACTAATATTTAAATATAGTATACGTAAAAAAAACATATTTCAATAGTACATATATACACGCATACAATAATTTATATTCCACATACAGACACATATTCCACTAATACAGACATACAGATATATCATATAAACTTATACAGGAATAAACTTAAACATACACATATATGTTACTAATTCTCGTACATATGTCACTAACACTCACACATATGTCACTAATACTCACACATATGTCACTAATACTCACACATATGTCACTAATACTCACACATATGTCACTAATACTCACACATATGTCACTAATACTCACACATATGTCACTAATACTCACACATATGTCACTAATACTCACACATATGTCACTAATACTCACACATATGTCACTAATACTCACACATATGTCACTAATACACACACATATGTCACTAACACTCACACATATGTCACTAACACTCACACATATGTCACTAACACAAACACATATGTCACTAACACTCACACATATGTCACTAATACTCACACATATGTCACTAATACTCACACATATGTCACTAATACTCACACATATGTCACTAATACTCACACATATGTTACTAATACTCACAAATATGTCACTAACACTCACACATATGTCACTAATACACACATATGTCACCAACACTCACACATATGTCACTAACACTCACACATATGTCACTAACACTCACACATATGTCACTAACACTCACACATATGTCACTAATACTCACACATATGTCACTAATAATCACACATATGTCACTAACACTCACACATATGTCACTAACACTCGCAGATCGTACATGAGAATCACGTTATCTCGACTGTGCACTAGCAGACGATTACCATTAGGATGAACGCATAAAGAACCTATAGATTTGCCCTGTAGGTGGCAGTGTAGTGTTAGTGGTAGTGGTCAATGTTACCCTAGAGGAAGTGTCTTTTTAGTAATTGCTCTCCACTTTTAAAATTGTTACCACAAAAAATAAAATTTGTTATAATCAATTAAATCATAGATCTATTAATTTTGTATAAATCAGTTGTAGATGTATTATATTAGATATTTTTTCATAAATTTTGTACATAGAATCTTTCCCATCCCACTTTCAAACCGTAAATAGCAAAGACACTACCTAGAGGTCATCAATACGTGGACATCACCTCGATAGGTAGGGTAAGAGAAGTACATTCGATTAATATTTATTTGTATAGAAAATATATATTAGTCTTTAATTAATAAATAAATATATATTTATATATAAATACATAATTGCATATTAATATACTCAGTTGAGTTTTGCAATCGCAAGTAATGATTAATAAATTTGAGCAAAATAGGTTTAGACATACGGCGCAATATATTAATTAATTGTATAATAAATGAATTAATTCTCGCGTTATTAACGAGCGTAGGACTAATTCAGTCCCATGATAATAGAATTGCGTTATAGCTTATATAACAGGTGCAAAGGTGAGTCCACACTCGTAAACAATCGCGCGAATATTCATTCGAAACAATCGTGTATGCGAATATTTGCAAATATTGAATATGTTTAATCTATAAAGCGCGATTCTTCACTAATATTCGCGAGTACGGCCTAACAAACGTTATCAGCGATATCGCATAGAATAGTTATACGTTAATAATGTTACGCGCGCGCGCGAAAGAGTGGCGCTCGTACGTGAATCTCCTTGTCGTCGAGCGAACTCGCTAGCGTCCAATCGCGTAGCAGGCCGTTAGACGAAGGCTTATCGGTGACGAAGGCGTTCCAGATACAGACCACGCCCCCGGCGTCACCGGAGAACAGGCGACGCCCCTCGCCGTCGAAACACAGCGCGTTCACGTGCGACGTGTGCTGTTCTATCTCCTGAAGTAACTGTAAACGACGGGGTGGGAGGTGTGTTAAACGGGGATGGGAGGGGCTACTTAGCGGATGATTGACGCATAGCGATAGCCTCGGGGAAAGTAGGCGGGACGAATTTACTCGCTGATCGATTAAATTACGATTGAGTCGTAATCTTTAAATCGTTAAGCCAATGAGGAACATGTACTTCGTAAACAAAGTTACATAACAACTTAACACTATACGGTATATATTCTATATTGTACAGTAATCCAAAAGTAGATAATCGAATAACCGAATTCGGGCGATAATTAATAATTTATAATATTATTCAACGGTACAAAACATTTCTATTATAACTATTACTTATAAATATATTGACCAATACATGTTTATAATACAGTGTACATAAAGAAGAGTCAGGTATGTCAATACATATCATAGAACATTATTATTACCTCTACTCTATTACACCAGTAATTGTGGACAACTGCAATTATTTCATATTTCTAATTATATCACTAGAATAGCGCGTATGATACAATTCTATAGTCACTGGTAACATGAGTTAATGCAATTCATTGTCAGAAATTAGACTGCCTATAGTCTACTATTGATATTTAGATTTTAGAATTGAAAACATCTAAAATTTATATGTATATTATTTAATTTTCATTAATATAATAACTAGAAAATATCACGAGTATTCACATATTTATGAAGTAATTATACAACGATAGTAGAATGATATGCATACAAAATCATCGACTAGTATATGTATGAAAAATAGCTAAAATTAAAGTAATAATAAATTCTAAATTATAATATTAAATTATTTTACCATTCATATATATATACTTTTGTATTATATTATTATCTCTGGTTCGAAACCCAAACCTTCACTAGTTTATTCTAACTATTTTTCTCAATCCATTTTATATCATTATTCTTAATTAATCTTATTTATTATATATATATATATATATATATATATATATATATATATATATTATTATAAAATAAATTATTCAATCAAATCAATTAATATAGTATATATGGTATTAATATTCTAGTATATATAACACTAATCTAGTATCAATATTACGCTATAGTGTCAATATAAACTTCGGCGTTTTGTTCCCCGCTGTTCGACCAGATACGTATCACGTGATCGTAACAGGAAGTGACGACGACGCGAGACACGCGAGGGTGAACTCTACCGGCGTAGACGTAAGACGGATGAGGAATTATACGAGTGTCGGAGGCCTGCCAAGTGCTCGTGTTCCAGATTCTGTGTGAGGGATGAGTGAGGACTTCTATTATCGGTGTAGATTATCGGCGGCGGGAGGACGCGGCTACGATTGGCTGCTTGATCACTGTATCGGCGCACGCACGCGCAATCGCTATTTTAGACCTTATCTAATTCAGTGATTTTATGATTGTGTGTGAGTAACATTAATACTGTATTCATTATGTTTTTCTTTGCAATTGCGTTTTAACATAGAGAATATTATACATAATATATCGAGTTAATCGGACGTCACACAACAAATATATTCGGAAGTTTCGATGATATATGCTGATTGGATGTTCTGATAACATGTTCATTTAACGGAATCAATCAGTCAAAGATATCGAAACTACTAGCAGGAGAAACAAATATTGTTAACGTGTTCTAAAAACATCAGATATAAGATCGATGATTGCGATAATAATCAAGACGTCTTCACTCTAGTCATCAACAGTTCTGTCTAATAGGGCGTTCACATAAATTCCGATTTCCTTACGTTACGTGAAACCATACAGAAAATGAATCATTTACAGATAATTTTCTGTAATCAGATTTTTAGGTGTTCACACCAATTCCGTTTTTGTTACTTTTTCGTTACGTGAAATCCGTACAGAAAATGAAAAAACTAAATTCGAAAATATACATATTTACATATAAAAATAAAATATAATTAATTAATATAATAGTTAATACCGGTTAATATAATGACTTATTCGATAATATTAATATCATTTTATTTTATAGATATTATATTAATAATAAAATAAGTAAAATAATCTATATAATACTATTACATAATAACTTAATAGAATTACATATTTTATAAATTTATAATTTATGTTATAAAATTATAAAATTATAATTATAATTATATATATTAGTTAATAATAGTTACACTGATGAATTATTCGATAATATTTATATTATTTTATTATCTAGATATTATATAATTATTAAAATTAGTAAAAAATATCTAATTATATCAATAAATATATCGTTAATCCAATGACATTTATTATAAATATATAATTTTTTTATAAATTTATAAAATTATAATATAATTTAATGTATTAGTTAATATTATACACAGACACATACACACACGTACAATGTACGTCGTACATATATATGTATATATATATGTATATATATATATATATATATATATATATATACACTAATATATTATAGTAATATACATATATATACCTATATACCTATATATATATATATATATATATATATATATATATATATATATATATATATATATATATATATATATATATATATATATTGAATTGAATTGAATATGGTTTATTGAGTAGAAATACAATATAATGCAGTATATACAATTTCTGCTCAAAGGAGAGTACCAGAGATTATCTTGTAATCTATACTCACGACGAGGGTACCCTCCAATAATAAAATAATACAATAATATGACAACGATAAAATTAAGAATAGTAAAACATGAAAGAAAGAAATGAGGTAATTTAATGAACTAATTTAAAATTATATATACAACAACAATTAGTAAATATATATAACATATATCAACTGTTATATATATATTACAATTATATTAACGAGTGTTAATAATAAGATTAATATTTATTTAAATATTCAAGTTTTATATATTTTTTAAATGCATTGTATTTTAAGTTTTTACATGTATTATTTAATTCATTCCAAAGTTTAATACCATATACATTTATTATATGAAGTTTATTATTTGTTTTATATTTAGGTATTCTATAATTGCATTTATTTCTTATATTGTAGTTATTTATTTTATATTCAAATTTATTTGTTATGTTGATTGGTAATTTTTTATTAAATACATTATGCATAAAATTAAGAGATATGTAATTAATTAAATCATATATATTTAAAATTAAAAATTTTTTAAATAACAAATCAGTATTATGTAATTTATAAGTATTGTGTTACACAATTTGTGTATACACATTAGGTGTTTTATTAATTAATCTAATTATTTTTTTTTGTTGTATAAATAATTTATTTATATTACTCTTATAATTAATTCCCCATATTATCAGACAATACATATAGTTTGGAACTATTAGTGCATTATATAATAATAATAGGGTTTTAGTATCAATTAAAAATGAAATTTTTTTAAATAAATACAATATTTTAGCTAATTTTATTTTTAACTCAATGATATGTTTTTTATAATTTAATTTATTATCAATGTAAAGCCCTAGGAATTTATATTGATTTACACAGTGAATGGTTTGGTTATTTAGCGTTATTATCTCATTTGTGTTGGTAATACTTGTATTGCTGTAGAAGTACATTACTTTTGTTTTACTAATATTTAGTTGTAATTTATTGTTAATGAACCAGTTTGACAATATTTTTAAGTTTTCATTTATTTTACTATTATTTGCATTATTTATTGTAATAGAAGTGTCATCAGCATATAATATCAATTTTGTATCAATAGAGTTAATAAATAAATTTGATATGTCATTAATATATAAAATGATATATATATATATATATATATATTACTATAATATGTTAGTATAATAGTGTATATATGTATATATAATCAAAGTTTCAATACTATTAGAAATAAATATTATATTTACAACTATGAAATCATATAACTCCACCTATTATTAATAAAAAGGTTCATTCAGCTATGTGAATTATTTTTCTGTACAGAAAAATAGGATCATTCCTATTTCACTTTCTGTACAGAAAACGATTACAGAAAAATAGGAATATGACTCATTACAGACAATTTTCTGTAAATAATTCATGAAAATGCATTTTCTGTACGGATTTCACGTAACGTAAGGAAAACGGAATTGATGTGAACGCCCTATAATATTGTAAATATAGCAGTGATCTCGAAACTTGCGTATTGTAATGTGAAGTTCGCTATATGGTAGGACCTATGGTAGGTGTAGACTATTCACAAATTACCCAATTATAGTCTATATTGTTATTATGTTATTGTTGTTATTTTTATTTTGGTGGAGTCCTTTCCCATCCAGGAACTTAGATGAGGTTTTCACTTATAACCATATGGATCTAATGTCAGTTCGAAGCCGCTCTCATATTAAGGCATCCATATTTTTAACTAGAGCCGATCATTTATTTATACACAATTATATAAGATCACTTCTAAATATTATTTTAAGACCTATTTTAATGGTCAGGACGGTGTTTAATCCTGTGTCCTACTGTTTGTGTGTCTGATTACTTAGTCAACTGAGCTAATTAAGCAATTAAATATGATATAGATAATGCATGATAATATAAAATGAAAGATATATTAAAATAAAACATATTATATATTATTATATATATATATTATTATAATATAAAATAATATAGTAAAAACACTAATATATATATATAAAATATCATCATTGTCAGATAAATTTCTCTAAATATATCTGACGTCTACACCCGGTGATCTACCAGGGCAAATATAAACATTACGGCTACAAGTTTAAGCTAAGTCGAACTCGCTGATGTGGCACTTACGAACCTGGCCGTGGAATCTGCGGAAGATGACATTAGAAGGTCACTCTTACTCGACCAATCAAGGTCGTAGATTATGCCTAAGTGACCAATGAAACGAGCCCTAATTTGAACTGAAGGAATCTATAAATATAAATAGTTATATATATATATACTAATATATATATATATATATATATATATATATATATATACTAATATATACTAATATATATATATATATATATATACATATATAAAGCATATATAAAGTGTATATATTAATATCACTAGTTGTTTACATAAATGTCTAAAAAGAGTAAACATAGGTGTATTATACACTACACGAATGAGGATTGTGTAGACTGTCTACTAACCATGTAGACAGTGATCACGTGTTCGTTAGAGGCCAGCTGACCTCCGCAAGCTAAATATCTGGGGGATGGGGGGTGGGGGTATTAAAGGGGGTGAAGGGGTGGGGGTAAGGGGGGGATGGGAGGTGGGGGCGAGGGGGATTGGTGGGGGGTAAGGGGGAGAAGGGGAGAAGGGGGAGTGTAGGATGGGAGAAGGGGGAGTGGATAGATCGAGGGAAGACGGGGATATGGGAAAGGAGGGGTAAGGAGGGGAAAAGAGTGGAAAAGAGGGGAATGAGAGCGAGAAGTTGAGATGGAGAACTAAACCTTCCATCCGGAGAGAACTTCACGATTAGACAACCTCCGCTGCCTGCGTTCAGTGTATCCCTCAGACGATTAGGCACCTTGCTGGGTTGTCCTGGTAACCGGTTCCACGGGAGGTCAGTATCCGTCGAGTGAACCCTGTACGATACAAGGGAGTAGCGGAGGTGGGGTGGGGCTAAGTTATCTCATTTGAATCCATTATTAAATAATATAATACAAATTTATTCTGATTATGTTATCGATATCTAAATTACCTTCCTTTTCATTTTGAGAATATTTATATAAAAGAGTGTAATCAAATGACGCCTAGGTACAATATTCATTACATATTGAACGATTTATTAGTTAACAAAAATATAATCTGAGTTTTCTTTAGCTACAAATACTACTAATAATTCTATATTCAATTACGAAATAAATAGAACATTATAAGTACAATTTAATAAATATAATATAATTGCGGAATGAAATTACTAAATAAGATATTATTATAATACAGATACTATTGAAGTTGTTACTGAATGTTAACCTGGACTCTGACTTAGACCTGTAGATACCTTGGTCAACATTCTGCGATGAACCTTTCTCCTGGTTTATTCAATAATCAGTTTACACACACAGCATATAAATATTATCATATATTAATTAGTATATATATTAATTAGTATATATTATTTAGTATATATTAATTAGTATATATTAATTAATATATATTAATTAGTATATATTAATTAGTATATATTAATTAGTATATATATTAATTAATATATATTATTTAGTATGCATTAAATTATAATTATATATTTGTTTTATATGAAGATCGTCTAAAAATAATGCATTCGCGTAAAAAATCAATCATAAGTTACGATATCAATCTATTCTAAATCACATTATAAAGTGGCAGCTCCGGGTTTAGAACCCCCGACCTCCCGCACACACACTATCTCCCTCCCTCGCTCTCTAAACCTGTTGAGTGGCGTACATAGATCTAATGCTGGGCTCGAGATCACCGGGTGGCGTGACGGGCTTCACGCTGACGAACAGAGTGGATGGGTACTTGGCACACTGACCGTACTTCCACCACTTGAACAGCTGTGTGGGTTAATAACGATACGATGTGCGCGCGTGTAGGTTGTGGTATTAGTGTAGGGTTTAGAGGCCTAGTGTAGCATAATATTTTATAATTTTTATATGATATAAATAATAATACTGTATTAATATTTAATCTATATAATAAAACTAATTATATGCTTTTAAATAAATATAATTTTAACCTCGCATATATTTCAAATAATATAGTTTTAGATTATATAAAGTAGAGTATTTTAGAGTATATAAATTCTAATAATATTAGTTATTTATCGATTACTACAGTAAAACCTCTCTATAAGAAACCTCTTTATAAGAAAAACCTCTTTATAAGAACATTTTTCACACATTTGGTTGGAATTCAACCTTTTTCACATTAAAAAACCTCTTTATAAGAAAATCTTATAAGAAAAATATAAGAAAAATCTCTTTATAAGAAACTTATTGTATACAAAATATAAAAATAATTATATATAAATAGAAGTATTGTATATTGATAACAATTATAGAAATTAATTATTATTTAAGATATTTTTTTGTCTCACAAATATTTTATATTACATAAATAGCTCGAAATTAATTAATAATTGTTATTGTATGTCAATAAATTTATTAAATTTGAAAATGAATTAATAAATGTTATTATATCCTTAAATGTATTGATGATACAATTTATTATATTACGCAATTAATTGTTAAATAATAGATTATTATAATATTGTAATATATACATTGTACAGATACAATTATTTTAAATCAAACAATTATTAAAAACTATTTTAAATAAATTACATTTCTAAACTATCCTTTTGATTAATACTTTTAAATAAATATAAATAAATAAATTTACTATATATATATATAACCTATAGGTTATATAATGAAATTTCAATTATAAATTAATTCTTAAAATCATTGGAAAAGTAAAAACCTCTTTATAAGAAAACCTCTCTATAAGAAACAAAGTACTGAAAAAAAATAGTTTCTTATAGAGAGGTTTTACTGAATTTATAGTTATAAGAAAACATATCAATATAGAATAAGAATAGTTACTTTGGTTTGGAGGAGAAGGAGGTGGGGGAAGAGGAGGATGAGGGTGAGGAAGAGGAGTCGGAGTGAGAACCTCAATGGTATCGATTTTCCTTGAGAAACTATTAGAACCAGGAACGCAGTACAGCTGAAGACGGGCAACTTTGTTCACGTTCAAATATTCATTTCCTCCGCGTATCTGTAATTCACAGAGAAAGCGTTAGAGCCGTATGATTGGTCGAATTCAATGAGTGAATCTAACAGGGCTAACGTATCTGCTATATTATATAGCTTCATATTAAGTCAGGTTTCATTACTTTTTATAAATACTTTATAATGTATTTTTTAAATTTTATAAAATTGCGTAATAGTTATCTACTAAAACTTAATAATTATTATTCGTTTAGTAATTCGATTATAATCATTAGATGTCCAACCTTAAGGAATGCCCACGCGATACGATGCCAGCCATCTCCATCACCGTAGCTCGAAGATCTTTGTTCGTTCGTACGATTCATGCTTACGAAATCTATAATCTTTGTGAGTCGAGAATCGCATCAACATTAATATGTCCGGTTGATATATAGTGTGTAAAATATAATTAAGATAGATAATAAGTCTATTGAAAAAGAATTACATATTTAGTTATGTGATATATATATGTAATAATTATTATTATTATTTATTTAAGATATTGTATTTTATTTAATAAAATAAACATTCTGTTTCTTATTACTTTATAGGGCTACTAATTTAGACTAATATATATATATATATATATATATATATATATATATATATGTATATTAGTATAATGTATATATTCATAACTAGAAATAACCTCAAAAAATATAATAACGCTGGGTTTGTCCCTAACGAAGTAATTAAAGTTTTCATTGAAGACCAGGATCTCCTCCCAAACCGGCAACATTGAACTATGACCGGAGTGACGGCGTTATTCATCTAGTGTCGGTGGAGCGCTATATCGCGTCTGAACGAACCTGTGAGTTTTGAAACTGAAGGGCTGAGTCATGATCGGCAGTATCTTGGACACGGTTCTCTTGTCCTGCTCGTAATACGAAGTCACTGCTCGTTCACTACATGCAATTACAGTACGAATAAGTTAATCAACTGTGCGTTTAGATAAGTGTAATTATATTATAACTTAATCTATGTAGTAAAACGTATTGTACAGTTAGTATGTACTAATATTGTATAAAGGGATGATATTAAGCTTGATAAAAAACATGCACAAATATAGTCATTACTATTAATTTTAGATATTAATAGTTGAATGTTTATAAAATGATAATGAGAAAATAAATCTATTGTAATTAACAAAATAAAAGGATTAAAATAAAATATAGTAAGATATAATAAGGTGGAATGGAATACATAAAATTTAAATTTAATAAAGATGATATTTTATTTTTGCAAATATAATGAACATAACGTAAGCATTCTATAAAGTAGAGTTGAATATAGTTAGAATGGGGGGATGCTCGGGAAGGGGGCGGTGTCGGGATGACAATGCTAACGGATAGTGTTATCAACATTGTATCTACAAAATTACCATAAAATCTAAATAGTAAGATAGTATTTTATGTTCACAAATATAATTTAAGTACGTAGGAGATCGGGAAGCAGACAGTGCAAGCGACTCAGCGATGGGGGGGGTGGGGGTAACTAACGGATCGTGTTTGTCCACAAGTTTACCGGTGTCAGCGTCTACTAAGTAGACTCTGACCACCGGATGAACGATGAAGATGTCGGGCTCTAGTTTGTCGGCGCGATGCACGGTGATAGACAGCACCTCGCCATTGTCGTTCAGGATGCTTGCCTTCTCCGCCTCCGCTGCAGCCTCAACCTCCGCAGCAGCGGCAACTGTAGTCGCTGCATCTGCGCGCGTGTGTGTAGTGTATTCGTAGTGAACGGTAGTATTTAGTAGTATTATTGTAATACACATCGTATTACTATTATCTCCTATTATATAGCGTCGATGAAACTGTACGCGCTTCTATTAGTCGTCGCGCTTATATCGTGTTGTTGAGGTATTATAATTTCATTTCATTTACAATTGTAAATTAGCTAACCTTCTTTTTTTGATTTTTTTTTCTTTACCTTTTTCGTTTTTACATTTTCTTTTTCGGATTCTTCATTCTCTGAAAACATAAAATAATCTATTCAATTATTCCGCTACATTACATGTTATCAATATTATACATATCAATAAATCTATAAATAAATAATATTAATTTAAATTTAGTAGGTATTTAGTAGTAGGCAGCGCTATCGCAAAGTGCCATACACTACATTCGATTGATTATCCACTTTCTTTATATCGATGGTTTCATCTATAAACATTCGCGATTATTATTCTCAAGTGTTGACTCATCTTAACACAAACTAGAAGAGTAGAATCACAAACAACGCATCGAAATAGTGCGAAACATCGCGCTCTGTAAATATTGTTTATATAACGTACGCTAAAGATGATTCAGCGCTGCGTTATCGTCAGAAGTATTCGCAGCGTTACTATAGCACTATAGCACTATTTCTAAACAAAACCTCCCGAATTGATAACTTCTAGTTTCTTTTCTTTTTTATGTTTTATTCTCTTCGGTGCTACAAATATGTGTAGTGATTTTAATGATAAACACGCCCAACAGTAGACGCTAAATCTAACATTCGATGGAGATCACTTCTTGATGTTCCTTTAGTTTCAATTCATCTTCTTTCTTAGCTGAAATGAAGGGTGAGAACCTTGCAATGAGGTACAACTTGAACATGACATATAGTCATTAGCTATCAACTGTTTTGTATAATAACCCGAGTGCTTGACTTTTCGTTTTCTCGGAGTAATTTCAGGAGATTGACTACTTAGAATTTCTTTCTCTATGGAAATATATACATGCTGCATAGAAATACATACATAGAGTACAATTATATGAGAAAACCTATAGATTTATTTCTTGTTTTTTTTAATAAAGTTTCATTATTTCCCTTTTCTTTAGTTAAATCTACTCTTCTCGGCTTTCTTTTCAATTCCTTATTAACAATATTGATTAGCGATATTAACATGGTGAAGCTGTGAGATGTATATATGTGTAATCACTCACCTTCTTTATGTGAGAAATCTCATCTCCCCTATAAAATATAAATTCATTTATAAAATATATAAACTAATGATAATCATAATATATAATGGGATTTTGTCTCTATTAATGTTTCTGAAATTACCATGGAAATGCATACATCTGATAATAATAATAATAATAATAATAATTGAATATATTTTATAATTTATATATAATTCATAAAACATATGATTTGTAAATCTAAATCTTCCTATAATATTACAAACTTTGAGTGGTCTGATGTCTTTGATTTACGAGCTGTTTCAATAGTAATCAACATTATATTATGCATGCAAATAAATAATATCATTAGATTAATTATACTCGTATATATATATAAGCTATAATAATTTAAAACCTTTTTTCTTTGTTTTATCGATGTCATTTTTTGGGTCGAATAAATTATTTTTAATAGTCTGCTGATCATTTTTTTTCTCCAAACTTTCAAGCTTTGTATAATATTATATATTAATAAATTGTGAGATTAAATATTAAATTATAATTCTAATTATTGATATATTATTACTAACTACTACTTTGGTTTTCTTCTTTTTGTTACTGAAATTTAATAAAAAATTAATAGTAACATTATATATATATATATATATATATATATATATATATATATATATAAATGATGTATTAAATAGAGTTCACAATAAACAGATAAATAAATGAGTTAAATACGATTACAAAGATTATCATAACACTAAATGTTCTCACATATTACACTTACACACTATTCGAAGGTATATCATAGAAATGTGAAATGAATTCTAGCATAGTGTTGGGTACAGATATTGATACGTATACATGGGTGTAAAGTAGTGAGTCATGAATAAACAAATCATTTACGTAAGAGTTTTACTTAAGTTAGTAAATAAATCATACAGTGTGCATAGTATTAGCAAAGATGTGTGCTAAGGAAAGATATAACACTCACACGAAATCGTGTAATTCTATGTAAATTTGTATCAAACTATGCAATTTTAAAATGAAAAATAATATGTTTTAAATTATTATTTTTATTATGAAAACTAAATGTTCATTACTAATATATAACAAAGCAATAGGATATGTTGGTTTTAAATGCTATAAATATATATGTGGCGAGTAAAATCTAATTTATATTGCATGTAATTTAATAGAGCAATGAAAACATTGTAGTATGCAAATCACTGTAAACATAAATCGATTTTGATACTGCTGCTAGCAGCGGTATGCATGAATACTAATCACGTTGCATATATAGGGAGTGTTATATCTTTGATTCGCAAAATCTTTGGTATTAGTACAAAAATAGTATTAGTTATTATTAATAATTAATACTATTATTGTATATAAAGTTATATATATATATATATATATATATATATATATATATATATATATATATATATATATATATATACACACACATGTATTATTACATAACACACGTATATTTCGCATACCCGTCTGTTATGTAATCTTTAAGATAGTCGTTGAGAATCACTTTAGTTTCGGGGTCATTGTTTCCGTGAGCTGCGTAGTATGAGAATGGCAGGCGTTAATCGTGAAATATAAGTTACCATTTAATAATCTATATCGGATTCTAAAGGTGAGACCTACTTGTGAATATGAGCTCGCATTTGAGAATATTTGCGAAAAAGCGCGGTTTTAATAGTTGAAATATAATGTTTCGGGAGAATATTGCACAGGTTAAGGCGTATTATGTTTAGGCCCTACACTGTTGGGTAATACTAACCGATTAGATTTTCTGTGCTTTTATTCTTTCTATGAGATTTTGATTTAATGGATCTTTTTATTTTATGACCTATCGGAAATTAATATTGGAAAATTAATAAATGAAAGATAATAATCTATTATTATCTAATAAAATGTATTTTTATTAAAAATAATAAATTATAATAAAGTGAATAATCTTCTAACGATAATTTTTAATTATACATTTAGAATTATATCCCAATAAAATAATCTAAAATCATAATCGTAAAATCACATTATTATAATAAATATATTGGTATTTATAAGTTTTTTATGCAATCATAAATAAATAATACCACTTATATATAATAATAATGATATATAAATAAAACTTGACAAAAGAATAAGAATATTATATTGCGATATTCTAGTATCAATATAACTATATATGTACTTAATTACTTATTACGTGTTCAGCCCTTATAGGAGAAACATCAGTATCAGTGTGCTGTATCTCTAGGTAGTATATGTATTTAGTACATGTTCACTAATAAAAGTTCAGTTATATCTTATCATAGTTAAAAAATACTTATATTGTAAATAAATAATGATGATGATGATGATGATTATTATTTTATTTAGTAATAATACTTTTTAATAGTTATATAATATATATATATATATATATTAAAACTATGCTATACTTATAATAAAACTATACATAGAGAAATATACTACAATACTAAATCATATTTGACTGATCTACTAAATGTAAAACTAGCGCACGAAATCTCACAAACTCAATATGTGCATTCGCGAATTAGTTGTTATGTACCGTTGATATAATAATCTTCTATACTAAGAATCAAATTTAGTAAGAAAAGTAATTATAAATATTCTACAAATACCTAGCTCTACCACATACATGCTATATCTAATATATCGCCTATATCTATATATATATATATATATATATATATATATATATATATATATGTATTTTACAAATTTCTTTGTGATCATATTACATACAACTTACTTTTATTAATTTTTTTATTTTGTTCATTATATATTTTATTAAATTGGATATTAGCTTATCATAATTTATTATTATTACATTTTATACCCGCAATTTCTTTTGTTAATTCGTCAATATTTTACTTAATTTTTATTTTTACGATATATATATATATATATCATAAAAATATATAATATATATATCATATCATTATCATTATATACATTTATTAGTATGTAGATTACATGTATAATAAACAATAAACATGATCTTATCATAATCAAGCATTACTAGTAGTATTCCGGTTACTATCAAATAAAATAAACTATTTTCATATTTACTGATTTATAAAAAATAGTAAAATAGTCAGCTATTTAAAATTATGTGTACATACATTGTGTATTACATATACGCATACGCTTACTAATATACTATTTAATTATTATTTAAATATATCCCTAATTAATTCAAAAATTATCCCACCTTTACTTATTACATATCATCATACTATATAGGGTAGTATTTTCTATTGCATTATTCATAGGTTTTAATAATAATATATAATATAATATATTTAATTACTTTTATAGTAATATTTTTCCTTAAATTCTATATTATATATATCAATTATAGATATTTAACATAAATATATATATATATATATATATATATATATATATATATATATATATATATATATATATATGTGTGTGTGTATATAAAGCTATATAGGGTTATGGTTATTTTTATTTTGGTAGAATCTTTCACCAGGAATTTATATGATGTGTTTACGTATAACAAAATTACACTAATGTTTCTACGAAGTTGCCTTCGTATTAAGGTATCCAGGTTTTAATGAGCTGATAATTTGATATACACAATTATATTATAACCCTTACAATATCATATTGAATATGATTTTAAGAACTATTTATTTGGTATTGACAGGTTTTAATACGACATGTTAGTCCCGTGTCATAAAGTTTGAGCTCATGAAATGTTAGCCTGTTAATCAGTATAAATACATATCAAATTGAACATTGAATATAGTGTTTTATCAATAAATGTATTATATGTGTTCATTATTCGTAATCGTATATTTATAATCACAGTATATTCCAAATAAACTGTATTTGTGTAACTATGGTGGGCGTATATACCCACACTATGATCTAATTATAACTTAAAATAACGTACATCAACTAAGGATAACTTACTGGTAAATTATATAATATATTTGTAATACTCAACATTATGCATTATTATTATATATCTAAATTTTCATAAGAATTATGATAATTATGATAATTATTATTAATATTATTATTCTAATAATTATCATAAGAATTATGATAATCATTGTTTACAGGTCTATTTTAAAATATGAGTCAAATGATAATGATTTAAAGCATATTATATTTATATTAATAATAGGGGTGTATATTAGTATATTATTCACATAAAGTGTTACTATCGTATTAATAAAAGAAATTATTTAATATTAATTATTACAAAATTTAAAATTAAAGACTAAATAGTATATTTTATAGATATAGGACAACTTATTTATGAATATTTTATATTGTATATATTTTAATGATAGTTACATTAATAAAATTAATTACAATTATAATAAATCTATTGTAATTTTTAAATAATATACATTATTTGAATAATGTCGTCAATGTTTACAAACCATCATCCATATTGTTTACATAGTAGTCTCGTAGTAAATATACAAAGACATTATATTTACATACTAAATACCAATAGCAAATATTTATTTCGATATATATTTATTATAGGAATAATTTTAAGTTAGTTAATAATAAATTAGATATTAAGATATTAAGTTAAGTAATAATGTGTAGTATAATGATTTTCCCATGATATGGTAGTAATAATGTATCATACAAAATATGAATAATTTAATATCTATTATTTATAATTATCAGCAGTTTTAAAATAGACATTTTAAAAGGTTTTATTTTAATTATTTTTTAAAATTAATATATATATATTCATATTTAATGTAATAATCAAATATGAAATATATTATTTAGGC